>JADEYG010000002.1:755000-1410000 GCA_016906335.1 Novakomyces olei
GCTGGATAATGCATCCCATCAATATCGCCTTGTGTTATTTCGTATTGCTCTAGTTCCTTGTTCAATTTTGCTAGTTTCTTGAACTTATTAGCCAAGTAAGTACCCTGTTGAGACGCTCGCTGAGCAGTTGCTGGCAGGGAGGTGAGATGACTATCAATGTGTTCCAATATCATTTTGAGCTCTTCCAGAGACAAAGTCCCAGAATGATTATGGTCAAACTGGCTGAACACTTTGTCAAGTTTTCGTAGCTGTTGCTGGGCCTGAGGAAACTTTTTACGAATAGTATCCGCAATTTTTGCGAAATCAGAGTAGGAGAATTCTATACTGTTCAGATCTTCGTCTTTAACACCAGACTCAAGCGATTTTATAAAGTCGATGAGGTGATCAGATATTTGGTTGCGTACAGTTGAGCAGTCACCGATAGCATAGATCGTTCCAACAGGAGCTCCAATAACACGCAGCTGTGGATCAGTTTCAATAGCACGTTTATTGCCTTGTTCCGGAAGCTGAGCACAAATATTCTGTGTAATCGGTACGAGAGAGACCCCTGTCGACCACATGCAAAGACCGTAAGGTAATTCGTGGCGCTCAATGCCATTGGCGACCTTTGTTGTATACGTAATCGCCTCTTCTCCAATACTTTCAACACGAGAATTCATAATGACATCAAGGTTATCGCTCTTGAAGCGACCCTCTGCGTACTCGCTGATAGAGGCATCGTACGTATTGAGAATATGGTCTCGCGACTGAATAATATGGATCGATATTTCATTGCGCAGCAAACGTGGGAACTATGCCAATAGTTAGCGGCGGAATACATAAATTAGGACAAAGAGCATTAAACAAATAAGAGTGATAAAATAATAAACTCCACACAATGCAAAAGTACAGACATATTAAACAATAGATTTAAATATAAACATCAAATAACATCAAAACTCCCACTTACATAACGCGACATGTCTTCGTTAATCATATCAGACAGTTCTGCGGCAAATTCCACGCCTGTGGGTCCGCCACCGCAGACGACAAAAGAGAGCAGTCGACGACGTTCTTCATCCGAAGTGGTGGGCAAGCAAGCCTTTTCGAAATTTCCAATAATCTTTCGACGGCACTCCAAAGCATCACGAACGGTTTTGAGCTGATTACAAAACTCGAGACCCTTGACGCCGTGTGTGTTTGACTGTGCACCAACAGCGACTACAAGTTTATCATAGGGCAAATAAAAATGCCGTTCGTTGCCAAACTCATCGATATCACGAACTTCAATCAATTGTTCTTTCATTTCCACATTTTCAGCTTTGCCGATGAGATAGTGTCCGTGTAAGCGTAAAAGCAGCCGACGAATCGGCTCGACAACCGAACGGATATCAACAGTTCCCACAGTAACCGAAGGCAATAATGGAGTGAAAAGAAAATAGTTTGTTGGTGATACTACGGTCACGTGGTAGTCACCGGGTCGGAGATTGTTCAGCAGCGAAACTGCTCCCCAGCCAGTGCCCAAAATAACGAGACGAGGCTTTCCCGAAGACGCTTGCCCGTCCGACTCATCCGCATCGCCCAGCAGAGCTTCGGCAATAGGCAAATCTTTAGGTCCGCCACGTCGAGGCTCTAGAGCAAGTCGAGGGACTACCATATTTTCAAAGCACTGATGAGGGCGGTAAGTGAAGGCATCGTAAGCAAATGCGGCGCATAGCAGACCGACAACAACTACGCTTGTTGTGCCCACAACTTGCAGAATAATTTTGACAAAATAATTGCCGTAAAATCGACGCAGGCGCGGGAAGCGTCCAATGCTGCCATTCGAGCCTGAGCCTGTGGAAGAAGAAGAGGGTTTACTGGTTGAAGAAGCATCTGTAAATTGTCGAGAAGAAGGCTCCGACTTGTTGTTGCTGCTGCTATTATAACGCAGACCCAACAAGGCCGGGAATTGGAGGAGATGGTGAGAATTGTGGCCTAATTGCGTCAGGGGAAGGCTTTGCTGCACATTTCCAGCAAGCGGGGAGGCCCGTGATAAATTGCGGGCAAAATGAAAGGACCTTACGCGTCCCGCGTTAAAGAGACCGAGCGCGATCGACATCCCTGCCGTTGCTTTACCGCTAAAGACGTCACTATGTGCCGCGCGTACACAGACACTAGTCCCGGTCGGAAAACGGGATTGAATTGTACGAGGTATGGCAAGTACAGGGAGCAGCGTGGTCCGGAGCAATCCGAGACTCGATCACCCAAACTTTTAGCTTTTGCCTGCCCGCCTCTTCCTTGTACACTATTTACCCGAATAAGCTCGGATTATGTGCCGTTCTCTGTGTACTGATATCATAGATCCGATTTATCGCTGACAAGTAACATTTGGTTAATCAGGCAACAATTCAAAGGCATATTTGGGGCCGGCAAACGTTGGTAGGGATGTTAATTCACGGTTTGGTTTTATCTCATTTCCAGATAGGGTTAGTTAGGGTTATTGGTCGTCAGGGTTACCCTAACTAACCCTGACTTTATGCCTTTTATTTACGGCTGCAAGTGAGGCGCGTACTGTTGCCAACGGCCACCGCGTTGTCGTCTGAGCGGAGCAGTATACTCGTATCATGTTAAAATTCAGAGTTCCAATATATTAAATATTCTTATCGAGAGCAGAGCGGCCCGCCACGGACGTGCTTCTCCACGCGTGTGAAATTCCAACGCTACGCTTGTATTCAACATAAACTATATATGAAAGGGCGTTAAGGTTATGCAACCAATTTCCTTGCAGGTCAATGCACAGTCAAACACTGTCATCAAAATCTAGAAAGCTGCTTTATAATATAAAAATTATTTAACCTGGCTGGATTCCTGACTGAAATTTTCATAAAGTCGCCAAAGCGCATGCTGCTCGCCAATTATTGTCGTAAGTGTGCGTTGCTGAAACCCATCTTCTCGTCCAGACATATAACGGAGCTGTTCAATCACATCGGCGAGCATGTGAGCTCGTCCAATCTCCATACCCGAACCAGTAGAGTGATTGACCCGGGCTATATGGACGTGAAAATGGTAGTACGAAGGCTGATAGTGAATATACATTTTGATCTCCGTCCCGTCGAGGTTGTATTTTTCATAAACTGCCCGCTGCAGCGACTTTTCCAAACGTTCAAGAAACCCGATGTGCCGTGGAGCCAGGTCTCTTAAAGAACTTACATCATGGCGATTGACAATTGCCATTAGATATAGAGTATCAAGATTTTTACGATCCCATTTCCTGCAAACAAAGTTAGCGGTGACCCGTCCAGCAATGCTCCACATACATGTCTGGTATAAGAACAAAGCCATCGACTGGATCTGCATTTTCGCATAGAATGCTCTCTGTTTCGGCTTTGTGCTCTAATATGTTGTATACCCTTGTATTAGAAAATGGCTTCGTAGGCTGGTCTGCGAATCATATTCACAGAATACTGTCGCACTTATACGTACCATTGCAATCGTTCACCCTTCATGCTTGTAATGTAAGGAAGGGTAACAGACTTGTACATCTCTGGTGTCTCTTTAACCACACGGTACTTTTGCGCCTGATACTTTCGAATATGCTATTGACATTAGCGTGAATCACAAATATTGCACTTACTGTCTCAGTGGCAGGCCAAATTATCGTGGTTTTGATTCCATGACTTGACAAAGTGTCATTTGAAAGGTATCGCAGGTACACAGAATTATGTTCTAATAGCTCGAGATCACGACTTGTGTTTGCTAAAATAGACGGAGCACTCGACTCATCAAAAGCCGACTTTTCGAGCAGCGCTAGTGCAGATTGGCCGCGTATTTGCCCAAGCAGGGTAAGCGATTTGCTCGATGTGCCTAATTAATTCCTGCTTTAGTCTATTTCGTAGTTTTGCTCGGGGCATACTCTGGTCTAAGACCCGTTCAAACTCAAATTCCTGGCGAAGTTCAGTCAGGCCTTCAATTGCTCTCTTTTTAAGATTAGTGAACTTCTAATTGTGGAGCCAATTTTATACCTCTTGTTGTGAGCCCTGTACGGTCATTCTCCAACTAAATGCCCAATCAATTGATTGTTTTTGGCGTACTAATCGAGCTGTGCTTGTAATTGTGTTGCGATAAGGCAGTCGAATTTTGTGAAATGATAATAAGCTTGTTTCCCCTATATTATCGAGCAGGGTAAATATAAATATAATAATAATAATGATAATAATAATAATAAATAAATTATTATTTCGGCGCCAGCAAAGATCAATATTGATCATATTCAAAGGTTCGTCAACTGAATCGTGATCAATGCGGCGGAGCACAGTCGCACTGCTGCAGGCAGCACAGCGAGCTTTACGGGCTTCATTGTATATTTACTTGGGAGTAGGAGTGGCTGTGCCGGCTTATGTGGGTGGATATTTTGCGTACTATGAATACAACCATCCTACCCCGAAACAGTGGCCGATTCTGAAGCGGCTTGAACTGCACGGTGCCTGGGCAATGCACGAGAATGGCCAGTCGCAAAATTCGGTGAAAGCGCTTGAAGCTTTATTAAGCGATAAGGCACTGGAAGGCGATAGTGAAGGTGAGCATAGTCAATATACATCACTCATTTGCACACTAGCTAACTCTGACCTTTAGCGGTTAAACAGGAACTGGCCAGCATTCATTTAGGTCTCGCTGCTGACTACAGAAATCTCGGCCAACGCGATGGCCAATGCCGACATTTAAATGAGGTAGAGAAAATTATGGAGACCTCAAAACGAGAAGTAGCGCGAGAAGTTTATGCTGCATTTTTACTCGAGCGCGGTCGTTTGTATCTGAGCGATGGTAACTACAAAGAGGCCAATCAGCATTTTCGCCATTCTGCCTACATCTTAAATAAGCCAGCACAATCAAATCCCACACATGTTGAGCCATTCTGGAGTGGTAAACGGCGGCTGGAAGAAAATAACGAAAACAAATACAACCAAGAACCTATCTTAAGGTTCGCTCTTTCACCTACAACAAAATTAAGCCCCAATGGATTTGAAGCGGTCCGCGAACTCGCAAGATCTTCTTTATTAGAACTGCAAGCTCAAAATGAAACCTGGCTAGGTTGGGCTCAAAATTTGAATTATTTCTCAAGACACGCAAGAACCGAGTCTTATAAGGAACTCTGTCTTGTTTATGACAGTTTGCTTAATGCCTCGACGATGTGTGTCACACAGGAAGTTCCACCTTTTGAGAAAAGCGCGATCGAGCTTGAGTACGCTCGCTGCCTTTTGCTTACAAAGGATATAGATCACGCCTTGCAACAGGCAGATTCGGCATACAAGTCTGCACAAGACGAAGCTGGCTGGCTACAAAGGCAGTTGTTAGCAACAGAACAAGTACAAAAGTCAATTAAACATAAATGTGGGGCCGCTGCAGCGTCGGCAGTGATTTTATCTGGCAAAATTCAGCGTCGGTATAAAAATTTGGGCGTAGAAGAATCCAGATTGCTTTTTGTCGAAGCCATTCGGTTAGCACGGCTCGCAAATAGCACAGATTTGGAGAAGGAAGCAGAGGAGGCAATTGACGAGCTTCCTATTCGAGGAAACAAGAAGGACAGATATTCAAAGGACTCTACGATACCCAAAGCTTTTTCGCTTTATTCTCAAGATTTATTGGCTCTTAGTGATTTGAAATGAGGACATCTCCGAGTCTTTTTGAGAATCCTGGTCTGCTTTTGTGAAGGACGATTCGTCTATTCTGATTATACTTGTTCGCAATATTGAAAGCGAAGAACGACATAAATTGACCTGTTCAAGGCAACAGTAATTTGTAGAAGTCACAAAAGAATGATGGAAAGCTAAGTTAGTTTGGGACGTCTCCCAATACGAAATGTCCATAATGAATTGTCGGTCCGAATTATACATGCTTGTTCGACTTAGCGACGGTACCAGCGTTTTGTATATTAAAGGAGCGAGCCGTAGCCTACTCTTTTTAGGCCATGAATGGTGAATGTAAGTATTTGCCAGGTTTGATCTTCAAAATGTATAAAGCTCTATAAGAAGATTCAGATATAATTCAGACTTGAGCACCTCACCGCTAGAGAAAAAAGCGAATTTGCGTCATAGTAGTAACTATTAATTTCTAGAGCTCCTGGCATCTGCGCATGATTATGAAAACATATATATATATTGCATAGAGCAAAGATTATCCGCCTAACTACGTCTCCATAAAGACAAGCATGTCCCAATAATCGGCGGATTGCGACCTCCAGTCAACGACTTGGGCCAATAAGAAATCCCTTAGTGGTAGTTCAGACCAGCACAAAACCAAGCAAGCATCTCAGTGGACACGGCTCAGGTCTCATTACTCAAAACAATTTTCACAAGGGGCTCTAAGTCTTAATTTTGGCTAATCAATAAATGTGCGGGTGCGTATACTAACATAGATGACCATAAAGATAAAAGTAGATGGTCAACAGTCCCTATGCGACCCTAACTGCATGTGCAGATAAAGTTTATCTTCTCTTTTGCCTTAAGCAGATTGCCGCCAAAAGCCAGCAGGAATATTGAGGTAAACGACGTTGCATCCGGCCTCTTATCGTGGCCCGATTATGTGCAAACACTCAAAATCTGGCGATCAACGGCGATCACCGACGACCGCGTCGACAATCGCGAAGAGAGTATTAATGTTATGGCATCATTTTAGCTTCATTTTAGTAGTATATTTGGCTATTTCAATCAGCTAAATTAACTGCCTGACTCTGCCTAAGCAATAGATATAACCTAAGATTATAATAAACTGAGATTACTATAACTCGATGATAATGGTGGTAAATAATGAGATAAAAGCTGTCCGGAAAACCCCCATAGATAGCCGATAAGCCGATGATCAATATGTGAGCGCCAATCAATATTATGATTATGGCTAGCCACAAACGCGTGTCCCTTTCTATTATCACGTCAGGAGAATCTAGTGAAATTCTATAGAATATCTAGTACACAATGTAAGCTGTCTTGTGTCAAATAATTTATTGAATAGCTCTAGCGTCAAGGCTGGCTAAAATGCAAATTTCTAAATCTATACCCTCAACGCCTTGATGAATATACTTTATCCATCCGAGAATAATTAAGCAATGATGGTAAATAAAAAAGAGATGGGGAATAAAACACGATAGAAGAATGGCAAAATCGAACAACCCAGTAAAATAGATAAAAGCTAGCATTCGATCCGCAGGCTATATTAATTGATGTACCGTAAAACCGGTTGAAAGTCGAGTTGGAGGCCGTTTTCGTGCGCTGTAAACAGTATCTGCTCTCGCCATTAGAACCATGATTGCCCGTCCACGGTAGCTTGCTTCCAATTTACCCGCCTGGCGCATAGACTGCTCGAGAACCCACATCCGTAAAAAATCCGGATTAGGCCTCGGTTCCCGAGTCTGAAAAATCGGCTGAGGCTGAAAAGTTTCGCTACGAGGAAATGTACTCTTTTGCTGCTTTTTCCGGGTTGCGGCCAGCGAATTTTGCTCTTTAAGCTTTTCCGCCTCATTACTTTTAGTGTTCGATGACCGTGATACTTGCCAAGTGGTCAAAGGAATACTACGTGCTGACCTATTGTCATCCGTGACGTTGGGGGCCTGTGAAGTATTCGATAGTGCAGGTGAGCAAAGGCCAGTCAGTTTAGCATCCTCCACTAATTCTGCATACGTTGTCGGCAGAGCACGTTTCACATTAGGGTACTGCTCAGACACGTATCGCTCAGAGGCAATTGACGCGTTTGACGAGAGCGTGTCACGCTGCCTTGATGGCAGATCTCGCGGCTCCTTGGCACTGACAGTGTGCCCTGGCTCTGTCCTTTTCGCATTGCCTCCGTCTCTTGATTTGTCCAATTGCTTCTTTTCCGGTTTTAATCTGTTTGTCTTGGTGCGTGTAACTGACTGGTCTATGCTGGACTTTAATAAATCATCCTTTTCCCCAGCCGGTTCCCTTTCCCCTTCCCCTCCATGTCCACGACAGGCGGCCGTCTCGGCCCGGGCCCTGTGCGCCGCCTGGTAATCGTAGAAATAGTCCCGCAGCAGCTTTTTCGCACGCTGGCCTGTCCGGTAGAGCACTTGCAAGGCTCCATCGCCAGTCTGGCAGCCGGACTTGGATTCCGTAGGTCTAGACCTCGATGACGTAAAGGCCATTTTCATCTGCTCCTCAAAGTCAGTAGAATTATGGCACCCCTCTCGAGCCCGTGCCAAGCAATCCACGTCGTCACGTCCATCAGAGCCGACTTTATCCAGTAATGGATCCAGCAGTGGATCCAATAGTGGATGCTCTGGGCACTCTTGCTCAACGGCAAAAGACGACCTATTCGACGCCTCTGTGCTACTCGAGCTCGGCCGCCGACGGTGGCGCTTATCGGCGGCAGTCTCCGCTACAGTGCACGTGGAATGAGCGTCCATTAAGATCTGATAAGCTGCAAGCCGGAGCGAATGCGGCTTTGCCGAAGCAGCAGCCGCCTCGTCATTCGGCCCAAAGAGCGGATCCTCGTCGGGACGTAAAGGCTTTTCTCCACTACGGGCCGCGGCCCGTCCCTGCCGCTCCCGCCGCTGGTGCCGACGGCACGCAGGCAGTGGCGGGATAACAGTGTCCTGCAAAACTTGCATTGCCGAGACAGATCTAGGCGAAGCGATAAACTCGCCTTGTCTGTGCGCTAAAGACACTGCACACTCTGACGCTCCCACTGACGCTCCCATACTGCATTGCGTACGAGCAAAACAGCTCAGAAAAAGGCAGTGAAAAGGCACAGTCGTAAGCGACCGAGATCGTCCCAATATACTATGGCGGCCGATTTGCCCTTATCGCGTGGATAGTAGCGGGATAAGATACGTAGTACGCCGCTCCCGATACGGACCCTATACTTGTCAAAATATGATGTGTGAATTATGTAATGTAGTGTGCACTGCACAGATTTGTGCAGCGACGTGAAACACAGCGGGCGCCAAGTAACACAATGTGCGCCAAGTATACACGTTTTTTAAAAGTTCACTGTACCAAGTAATATAGCACAGTCGAGCTGCCAAGTAATATTACACTGTTATTCGCGCGTGCTTTTTTGCGGCAAATAAATGGATAATCGTACGTATTTAAATCACAATAACAATATTCTGCTTTATACAAGTTTGTACTACGTATATAGCGAACCATAGTAAACATAATAATATATGTACAGTATACACTTTAGCCTCGAATTTAAATTGATAAATTGGTTACACAATCGCACGCTCAAGACAGACAGATACAGGTTCACGACGAGATGAATGAAGCATTCTCCGCTGATTCCAAAGTCTAATATCGCGTCTTGCGTAGATCAGACACACGATAATTCTCCAATGCTGATGCGCATCAGACATGGATTTGCTTGGGTCGTTTACTGACTCGTTGAATGGGCATTTCGCGTCGCTACGCGATATCCATAAAGTAATTGAAGACACAACGAATCCCCTACAAGTGGCAGGTCTAACGCTGTCTAGGAGCTCGGCACACAGTATGACGCGTCCGCGCTGATTGAGATCTTGCAGGCGGCAATGACAGCCCAGCTGGATGAGCTGCTAGCCGAACGCGATCGGACTCTGGCTAAATGCAACGAAATGATCCAGCAGGCTCATAAAATGCAGCAGAGCACTGGTGGCAAAGGCAAATATACGGATTTAGGAGAGCTTTCCGTAACTCGGCCTCTTATCCCGTGTTTAAAGCGGTTAACGGAGTCACTCCACGATTTATGGGAGGATTATGCCCGACGCGAAGAAACAATACAAAGCTTAACCAGCGAATTGCGCACAATTAGTGATTCCCTCGGTGCGGGCTACCGGATCGAGTGTCCCATATACGACCGCCGGTCATCGGCTCTTATGCCCGATGTATCGGACGAGTATATCCGAGACCTCAGGCAAGAGCACGCACGTGCCTTTGGCGAGAAGGAGTCAAGGCTTCGGCAAATCAGCGCATGGTCTCAAGACTGTATACAGATATGGGCAGAATTGGGGACACAGGTCGAGCAATTTAATGGCGCAAAAGAGGGAAAAGAGGGAAAAGACGATTGGGATTACCAAATACTACGTTATGGTACAACGGAGCCAGAAAGACTCGGAATTTCTACGGCGTCTTTGACCCGGCTGAAAGCGACGCATGGCGCTTTAAAAGCGGAGCAGCAACATCGGCAAAGTTCCCTAGAAACTATAAAAGTGCAAGTGCAACTATTATGGGAAAAGCTACGCATTGACAATACTGAGCAGACACTATTCCTTAAATCTCACATTGGGCTCACCGATGACGTCTTTGCCGCTTGGAAGCACGAACTTGCTAGACTCGAAGAGATGAAGAAGGAACATTTACACATCTTTATTGATGATGCCCGTGCTCGCTTACATGATTTGTGGACAAGACTTTACTTTGCAGAAGAAGAGATGCTTGAATTCGTGCCTGCTCATACCAATATTGTGACAGATGCCGCCTTGGCTGCTCATGAGTCTGAAATAGAACGCTTACAAGCATTATTGGATGAGCGGCAGCCAATACTGAGTGTTCTAGCACGTCATCTTGAGCTTTGCGAAGAGCGTCATCAGCTAGAAATTTCCAGTAAAGACTCTTCACGGCTCACTGGCAAGGGAGCACGTGGTGATCCTGGACGGCTCTTGCGTGAGGAAAAATCCCGGAAAAGAATTGCTCGAGAACTTCCACGTGTTGAAACGCGTCTTGATGAGGCCCTGAAATCTTGGGAGCAAGAACATGGGCAACCGTTTTTGGTATGGGGGAGTGCCTACAATATTCAAAATACAAGCAATCATCTTTACAACACGAAATCTAGTAAATCAAGCACAGAGTCTTTGAGTACTAGCCAAACAAGCAATAATAATAACAATAGCAGAGGAAGAACGCTGTCGCACTCTTCTACTGCTACTAATGCCGCTCGAGCCACATCAGCCACGCCTTCTCTAGCTTCTTCATCTTCAACCACAGCCTCGCATCCTCCTCGACAAGTCTCAAGGTCACGCGTCCATGCCACACCGGCACGGAAGCCGTTTAATGACACGGAAATAAACCCGAGTCTAACAGAGACAAAGCTGACAGACCTGGCGGTTTCAAAAAGCAGCCAAAGACCCATTGTAAATAACGGACATATTGGAGAAAGGAAGGGGACAATGGCAGCAGTACCTAAATCTATTACACGAAATATGACAGATTCAACGAGGCCAATATCTCGGGAAGCACGGAGACAAGAGCAAACACCTCAGAGTGCATTTGCAAAAGGTATTAAATCTGAAACCCGGATTGATTCCGGAACGAATTGTTCCCGGTTCGCAGCCATACCCAGCCAAAAGGCAACAGCAATGGCGGCCACACCACTTCAATCGCGCAAGCCACGGACACGACCACAAACAGGAGACAAGACGGATCGTGGAACCGTTACTGGAGTCAAATTAGGGTTTTCCAGTTCACAGAACAGTGGAGCGAAACTAGCGACGGCCAAAGGGTCAGTGGCGACCGGAGCACCCGGAGGCAATTGGAGCAGTTGTGCGCGGACGCCGGTCAAATCAATGCTCGAAGCAAGCAGGTCAACACCGGCTCGAAATCTCGCACCAGAAATCGAGAACGTGCTTCGAACTGATCCGGAATCTTCCTTTGACGTACTTTCATCACCAAATGCTTCTCCGAGACTGGCTCCAGCAACTGTAAATGGTGCTGATGATTCTGATTCGAACGAGTTTTAGACGTAGACGATGTGCATTATAAAATAGGTTCTTTCCCCGACGTTTTCCCTTCTTCAAAGCCATTTCTTCCAAAATGAATTTGCACTTGCTGGAAAAGAAAATTCAAATAGCTAAAAGCCCTTTGTAACTTAATGTAATAAGACTCTAATGTAATTGACTCCAATATCTTTTACCAGACGACAGTATAAATTAACACGCCTTAATACCAAACTTTCACCAAGCATAGATCTCAATGGATCAGGCGGCTGCCGACAATATGCTCAACGTCAGAAGTGACTTCAATACGACGATCAGAGCATTGACGGAACAAGCGGTTCAGAGGAACGCATACAATTTCATTGGCGCCTTCCACAGCACACTCAAATTGACGTAGTTGTGTAAGCGGGCATAGGCCGGCAGCGAGTTCACGATGGTCCTTTGCCGTTAAAAGAGTACTAGAAAAGAGAAGTGGAACTGTTGGATAGTCAATTTCCCGCCTGAAAGAGGAGACGTGTGGAAGATTAGCCATATTTAATGGCTTTATGAACACAAGTCTTGTAATTCAAAACAACGAGCCTTGGAAATAGGCAATTATTGAATAATGAATAAATTAATAGCAAATAATAATAAATAAATAAATAGTAATAAAGATAATTAAAAAAATTATTATTTTGAAGGGCCTTTTTAATATCGCCATATTTAACATTGCCATATTAAATGTGCAGGATGAATTATTTTTATGTTTGAAAAAAGAATTTAATTTTTTCCTCGATAGTGCGAAAAGAAGTGTGGGTGCTTATACAAAAAATTGTATTTAATCAAAAGAAAATATACCACAGGCAGTTGCAAAAATTATCGAAAATGGGCAGCAAGGCGAGCAGGAGAAAACAACAGGAGGAAGAGAACGAAGTGCCTCAGCTAGTCAACGTTGAGCAGCCAATGGCGGATGACGTAAACTCAGAGGAGGAAGTGGAAGAAGTAGAAGACGAAGACGACGAAGGAGAGGCAGAGGAGTCAAGTGTAGACGAGGAAGATGAAGTTCCACTATCGGATTTGGAGTCTTTGATGGACGAAGACGAAGATCTAGTACCACAGCAGAGACTGACTATTAACAACATTGCCGCGCTTGGGGCTGCGTACGACTCAATACGGGTGGACACTACAAAGCTACCTTTTAGCGAATTACAAGTCGTGAGCTCAACTGAGCCTCTCGATATTAAGGACATTGATGACGATCTGCAACGCGAATTGGCTTTTTATACCCAAGGGCTAAATGCTGCTCAGAGCGCACGCAAAGCGCTACTTAAAGAGGGAGTGCCTTTTGAGAGACCAGATGATTACTTTGCGGAGATGGTAAAAACAGATGCGCACATGGAGAAAGTGCGGCAAGAATTAGTGAATCGCGCCTTATCAGAGAAGCATTCGCAGGAAGCGAAGCGTCAGCGTCAATTGAAGAAGTTTGGTAAACAGGTGCAGGTCAGCAAAGAGCTTGAGCGCCAAAAGGAAAAGCGTCAAACTCTAGATAAAATAAAGATGCTGAAACGAAGTATGCTCCTTATGTTTTATGTTTTATTTTTTAATTTTCTTTTAATTTTAATTTTTTTTTGTTTTTGTTTTTGTTTTAAACAGATCACAATTATTTTATGAATCAATTTTTGTTTGTTGGTTCGATTAATTGGTTTTATTTTGAGATTCACAATACTTCCATCGGCGTATAGTAGCTAACAGTTATGCAGAGCGTCAAGACGGGGCCGAATTAACAAATGAAGACTTTGACGTTGCATTAGCCGACGACGATGTCGGCGCAAAATCACACGCAGCGAAACGGCACCAGAAACGTGGCGATAAGCCCGGCATGAGCCGCTCTGCACGCGACAAAAAGTTCGGATTCGGAGGCAAAAAGCGGTTTTCTAAAAGCAATGATTTCAAGAGCACATTAGGTCTGGATGGCAAGGGATCGAGCAAAAAGGCTCGTCCAGGCAAGAGCAAGCGCGTCGCTCGTCGATGAGCAGATTGAAGGATCTCTGAAATATTTGAGGTCTATGAAATTGTAATCTAGAAAGGGGTGTACAAGGGATTAATCTTTTGCTAATAGATACTTTGTGATTAGTCTTTTTTTATCGAGTTTGCCAAAATCTCCGTATAACTTGGGGAAAGTCTGAGCATTTCATGTCGGAGTATGACACAGAGATTGCAAAAGATAGCATGCGGAGCTCATTTATGTAAATAATTGTGATAAGTATGTGTAAATAATTAGGATAAGGAAGGCTCGATCTCTCTTGGCCTCTACAGTCCCCGCCGAATATTGACGCTATTGGCCGCTACACTTTGATGCTCAGTATGCAATAATTGTAGAATTACATTTTATTATACGTAGAATAAAGTTTGATTTATTTGCAAAATAGTAATATATTCTATTTTGTTTAATTAATGACACAACGACGCGTAAATGGCGACGAAGCGAAAGGCGCATGAACTATTAGGCGATGCCGCGAGTCTGCGGCAAAAAGCTTTGACAGGTTTTATATCAACGTCTTCTAAGCTCTCATCAAGTTCAGCGCCTCACACTAGCATTACGGAAAAACCAAAGTTTGACAAGCAAAAATGGATCGACAGTCTCAGCGCGTCACAGCGCGATCTATTGGCGTAATTAAATGCTTTTGGCTCCGCTAACCCTCAGATTGGAGATAAATACTATGCATGAATCGTGGCTAGCCGTTCTGAGTGAAGAGCTTACCAAACCGTATTTTTTGAAGGTAGAAACAAGCTACATTATTCGAAGCAATTGCTTACAAAAATTAGTTGAAAGATTTTCTTAAAAAGGAGCGGGCGACAAAGACTGTCTTTCCGCCAGGTATGATTTGATCCAAGGGAATTGCGCTAAATTTAAAGATGCGGACGTTTATTCCTGGTCGCGCCATACCCCTTTGGAGGCTGTAAAGGTCGTTGTTATCGGACAAGATCCTTATCATAATCACAATCAAGCGCATGGCCTATGCTTTTCCGTACGTCGGGGTATTGTTGCCCCGCCCTCATTAAAAAATATCTACAAGGCTCTTCAACGCGACTATCCGTCATTTCACGTTCCAGACCATGGGTAATTGAGGCTATTCTTCTCTCTATATTCTTATTTTGCGATTCAAATAGATACGGGCAAATGCTGCTTATGTCTGCGTTATCCCTTCTTTAAACTTTCAGCTGTTCGAAATCTTTATGATTCTATATTTTTTATATTTTTTATATTTATTTTACATTCTTTAAATATTTTGGCTAACAGTTTAGAAACTTATTGCCCTGGGCAGACCAGGGGGTACTGCTTTTGAACGCATGCCTTACTGTGCGAGCGCATGAAGCAAACAGCCACAATGGCAAAGGCTGGGAAGAGCTTACATCAAAAGTATTGCAAGCTGTGGCCAATCGGCGTAAAAGCGGAGTCGTATTTATCGCATGGGGAACACCGGCAGCAAAGCGTCTTGCAGGGCTAAAAGTATGATACAATACGGCAATTGCTATTTTTTGTTTTGTTTCTAATTTTTCTTTTAGCTCGCAAACCATTGTGTTTTGAAATCAGTACATCCAAGTCCACTATCGGCGGCACGTGGATTTTTTGATTGCCATCATTTCAGACTTTGTAATGATTGGCTGGCCTCAAGATACGGGCCGGAAGGTGCAATTGACTGGGATAGTTTGCACGACAGTCGACGCCCATTAAAGGAAAAATCTGGAATTGAAACATCAAAAGAGGTTGCAAATGGGACTGCCGCGGTCAAGCCTATCAACATTGGTGATAACGCTGTTTCATCAGGCAACGATAAAGCTAACGGAAGTGTGGGCAACCTAATGAAAGATACGGAAGAGAAAGCAAGCATCGCCAAAGACGAAAATTTCGAGCCTTCTGAAGAAGAAACAGAAGCGCTTTTGCAGGCTTTGTCTCAAGAAGAAGATAAAATTAAAGCATAACAGACTTTGGCCAAATGGGATTTGCCAAATATTTAGGATATAATATGACAGTTTGAGACCTTTGCTTCTGAAAACCAATTTTCATGACTATATGCGACAACGTGACTGGTTGAAAGTTTAATTCAAAACACCGTGTAAGCATGACGCTGAATAACACGTAAGGATCACTAATCTTGTAATAATCTTCAGCAAGCCACGAAGCGCGTAAAACCGTCTAATGGAAAAAGAAGAAGCTAAAATATTACGCATATAAGAAAGTAAATATATTAGGGTTAGTTAGGGTTTTCTATAACGAAATTATTACAGTTACAGAATAAGATGTAATATTATTAGACAAGTAATGCTAAAATCAGATTGTATGTACAAGCCAACCATCGCTTTTATTAGTGCAGATAAGGCACAATATATGAAATAATAATTCTAAAATAATTTTTCTTTGCTGTGTCAAACTGCCCTCTTGCTACACCAAGCATGGGCAAGACGCAGAAGAAGACGGCTAAGGGTACATTTTAAAATCTTTTTATGCAATTTCCTTCCGAATGCTAACATGATCTTAAATTCCAGGCCGTTTGGATAAATGGTACAAGTTAGCAAAAGAGCAAGGGTACCGGTCTCGTGCTGCGTTCAAGTTAGTGCAGCTTAATAAGAAATACGGTTTCTTAGAGCGTTCAAAGGTGGTGATAGATCTGTGTGCTGCTCCTGGAGGCTGGCTGCAAGTAGCCTCAAGAGCGTGCAAGCCTGGCAGTATCATTGTCGGTGTGGATCTTGTGCCTATCAAGCCAATACCGGGCTGTGAGACTTTTGCAGAGGATATTACTTCTGACAAGTGCCGCTCCCAGCTTAACGGATACCTCAAGGGCTGGAAGGCCGATGTGTAAGTCTTACATGAGCTTAGGATACTGTTACTGTGTTATCTTCTTTTCTTTGTCTTCTCTTTTCATGCATTTCTCGTTTTTATTTATTGTCGATATATATATTTATGTATTTGTTTGTTTGTTTGCTTTTATTCTATTTTAGACATCTTGTTAAAGCCAATTTTCGTAACTGCAGAATTGTCTAATAATAGTGTTCTTCATGACGGTGCTCCAAACGTCGGAACTGCATGGTTGCAAGACGCTTATTCACAAGCTGAGCTAGTACTCATGTCTTTGAAGCTGGCAACAGAATTTTTGACTCCCAATGGTACATTTGTCACAAAGGTCTTTAGATCACAAGACTACAATAATTTATTGTGGGTATTTAACCAGCTTTTTCGACATGTCGAAGCTACGAAACCGCCTTCTTCACGAAACGTTTCAGCCGAAATTTTCGTTGTCTGTCAGGGATACAAGGCACCACAGAAACTTGACCCTCGTTTTCTCGATCCCAAAAGTGTGTTTGAAAATGTTGCAGATCCCAAACCCAATAACAGTGAGGCCAAGGTGTTTCATCCGGAGAAAGTTAAGCGTCAGCGTGAAGGTTACGCCGACGGTGACTATACTCTGCACAAGAAAATAAGCGCGTCTGAATTTGTTCGTGCTACGGATCCCATAAACATTCTGGGAAATTACAACTCTATAGTATTCAATTCCGCAGGTAATGACGAGAGTGATCGTGAGCTTTTACGCTTCTCAGAGACAACGGACGAAATTAAAGCGTGTGCGGACGATTTACGGGTGTTAGGTAAAAGTGATTTCAGATTGCTCATGAAATGGCGATTAGCCTGTCGTGGTAGATGGGGGCTTGCAACTAAGAAAGCAACTGGGAAAAAAGTTACGGCGGACGACGAAGCTAAAGAGCAAGTAACCGTAGAGCTTGATGAAGACGAACAGATTGACAAAGATTTGGCGGAAGCAAATGCAGCTCAAACGGCCGCCAAAAAGAAAGAGCGCCGAAGAGCCAATGAGCAAAAACAAAAGTCAATAAAACGAATGCAACTGGGAATGCTGACGTCCATGGACATTGGTACGGAAATGAATGGTCTGGAAGAGCCAGATGCTACTTTTGATCTGGCTGATATGGAGAATGCTCAACGATCAGGAAAATTGATTGACAATATGGATGTATACAATAGTGACGAAGAAGAACTGGATCGTCTCGGCGGTTCAAGCTCCGAAGATAACGATGAGGAAGATTCTGAATTGGCAGACGCTTTTGATCTTGACGATCAACTAGACGCAATGTATTCAGAATACAGGCAGCGGAAACAGGAAAAGGATCCAAAGTTTAGGGTCAAAGAGCAGCGACAACGTTTACAGGAGCCCGAGTGGGAGGGAATAAAGGATGACAAAAGCAGCCAAGACTCCGACTCCGACTCCGACTCCGACTCCAATTCCGATTCCAATTCGGAAGCGGCATCTCGAGCGCCAGAAAAGAGTCTCATAACTTCCTTACGACAGCCCCATGATCTTTCGAAAGGAGCGCTTAGTAAAAATGCATCTCTTTTCTTTGACAAGGATTTGTTTGACGAAATGGATCTTGAGGAAGAAGATCAACGGCCATCTTCGGTCTCTCCACCCGATGAAACTCCTTCACTAGAAGAGGACGAAGAGGAAGACTCTGCTGATTCGGTTTCAATATCGACCTCGTCTGATTCTGAGGACGGAATTGAGTATGTTCCACGAGAAAGTCAGGAAAATTTCACTTCTGGTTCATTTGATGATGAAGATGATGAAGATGAGAGTGGAAATGATACAAAATCAGCCCCGTCTCTCGACATTGTAACGGCAGAGGCAATGACATTAGCACAGCAAATGGCTGGGAAAAAACGTAAGCATTCGGACGTTGTTGATGACGGGTATAATCGGTGGTCATTTCAGCCTCGAGACGGTGTCCCAGACTGGTTCATGGATGACGAAAACAAGCACAATAAGCCCAGTCGGCCTGTAACAAAAGAGGCAGTTCAGGCTCTAAGGGAAAAGATGCGAGCGCTAAACGCACGGCCGATCAAGAAAATCCTTGAAGCTCAAGGACGCAAGAAGCACCGGGCTATGAAACGTTTGGAGAAGATGCAAAAGAAGGCAGACGCTATTAACGAATCCTCTGACATGACGGAGCGTGAAAAAGCCCAGAGTATTCAGCGCATGATGAGCAGAGCAGCAAAGTCGAAGCCAAAGCAGGAAACAACGCTTGTGGTAGCTCGAGGCGCTAATCGTGGACTGCGTTCTCGGCCAAAGGGCGTCAAGGGAAAGTATAAGATGGTTGATCCCCGCATGAAGAAGGAAACAAGGGCTATGAAGCGGATTGAAAAACGTGACAAAAACAAGAGACGCTAGATTATTGGAGATTTAAGGAGTAAAAATGTTTGGATCATGTTTGGCGTATTAAAATCGATGGATGACAGAGGCAAAAGGAGTTCTATAAAAATAGGTTTACTTTAATCGTATAATATTAGTGATTAAAACCAGTTTATAATGAAAAATGATTGGACTGTATCCAACAAATCAAATATTTACTTCATAACCCCTGATTATCCCTTAAACTGGCGCCATAAATACGCTCACCACACTTTTTAAAATATAGAAACAACGAAAAGCATGACAGAAAACTTTTATTTTCTTTTGTAATAGAATAAAAGCAAAACTTTTGGCTGAAGGGATTTATTGCGACCAGCAGACAAGAGAAATAGAACTTGAAGCTGATGGATCAAAAGGGCTTTATTTTAGTCGACAAGGCTATATTAACCCTAACGAACCCTAATCAAGCTCATTTCATATCGGCCAAAAGACTGGGTTTTATTTTTTTTTCAATATGTTTACACCGTATAATCTAAACGATACAGTGTCCGAGTAACGGTGTACCATTTCCGGTTTACCGTTTATTCTAATTTGGAGAACCAATAGCAGTGAATGCTTAGATTAACGCGTGACTTGAGCTAATGCCGTTGTTCACGTCTGGTGCATCGCAAAAAGGACGAAATATTGGTGTTACTCTTTCGCCTTCGTCGGCCACGCGGGTCAAAACCGTACAGACTCGGCGCGAGTTGACTGTTGCTGAAAAAGAGGCGATACGGCGACGCAGAAATGCAATCGAGCACGAAGAGCGCGCGCGCAAGATAAAGAAAAGGAAATCCGGTGATACGGAGCAAAAGACTGTTCCCATAGGAAAAGACAATAGAGTCGCAAAAATCTCGAGTGCTGCAGAATCGCAATCTGAGTCTGAAGAGTCGGCTATTGCCACAGAGGGAACATCAACACCTAAAAGCTCATGGAGGATTGGCGATCCCGAATATTCGCATAATTTCAAGCTAAATGTGGCGGCAGCGGCGGCAAATGAAACGCCCAATGATTTACAGTTTATTCATCTGGCCGATCTTGCCGGAGATGTGGAAGGCATACATGTAGAGATTGCATACCCTGGTTCAGAGCAACGAGAGAGGTAAGGCTCACAAAGCTCTGGAGCCGACTAATCTGAAAGGTACAAACTGTTTAAAAAAGCTACGTCGGACCCGTTTTGTCCGTTGACAGACTTGTGCGATGCTATTACAGCGATTCAAGTCTATTTGATTCGAGACGACCGAGAGGAACAGGCAAGTCTTGTGTTTGAGCGCGTATCCGATTCATGTCGTAAACTAGTGAAATATTTCAGGGCCGGCGACTCTGCTGCACTCACTTTGCTGATGGATAATGTAAATCAAGGGATTGATACGGCGAGAAACGAAGGCCGTTTTGCCCGACGCTTTGCTGAATGGGGGGTTTTGCCAGAGCAGGTTCTGCAATGCGTGCTCGGACAAGTTTATACACGTGCCGTAGCACCGAATGTTGATGGATTAAAAAAGTACAAAGGTATAAAGTATAGCAGTTACAAACTTTACTTGCTCAGACATATTCGTCATCGAGTTAAAATGAGTCAAAAGTTTGTTTCTATTCTTTGCTCTTTGCTTGCCATGCCAAAATTGTGCACTTGAATGCTTAGTTTAAACCAAATTTAACTCTTTTAGCTTTCTCGAATAATGTATACGGCGAACTAACGCCCCGATTTGTCTCACGCATAATAAACGAGTGCGATCTTGGCCCCGACCAAGTATTTGTGGATTTAGGTTCTGGAGTGGGAAACTGCGTACTGCAAGCAGCACTAGAAGTTCAGTGCGAATCTTGGGGATGCGAAATAATGCAAGAAGCCGCTCAGCTGGCGGACAGGCAGCAAGCAGAATTCACAAACCGCTCAAGACTATGGGGCCTTGGTCATGGCCCTGTGCGACTCGTTCAGGGTGATTTCCTTGATCAGCCAGAGATAAGTAATGTTCTTTGTCGGGCCAATGTTGTGGTAAGATCGAACGATAAAAAAAAATTTCACATATGTATATAGACTTATATTTTATTTGTGAAATTCACATATTAACAACTTTGAAGCTCGTTAACAATTACGCGTTCAACGCTGAATTGCAAGGCAGACTTATCGATCTGTTTCTTGAATTGCCAGACGGGTGCAAGGTTGTCACCCTTAAACCCTTTCTTCCTCCGTCTTTAACTATAACAATGCGCAATCTCGACTCGCCGGCCAACATGTTTGTCGTTGAGCAACGAGAGTACTTTTCTGGGAGCGTAAGTTGGACTGACGTTGGCGGACCTTATTTCATCCATACCGTGGATCGAAATCGTGTAAAACGCTGGCTTGAGCAACATTCAAAAAAGCAGTAAACAAAACCAAAAGGATTGTGATATCGGGTAGTAATATTATGCAAAAAATGGGACAAAGAATTGACCTAGCGGAAGAGTATCAAAGTTTCTTATCCGAGCTAGCGACCATTCCATCTACTTCTCGTTTGCTCTGTTCATATTTTCCACCTCTTGCGACATTTTTGACATCCATCGCTCGACTAGTTCCGCGTTGTCTTCTTCCAATTTAGCCGCTCGCTCTTCCAATAAGTTTAGCGATATTTGGTACGTGAGTAATTCGTCTTGCCAGAGCTAAAATGTAAGCAAACTTGTTGGATAAGCTTTTAAAGCAGAACCATAGAATTAATGCGCACCTGTATATTTCTATCTTTTTCTTTCAAAAGTTCCTTGTATCCTTCATTTTCATGTAAGAGCTTTTGGCTACTCTGACGAAGCCGTAGAATTCTGTGTGGTTAAACACAATTTTATCAACGAATAGCTAAAAGTCTTACTCGGCCGTCGCCTTCTCGAGCTTATCTCGTTCGCGATCTATCTCGGATTTGAGTTCGTCAATTTGACGGCGCGATTTTTGAGTCTGAAATGAATCATCACGAACCGTTTCTGATGAAGACTTTGCTGCGTCCCTTCGTAAGCGTATTATTTCACGCGATAAAGCGACGTCTTCATTTTCAAATTAGCATTAATATGAGAAGGTTCATTTACAGTCATTAAATGACCCAAGAGCTACATCCTCCTTTTGCTCCTGGGCTAGAAATTGTGCTGTCATTTGCCCGCGCCAATCTTCCATTGTAGGAACGCACCAAGAAGGTTATGCAAAAGAGCTCGCAGTAGATTCAAAGAAAAGCACAGTTAAAACCGACTCTTCGGTGCTTGATAGTAAGTACTATGGCCGGCCTTTCAGACAGAGAAGCGCACAATATTGGTGTCCAGGAATTTCAAACATAAGTCAAATCATTATTCACATTTGATTGTACTGCTACCAGCGATCAATGAGATTGCTGGCAGGAAAGGCTGTTCAGCAGATGTACACGGACAGCAACAACGTCAATTTACAATAAAACCCTAGCTAACCCTAACTGTTTTTATTACCCCATTGCAGTTAGGCTTATTATCAATTTAGATTATTTCAAATTAAAATATTATCATTTCAGCGAAATATTGTCGGCACAAGCTTGATGCTATTCCCTCGAACTGCAAGCTGCGTCCATCCAAACATCTATTAGTTTTGCCTTTGCCTTGATTCACGGAAGCAATGCCAGTGTAAATGGCATTCGCGACAGATGAGATTAATAGCGTACAGTATAGTATTGTCGTGAGTATACTGACAAGCAGTCATTAAAACAGCTCAATTCCATATGGCCAGTTGAGGACATTAAAGCGGAATGCGTGAAGAAGGACAAAGCAGCAGTATTTCCACCGGGACTGCATATTCTCGCTAAAAGATCAAAGTTAGAGTGTGTCTCTTGTCTTTTGTTGAAGAAATAATACTGATCATAATTATTACCAGTTCTGATTCTATTGAGGCATGGAAGCAATTGTTCAACGTAAGCTATTTGTCATGATTGCCTAACCTGTTATTGGCTTTACTCGATACTATGCTAAATTAATATCTATTCTCATTCAATTTTCGACTTTTAAATATTTTACAATTGTTCCTCAATCTTTTTTACAATTGTCTGACATGATTAGAGCACGCCTATCGCGATAAATGATCAGCTGTATTTCTATTCACAGAGGAACCGTGATTTTTGCCAATCAGGTTGGGCAGTAAACGCATTTGACGACGAATTCAGACCGATTTCCGATCAATTACCTGTCGCATCTTTTACCGCTGACGAGCATTTAAGATACACATTCAGTCTAGATCCGTCCTTTGGGTTCCATCCTCAGCTCAGACTTGATATTCTGCATTCGAATCCAAATGACTGCCAGCTCGTCGTTATAGCATATTTGCCCAAAGATTTTTTTTTTGACAAATATCAGCTTCGAGAATATGCTGCGTTTCGCTATGGCGGAATCAAAGCTGTTATTGGCGTTTATGGAGCAACCGATTTAGAAGCTCCCACTTGGCTTGTGCCAGAATGGGGCAGCATTGGCGTGTTTGCCGTCGACAATTCTGCAAAATCAGTAAGAATTCCAATACATGGACGATACCAGGCACCCGTACTTGACGGGGAACGGGTGATAATTGATTTGGCTCGGCCTAGTCTCGGTTGGGTTTGCGAAACTTCGAAGGATGATAAAGTTCTTCAGCCACCGTTGCAGTCGCTCATCGATTCTTTGCTTAATATTGGATCTGTCAATTATTCTCCAGGGTTGACGGATTCGCCTTTGACAGTTTCCACTTCACTGCCAACTGGGAGCCTTGCTCATATTGAGGCTGTAAAGTATTGCACTTTTTTCGCTGTTTTGTCGGGGTTTCTTTGGATAACTGTGCGGTTGATCAGGCTGAAAAAGTTGAAGTCGGAATAAATAAATAAATAAATAAATAAATAAATAAATAAATAAATAAATAAATAAATAAATAAATAAATAAATAAATAAATTTGGATCGCCAAGTAAAAACAGACAGATATGGGGCACAATATGGTCTCTTACTGAGTAGCCACGATGTATTGTTAAGACTGCGGCGATAAACTTGGATAAAGCTGCCTTTGGCGACGGTGGGCAAAAACGGTACACAAATCTTATTAGCAAAAAGTCTTGCTTCTATGGTGATCAAAAATGATCCAAAGAAATCATTCTTGGCCCATCGTTGGCAGAAAAAAAAGAGAGGCTACACTGACTGCTTTATGCTGTTTTTTTTACGTGAGATATGAAACCAAAAAGAATGTGACTAGATGCAAATTATGAGTCGATGCAAGTGGGTATCAAATATAACACGGGTATATAAAAGAACAAAGGAAAAGCCATCTAAATCAAAAATAGAGCTGTTTCAAATGAAAATTAGAGTTTTAATGCATGAAGATAAAATAAAAATTTGTAAAGACCTGTACAAATGAAAAAATTGAAATATGTACATATGTAATAAAAGCAAATATAAATGCCTTTTTGAGAGTAATTCAATCTATTGTCATTTCAATTTCGCGGTCCGTAAACGAATCTAAAGCGTTCATATACTGTTTGAAATTTTGGTTAGCCTTTCCCGAGAAATTTCATCTTTAACATTACCAATTCTCTTAATTGCTCGTTATCCTCCATCGCAACAAGACTATCAGCAAGTTCGCATGAAAACCAAGTGTAATTCGGAGATTTAACAAAGGCCGTTTGCTTTGTTTGCTTGCGTGGCTCAAATTGCCGGCATCGAGCTTCGCTTAAACCGTAGACCTGCTGCAAATGATCATAAAGAGAAAGTACAAGAGCCATAATTGCTCCAGTTTCCCTAGAGCCCTGATCGAAATCATCACTTTCATACTTCTCTCCTATTGCCACTCCCGTCCAAGACAACATTTGTCTGCAATAATACAAAACAATCAACACATCTTCGACCATATTGTAACGAATTTCTGATATGCAACAGCATACAAATTTACAGAAAAAGTACGTGTGATGCGTGACCTTTGAGGAGTCTTTTAGTTCACTGCTAATACATCGTACAAGTGCCGAGACAAATTTTCGTCTTGACACTTTGTTTTGACTCAGCACAATATAAGCATTTTGAAAGAAATTCCTCTGCCGTGCTTCGTCCCAGTCGTGAATTATAAATGAAAAGAGCTGCTTAATACCATCGAGATAAGCCCCTTCTAGCAACGAATCGAACCGTTCGTGGATCATCAAGTGTATTTTCTGTGCCTTTTTGCAAATCCACAAATCTTTCGAACTTTCTAACAGCAGAATCTGTCCGAGACACTGTTGGCGTCAGTCACATATATGAGAATAAAATGTAAATATAAAATAATAGAAAAATATATATAAATAAAGGAAAGAGGAAGGAGGAAGACAAATCGATATGAGTAATTTTTAAATGACATTGATCTCGTACAAAATAAAGACCTAAAAGTAAAATAGCATAATTTACTGGTTAATAAAAAAACACAAAAATAATTAACATTCGGTTGAAACGGATGAAGGAAAGCTGAATTATTAAGAACAATAAGAGATACCAGTCGAGGATTTGCAAGGCCAAGTTCAACAACTATTTGAATAGTTTCAATTGCCGACCGGTTTTGTTTTGCTGCTAAATCAAGCACATATGTAAAGTATCTCTGGGTCAGTGCCATTACGGTTCTAGGTTATTAGTAAATGTAGCACAATAAAAGATATCAAATGTTAATAAAGCAATCAAAAGAAATCAAAAGAAAAACAAAATTGAAAAAAACCGACCCATCATCGTATTGTGAAGCACTTTTGCCATGCAAAGCACTCGAAAGTTCTGTATGGTCCATCCTCTGTTTTCTTCCGTGTTTAGACTGTACTTTGACATTTTCTTTTTCCGACAGAACAAACGCGTGTAAGATGCTCATCAAAACTCCTCGCGTATTGTCAGAATCCAGATCGCGTTCACGATCAAAACTAGCCAGAACACGATTGTTTAGAAATAAAGCCGTCTTTGACAGACAGCAGCAACCCAAGACTTTAATGGCACTCGCTGAAATTAATGCGTTTTCAGACACCGCTAAGGGCAAAACAAATGAAATTATGTATTCCAATATCGATTCTTCCTCTGGATGTGGAGCAATTTGTTGTATGTACATGTCTTGTTTTTCTAGGTCACCGTACTGTGCAAAATAACTCAGGATCAATAAAAGTCTAGAGAGTCTTATGTCTTCGCCAGTATTTGATTCTTCAATAATAGCTTTGATGGAATTCAAACTCGACCCAACCAGCCGTCCGAGCTTTTCATAGGCGCCGTTTTTTTGAAGACTCAAACAAAGGCAGCGGATAATGCACTCCAAGTACCTTCGGGGCGATGAAACAAGAGCTGCCAAAGTAGTGGATATAAGCTTTTTATACATAGAGCTAGGCAGAGCGACACCGGAATTCATTGCGAGTATAAAAAGCCTTAAAATAGCTGTGAAGAACTCAGGTGATTCTTTCATACTCATTGAACTGATTTCGGGCATTAGAGTCATCAAGAAATTAGAGCTTAGAAATTGCGGATTCGGAGACGAGAAATGGTACAGACAATCCAAAAACAATATTCTGTTTTCTATGCTTTGAGATTCAAAAACGTCTACGCCTCTCTGAAACATATGCTCAAGCACAAGTCGAAATCGTGCCGATAATTCTGGAGTTGACGATTCATTTATTACGCGTTGCATTGCCCATTTGTAATTTTCGGCATCTTCATCGTTTGCCGATTGTAGAAAATTTCGAAATACTTCATACATAAAAGAGTACACGTCCGTACCATTTTCGTGATGAAGATCAAAACTGACAAAAAGCCAGACTTGCTTAAATAAGCTATAGGCCAGAGAGCTAACAGATTCTTCTTCATCCCGACAGAAACTTGTTAGTTTACGCATTATCGTCGCCCGAGCCAGATTCGAGTTTGTGAATTCATAAGAATCAGCAAGCATTTTCATGGCTCTCTTTTTGACCGCTACTGCCTGATCATCTGTTTGATTCAAGATCAGATTGAAATAATAACCATCTCTTAACTGCGTAGACAATTGACCTATACAATCTAGTGTTACATCTCTGACTTGGGCTGAAGGATCTTTGAGCATATTATCAATCCGAACTCTGACAGAGGAGATCTGGAAAATTGTAGCATCCTGCTGGGAAATTGATTTCAAAGCTCGCAGTGCACTCGTACGAATAGTTGATTGCTCATCTTCCAAATATGCGATAAGTCGCAACAAGCCCATTGTCATAACGTTCACTAGCGGCGAAAGCAGTAGTAATCGCAAGTATAGGCTTCTCTTATCATAGCCACTCTGATGAAGGACTCCGAGCGAATTTATAACTGCAGAATAATGTATAGCTCCTGACTCCAAATGTTTTACCATAGTAGAGCGAGAATCCTTTAGAATTTCATACGTTAGAGCGTTCATCGTCTAGAAATCATGTCAGCAGTCAGAAAAAGGAAAAATAAAGTAAATAGAACACAGGAAATAAATAAATAATAAATCATATTGTTAAAAGATAATATTATTTTAAAGCAAAAATAATTCTACCTCGTTTCCATCACTGTGCGGCTCAAAAATTGAGACAAATTCCGATAAATGTTCTCTTGTCAAGTCACAAGTTGATAAAGATTGACAAGACACAGCTCGCTTCTCCAGTATTTTTGACTCTATCACTATAGTTGACAGGAAGCTTATAAGCTGCCTTGTTGATACAGCTGCAAGCGACTTGTCATCACAAAGAACCGAAATTTCGTTAAAAAGGCTTGTTATAAGCAAAATACCAGCTGGGTTTACAGGATTATCAAGAGCGTTAAATCCATCTCTTAGTAAAATGCCCACCATAGTCCTTGTATCAAAGTCATTAACACCAGGTTTCTTTGCATCGCCGACCAGCAAACGAGAAACGATAATAACGAGCTGATGAGCAGTGCTCTGAGCCAAATCCAAGCACGATGGCGTACACACTGATTTCAGATCCATAGCTTCCGGAACTCCTCCATTTGGATTTGCAAGATTCGTCTTGGGTACTGTGCTGCTTTCAATTAAGCGCATAATAAGGTAAGAGACCACGTTAACAGACAGTCCGTCTTGAATTAGGCACATTGCTTCTTTATTGAGTAAATTTGCTGCTGAGAAATGGCCCGCAATATCTTCAATGATACTTTGACGGAGATCAGGAAGTGTCTTGAAGACTGCAGCTATAAAGTCTACGGCTCTTTGAGTTAGTGACCTAAGTGAATCACCAGTATCGTATTCTGGTCTGACATATTTCACGACTGAAAAAACCATATTGAGAGAGACGTACACGGCTTTATTAGCGGAAAGTTCAGACATTTCCATTAAAGGCAATGATGCCGTAAGCAATGTCCATCCATTGTCCGCATTTGCTACAAGAGCAAGAATTAAAGGACGAATATTATCGTCAAAGTACAAATCATTAGAATCCTCCAAATGTGCAAACAACTCGTCATGCAGCATATTAAAAAAATTGAATATGCGCAGTAAAGTCTCCTCGTTCCTTAACCGTTTCTCTTTAGCAAAATGAGAGAGTAATTTTAGGCGAACAGCCACGGATTTGGTCGCAAGAACCAAAAACTTTATAGACTGTATTGGGTCCCGGTTCAAAAAGTGATCTGCTGTAAATTCTTCCGGCAAAAGCTCAACCTGTTTACTCGGCCGCTCCAAGTAATCAGCGACTTCGCTCAACGTATCCAAATCTGTTTCTTGAAGGGAAGCAGACTCAATAAATCGCTCAATAGCGTACAGCGCCTTTAAACTAACGTACACGCTGCCTCTGAATTCTATCCAAAGTTCCACAGGCTTATCTTTATCGTCTCGTAACGCTTCAGATTCTCGTAGTAGAGCAGCAAAATCTGTCAAATTCTCAGGTGTAGCTATATTTTGCTTTTTCAAATTATTTCGGCGAAGAGCGTCTTCCAACACTTTAAACTTCTTCAACTGTGCATCGTCTTCCGGTATCGCCAATGATCGTTTTACGCCGGGTACAGTAGAAAGTTCCTCGCGCGGTTTGGACTCTTGATGAATATGAGATTCAAAAAGCTCTTCCTCTTTATTTGTTAATAAGACTGCGCATTCTAAACATGAAATTTAATATTACCAAAATTTCTTCGATTGCTGGAAACGAGCTGGAAAACTTGTCGGCCTAAAATAGTTTCAAGTTCAGAGCTGTCGGCGGCCAACGGCTGAGTTGGCGTTTTCGGCATGCACTGAAACTTACTAAGAATTAGCAATAGTCTTCATGTATACGCATACAAATTGCCTTCGACATTGGTACCAACCGTCAGATTAGATATGACTCGAGCAATGTCTTCAACACCTTTATTTTTAATCATTTCACATAGCTCCTTATCCAGCGCGACTTTATGCTCCTCATTTTCAAACAGTGGCACCTGCTCAAGGCAAACCTCTAAACGTGGGAGCATGTCCGTCACTAATTCGGTTAGAATGGCATTCTCTGATTGAGCTAATTAGATTCGTTACTAACCAGTAGAAATCGGCAAACAAGAGGCCAGAGGCGTCATACGGACTGCAGTTTCCAAACTAGCAGCATCTTCCATTGTGTCAGTAATCACGTTGCGACCACTTTCAGTCATGATGAGATCTTTTTTCGCTGATCGATCTCTTTTCGCTGACACTCTATCACCATTGTATCGGCCCTTTGTACTGCATTATACACGGGAACGCGTATAATTCGCGTTTCTGTACAAAAAATCATAGATATTACGTGCAATTTAATTTAATATAATAAATTTACTGAAACCCTAACTAACCCTAGCTAATTTGAAGACGTATCTGAAATTTATTTTTATTTTTGAAATATTGATGTAGAAGTGGAGCACAATCCCGTGTACAAGCGCGTCGTCCGTCCCTTGTAAACAATGGCGCAGCAGGCAAAGCGCGAAGGAAGCGCAGGAAGCGGTAATTTTGCGATCTGAAAATGATGTATCTAATAGTGAGCAGCAAAGCAATTTTATCTTTTTATTTTCAATGCTTTCAGCGCTGCAGCTTGGATGTACCTGGGATCGCGCACTGTAAAAACATGGCTCAAAGCTGGTTCAGTTGCTAGCGCGTTTGACGAAACGGCGGGTACTGCCATTGTTGTTCAGTCATTTGCTATTCTTGAAGTTTTTCATGTTTTTGCCGGTAAGTGGGCTTGACTAAGAACAATCAAACTGACTTTTAAAAGGCCTTGTCCGATCATCTTTAATTACTACGGTGATGCAAGTGGCCTCACGGCTTCTTCTCACGTGGGGAATCCTCTTCAATTTCGCAGGAGTTGTGCGTGGATCACCTGCGTATATTTACATGATAACGGCTTGGTCTGCAACTGAAGTTTTGCGTTATTATTTTTACGCGATTAGCATCTATGGAAGGCCTCCAGCGCTTGCTATCTATCTGCGCTATACACTGTTTTATGTGCTTTACCCTCTCGGTGCCGGAAGCGAGTGCTGGCTTGTTTATTTATCGCTTCCCGCTGCCGCACATGTGCATGCATACCTGCCTTTGGCATTGAAAGCCATATTGGCCATTTATGTTCCGGGTAAAATACTGATTTTCGTGATATGAAACCCAGGCTAACGTGACAACAGGCTTTTATGTCCTCTACACGCATATGATTAAACAAAGACACAAGGTTTTGAACAAAACCACAAAGACACAGTAGCCATATGCGCACCGTGCTCTGTATTTACCCAACTATTTTAGTCATCATCATCGTCTAAATCACCAAAGTGCTTTGCAAGGGTATCCGCAATCCGTGATCGTTGCGCACAAGGCATATCAGGGTTTTCTTTAAATTAGCGGCAAGTAGCAAGCAGAGAAAATAATTAATACCTCGCAAAAAACTCAGTTGGTTCATAAGTTCTTGCACAACATCGAGTTCCTCAGATAGTAACTTTTTACCATCAACTGCCTTTGTCGACGCCGTCTGGCCAGCTCAATTAGCATGGAACTTTTTTAACTCGAACACTTACCTGACCATTTACCCCCCTTGCCTCCACGCTGCTCAAAGGCATTTCTTCAACACTATCAGCACTATTCCACGGCACAGACTGCAAACATTCCTGTAACCGATCACGGCCCAATGTCTCTCTAAACTCATTCGTTCCAGATTCCGCCAAATCAATAAACTCAAACATAACACTGGCACAAGCATCTTCTACAGCTTCACGCTCATGCTCGACTAGAGTAGGCAAAGATTCTGGGCCGTTTCCTTTTGCAGGTGCTCGCAAAACTAATTGCAATCCTTCCCAATCTTGTCCTCCACATGCATTAACGACCCGTGCAATTTGCTTCAAGTGACTTTGTAGCTTAGCGGACTCATCTGTGACTCCAACCACGGCCATTTCACTCAAAACAAGCACAACACCGCCTACTGCTGCCAACACATCAGCAGCCTCTGTTGACAAGTACTCGTCAATTTGCGAGGCGAAATCGGCCTGCACTTCATCCTGCCAAATCTCGATACTGCCGGTATAGTACTCACCGTCGACACGGATCACATTTCCCGTAGACCCTGGCTGAAACACTGTCACGTTAGATCAGAATCACGTGCACACCTTACCGTGACAGATATCCCCGTAATCGGCTGGCGCGAATACAAGAAGCCGTTTCTGCTCTGCCGCCATACAGAATGCGCTCAAGAGTACCGCTAAGCGGTCAGATTATACGCAGTAGTTTCAGGTCGCTCCTGCTTCGTACATCAATAGTGTCATGACGTTATCGCTGCAGATTTAAACTCGAATATTATCGTTATTGCAAACATTGGAAATGTGTGCCTAAATACATTTATGTAGGATGGTTAGTTAATAATTTTATACATTTATTTACAACACTATATTAATTATTTCTAGTATAATTTTACATTTATCTTGATCCAACATAAAATATATATATTATACACGCTGAGCCCAGGAAGTATAGACTACTTGATACACTGGAGGATTGGTTGGATTGCGGATTGCGGATCCCGAGTGAGACTCTATCCCACTTTGCCTTGACGAGCCAAAGTCAATGGCAAACCTTGAATTAGCCATCTGATCGCACCAGCAATGCACAATTCTGTCGGCTGGTACTTAACCCTAACCCTGCGCTCGTACGGTAGACGAGATCTGACGTCGAGATACGTGTTTACGAATTAATGCCCAACGCAAAGCCGACTAGAGCGCTGCGGAAACGCGCAGACGCGGCACTGCGCAGTTTCCATGAGGCCTATGTGAGCGAATGGGGCGAAGAACGATGGGAGGGATCACTTTTCCCGGCACTTTCACGTCCTACACGGTACGCTGTCCTTGCGAACCGCTACTCTATACCCATCGCTGATCTGTGTCAGCGCTTGGCACAAGAAATGGGCAATGGCCTTGAATTTGACTATTTTTATCTGCAGGGCGGCAGTCCTCTGTCCCGGATTGCTTGTGTGATGGTAAAAGGCGGTGGCAGCTTAGTGTTTTCGACGCCATTTACAGGCTTACATGGCCTCTCTACACACTGGAACATGGACGCTGCCTCTCTCCTGCCCGCGGTTCTGCTGGACGTTTGCCCAGGCCAAAATGTACTGGATCTGTGTGCAGCTCCGGGCGGCAAGACGATAGCTATTGCTCAGCAGCTATGGCCACAGCTTTATTTGGATGGAGAGAGCAGTCTGCTTGGAAGCACTGACAATTTAGCGGGCTGCCTTCATGCCAACGAAGTCAATCCAGGCCGGCAGCGGCGCTTGCAGACCAACTTGCAGGCTTACTTGCCAAACGAGCTTTTTGCCGATGACAAGGTCAAATGTTTGCGTATAGACGGAGCGTCCAAGAACGCTGCTGAGCAGTTTCCTTTACACCCTGGCGAGTATGACCGAGTTTTGGTGGACGCTCCTTGTTCCTCAGAGCGTCACCTCATTCATGCCGCCCTCAAGGCCGAAAAATCGGGTCTCTTGTCCGAGGAAATGATGCGGTACCGGCCCGGATCAGCCCGCAATATGGCTAAACTGCAAACAACTCTGCTTTTAACCGCTATGAAAATGGTTAAACCCGGTGGAAGAGTCGTGTATGCCACGTGCTCAATAGCGTCTTGTGAAAATGATGGAGTCATTGACGCTGCTTTATTGCTACTGCAAAAGGAGAGGAAAAGGCCTCTCCTTCATGCTGATGCTGATGCTGCTGCTGCTGCGCGGTTTAACGTGGTCAAAACCGGTCTCGACCCTACAATTTCGCACATGGCAGAGGAAACAAAGCATGGCTATATTGCATTACCCGATCATGGCACTTGGGGGCCGTTGTATGTGTGCTCATTACAAAGACTGGACGAGACGCCGGATGGCGGTGTTTCTGATTAGCATAGCCAAGGGACCTTTTAATTAACCCTAATTAACCCTAATAAGTCGAGTGACAATACGGCGATTGATTATCGCTCTGTCATGCAGTGTTACCTGACGCAGAGTCTAAGCATCGCTAAAGACTTTTTCTAAGACTAAAATCTGCAGAGCACAATCTAGTCGAGCATTAAACATTCAAATTCATTTCATTTCATTCATACCCACAAAGTCATAAATATTCATCAATCTAACCACATGCACCAATGCTAGCCTCTAAAATATAAAATATTGAATAAAATGTACAATAAAACTCCAAAATGTTAAAACACAAAATGTACAAGAGCAATATACAATGCAAGTGTACAATCACGAATTCTGCCTCGAGTAAGGATGATGCCGCATTGCCTGCATAGCTCCTGTCTGGGCCGACTGAGCGGCACCTCCAGCACGCGAACTTGTGCCGTTTCTTTGTGAAGGGCCATCAGAACTCTGTTGCTGTTGCTGCCTTTCAAGAAAAGCGTCAACCACACTATTAGCGATATCACTATTAGCGATATCCCTATTACTATTCGCAGGCTCTTCTGCTCCGCTTTCCGACTCTGAACTGTTTAAACCTTGAGAGGTCACCGACACGTTAGGTAAACCTTCAAAAGGCAGCGATGGCTGTTGTTGCCGTTGTTGCTGCTGTTGCTGCTGCCGTCTTTGACGATAAGCATTCACAACTTGCTGTGTGATTGAATTCGCAGACGCAGTGCTTCTCAAAGCAGGAGACGCTAATGACTCGTCCGGCTGCACTCGAGGCGCTTCCACTCCAACCCCGTCTCGTGTACCGCGTCTGCCAATCATATGAACCAAAGTAGCCTGCAGGTACCGCATTGCATCGACAGAAAAATCAAGAGGGTCAATTGACGGCGGCTGAGGAGGCATTGCTCCTGCTTGAGCGTCTGCACTATCATTCGGCCGATGCCCTAAAAGAGTTCCTCTTTCGAGGAGCAATTGCCTCAGGACACGAGCTTCGTGAGGAGTGCAAAGTGAAATAGCAATTTCACACTGCTCATGCGAACTTGGCGCAGTATGACGATCGTCAGGTCTGTCATAGAGAGTACTTATCAGCCTCGAAGCCCAGGCTGTTTCGTGCGGTGCGACGTGTACGTGCTCCAGAGTATCCTCTTCCTGGTTGGCAGCAGCATCGGCCGGGCTCTGGCTCAGACTCGCCCGAGACAAGATCAGTTCTTGCAAGACTTCGATGCGTCTTCCGTGCCTCTCTGCGTCTTGTCTCCGTCTAGCTGATATCTCTTGGCCACTTTGATCAGTTGCGTCTGTACTTGGAGCCAAAGTATTGACATTGTCTGGATTACTGTCAGCAGCAGAATTGTCAGCGGCAGAATTGCCCAAGGGCAGAGACGAACCGGCCACGTTTTGCCAGGATATGCCCATTGCTTGGGAAAGACGAGCAACAAAATTGCTCACCATCTCTTGCCGCACTACACGGTCCACTATGCTCTGTGAGCGACGGCGGGACGTAGAAGAGGAAAGAGTTTCAGGATCGAGAGGCTGGACACGTGGAGGCAGCGGAGGCGCTTCGACTGGCTGCCCTGTTGAATCCTGCTGCTGGCTATTACGCTGAACCGTTTCAGGAACAGCATTGCCTGCTCCTGCTCTGTTATCTCCTTGCCCAGTGCTGTTTGTGGCCTCATCATTACGGCCAATGTCTGGCCTAATGAACCGGCCAGCGTGGATGAGAATAGGCGCTCCAAACGGCGTTCTCGTCAGCCCGTCACGACGCATCCGGTCCTCGAGTGACACAGCGTCGGGCTCAGTGCCCGCACTGCTGCTGCTGCTGCCTGCGTTACTTGTAAAAGTTTCCGGCACGGGGCCCGTCCCCGTATTGGTCTGGCCCTCTTGTCCGTTTTCCGGCCGAGTTCTTGGCGCTGGTACGATAATGGGAACAGGTGCAGCCGCGTCTGGTACAGCTATCTCTTCTGATTCTATACACTCTCGGCACAGAGGGCAGGACGCTGAGCCCTTGAGCCATTCCTTTAGACACTTTTCGCCAAAAGTATGGTGGCACGGCATTTGCAACGGCATTTCTCCTTCTTTCCCATACTGCTCCAAGCAGATAGAACAGGTCCTTTCGTCTGGAGGAATAGACTCCACATCAGGCTTAGGCAGTGCAGCTACTGCTGCAGCAGTAGCTGCTTTCTTGGTCGGCCTCAGTCCGTCCATAAAGGCTCCGGCTCCGCCAGTCATAAGTATATGAATCACTATCGGCGCCTGCCATAGTCTCGCTGCCGGCAGCGCCGATTGCCCGCCATTAGTCTGCGGTGCGCTTTCACCCTCGCCGAGTGAAAAGGTGCCGCTTTCATAGTCTCTATTGCCGTCAGGCGTTGGCTGTTCCGCAGCACTCGTACTTTGGACATTTTGGACATTTTGGACTGTTTGAGCACCGTTGGCCGTACCGCCAGCGCCATTTATAGAACCCGTATCGCCGTCCGTCTGTGCCTGGCCTGTGCCATTTACTGTACTTCCGCTACTGCCGCTACTGCCGTTACTGCCGTTACTGCCGTTACTGCCGTTACTGCCGTTATTGCCGTTATTGCTCCGAGTTTGCTGCTGCTGTGGCTGATCCTCTGGACCGGTGCGGGCAAGTGCATTTGTAATAACGGCATCAAAAAATAAAACCGCTTCAGGATCAGTGCCGTCCATCAGCGGCGGCTGTACTGATCCGTCTGCTCTTGTTTATCGTGCTCTGAGAGTAAAAGACGCCCGCCGCTGGTCAGTTCCGTGTTGCGGGAGTTTTGCTGAGAAAGATGGATGGATTAATTAATAAAAGCAGCGAGATGAATAGCACCCTCCGTCTGCAGTTCAGTCAAATACGCCAGAAAGCTTTCTCGTGAACGAAAATCTGCTCAAATCCCGGTTAAAACTCGTTCTTTGCTCCGTAAGGAAGCGTGTTGTTGTTAGTGTCGGAGGTTATTAGGCGCAGAGAAGTCGCAGGAACAATTGTTATATACATCCTTATATATATAATATTATATATACATTATTACACCGCGATAAGAGAACTACCGAAACTGGCTGGATTATTGGCTGAATTAATAGAGGCGTGTTTCTATGTAATCTTGGTGCAAGTGTAGATTAGTTTCGTGCAAGTGCTCGTGCGGTTACTTAAACAATTGGGATTTGCTAAATATAAGCGAACTAACCCTAATCCTAAGTTGCACTGCAATCTCCACTGCATAGTAATCACGTAGCAACGGTGGCTAGCCCTGAAACATTGAGGCTAAACGTGTGTTATATGACCTCTGCCATCTTTACCCTCCGAAAAAGGTGTTTTGAAAAACACGAGATTGGCTTTCACGAAGATTGGACAAAGAATATATGAATAATGACTCAAAAAGTCTCTATACCTACGGCTTTTTTAAAATGCCGTTGGGTAGCACGATATTTTTGACAAGAACAATATTAACCACTCCATTTTTATTTATAGAAATACTAAAGGCTTTCATATACAAACTCATCTTCACACCGTTCTCCCGAGCGTTAACGTTGGCTTTCCAGCCTAATTCTGGACACATCTGACAGATTAAACTGAACTTTTAGAGAGAGGAAAATAGAAAAATGAAAAAAGGGAAAAGGAGTGACAAATTTATAAAATTAAAACCAACATAAAAAAAGCAAAAGACTACCCTTTAGTCGCGCACGAATGAGCACAACTAGGAAGCAATGCTAGTTATTGGATAAAAAAAACCTTGCCGATAATTTAGACGCCTATTTTAAATGCCTTTATCCATTCGTCCACGGTAAAACGGGTCTGTAAACCCGGCCATTCTTTTCTCGTCTTCCGCCCGCTGCTGCTGCAGCATAGTCTGGTAATATTCGTTCAGTAAACGCTGCAAAATAACAGGATCACGAGCCTTTGCCGGATTCTGTTGGACTTCTGGGTGATTCAGCATTGTCTGCTGTATAATTTCCCAGTCCCTTTGAGAGATACCGATTGATGTAAGTTCCGGCGGCACTTGTGATCCAATTTTTGTACCTATACTTGGTGCTGCCGCAGCTGCTGCTTTATCTGTAGACGCGTGACTGCCACTTAAACCCGCGGCGTTAGAAGCATTTTTATGTCTACTACCATATTTTTGCTGGCCATTTGGACCAATTTCCGGGTCATAGTCGATATCTGCATCTGATAATTCTGCTTCGTGAGCAACGGCATCTGCTATTTCTCGTGTCGTTAGCACAACAGCTAGTAAAAGCTTGTTTGCGTGATCTTGATCAATATCGTTTTGCTCCAAAATATGAAAGAAAGAAGGCAGCTCGTTAGGCGGTGCGGGTATAATGTACGAGTCTCGAATAAGCGGACCCCCACCTTTGAAAGGCCCATAGCGTTGCCGTCCCGTAAAATGGTCGTATAGGGTATTGAAAGCTGCTTTATCCTGTTCTGTTGCTGGTTTCAGCGACAGGATAAGTACTTCCCGAGTAGCAGACCGGGCTGACTGTTCTACAAATTTGACCGTCTCTGGCATGGAACTGCGACCAAGTACTTCTATCTTGCCTCCCAGTAATTGACTGTGCCATATTTTTTCTGAAACTCGTAAGCCCCCTACCTGGAAAGCTTCAGCACGACAGTGAGCTATCTGATCCATGTCCAAAACTCCCTGCCAAACTGGCCCTTTTTGGCTTTCTACCACAAAATCCTCTGAATAAACATCCCGCCAGCCTTTGGCCAGCTCGGGATCATCGATCTCCCCAATGTCCAGCGGAGCATCATACTGGGTTAAGGGCGGTGCATTGTTATACTGGCTGAATGGTGATAGCGCAGATCCACTGCCGTCTTTGTCTTTTGGTGGGACTGAACCTGACCTTTGCCGTTCATGTTTAAGAGCAGGATGATGGCCAATAGCATCCGCAGCTTCCTCGTTGGCTCCGGCTGATGTCGGAGACGTTGCATGAGCAAAAGCAGGCGCTCTTGCCTCGGAATCATTATTCCAAATTTCGTTTTGTCCAGCGTAAACGATCTCCTCTCCTTTATGGGTACGACGAATACGAGGGCCGGCCGTATTTACCAGTACAGAGTTTTGTGTGCTGGCCTGCCGTACTGATTCCGCTAGAGCTTTGATGTCCTGGTTGGCCATTTCCTCACTGGTGAGAGTCACCAGTTTAGCCAATGGCAGTTCTTGTGACAATACTTGGCTTCGTAATTCTGAATTCTTTTTCAGATTAAACGCAATTGTACGAAGCTTTGCCCGATAACTTTCGCCTGGCCGATCGTAGCCCTCTTTAACAGCTGTTTCCTTGAAAATGCAGTCCTCCAAATGGAGAGCAAACTTATCCAGATCATCGGGTGTACCTACAGACGCATCCGTCTGGCCTTTGGCTACATTATCCGCCTTTTGGGCCTGTAGTAAGGGTGGTAAAATAGATTTTACGAGGGCTTTTACTGAGCTCTGTCTTGTCGTATCGTGTAATTTATCTAAACTCTCAGCCACTGGTGCATTTTTTAAATGCTCAGCGGCCTGAGCATTTGGCACTGTAGGTTTAGTGTCGGGTATTTTACTGCGCTTTGCACGTTCCGTTGTGAGTGAAGCCTTTCGTTTTGCGCCCGGACTCGAACTCGAATTTGAAGCATGAGCAGCAGCTGCACGTTCCTGCTCAGCACGAACCTTACGTAACCGTTCTGCCTCCTCACTGCTTACGCGGACCTCAAACTGAATACGTTCCGTATTGCCCAAATCAGGAGTTGTTGATTGTTCGTTGTGAATAGCAGACTCTTCTTCGCTGTCTACAGCCCGATCTAGCGAGTGCTTGTTCGTTGTACTGCTTTCGCTCGCATTCTCAGTGACTTTTTGCAGTTTATAGGGCTCAATAGAATTTTGGTCAGAAGCTTCATTCGGTGCAGCTTGTTCTGAGACGCTTCGTACACTTGAAGCAACATTAGTGCTATTGTTATCCTCTTCGCGATTCCCAGGTGGGCCTTGCTCGGCTTGATCAGTGCCATGTGCATTCGTATCGTCTAAAATAAATATTAGTATACAATATGATGTGGAAGCCATCGAACAGCTGCATTTGGTTATCTTGTAAATTTCAATTTCACCCAGACCAAGTCATTAGAGGAGGGTAGACAATACCTCAATCTCAATCATTGAAACAGGAACAAATGGATAATCTAAAAACAAACCAATAAGAACAGAAATGATGTAAAGAAAAATAGCATGACATGAAAGGATCAATACTAGTGTAGCAGCGGCTCCAGCCACAATGAAAATTAGACAAGAAAACAGAGAAAAAAAAATGGTTTTATTGTCCCGCTCCTGGAACCAAAGAGTATCTAGCATAGCATGAAAGACGATAGCTCATACTCTCCCAAATGCAGTGAACATGATAAATATTTGGTGTCAAAAACGCTAAAAGGTCAAACTTACCTTCGAGTAATGGTTTGTGATCGTAATGTAGCAGCGCAGACGTATTCGAAGCACTTTCGCCATGGTCGTGAAGCAATACCTCCTCTTCAGCTCGATCAGCTTTTGGCGTACGTTCTTCTGAATTACGTGACAGCTCTTCTACCCCGTCCTCCACCTTGAAACGCGACGGCTCCTCCTTCTCCACTGGGTCATAAATAATTACTTCATTATCACTGTCTTGTGCGTCTGCCGAGTTAAAGCTATAGCCCGACCAAACGCTACTATCATAGCGCGCATTAAAGCCTTTATTGGAGCGATGCGAGCGTCGCACGCTCATAGCGACGCCTTCACTTTGGAAACTAGATTTCTACTATCTGCTGTGCGATCTGTCTCTTTACTTCACGAGCGATGATAAATAAAAACAAAAAGTGTACAAAATCATGGAGCTGGTATATAGTGTATTGTATTTCAAAGTATTCAAACTACTAGCTAACCCTAACTAACCCTATCATTGGTCCATTAGATTACTTTTACGAATCTAAACTTGCTTGCAGCTTTAGTAGCTAATAATCCGATTCCAATAATAATCATAATAATAATTATAATAATAATAATTTAAGAGGTAATACTTTTGGCGAAAAGAAAGATAAATCACTGAGCTCAATTTTATTGTTTTATCAAAGATCTATTCAACAAAGAGATTGTCCAGCCCACAGGCACTATTGGCGCCTTTAGGAATGAGCGACGCGGAGGAGGGAGAAATAAAAACCTCAACACAACTACCGAATGACGAACAAGACGAGCAGGCAATCATTGAGCAAAGGCGCAAACGCCGCCGTCTTATCATGGAGAGGTATATGCGTGAAAGCCCACGTTCAAACGGCAGCTCATCCTTGCCGGCCAGTCCTGCTTCCTCAGCCGCAGACGCGTCCGCACTGACTCCCAATGAAGATATAGCCAATTCACTGCGTAACAATGCAGCCAAAATGGACAATGACAGTACAAAAGCCTCAGACTACGATCCCACGGCAGATCGGCAACGCGACCTTGATCGGTCTGCGCAGTTGGGATACAGCGGTACTGGTGGTGCCCTTCTTGAGAGTGACCGTGTCGTGTTACTTCCAAAGCAAGAGCTTTCCCTTCACCAAATATCTAACCCATCACAGGGAAAAATTGTTGCAGAACAAAATACTGAGAACGACGACGACCTGTTTGAGGACGACATGTTTGCGAGCCCGCGGAGCGATAGAGGCTCAGGTGCCGAAGCCGGTCCAGATACGATAAAAAAATCAGAGTCTGGAGCTGCTGCTATTTCAATACCACGTCGAACCGTTGGGATAGTTGATAACTGTGACGATGCTGAAGGGTACTACAAAATTGTACTGACTGAATTGTTAGACAATCGGTACGTTGTAAACGCAGTCCTGGGGAAAGGTATGTTTGCCACTGTAGTGCGAGCACGGGATACAAAGGATAAGGACAAGCTGGTGGCCGTAAAGATTATCAGGCGTAATGATACAATGTGAGTTGCTGCATTTGTTTAGGAGAAACTCATCATACAATTCATTTTGGAGCTGATTCGTTTGTCTAACACTTTTCAGGTACGAGGCGGGACAAAAGGAAATCGAGATTCTACAAAAGCTAAACGCAGCGGACCCGCGCGATCGTAAACATGTCGTTCGACTCATCGCAACATTTGTGCATAAACACCATTTGTGTCTAGTGTTTGAAAATCTGGGGTACGTTTCTGCATGAAAGATGAAAGTTTTATAGACAAGAGTTTTTGAGAGCAGTATTTGAGGGAAACAGTGAAAAAGAAACAATGAAACAATAAAAATATGAAAAAAAATTAAATATTGTTATTTAATTATAACGAATAAACATTCATAACAGATGAAAAGAATACATTTTCATTAAAGATGATTATTCTAACTGATCTAGTTCTAATTTGCGAGAAATTGTACGAAAATTTGGCCGCGACGTGGGTCTGAATCTTCGTGCTGTACGCGCTTACGCCGTGCAAATGTTCTTGGGCTTGTCGTTATTGCGTACGTGCCGGCTTATACACGCTGATATAAAGCCGGACAATATGCTAGTGAGTGAATCTCGTACAGTTCTCAAAATTTGCGATCTCGGGTCTGCTTCGTTTGATGGCGATAATGACATCACACCCTATCTTGTTTCCCGCTTCTATCGTGCACCTGAAATTATGCTAGGTTTGCCCTACGACTGTGCCATTGACATTTGGTCTGTTGGCTGTACGCTGTACGAACTGTATACAGGGCGAATTTTGTTCCCTGGCCGATCAAACAATCAAATGCTCAAATTGATTATGGAAACAAAAGGTCGTTTCCCCTCCAAGATGCTTCGTCACGCGCAGTTTTTGTCGACTCATTTCGACGAAAGCAATAATTTTCTTAGCGTGGATGTGGACAAAATTACCATGAAAGAAGTCGTCCGGACGCTTACGTTCTCCGCACCGACAAAGGATTTGAAAAGTAAACTCGCAGGCGTAGTAGAGTCAGGTGAGTCAATTCCTTTGCAACGTTCCTTTATAGATTTACTTGAACGTTGTCTCGAACTGAACCCGGATAGACGCATTTCGCCTGTGGAAGCTTTAAAGCACCCATTCCTGCATGCTCAATCATGAAAAATTAGAAAGAAATTAAATAATGATATGCATATCACTATATTATTGAAAAGGAAAAACAATGCAAGTAAACTGGTGTTTACCTTGCATTAATCATATCCATTATATTAGTCCAGTATCCCCGATCATAAGTATTATTGATTTCTCTTATTGATTGTACTGCACGCTGGTCACAGTATTGATTCAAAAACTGTTCCTCGTCACCACCATCCGGATCCCGTGCATAAAGCTGGAGAGTGCCGTCTCTATTTCCCTCCTGGACTGGTCGTATCCAGTATATTTGCTTTCGCTCTATCAGAAACTGTACTGCCTGCCATTTACTGGCCTCATTGGTTGTTACACCCGTAGCAACTTGGTACATTTGAAGCGCAGTGAACCCGGCCACGACAAAACTGGCAAATACGCACATACAATAGAGACCGCCAATAGAAGGGACAGTACGTAAACGAAACAAGAACGAGGCATCGCTACGCTCCTGTTTATTGAAGTATCGAATCATACGAAACGTGAGTACTGCACCGTACGCGAGCAAAACGTTAGTACTCAGGAGGAAGAGAATAAAATATCGGCAATTTAATCGGCCCACACAGTTATTGATCCAGATGCAATGATGGTCAGCTTTTTCAATGCACGCGTTGCACAGCGAGCAGTGCTTTGACCGAGCTGGTTTGGCAAAATGGCAAGTACGACAGGGCTCTGAACTGCGGAAAAAAATAATATTGTCGGCCGGATAACGTTTCATAGCGGCAAAGTGGTTACTGCTATTGATCACACCGGGATCGGATACGCAGCATACGGCTAAGAGCGCGAAGGGAAGCGCTATTGCCAGAGCCATAGTCAATATGTGTAGAGGATTTTGTGTAATTATCTCGTGCAAGGCTTCGCCACCGTTTACGAAAAAAATAGTAATGCCCCCGAGAAACAGGATACAATACAGAATCTGTACATGAGCATTTGACACAAAGGCATGTTGGCATTGAGAACGTGCGCGTATATAGAGCACATTAACAGATAAGAGTCATAATCAAAGAAATCAGCTATTGTAAATCCAGCAAAAATGCACCAGAGAAGATGAATTGGAGTATGCATACCACGACGGACGGATTTTTCTCGTTTGCAAGATACTCTATCCACGAGCTGCACCAATAGGTGAATCGGCCATGAGTGACGATACTATCAAGGCGCCAAAGCAGCCTTGGAAGAGTCACTACGAGAAATGTACGCGTCTGGCCGACAATAGTGTGCCGCAAAGCCGGTGTTTGTCCAAAAAGCACGATAAAGGTTAGAAACCTATATGTTAGATACGATTGATCAAAGGCATACGTTATTGCTGATACGATTATGAGCAGATGCTCAAGCTGGACCATTCTCTATTTACTTTTAGCTTTCGATGTAGGATTTGTTGTCAAGTTTGGCGCAAGGCAAGTGAACCGAGAAACAAGACATTAGCTTTAGAGCAGTAGAAAGGAAAAAGTGTTATAGATCTCTATCGGCTAATAAAAAGAGTCCAGCATCTGCTCTCTTCGCAAAGTGATACATTGATTGCCGTACTTCGCGATAAGTGTCAAGATTAAAAGTACAACTAAATAATAACCCTAACTAACCCTGAATGAGACGATAACAATATACGCTACTGAAGGCACGAACAATACAAAGCAATCAAAACCGATTTCACAGGGATTATATTAAGCAAAGCAATTGATCGTTGATTGAATGATCACTTCACAAGCATACAAATTCTATACTTCAGTCAGCACTATTAACTGATTCTCTCTTTTACAACGTTTTGCGCAAAAGTTTGGTTTAAATTTATACCTGGAGTACCTGCCGCTTTTCACTGCATTCGACTCTTTCTTGGAATCAATGAATTAGAGACATTCTGCTGTTTTACACGACTTGTGCCACTAATCTCAATTTACTTGTCCATAAAAAGCACTCGGCGAAAAAAATAGTATACGCATTACATCTGAATAGAACTCGTACGACCTCTTCATTACCCTCCCATATCTCAGACGCCCTTTACGGCGTTTCCGCATTAAAAACAAATAAACAAGCGCATTATAATCCAATTTTTATACAACCCCGTCATGCCCACCTAAAGTCAAGCGAGGTAAGGGCAACGATCCGCTCCCACGTCACTGCCGATCCCCCGCTTCTAAAATCTTTTGTCACATATCGCTGCAGCGTTTCCACAAATCATTACTTTGCCACTCTTTCGTATGCATTGGGCTGATGATTAGAGGGCTCGTTTGACGGACTCGCTCCCGAACCTTCGCCATTTCCGCTTTTGTGTCCATCACAACTGCTACACGAACTGTCAGAATCCGAATTCGAATCCGAGTCTTCCGAAGAGGATTCACCAAACGCCTTTGGCTTGTGATAGATGCAGCAGACTAAGCTTGTTAGCACTTTGATACTGTAACCTTTCGCACTTTTAGATTTCTTTTTGCCCATTCCCTCGTTGTCCACCGTCTCCTCTGTCCATTTTACTTTGGGACGCCGATGACCGTCCGCCCGAAGCCGTAACACGCGAGCTTCACGTCGTCGCTGCCGAGCGGCAGCTTCCGTCTCGTCAGTCGCAGCTGGTGTTTCGACCGTCTGCGAACCTTCGGAACGTATCGGCGCGCTTACCCGGCTCATATTGGTGCAAAAGTACAGGTTTGTCGTACGGATTATACCATTATGAAACAGCTCCAGTTTGGCATGAGTAGCGTGGTTTAATGCTAATTTATATTCATAAATTAAACAAATTTACGGATACTTAATGTATGGCACAGTTTAAATTGGAGTGAGTGTTTAATAGAAGGAATATGTATGTTTAGTGAATAGTGTGTTACTTGGTTTAGTCATATGCTTCTGTTTATGCAGTATACATAAACCTCGACGCAGCACCATTATACTTTAAAGTGAAGGTAACTTTTCTGTCAAATTTGTGTGTCATAATGATAATCCATGTAGAGTGGACCGACGGCACTACTTTGTCACGAGGACATGCGCGTCCATAGCTGAAACTCGTAATTAGTATGATTTTCAAAGTGCTTGTGTGGCATATCGGAAATTCCAGTATAGGCGTCGAGCTCCTCGTCAGACCGACGGCGCCATAGGGCCGAATCAGATCGAAATTCGGGCGAAAAGAACGTATCACACTCAAAATTGCCATCCTCAACCTCTGTAAACAGCATGTGCGTTGTTTCCGGTAAAGCCATAGCAGCCTTATACACTGTTGCTCCACCAATCACGTAAACGCGCGACACAAGTGCCCCATACTGCTGCTGTAAAAGTTCCAACGCGTCAGGAATAGACGCGCAGATGTGTACTGGTGTATCCGTTTTCGTTTCTTTCCCCAACGCCATATCGGCCCTCCAGTCGGTGTTGCGCGATAGTACAATGTTTACGCGACCTTTTAGCGGCCGAAATTTGGCGGGAATACTATTCCAAGTATTGCGGCCCATCAGCACCGCGTTTAAAGTGTCATTGGGCCCCGTGGTCGTTACGCGACGGAAAAAAGCCATATCGTGCTTGAGCCTCCACGGCAAACCACCATCGCGGCCGATCCCGAGTAACGATTTGGTGCCTGCCACAATGCAGCACAGAGGAGGCATTTACTATATCGCCATACGCTTAGCCAAGTCTTGAAATGAAATTAATCGACTACGCCTACACTCGAAATACTACTATTATAATTAATCTAAATTAACGTTGCATACTAAATAGACAGACTGTCTCTATGATAATGAAGGTGAGACGTTAGAATTCATGCTTAGAGCAGAGTTTTCTGGAACGGCAGTACAATAAGATTTTATGAATCTACTTCACACGTTTGAGTAAAGCCTTTGGCATTGATGTACGTTCAATGAACTAATTATCAAAATGCGCTCGGTATGATGATGTTAGATTTAATTCACTTTGATAGACAAAATTGTTTAATAAAAAATTGTTCAGTACCCTGTATTTCAAAGTCCCTTTTTCGGAATACCTTTACTCCCGTATTACAAGCACAACGATAGGCCAGAATAAATTCAGTGTATACTGTTTGATGTCACCAGAACTATGGAAGTATGCAGAAAGAAGGAGAAATAAGACAGATAAAAGGTAGATGGATGAAGGTACATAGCGAGGCGAAAACTAGCCGATTAGTCCGTTTGCATCAGACGAGGTTTAGTAAACAAATGAAAATATAATGCCATTACTATATCAGTGTTTATAACCCAAGCTTAAGTGCCATTATCAATGTAGCAATCAAAAGCGCATAGTATACATACGCTTTTTATGAAATGCACTACAGACACGCAATCTCGACCGAGTGAGAGAGTCCAGAATTGCATGTTATAATATTTGCAGCTCGCACACAGACTATACACACTCAGACTATACACACATATTGCAGCCAATACAAAGACCTCATTTACGCAGTTTAGGAGTGGCACCTAAACGCAGAACTGCGGAATGGTGAATGATATCTCACAGTATATGTTTATGTTTGTAATATTATTTCCGTGTTAAACCCTGACGAGGCCTGACGAGATAATGAAAAGGCCCTTTTCCTACGACGCCTAAATTAAATCGGTATTAAATCGTTATTAAACGAATTAAATCAATCCTATAAAGTCGTAGTATTATGCTGCAAATGATAATGAAAGCAAATCATAACTAAAAACATCAGCCAAAAGAGAAATCGTGCAGGCACACGGGATATGCGTGCGTACTTTAAAAATTTGGGATGAGTTTGGCAGGAGATTGTAATTCCACATATTTGAGACTATACTGTATTAAATAGCGAAGGGTATACAATATTATCTAACCACCTGTATACCAAGTAACGCTAGCGCAAGCGCGACGGCGGGGCAAAATAAATGTATGTTTAGGAACGCACTTTTTATCTCGACATCAGTCGCTCTTCATAATGCCAGCCGAGGCGACGCGCAAGCAGGCATGCCTCGTCTGCCATCGTGTAAAGATGCGATGCGACGGTCAGCGACCAACTTGTGGCCGCTGTGCTCGTCTCGGGCATAATTGGTGAGTGCAGAGCCATTGGGCCGCAGAAAAATGCAATAGAAAAAGAAGGAAAACAACAAGAATAATGGGAGAGACCTGTTCCGTCCACAGGAGAAGAGCCGACATCGCATGAACATATGTACTAACTTTTGACTAAAGCACATATCCGGCGAGCGATAAAGGATCGAAGCGAAAAAGCTCACACAAAGTATCATCGTTATATTGAACAATCCATCTAATCTTCGTTGAAGGATCCCTATGGACGGGCACATTTCGGGCCCGGTGCTTCTGTCTTTACTTCCATCGCCAAAAGCAAAGATACTGCGGGCTCTAAAGATGGGTCTTTAACCAAAGAGTCGCTTAACTTTGACTTGATTCTGTTGGAAAATTTACCATTGGACCAAGTATCGGGCCTAAACATGTTTTATTTCGAGAGTTATGGCAAACTGCGTCCATTTATACACGTATCCGCCTAAAGATTTAACGATTGTTTAGCTCACTTATTATCAGCCGGACCGATTTTACAAGTACCGCCAGTATAATACATCCCATGGAGCACACGCTGTACTGCAGTACGCTATTCTTGCACTCTCCGCCTTTCTCAATAAGGCATCGCCTCTCTCACAATACAAGGCATTATTCTACAAACGTGCCAAATTAATGCTCGAAGAAAACTTGGATGTGCAAATCATCTCTTGCGTGGAATTCGTTCAAGCAATGGTACTGCTCGCGTACTATGACCAATGTCATGGCAGTCTTGCGCAATATTATGATACCACGAGCCGCGGAATTCGGTGGGCACTCCGCATGGGCCTACATCGACTTGACGATCCCACGTTTGATGCCAGTTACATGACCCAGTACGGAGTAACAGGCGCGGGTCCTTTTGACTGGGTAGAAAAAGAAGAATGCCGCCGGGTAAGTTTGACAGAGATATATCACAACTGGGCTATACATTTATACGATTCCCTTAAAAAATTTCAGAGATGATACTAACTTTTGACAGACGTTTTGGGCAATTTGGCTACATGATTTGTAAGTGGACAGAAACAAATAATTGCTTCATTTCTAACGCATTTAGATCTAATTCATCATCAAATGTAGTACCGAAAAGCGTGGATCAAAAGGAAATATACCTGCAACTTCCGTGCGATGATAAGAGCTGGCTCTCAGGTATTGAGGCTCCCGGCACTTCGTTAAGATCTTCGTGCTTTGAGGAAGACAACGAAAGGCTGGGCGCATTTGCTGCCATTATTCGCGTTGCCAGTCTCGCTAGTTTGGGTATTTTTTTATTTGTGCAATGAATGAAGAAACTAACGGTCACGTTTTAGCCTCTGATATCCGTGATTTACCGAGTTACAAAGAAAAGAAGGCGTATGATAGCGCACAGTCGTTGTTAGAACTCGAGCTGGCCAATTACTGGCGGACGCTACCCAATCGATTCAAATATACTTCACCAATGCCATTTGAGCCTACTACTGCGCTCATTTTGGCTTCCTACTCGGTGTAAGTAGTCGTTGACTCATGCTTTTGCGATCATGGTTTGGTTTAGATTTGGTTCTGATTCAACAATTTTATATTTTATCTGTATACGTTTTTACGAGTACCTCTATTGATTTGTTCATTTTAATTGATATTAAACAATTCAGAGCACTAGTCAATGCGAGACGCAATCGATTATTAGAGGCCCGGTCGAACGGACTCCGTGACAAGGCAGTTATCGCTGCTGCCCGAGTCAATGAGGCTATTTCACAGGGAATTTCCTATGTTACCGCCTCACGGACAGTAAAATTAGAGCTTATTGGCTCAACATTTTATTATATGTGCATGGTGCTGGCACAGTCTTTGATCAGGCTGCACCAGGTCGGTTACGACGTGCCCATGTACGAAGCTAAAGTTGAATGTGTTTTTGAAGAATTCAAGAGAGGCGCTACTCTGTATCCGATTGCAGAACTTTATCAAAAAGGGGTACGATTAATTACATTCGATATATATATATTGATTATTTTGCTGTTTTACTAATTCCAACTCCAGCTCGAAATTGGCTTCATACACGACAAGGAAAGCACAATTTTAGACAATGAAACTCCACTGAGTCAAGACGACTTGTCGTTTAGTCTTAATCAGCAGGACAGCAACAATTCGCTATCAACGTCAACTTTTGGAGACGGATCACTACAGCAGATGCCGCCATGGCAGAGTCCCTCAACTGATGATCTAAGCGATACTTCTGGCCAAATGATTCAAATGACTCCAGGTTTGGCTAACGAGCGGCCACTTGATTTTGATCAAGTAATGGAGACTTTACTATGGGATTTTGGCGGGAACCAAAACTTTCCGTAAATCCCTGTAATGATTTGTTTTGTCGGCGTTCGTTCGACTTAATTTTATCTGCTATATCTGCTTTGTTTGCTATAATTTATAATATTTTCGTTTTTGGTTATTTTGTCAGGTTGTATTTAGGTTTTTAATTTTCTATGGTGGCAGAATTTGATGCAGCTGTATCATTGTTTGACGTTTTTATTACAAGAGTCAGCTCGGTTCTCGCTCGTGATGAGATTCCATATTCTAGTTTTAAAATAGTGAATTTGGGAGGGAACCGAAAAACTGAATTCGATTGTTCATAAAGCAATTAGATCTCAAAAATTTCTTTGTCAATGTTTTTCTACATTAGAAATCAATTTATGAAGGATAGAACAGAATTTATGAGCTATCTAAAGAGTATTTAATGTTTATACAGTTCAAACCGAACCGTCTCGAGATAGTGATAAGCTTTAGTAATCACGATATACACAATGCAAGATACGCCACCATTCCGCTTGTAATAATCGTATCGTGAGTCTGTTATCTGATAATGCGCTGTCTGTTGTATTGAACGCTAGGACTTTATCAAATAAACCCTAACCCTCATCGTTTTACACTCGATCTGGTATTTATTTGTCACAGAATTTGTGCAGGTCGCTAGAATTATAACCAAATAATATAGGGATTTATTGCACGAGCTCGCTCGAACGCAACTCAGAATGATAAGAGTCGAGCGCTAATGGATTCTTGTGTCGTTCTTGTGTCATCGAGCTTTAAATTAGTTTCAGTTAAACCTATTTGAAACCTGAAGCAGTGATTGGGCGCAAGTATTGAAATTCGTATCGAGAAAAAAATCTCGAGTCAGAAACAAGAGCTAATTATATCGGCAAGAGCTGATTTCATCCGCAAGATAAGTATTCATGGCGGCAAAACGTACGGTGGATGGACTCGCTAACGGGAATAACCACAATGCTTCAAAGAATAAACGCTTAAAAGCCATCTCTGTGAAACCAGAGTCTACAGCAGCTCTACCATCTTCGTTCTTTGACAGTCCTGAGCCGACATCTAAGCCTAAAGCACAGCCTGAACCTGCTGGTAAGGAATTACCCACAAAAATGCAGTCAAAGGATGAAGCAGAATGGCAAAAGTTCCAAGAGGAAATGACGTCTTTGGAAGAAAAGCACAGTTCACTGGAAGCGCGCTATGCTGAGGATGATCTGGGCGCGAGAAGTGCGCTAGAAGACGAGTTTGTGGAGCAGCAAGCGCTAGAACAACGCGTCGAAGCTTTGCGCCAAAAACGCAAGCAACTGGAATCTGAGCGTAATAAAAATGAAGCTAAAAGAGAGACAGTGCGGAGATTAGGTAGTGACGACGATAACGACGACGACGACGACGACGATGACGTCGACGAAGAGGATTTTGATGATTTTGCTCAGTTTCGTGGTCGGTGATATTTGTGGATGGTATTTTAATATCAAATTATCATTTATACAATATCTAACAAAACTGCTTCGCTCCAGAAACCAAACGTCTAAACTGAGCGTCCTTGCTGCCTTTGTACATATTTGCCTGTCCGTAAAAAGATCAAATCTAGTAGTTGTCCAGCATTAGTTGCCCAGCATTAGTTGCCCAGCACTTGTCTATCTGCTACTGCTGAAATCAGAACCTTTTGCACAACTAGCAAGTGCACAAACTAGTTTATGCTTTGAATTGCAAGCATCACTCATGTATCTATCGTGTCAGTGCAAACGTCACAAGTCGCGACTTACGGCTGCCGCAATTTGTGGCCATTCAGTTAATCCAAGGTACCACTTGTCACTGGCCGTGTCGGGTTCATAGTCCTGCTGCCAGATACGTATTTGCTTTGCGCTTTTAAGACGGGTATATGACTGTGCGGGAACAGGCTCGTCGTCAGGATCGTGCAAGCTAATTTCTGTCTGGGCATTGCTCTTCTCTATACATTCCACTTTGTTTTTAATAAAAATTTTTGTACCAAGAGCACCATACATATATAGCCCGGGGGAACATCCAACTGTACTGCCGCGATTTCGCGTCCACGGAATTCTGCGGTGAAGACTTGCAGGTTAAATATATTTGTTCACAGTATATCATCGCGTCCTACCTTGCTCATTATCTGCCCTTCGCACCGGCTGAAAGTATGCCTCTATGCCCGCATGACGTCCATTGTAGTTTAATTTACAGGGCAAAATATCGAGATTAGCCTCCTCGCTCTTTGCTCCTTCGATCACGGAGACATAATCCTGGGCAGCCATAGCCCCGTGCCTTTATTTACGTGTATCGCGTCCAATTTAGACTGCATCTTCATATAATCTCTGTTACTTGTAATCAAAGTCAGCAACCAAGTAACTATAGAAGCCAAAATGAAAAAGGAAGGTTGTGTAGTGCAAACCAAAGTGCGCGCAAGCTGAATAATCGTATATAAATAAGGACCGAAAATATGAGCAATAAAAAAAAAAGATCTAGATAAGAATTAAACAAATAAATATATTGATAAATGTAAAAATAAATAAATAAATAGACACTATTCAAAGGTAATAAATACTACTGCAATTGCAATGGCGGAGCAAGTACGCGAACTAGTGTCCGCGATCGACTGGAGTCAAAAATCTTTATGGATTGCGACCGCCGCTATCGCCTTTAACCCGACGTTTTGGAACGTAGTAGCGAGATTGGGTATGCCAAAAGATAGCAAATGAGCATTTTCAAGTACTTACAAGGTCAGAGTACCGAAACCATTTCTTGACACGTTTGGCGGGATCGCCTTACGCGGGCTGTTATGTACTGGCGACGACTATTTTCGGCTTGGGTTTGCTCAGAGATCATTTTTTCAAGATTGCTCTGCTTGAGCAACCTACAACACCGGCACTGCAGAATCCCGTCTTTAAATATATTGGTGCGGGACTCTTTGCCGAAGGTGCCGTGCTCGTTACCACTTCCATGTGGCAACTCGGCGTTACCGGTACTTACCTGGGCGATTATTTTGGAATTCTTATGGACCATATCGTGACGGACTTTCCGTTTAGTGTTACGTCCAACCCAATGTACTACGGCTCGTTCCTTAGTTTTCTCGGTACTACTTTTTGGTACGGTCGGCCGGCAGGATTTTTCCTGTCGTTCTTGGTGCTTGCATTGTACTTGGTAGCGCTGAGATTTGAAGAGCCGTTTACGGCTGAAATTTATGCCAAACGTGATCGTGAGCGTAGCAAGGCCGCGGCCCAGACACCGACTCGAAGCAGTGGACGTTCCCGTACTCGGGCTGCCCGCAAGCTAGAGTAGCGTAAAAGTATGAAAGCCGTTGCCTAATAATTCCAGCAAATTCCTGCTGGACCACTTGGATGGACGGCGTTATGATACCTTCAACTGTATATCTACATCATATTCGCGGGCACATTATGATGGGGACTGATGAAAACTGCTTTTTGTTCAACACATTACAAATTTCGTGAAAACAAGCCATAGTATATTTGTATCTAAAAAAATAATAGACTCATGCGAAGCCAAGCTGTAATGAACTAGCCATTATGAGTATTTTGTAACAAGATGCATTAAGCGGACAGCCATAAATCAGATACAAAACAAAAATTTAGACACAACATATGGTGCAAAATCTCCACAGACGAGGAACAAAATAAAAGCCCACAAACCCGCAAACACCATTTAAAGATAAAGATATATATCATCCGCCGATTGTCTAGTTTGTCTGTAGTTGAATCGAAAAGAATCTTGAAAAAAGTTTTAAATCAGCACTGCCAACAAGACTACTGCCAAAATGACAGCTAGTATTATCAAAAGGCAGAGTAACCGTTTGCCAGCATTACGTTGATAACGTGAGGCCCGTGATAGCTGCTGATCAGCGTTCTTTGTGTGCGTTGCAGTAGACGATATATTTGACTCGATGTTGTCAAGGTTTTCACCTTGCTCAGTGACGATGGTCCCAAGATCACGGAATATTTCATTTAATTCGGTTATGCCCGTCTCGATGTCCTGAATTTCTCGTTCCCGCTCAGCAATCAGATTCTCATTCATAGTAATTTGAGAATCATCTACCAAGACTTGCTGCGCTCCATGGCTCTGTTGCCACGCCGAAGTCGCATCGTCCGGCGACTGCTGAGCCCCAACAGAGTCCTGGGCCAAAGCTGCTTCCTGCTCCGCGACTGCCTGTTTAGCAGTAGACACAAACTGCCGCTCCTTCTCGGCAGCGACCTTTTGTACGCTTTGAAATCGTTGAACAACACTTTGAAAGTCACGTGTAAGTTTGCTCTTTAATGAATTAGCATTATAGGTCAAAGGTGTGGGTACAATCTAACCTGTGAAAACCGGGCGGCATCTCCGCCAGCTGCCTCAATATCAAACTTGTTGAGCCGTCGCAAATCGTCTGTCGTAGAACGAACGAGCTCTCGGCTACTGTCAAGAGTCGTGCGTAATCGCTCGCGTACTTCTGCCGTTTCCTGGCGACTATCGCCCAGAGACCCAAGCATTCGCTGAATCTGGGCTACATTTGCGGAGACCCCGTAAATTGCTTGGGAGATCCTGTGTGCAAGCGCGGCAAACTCCCGCATCGTGCTGTCTGCCTTGGCAGAATTGCTGCTCAGTGGGACGGGTCCTCCACGGGAACCGCCCGACTCAAGATCATCTGCAAACGACATTGTATGGCAAATAAAGGAGGCGGTTAGGTTAATAGGTGGCGATGCGTTTGTACAAATACAATGAGGATAACAATTTAACTCAACCACTAGTCGCGCTATAATATGTAAATTTAATGTGTGAATATATTAGAATATTCATACCTGAGAGTATGTGCTCCGACAAGATAAACAAATTGAAAATAAAGTAACCTTTTAGTGACAGCCTATTTAAGTCACGACACTAATCAAACTGCGACGGATGAGCACAGTGGTATCAGCGGTGACTTTGCCTAATCGTTCGATGGGCACGAGACTCCTTATATTCAGTACAGATATTATTAGGAGTTGTCCAGATAAAAATTACTTTACTATTAGGGGTTAGTTAGGATTCAATAGAGATTATTCAATGACACAATTATTACAATAATTATTTGCCGTCCAAGTGCCCCTGCAATATCAATCTCTTGATAATCGCACATCACCGTGTACCAAGATGCAATGAATGACAATTTCAAGGCCGCGCTAGAAGCGGTCAAAATTCCCGACCCCGATCATATTATAGAAAGTGTGCTTGCTGTAGCTTCAGATTGTACAGAGAAACACGTTCGGCGGGCGCGAGAACTGCTGACGCAGAATGTTATGCAATCAGATGCGTTCGAGGTATAGATAAAAGTCTAACTTTGCTGATTTAAATTAACCCATTTTTAAGGAGACGTTTATGAATTGGTTTTACTCGATTATAATGGATCTCGACAATTTTCGTTCAAGGCTCAATTTGCTCTACTTGTACAGCGACTTGCTGCACTATGTGACAAAACGAAGCGCTTCTACCCCAGAACATGCTGCTACAGTATTACGGACCGGTGCGCTGCGGCTGTTGAGGGCTGCATATCATATGACTGATGCGAAAACGGATAAAGTCATTGCGCTTATTGATATATGGGAACGCAATGGCTGCATACCAGCGCCGAGTGCGCAAGGCTTGCGTGTTGGAGTAAAAATTCCTCTGCCTCCGCCAAGAAATTCAGTTGAATCGCCTAAAGCCGTAGAGCGTGAAACAAAAGAGATTTTGGCTCATGTCCCCACTATTCATGGACTACCAAAAGAACCTTACTGGCAATTACCAGCCGGCTGCATGATCGATGCTGTCAAGGCGACGCGTGTGAATTTAGGCGCGTATTCACCTGTGGACAGTCGTGCGGTAAATGCGGTTTCATTGACCATTCCACCGTCTCTCGAGATGCAAAGAGCGGTACATGGCTTTTTTGAAAATGTTGTAGACAATGATTCTGCTACGGCTGATGAAACATCGTCGCGCCTGGGGCAGTGGCATTTTTGCGAGCAGGACAACGAGAGCTTTATGCGTACATACGACGGCTGGTCTCCAAATTTCATGAACCAACTGTCATAAATTTATTAATATTTAAATCGCATATTAATGCCAGGTGATAATGTCTTGTATATTGCACCGCAAAAAGATTCGGCACTTGGAGCTTATATATATTATCGCCAAATAATTATGTGTCGAACGGATCATTTTGGCTGTGAAGTTGTAATTGTGTAAATAAAAATGCAGAAGCAGAACCCTAACTAACCCTATTTAATTATTTAAACTTATATATGTTAGGTTGACATTGACAGATGCTTCTTCACAATCATCAATAATCTAAACATAATGTACATTAACCATAGAGGCAAATGACCAGATCAGACTTCCCCCCATCGAATATCATAGATTATTTTGCGGCGGCTAATGAACGCATTACATACGGTTTGCGGGACGACTATGATAGAGTGCAACCGGCTTGAAAGCTGGCCGGCAGCTCTTCCGAATACGGAATAGTAAAACAAATATATAAAGAATAAATGATATCATGAACAATACGCGGACACAACCAAAGTATTAGTTGAGTAATGGCATCCATACAAACCCGCGAGAGCATCAAATGGGGCGATGGGGCCCCTTCCGAGCCAACAGACACAATTGTGTTGTCGGGCAAAACGTGGTACTTGGATCTTCGAATCAATGTTAAAGACGACACAATTGATTGGGGAATGGCGGGGGAGATAATTCGCTATGAGGGCGGAAAGCGCAGGTATGCCATTTAATGCTTATTTCAGTTGGTCACTTGCTACGTCTTCTTACGTCTTAGATTTACACATGAGGTCGACTCGCGAGGCGATACTGATATCCTTGACGAAGGTCTTTTCACAAGTATAGGTGAAAACCTGGACAAAGAAAACGGAAATGCCGTTAACCCCGCGACCGGAAAGAAGGAAGCGCTGGAAGAAATTTGGAAGCATGTGAATCTGGGCGACTCGCCCAAGCTTGCAATTTTGCGGGCCGAAGACGAGCGAGGAATTTATTTTATTGGCCGTGTCAATGACGACTGCGTCTCTATGGAAGCCACTAATGGTGAAGGGTTTTCCTACCGACGTGCTTTCTATGACGGACAAAACTGGCTAGTAAAGTACGAAGGTGGCATTAATACCACACCTCTGTTGCATGAGTGGCCTGTGGGCTATAAGCTGGGTGATTCTTTCTATTGGAAGAATCGCGAATGGAAAATCGTCGAGCTGGCCTTGTAGTTGAGCTATTAATTCCCAATTTTGATATCAATGTTTGTGAACTGCTGCTGTAGGGACGTCAGCTTATGTTTGATTTGATTTGCAAAGCTCATAGTCAAAGCTTAATCTTATTATACTTTGTTTTAGAAATTTATGTGGTGTATAATTTTCATTTGGGGAGTGATAAATGCGTCATCTGCATGAAAAGCCTTTTTCAAGGAAAGAATGTATATCGGAATACTGTAGGTCCAAATTGGTCGCTACAAAACATTAGTTTAGCAGCTATACATGAGTCTGAAGACAGAATACAATGCAGCCTCCCGGCTTGCACAGAGATTAGAATTTCACAATTTGATTTGAATTTTCTAAACAATATTTTTGGTTTTGGTTCTTTCACCTTTTTCTATGCACAGCAGAAGATTATATAAAAATGGGGTTTTAGCCCATTATCTATGACACGAGCAGGATCTCGCCACTCAAAAGCTCTATCAATGTGGAATTTAACCCTAACCATCGTCTTGTTGACAAAGGACAAATAAAGCTTTAACCCTAAACAAACCTAATAATATTGGATGGGTTCAATAAGAACATTAATAATATACGGGCGCAATGGTGCTTATCGAAAATAATGTAATTATCTGACATCTCGTAAGCAAAGCAACCCTTATCGTAGATGAAGAGCTCACAACTTCCAAGACTCAAATGACGGCTTCTTCGCCACTAAGGCGTAGTCGCTCTGCGGCACAATTGGACTCTGGAGAGACAGACAAGTCAGGTGGCTTTACTGAAATTGAGCGACAAGGATTTATTCGAAGAGCTCGAGATTTTGGCAAAAGCTCGATTTGGGTCTTAAAAACAGGCCTGGAGCCATGCTACGGGTGGATAAAACCAAAATTGAATTGGCCTTCGATCAAGATTGTTCTAAGGGCTAGTATCTCAGCATGGTGCGGCATGATTCTTATTCTAGACCGCATGACTCTGAATTTTCTTGGGCAAGCCTCGTTTCTAGTGCTCGTTATCGCCATGCTGGAGTCTTGTGATCGGCCGTTGGGTACGAGGGAGTCGTATGTTATTGCATCTAACTTTGGCAGGCAGCGTACTGTGGACCACTTTCTATTCCCTCACATTGATCTGCAGTGCCTGGGCTTGGGCAGTAGTAGGCCTCCGAATTGCACATGGTACCGTTTGATTCCTGACATCATTGATTCTAAGTTTAAACTAACGCCAAACCTTTTGAAGCCTCTCGAACTGTTAAAACGGACGCTCAGGCTCTTCGACATTTGCTTGCGATCGGTATAGACTGTACGCAGAGCGACACTGCACAATGTTTACAAGAAAATGTGTTTAGGGCGAATTTTGTCGAATTTAATGCGTCTGCGGTCTGTATGGTCTTTCTCGTGGTTGGCTGCACTGCTACGGTACGAAATTGTTGCTCATCAAAAGAAATGGGCAATCAGTGTCATTTTCAAATTAGTCTGTCATTATTTCTCGATTTTGAGCCTTTTTTCGGCTTTTCTTCTTTTTTATTGATCTGTCTTCATATATATTCGCCTAAATAATGTCATTCACTAACATGCAAGGTTGTTGTCAAACAGAAATATCTCCATCTACGCATGAGCAGTGTTTTGGCCACAATTTGTCTCATGGTATGTTTTACTAGCGGTGCCCTCATGTACCGATTTGACCCCCTGATTGGTCAAATATTTGTGCTACCAGCTGTCTGCCAGTTTGCTATTAATATAGCAACGGCCTGTATTGTGTTTCCCGAGACGGTAAACCACCGTTTGCTTTTGGTACTCAATCGTTTAGTCGACAGTTTACAGGATTACACAAGCCTGCACGAACGCTTGATTGGTATTGAACCGACAAGCCAAGACTGGGCTGGTGCAAAAGATTTGGATGATAAATTCTCCGCTGTAAAGCAAATGGCTTTGCCTTTGGCTCTACTTGACTCCTATCTGGACAAGGAGTTCACCTTTTCGCGCCTGGGCCCGAAGGATATCCGTGAAGTTGCTGCGGATGTGCAAGACGTCATATCTGCGAATGCAGCATTTGGCTTCTTTTTCGGTCTTGTCAGTAACAATTTGAGCATTTTTCACGGAATAACAAGGGACAAGGAGGACGATTTTTACGAGGCTTATGCCAGTGCAGGTGCAGCGGCTGTTGGCAGTGAATCTAGGTCTCAAAGCCATACGAACCTGCACAATCAAGACCAAATGAGTGCAGCACCAGATTCTCCATCAATCAATCCCGCGTCTAACCACCCTTCTCCTCATCTTCAGCCCACGAATCTGCAATTGAGGAATCGTGCCCTTGATTCGTCACACGAATCACTGGCTTCTTTCGCTGCTGCTGCGGCCGCTGCTGCTCATAGCGCAACACCGAGCAAGAAAAAGTCGCATAAATTACTGCCGTCGTTGTTACAGGATGCTCTGTCCCATACTTACCGACCTGTTGGGCTGTTACAGGCTCAGCAGTATATGGATTTAGAGGCAATTTTAACTACTCCTGAAGAGCGAGCCAAATTAGTAAATGTGGTACACGAGCTTCGTGATGCTACAGGTGAAGTATGGCAGGCCTGTGGATCGGCACTGTCCGCGATTCATGAATGGATAAACGACTGCAATTCTGATCGTCTTGCCTACCTCTTTAAAACTCATGATCAGAAAGCACAGTTGCGCAAATTTGAAGAAGCAAAATCACGGTTGCAATCGGCTTACGCCGAGTTCAAGAGCATTAAAAGGCTTAAAGTCGTACAGCCTTACCACGATTATTTTACCAGGCATGCTTATACTCAAGACTTTTCCTATCGACCGCTGTTCCATGCCTTCTTCTACGAGTTTCAGGTCATAAAGCTTGTAGACAGGCTTCTGAAACTTTGCACAACCTGTGCCCGTATTGAAGCAAAACGTGGGCGTAAAAGACTGTGGTACCCAACGGGAACGGTAAAGTTTCTTTGGCTTTTTGAGCATAAACAGGGCTCGACAATATTTGCCTCTGAGCAAGAAGAAGATGACCAGCAGGTAGACCCGGAGAGCACAGAGTTTGCAATCGAAACTCTGGCTACAGAGCAGCGCAACCCAGAAGCCCTGCCGCCTACAAAAGTAAGGCATTTATTAGGCTCAGCTTTTGTCCGACTGCACAGACTCGTTACGGGTTCACAGGGCGTATTCATCATGAGAGCAATGGCACTAATTGCCCTCATAACTTTCCCCGCCTTTTACAGGGACTCGGCCAGTTTTTTTTATGATCAGCGGGGCCTGTGGGTCGTTATTATATCCGTCCTGACTTATGCGCCCTACAACGGGGACACTTCATACGGCTTTATCACGAAACTGCTGGGATCATTGCTTGGATGCCTGGCGGGTATGGTTTGCTGGTACGTTGGAGGCAACTCTCATGGCAATGGGACACCTTATGGGTTCGCTGCCGCTATGGCTCCAGGCCTTTTTGCCGCCTTTTTCGTACGTGTTCATTACATTTATATCTCGCCAATGCCGGGTATAATATTCGGGGTCACGTTTTGCCTGATTACGGGCTATTCGTGGCAGAATAAACACTTGCCCATCTCTAGCAGTATAACTTACGCTGGGTGGGAAGTAGCCTGGCGCCGATTTGTTGCGGTCAGTATCGGACTCGGGGCTACTTTTGTCTTTTCATTTATTCCCAGGCCGATAACTGCTCGGCACCATGTCCGGCTGATGTACTCCAAGACAATCAGCCGACTGGCGGGAGTGCACTGTGCCGTCTTCAATCTCTCGGCTTACAACAATAGCAGTAGTAATGGTAGAAACAACTCTGAGCATCAGCGTCAGGTAGACGAAATGCTGAGGGATTGTAACCTTGTGCGTGCGAAATTGCTGGCTTCAAGGCAGAACCTGGTAATGGCTCATTTTGAGCCTGAATTGGAAGGCAAATGGCCGGCTGGATTGTACCAAGATTTGTACAAAGTACAGTTTGAGCTTATTGAGCTGTACAAGACGATGATTGAAGTCTTGCAGAGTGACTTTCCTCCTGACTGGGCTCGGGCACTGATGATCCGAACGGGCTGGGCGGACAACAGGTTTGTGGCTGATCAGCTGGCCGTCATGTACATGTGCTGCAATGCGTTACGTACAGGAGACGCTCTTCCACAAATCACTCCTGGTCCTTTGATTGAGAGATACTACAACATTGTCTATGGGTTCTCTGTCGTGATGTCAGCCAGCGGAAATACTACGGATCATTCATCTTCTTACTCCCATTTGTTTCACGATCTGCCGGCACAAGTTTCATACGCGAGCCTGCACGATCCAAACTATGCAAAACTCGCGGTTGGCTGTACGACTTCGTTTGCTATAATAAACAGACTCGACCGGCTCATGTTTATTACGAAACGATTAGTGGGAGAGAAGTTTCAGGTGCACACCCACGTTTACAGCTTGAACAACCGCGATCATGCCAGTAGCACAAGGCTTATGGAGGATCGTGATCGCATGAATCAGCAACAGAACGGAAATGATCAGAGTGGAAAGGATCAGAATGGAAAGGATCATCAAAGGCCGTCTAGACGGTTTTTCGTAGAGGACGAGCCTGGTCATTTGCATGAGGATGTTTGATTTGTAGATTGTGTATTTTGTTTGTATTTTTGCACTCGTGTGTTTTGTGTCATTGGCGATAGAAAAGGTTGCAAGCGGTGTTTATGACTAAATTGATTAATTTCTCCATGTGCTTTGAGTTACGGATTAGGTTTGTGACATGATGGTGTTGACTTCACCTGTTCTTTCGTCGGCTCCTAATTGGCCCCTAATGCCTTTCACTATTGCTATTCGGGCTTCCTTGGTTTTCAGAATTCATTGTTATATAAATATTTGTTGTATTCAGGCTCTGGGGCCAAACGAATTTTGACTACAAACAATTGATCTGGCTTATTTACAAGCTGCAATTTCACATACAATAGATGCCGAATAAAAGGTTACAGGAAATAATAGAGCAATAAAATTTGTTTATAAAGATGCAACATGATGAAGTTATTTACATGCGTGCCCTGATTGCCTCAAGACGGTACTTTATATCCCGACCGGCTCGAGTAGTCGGCATCCAATCATCAAACTCGCTTTGCAGCATAGCAATATCAGAGACATAATACCCGCGAACAAGAGGGTCGCTCATAAGGCTGTTCATAGCCCACGGTAATAGGAATGGGTTCGTATTGAGCCCGTGGTGTTCCATGGCAAACACGGCCGGACTACCAGCTGGAGGTGCTTCTGTTTCTAAAGCGTGCTGTACAGCTTGCATGTATACCATCTCCTCATCGCTGGAATTGTTAGAAAATGAAATAAGATAAAACTGAATCAAATAGAATAAAATACAACAACATAAAATAAAATAAAGCAAAACAACCCTCTTTTTCTTCATAAACACGGAGCAAAAGCCAGGAATAATTTCAGAACAAGATTCACACTTACTATAATCTAGAATGACCCTCCCCAGCATACAAATTTCCCGCCAGTGGCGCAGAAAGCTGGTCTATAATACCATGGTCAGAGCCACCGGCGTCTCTCAGTTTAAGAACAAACGCAATAAGCCGAGCAACAAAATCATCCTGGTGAATCCGGCCGTTTATGAATACCAGTCGATGGACACTCGGGTGGCTTAGTGTTGTAAACATCGACGAGTAGAGCGGAACGACTTGATCGTCGATCGAGCCTGGTATTAGAGCTGACAAAATAAAGTATAATGAAAAAGTTGGAAACAGCAAGAAGAGCAAGACAGCAAAAAGACAAAGTAGAATAATAGAATTTAAAAACAAATGAGCGCCATTACCAGCTAGAGTAAGGCGAAAGTTTGGACGTGACAAGCACTTTGCTATAGCATCCCTATACGCTGCAGAAACTTCGCTCTCCGGTTTGAGATAGTCTTTATCGTTAGCAAAATGGTGGAGAATATTGTAGCGTCGAAAATACCATAAATTTCTCTTGAAGCTTGGCTTTCCAGGGCGCCGTAAGCACGCAGAAAGTAATTCTCTTCGAGCTTTGGCATAGCACCTAAATGAATACCAGCAAGACAAAGCACATTGACCGCTGAATTAGGCCCTAACGCCCCGGCTTGAGAGAGCAAAAGAGCCGCTAAATGAACTGCCACCGGCGATCCTTGTGAATGAGCAACAAACCAAACAAAGTCTGCTTCCCGTATAGCAGCCGCGTTTTCGGCCTCTTGAATCTGTTGCCAAAACCTTTCTACTCGTGTCGCCACGCGTCCATCACACACGAGTTCAATACGCGTAACTTTCACATCTGATCCTTTATGAAGCGCTCCCTTCTCTTTATTCCAAACGTGAACGGCTGCTTCTGCTTTTGCAGCCAAGCGGGCTGAAGTGCCTCGTGGCTTTCCGACTACGTGCTGCACCATTTTAATAGGAAAATACCCGTGTACACCAATCACAACTGCCTTGCGAATAGGCTGTGGCCGTGATTTGAGAGGCAATGGACGGGGTACAGGCCGCATTAAAGCCCAGACTGGTTGTAAAGTGCGAGTTAAAAAACTGCCCGTGCTATGAGCACCAAAACAGTCTTCAAATTTGGGTAAAACGTGGTTCTGTACGGGCGTAACTGCCGCAGCTGCATCAGTGCTTTGACCAGCTTTTATTTGCTTAATACTGTTGGCAGCTGGAAGCGAGGATACACTATTACCGGCCCAGCGATAAAGACTAGTTATACGCTGCATGTAGCCCGCATTATCATCGTTGGCTCTAACATCTTGCTCTTGCAGATTGCCTTTCCCACTGAGCAATTCAGTTTCCGCATTGTGATCAGTACCCGATGACGCTCTTGACCTCGGCGACGTTCCTACCAGATCTGCATTAGTATTGGCAGTGTCCTGTACGGTAGAAAAGCCAAGCGTTTTCTCGTTGCTTTTAGCGTCCTGTCCATCTTTGCTGCTGACCTTTTTGCCGTTGGGATCTCGTTGAGACGGGGTCGCTGGCTCCGTGTCTGACTTTGTACCAGATTCACGCAGGTCCACTTTATCTGGATTATTAGCTTCACTGTCAGCTGCCTCTGTTTCCGCAGCAGTACCCTGATCTGCTTTGCTGCTTGCTTCCCCTGCTATATTCTGAGTTTCATGCTCTTTGGCCTCGTGTCTCGCGCCATCGTCACGACTGGCCTGCTCGCGCTCCAAATCATAAGCAGTCTTGATCTCTTGAGCATTCGGCCAGTACGCATACCAGAGCCCGCCTATTCGTTCGCGCAGACTAGTGCCACTTCCGTCATCGTTGGGCATTGAGAGACTCACTTTTGGCACATGTTATTCTCCACTCAACACGCGCCCTTCGCTACTTGCTACAAGTCGGTTCTTTGTCCGTTTGCATGTGAATGACGTTTTGCCGTACTTTTTAGTACGATATTATTACGCTGTAAATCTCGCTATTTATCCTTGTGATGTAATAATGGCCGTTAATCCAATCGCGATAATACCCACTACACGCTAAAGAGTCTAGGGTTAGTTAGGGTTATGTATATGGCCATAAGTAATGGCACGTTAGCAATCATCTATCGCTGCGCAATATAATATGATAAATTTAAACGAATTATAAAATTGCTTCGTCCAACCAGTGAAAAACAAGTATGGCGGCAAAGGAAGGGCCATGAGAGAACGCTCATAATGGAGTCAATCAAGTCTGTGTTGCGATATAGAGTTTAGGCTTCCGCATGGATGCAGGTACGTAATCATGTGTGTCTTCAGGCAAGCAAGACGTGATTATACAATACATTTTTAATCTGTCAATCCGCTGAATCCTTCATAAATTTGATGGGGATGACGACAATAATGTTTTGAGAATGATCTTGCAAAAAATTGTCTATGCTTGTATGTTTAGTCTGCTTACCGTTTAAAGTTCCGGTGCATTTAATTGCAGGTCGGTACCTCGTCTTTGACGCTAATGGTATTTGACTGAAAAAGTTTTATTTATTTTTTTTTGAATTCTTTTTTGGCCAATTATCATGTTGTCTCTCTTTTTTGATCATTTTCATTTTTTGGAATTACTTTTTCATCTACACGGCCTGTTCTTCATATCAGGCGCGTTTCAGAGCTAATTGTCCAGCCGTAAAAATTCTGCGTGAAGAATTCCAGATTTTGGGATGCCTTATTGGCTCATTACCGCAGGCACCTCAGCAAAATATTCTGCTTGGCTTGCCGCTACAATTATCTCGTGATGAGGTACAATGGCTTGTGACTAACGGTAAGAGGATTTGAAAAAATTAAAAAATTAAGAATTAAAAATTTAATAAATAGATAAAATGATGTTCAATTTTGCTAACTAAAGACCATGCGTTTATTGTGGACGATACTGCTGTACTGTGTCGTGCACTCTCTAGCACAAAAATTATAGAGATGCAGGCGCAGCAGGCAGCGAATGAGCAAGCTGCTCGGGCCCAGCACCGTCTAGCATTTGCTCGCAAGCAGGCAGCTCTAGTTCAGCGTGGTTTGCCCTTGGCTGCTGTAGATGAGAGCAGTTTGCAGGACCTGCCTTTAATACAGATAGAAGCTCCGTGGCATTATGAAGCATCTAGACTAGAACGGTCTAATAAGGTTGCAGCAAATCCTTTGATTGACGCTGTCTTTTCACATTTAAAGGCACGTGGATTGTCTCTGCAACCTGGATTACGATTTGGCGCTGAGTATGTTGCCTACCCGGGAGATCCTCTCCGCTTTCATTCGCATTATTCCGTAGTCACTTGTGGATGGGAAGACTCTTTACCGTGTTCTGCCCTTGTGGCCGGTGGCCGTCTTGGTACCACTGTGAAAAAAGCCTGGCTTCTAGCCAGTGTGGTTGAGCAAAACGAGAATGTGCAGTCTGAGCAAAGGAAGAACGGCCAAGTTCGGTGCTACTGCGTGGAGTGGGCGGGTTTTTAAATTAGTCTTGTACATATATGCCGGCGCCTGTCTGACAAAATAATACTGGAAAAATGATAAATAATACTGAAAACCAACAGATAAAATGATTCTTCTCTTTATACTTGACTAGTTTATACGATGTAAATCACAGCATTCGCGTTAAGCAGACCCTTTTGTACATCATTGATTGATCTCATACATATATTTATTATCTCGCACTTTGTTTTATAATGCTCAATCTCGATCGGGGAAAAGTAACAGTTGAAGCTCCTACTTGCTCGGCGCCTTTTGGAACCCATAAGGGTTCTTTTGCTGCCAGTTCCAGAGGTCGCGGCAGATTTCCTTGATTCCATACTCTGCCTTCCAGTGCAGCTCACGATTGGCCTTGGAAGGATCAGCCAGAAGCACGAGTACATCGCCAGCACGGCGGCCCACAATCTCATAGGGCAAAGGCCGTCCAACGGCAGCACTAAAGGCATCAATGATATCAATGACAGTGTAGCCATGGCCGGTTCCAATGTTCCACGCTTCGCAGCCGACATGGTCACTGCGCAGCTTGGCCAAGCACGAAACATGAGCACGGGCCAGATCGACCACGTGGATATAGTCACGGATAGGTGTTCCGTCTTTGCTGTCATAGTCGTTGCCAAAGACTTGCAATTTGTCACGGCGCCCAACTGCTACTTGGCCCAAGTAAGGGAGCAGATTGTTGGGGATGCCGAGCGGGTCTTCGCCCAAAAGACCCGAGGGGTGTGCTCCACCAGGGTTAAAGTAACGCAGAAGGCCGGCATTGAGGCTTGGTGTGGCCTTACTGTGGTCGCGGATGATAGACTCGGTAAAAACCTTTGTGCGGCCGTACGGGTTGGTGGCCTCGAGCGGGCAAGTCTCCGGAATCGGGATTAACTTGGGGTCGTTGAAGCGGGTTACGTCACCGTAAACCGTGGCAGATGAGGAGAACACGAGGATATTGACGCCGTGCTTTTTCATGGCATTCAAGAGGCTGATACTGCCGCCCACATTGACGCGGTAGTAGTCCAGTGGGATCTTGCTGGATTCGCCAACGGCTTTAAGAGCGGCAAAATGGATAACGCTCTCAAACTTGTGCTTGGAAAAAACGCGGTCGAGGGAGGCAGGATCGGTAATATCGGCCTCCTCAAAGGCAACCTCTTTGCCCGTTATTTTCTGGATACGTCTGACCGCCTCTTCCGACGCGTTTACAAGGTTGTCAATAATGACTACTTCATTGCCCGCGTTCAACAGCTCAATGACCTGCACGATCAGCCTCCTCGGAGAGTAAGCCTATACTGGAGCAAACTTACCGTATGAGAGCCAATGTAGCCGGCACCGCCGGTAACAAGAACTTTGTGTGCCATTGTGGGTGGTGCTTCGTAATTGATGAATATGGCGGAAGCTTTTTAAGCTCCTCGTGCTGCTTATAATGGCGGAGTAGTGACGGCTTCTCTTATTCAGATCTCACACCTTTGAATGAATAATCATGCTATTATTATTCTACTGCCTATTTTATTCTAATACGGACCGCGTATTGTTCCGGAATAGTATTCGTTTGCGCGCACAGTCACTTGATCTCTCCTAATAGAGCATTCATCGCGTATGTAGATACATGATAGAACGGAAAAGAATACTTATAAAAGATGACTGGTATAAGAATAGCGAAAGAATACTGATAGAATACCAAAAGAATACTAAAGAGTACTAAAGAGTACTAAAGAGCACTAAAGAGCACTAATATAAAGAGGACTGGCATGGAAGGAAAGAATCAATAAAAAGAATACAATAAAAAGAGTATTTAAGAATACACTAAAAAGAATAATGTAAGCGTAACCTCGAAACAGAAATGATGTGCGTGATGTAAGCAGCGCGTTCCGATGGAGATTCGTGCCAAATCATGCGATTTTAACTGGTAGTAGAGGTTATGGCTTTGTGCCAAGATACGTGTGGGCTTTTGGCTTAGTTCCGTGGTTTTACTTGGCATTGGGACTCGACGTTTAACGCGGTATAGATGTGCCAGAAAGACGCGAGATCACTGTCGTGGAACTTTAAGTAGCCGGTGGATAATGTTGACTTGAGATTATTCAACGATCATTTGATGAGTAGAATAAGCCTCGATTGGTAATTGGCGGCTCTAGTTTCGTGTATTCGCATACATGATAGCTTTTGGTTTAGCTCAATCTGATGATTACTAAAGCCTTCGCCTTATCAACAAGGATAATACATCGGACATTACTAGGGGTCAATTGGCTCATCTATCAATTAAGCAAATTGCTGTATTTGAAATTCAAAGCTGCAACAACTTTTTAGACCAAGTCTCGTGTAGCAGGGTAGCAAGTTGATTAGGCGGGAGGACTGTTGTTTATCTTTATCCCCAATTCCAGTCCCGATTGCTTAGTGCCCATGCTTTCGAATATGTTTTTATTCTCTTCTAAAGAGTCTAGTATGGAACTCGTAACGTTTAATTTGCTCTGGAAAGTCGGCAAAGGCTCGATCCGTTGCAAAATAAGAGCGCCCTTATAAATGAGAAGGCAAATCTTGGCTCTGAACTAGATTAACGAGTTTTACGTGACCAGCCTCTAGATGGAAAACTTATACATGACATAAAATACGACACATAGTTTAAGAGGAGACCTTGTGCAGGAAAGTGATACGGAAAAAATGATACTTTTCTTCTTTTCTATTCAAGCCTACAATACCTCCAGCCACGAAATGTATCAAAGACGCTTCCGAATTGGCATTGCGTTAAATCACTCGTCGTTCTCTTCTTCGTCGTCTTCATCACCCGAGGTCTCGGCATTTTCACGTTCAACGCGTTTCATGAGATCCTCCAGCTCCATCTCATCAGTCTCCGAGATAGCCTTGGGCCGCATGCGGACTACGCACTCTCCACCATTCGCACTTATGCTCTTGGCGATGGCGTTAATAGCCTCCTCTACCCGTGTAATTGCCCGGGTTTTATCTAACGCACTAGTAGAAATAACATAAAGAGGTGGGGCGACCAACTTGATGCGAACTGGAGCCTCGTCACTCTCGCTATTGTCTTGAGACAAAGAAGCCCCGGCACGAAGAGCGGTGCGAATTGCATCGATGCCTTGCATGCCAAAGCATGTAACTTCTATGTCAGCACGAATCTTGGTGGCCTGTGGAGTAAGTCGACGGGCTATTTGAGCCATCAACTCTGGAAGTACATGCTCATTTGGTGGTTGTAGACCTTCAAACACATTATCTGCATTGTTGATAGCCAGCTTGAAACCTTCATATGCATGTCCAAATCGCCGGTACAAAGGCCAGCCCACAGTTTCATACAGCGTCTCCAAAGGAATATTCTGTTTCTCCGCTACATGCCGCAATATAGAGTGTACTGTCTTGGACTTATTAAATTTTTCCTCGCATCTCAAAACATCCTCTGCCGATACACGACGTTTCGACAAATCAATGTAACCTGGAACAACGATTTAGCAACCAGCTTTGAATAGATCCAGTAAACTTTACCTTTCTCCTTATCAACTCGAAGCACTACAACAACCTCGTTGCGACCAACACGGATCAGTTTTTGGATCGAACGGATACGGCGCCGAGATAATTCCGACAGTAGAATCATTCCCTCAATGTTGTCATACTCCAAAAGCTTAACGTACGCACCCATCTCCTGGATTTGCCGGACTAGAAGAAAAAAGCGTTAAAAATAATGTTGCAAATTGATTTGTTTGCTCATTCTTACCATTCACGACAACGAGGTCATCGACCTCGGGGAACTTGTTCTCATAGAACCGACACGAGGTTGTCGACATGACTAGAGATACAATATATTGTGCAGTGCGCAAATGACGCGCTTATCTTGTCTGTCTGATTCTTCCAGCGGCCCAAAGTTTGCACAAGAACGCGCAGCACACGGCCGTTTAAATAAGGAATCGAGTTGTGTATATAAATTTTTTATTCAGCTAAACTTTTGTATAACGAGTGGTATGTGTATTCGAGCTTTAGGAGCTATAGCGTACAATATTAAGTTTATTTTATTTTTATTTAATTTCTACGATATTTTGGAGTTACGTATATAGAGTATATTTCCAGTTTCGATCTCAAGACGAAACAATTGGTATCACAATCGTCTGGAAGTCTGGTCGACGAACGGCGTACACTATGTACTTACTAAACATTGATGGCTGCGAACCAGGCACAGCCTTTGTTGATGACTGTTGCCTTTGTGTAAGCGTTAGAAACTTTTTTATTGGCAATAAGTTAATTGACTTGTATCTAACAATAAGCTCTTTGCGTATGTGCTGCAGCTAGCAAGCAATCACAAATTTTCCTTAACGTTGATAGTTGAAAATCCTTGAAAATGCTTACTCTGATAGACTTTGAACAAAGGAATTAAATAGGAACAGCACGAGTCGTGGATACGTTTATAAGTAATCTAACTTAAAAGGGGACGGGCCCCGTCCACTGTTACGAAATACGTGAACAAGGTCCTTATATTTATAGGCAATCGGTTAAAAATACGCCTGACGGTTTCCCTCACAATGACAAAGTAATGCAAAGGGCCTGCCCATTATTTTATTGGCGATAAAGACGAGAGATTGTACACGAATAAGATATTTACTCCATAAAATAGGAGTTGATATGTGCTGAACGAAATATTAAAAAAGCATCCAAAACCCTCGTCTAGAAACAAAGCAGGGTCTATAGGTTCAAAAGCAAATATGGAAAACAGCTATTACTTATATCATCCAATATTTATAGGAATGCAGCATCTTCACTCCGAAGTGCTGCATGATTAGGCGGCAAAAGTAGGACGGTTATCCAGGTCTCATGTGATTGGCCGCATCTAGGCGGGGTCACCAAGACTAACTTGAACGAGTTATTGCTGCGGAGCAGTACCGAGTACTAAGCGACAGAGTTGTCGTAAGATTCAAGTTAGACTATTTGTAGAAATTTCAGGACTTCACGCAGTGAGGTGATCGTGTGGAGTACTACCCGGAAAAGACGTTTATGGCTTCCAAAAATAGTCAAAATTGCACAAAAGCATCAGCCACGTGCTCAAACCAATTCCACGTTTTTAAATTCCCGATTCGTGAGGTCAGCTTGACTCCGTAAATAGGATTGTACTTGGTAAGCGGAACAACGGCTGATAGAAAGCAGCAAAGACAATAATTGACTCTGATCTGCATTGTTTTATATACAATGGAAGCGATAAAATTCTGGATCGGCATAAGGTTTGATACAGCATTAAATTGGAGAGTGGACAATTCTTGAGAATAAGGTATACATTTTTATTCAGTCTTCAACTTCCTGGTTCTTTACTAGTGATACATATATGTATATCGGGCAACGCTTTTCTGTAGAAGAAATATTTTCGGAATATCAGCGTACAATAGAATACTGTACGAAGCTTCGTAAAAAATCAATGGAGACACCTTAACTTATGTTGCAAATCTTGTTTGGTAACAGATACCGCTCAGAATACAACCCAGAAAAGTGTCTGAAATATAGCTTGCTTTACCGAGGCTCGCATGCTAGTAACAAGAGCAAACTTAGATACATTCTTCAGGGTTTAACTGAAAGGTGAAAGCGTACGTTGGCGCTTCACCACACCACCAATCAGAAGAAAATGCAATGAGCTACAAAAAATATAGTCGTTTTCAAAAATTAAGCCTACATGATACAATGTGCATGTAGCCGAAAACGTTGATACTGTATTCTGCATCACCTGTTGTGAAACAAGTTATGGCATTGCTCACATTTTTGTTGGGCAATGATTCTCTTGTATTGCCTTGGAGCTGAGCCACCAATAACCATCGATCACAATTTGTTGTGTCAACATGAAACAGTTACAGTGTCTAAGATTGTTTAACGAACCAAGCGAAGTGCTCTCACAGCCAAATATATTTATCCCAGTACGAACATCAAGTGTTACTTAGTGAGACATAACCATATAATAATTATACGTCACCGACCTTTTTGATCTATTCAATGTCTGAGACATTTCCGGATATATCCTATTATGAATCAAACCGAGACATTTAAGGGTGAGACATTCCCGATTAGGAATACATGTGATAACCAAGCAGCCGTTGAATATATTATCCACCGAATAATAATCTCCGATTCTACTCTGTAGTTTTTACATCTTCTTGTAGAGACAGTTACCAGGAAAATCTCAATGGAGATATGCATTCTGTTGCTATGCGAAACGACTCTTGCATTCCGGTTTCGTATTGTATGCTAAATTGGTATTTACACTCTACTATTTCGTCGTTTAGCCGATGATTTTCCTTCAGTTTTTATCTAACGGTCGACTGTTCAAAACAGTCAATAGCTCCCGTTACCAACCTGTTACGAAATACGTATCCACCAGCAGTATCTTGCACGCACATTTGACCGTCGGCCGCGGAGCAATCAGGAGCCCATATTTCCAGATTTGGGCTTTACACGAGATGTTGAGACAGGACAACCTCGTTAATCTCTACCTGCACATCGATAGTACACATTCTTCAACGCTTTATTCCCTGTGCGACTGAGATCGGCGCATATCCCAGTATTTAAATTCGTCGCCGCCCCACATGCAGGAAAATCGGAGCCTTCATTTTTTTAGCACACCAGCTATTTGTCTTTTTTGTGTGCCTTCCCTCGTTGAACCTCATTCGCTTCAAGGCTCTCGTTTTTCCAATTCCTCTGTCAATTGCGACAATAATTGTCCATTGAGAGGGTCATTCGTTTTACCCACAATTTATTACAGCCAAAATGGCTTCCTTCTTCGCAAGGCAACAGCTGGCGCTCTTCGCCTATCTGCTGTTAGCATTCGGTTATGCTCGACCTACGCTTGCGAACGGCTTCACTCCGCCAAAGGACAATTGCCAATGCAAACCAGAGCCTCTTTGCCCGTACCAACAGTTCTCGAAAGGCGATCCTCAAGGTGCTCCCACAATCATTGCCGCCACATCGAAGGGGTCTGACTGGAGCATTGATGTCCACATGAAATTGGAAGACTACACCGATTCCAATGCCGACTTGCGTCAATTGAAAATTATCAGCCCAATTAACGAAGTACTGTATGACTCTCAGAGTCCCGACAATTCCAAGAATTGGCTCGATTTTGACTATGAGTTCACCGCTTTGTCTTCAATGGTTTATCAGCGAGGCGATTTGTATTGTGTTGATGTTCAGTTCCAGTATGATTGGCAAGGAAAACACAATTCGTACGATTACCGCACCGGCTGCGACTCTGGAGCAGTGGGTCCCACATACTGCTGGAATCCTTCCAAACAGTGTGGGGATTCATCCTCTTCTTTACCACCCACAGTCAGCACAAGTACCAATGTTCCACCCTTGTCTTCAAGTATTTGGTACGGCAATTCGTCCTCCGTTATTCCAACTACTAGCACAGTCGTGCCGCCGCAGACGACCACGACCTCTTTTGTGCCTCCGCCACAGACGACTACAACAATGTCCAGCTCTACTACGAGCCAATTTGTTCCACCAACGCAAACTTGGACTAAACCTGGAGACTGTGCGCCGACTCCTCTTTGCCCAAAGCAGGACTTTTCCAAGGGAAATCCTCTAGGAGCTCCTAGCTTGACCAGTGCAACTGCTCAAGGCTCAGACTGGCTAGTAGGGGTTCATATGGAGCTCGAGTCAGCTGATTCAAATGCTGATATCCGTCAATTGAAGATCATTAGCCCAATCAACGAGGTACTGTACGATTCAGCGAGCCCAGACAACTCAAAGAACTGGATCGACTTTGACTATGAATTCACAGCGGCAGGATCCTCTGTTTATCCTCGCGGTGATTCTGTCTGTGTTGATGTGCAATTCCAGTACGATTGGCTAAACAACAAGTACAACTCGTACGACTACCGAACCGGATGCGACTCTGGAGCAGTTGGACCCACTTTCTGCTGGAATCCTAACAAATGTAACTCGCAATCTTCAGTGCCTCCTGTGCCTCCGACAACGTCTCAGACGAGCTCTTCTTCGGTAGTGCCACCTGTGAGCACGAGCTCAACAATTAACACTACTTCTTCAGTGCCTCCTGTGCCTCCGACCACGTCTAAAATTGAGAGCACGAGCTCAACAATTAACACTACTTCTGTGCCTCCAACGACGTCTAAAATTGTGAGCACGAGCTCAACAAATAAAACTATTTCTTCAGTGCCTTCAGTGCCTCCAACGACGTCTAAAATTGTGAGCACGAGCTCAACAGTTAACACTACTTCTTCAGTGCCTTCTGTGCCTCCTACCACGTCCAAAATTGAGAGCACGAGCTCAGCAGTTAACACTACTTCAGTGCCTCCAACGACGTCTAAAATAGTGAGCACGACCTCAGCAGTTAACACTACTTCAGTGCCTCCAACGACGTCTAAAATAGTGAGCACGACCTCAGCAGTTAACACTACTTCAGTGCCTCCAACGACGTCTAAAATTGAGAGCACGACCTCAGCAGTTAACACTACTTCAGTGCCTCCAACGACGTCTAAAATTGAGAGCACGACCTCAGCAGTTAACACTACTTCAGTGCCTCCAACGACGTCTAAAATTGTGAGCACGACCTCAGCAGTTAACACTACTTCAGTGCCTCCAACGACGTCTAAAATTGTGAGCACGAGCTCAACAGTAAACAATTCTTCTTTAGTACCTCCGAGCACAAGTCCAACTGTTCCACCAGTCCAAAGCTCAACAACAACCTGCGACTTGTTCCCGACCACAAGCAAGAGTGAATCATCTGCTACTCCTCCGTTTAGTACCACATCCGCGTCAGCTTTCAATACTTCTTCGAGCACAAGTCCAACTGTTCCACCAGCCCAAAGCTCAACAACAACCTGCGACTTGTTCCCGACCACAAGCAAGAATGGCACTTCGAGCACCATTCCTCCTCCGGAGAGCACTACGACAAAGGGTACATCAAGCACAGTTCCACCAGAAACTACAAGCAAGAATGGCACTTCAAGTACAGTTCCTCCTCCGGAGAGCACTACGACAAAGACGTCAAGCATAGTTCCTCCTGAGAGCACAACATCAAAGGGTACATCAAGCACAGTTCCACCAGAAACCACAAGCAAGAATGGCACTTCGAGTACAGTTCCTCCTCCGGAGAGCACTACGACAAAGACGTCAAGCATAGTTCCTCCTGAGAGCACAACATCAAAGGGTACATCAAGCACAGTTCCACCAGAAACCACAAGCAAGAATGGCACTTCGAGTACAGTTCCTCCTCCGGAGAGCACTACGTCAAAGACGTCAAGCATAGTTCCTCCTGAGAGCACAACATCAAAGGGTACATCAAGCACAGTTCCACCAGAAACCACAAGCAAGAATGGCACTTCGAGTACAGTTCCTCCTCCGGAGAGCACTACGTCAAAGACGTCAAGCATAGTTCCTCCTGAGAGCACAACATCAAAGGGTACATCAAGCACAGTTCCACCAGAAACCACAAGCAAGAATGGTACTTCAAGCACAATGCCTCCGGAGAGCACAACTACAACCACCTCAGGCATAGTTCCTCCTCCAGAGAGCACAACTACGACTTCATCAAGCATAGTTCCTCCTGAGAGCACAACATCAAAGGGTACATCAAGCACGGCTCCTCCAGAAACTACAAGCAAGAATGGTACTTCAAGCACAATGCCTCCGGAGAGCACAACTACAACCACCTCAGGCATAGTTCCTCCTCCAGAAAGCACAACTACAACTAGCTCAAGTATAGTTCCTCCTCCAGAGAGCACTACGACAAAGACGTCAAGCACGGTTCCTCCGGAGAGCACGACTACAACTACCTCAGGCATAGTTCCTCCTGAGAGTACAACATCAAAGGGAACTTCAAGCACGGCTCCTCCGGAGAGCACAACTACAATTGTGCCGCCACCTCAGAGCTATTCTTCCACTCTGAGCACATCTCAGCCAACTTCAAGCAAGAGCGAAACCTCAACTGTATCGACGGCCGAACAAGCAACATTGGCAAGCTCAAGCACCAGTCAAACGGTTCCGCCAAGCACTCCTCCGGCCGAAAGCACAACAGAGAGCACTGTCAGTAACCCGTCGACTTATGTACCAAGCCAGACATCATCTACAGGTGAGGAAATACCGACTACTTCACCTCAATCAACTGTGCCAAATCAGTCTTCCAGCGTTGTTACACAAAGCACAAGTGTCTACACCTACCAGACGACTCCTTCGCAACCGGAAACGACAGTCACCAAGCCTGCTTCAGTTGTGACTTTTGTCTCGACTGTGACTGAAGGATCTACGGTGTACACGACGATTTGCACTACACCAGTTGAGTCATACTCAGGATCTGCCTCCACTATGACAGTTCCAGCGGCCCAGACTTCACCTGCTCAGACCTCAGCTGCCCAGACTCCTGGTCAGGAATCTAGCTCGGTTGTTGTCTATGTTTCGACTGTAACTGAAGGATCAACCACATATGTCACAACTTGCACTACACCAGTTGAGTCATACTCGGGATCTGCTTCCACTATGACAGTTCCAGCGGCCCAGACTTCACCTGCTCAGACCTCAGCTGCCCAGACTCCTGGTCAGGAATCTAGCTCGGTTGTTGTCTATGTTTCGACTGTAACTGAAGGATCAACCACATATGTCACAACTTGCACTACACCAGTTGAGTCATACTCGGGATCTGCTTCCACTATGACAGTCCCAGCTGCCCAGACTTCACCTGCTCAGACCTCAGCTGCCCAGACTCCTGGTCAGGAATCTAGCTCGGTTGTTGTCTATGTTTCGACTGTAACTGAAGGATCAACCACATATGTCACAACTTGCACTACACCAGTTGAGTCATACTCAGGATCTGCCTCCACTATGGTCGTTCCAGCGGCCCAGACCTCACCTACCCAGACTCCTGGTCAGGAATCTAGCTTGTTTGGCTATGTTTCGACTGTAACTGAAGGTTCAACCACATATGCAACGACTTTCACTACACCAGTTGAGTCATACTCAGGATCTGCCTCCACTATGGTCGTTCCAGCTGCCCAGACCTCACCTGCTCAGTCTCAAGGCGGAGCGGCTAGCAGTGGAGTTGCAGAATCTGCAAGTCCAGCAACAGAATATCCTTCAAGCAGCCTTTCTTATACCCTTGAGGCACAAGCGTATACTCCAACTTCATCTGGAGAAACTGGTGCCGCAACTCCAGAGACTTCCGTTGCTCCGCAGACACCTGGCTCAGAATCTCCAGCAGCAGCAGCAGCAGGAGCACAAACGAGTGCTGCTTCAAATGCTAATACTCCGGTAGCTTCCGCCACAGGCTCTGCTGGAACGCAAGCCGCGGGCAGTGCCTCTTCACCGTCCGCAGCAACTCTGGCGACTAGCCGTCTCTCTGCATCGGGCTCATCCACAGGATCAGCCGCAGCCAGCAGCAGCACTACTCTAGGCCAAGCAAGTGCAGGTGCAACTATTTCGGCACCTAATGCCCTGGTTCTCACCATGACAACCGTTTTTGCTCTCGTATTTGCATTTTAGACAAATCACAGAGCTTTGTAATGACTTTCTTGACGCTCTTTTAAGTCCGTTTTATTCATTATTCTTACCCTATTTTCTTGAGGCAAAATTTTGGCGGTTTACCGTTTTATTTCTGATTCGGTTTTGGCATGCTTACCCCGACCAGTGAAACTTTCAGTGTAGATATTTTTGAAAAATTATTCTTCTTTTATACCATATTTGACCGCTATTCGATACACCTTTTGGCAGCTTTAATTGACATTTAAAAGGCATACACCATCTTTGAATTGTAGGATGACGCATAGAAACGTAGTCCAGGCGATTAGAGTTTGCGCCCTTACACTCAAGGCGCGTAAGAAAAAGCAGCTTGTTTTCTCGCAAAATTATTGATCTCGGAGCGCAAAGACTCTAATCATCAGTCTCCCAACCGAGTCCAGAGGTCTTGAAGGGTTTTGGATCTGCGTCTGCGTCATCCGCAAGAATATAAGCACTATAAGCACTAGTCGCGTAGTCCAACGCGATAACACAGAAATCCCCATTCCCCAGATTCTATTCTTGAATGAAAACCCTAACTGCTACAAAAAAGAAAACCCTAACTAACGCTTGACGAAGCCAGTACGTATATTAGGACGGTGAAACAGTTGCTGACTCGGCCAACGAGCAATGTCGGCCGCATCGCAGCTGCGATTCGAGGAGCAGAGCAATGGGCAGAAAGAAGAAAGCACAGACAGGGTTTTCACGGTAGATGCAGAGCGGCAGCGCGAAATACTTCGTCAAAGTCCCTGGAAGGAGGAGTAAGTCTGTACAATAAATCAAATATCGGTTATGTGCACAGCTAAACTTGACAGTGTATCGTACTTTCGTCACGTCCGTATATCCGCGTTGGCATTGCTTAAAATGGTTCAGCATGTACGGTCTGGTGGGGCTCTCGAGGTAATGGGACTTATGCGTGGCGTCATTGACGGAGACGCCTTTGTTGTGCTCGATGCTTTTGCTCTGCCAGTCGAGGGCACAGAGACAAATGTAAACGCCCAGAGCCAAGCTTTCGAATACATGGTCGAGTACAGTCGTGCAATGAGCTCAGTGGGGCGTCCAGAGAACGTGGTGGGATGGTACCATTCACATCCAGGCTACGGGTGCTGGCTTTCAGGTACTGACGTTCGGACGCAGATGGACCAGCAGCAGTTTACGGATCCGTACCTTGCGATAGTAGTAAGTTCTTTATTTATTTATTTATGTATTTTTTCTTTTTGAAAAACGATTTTAATATCTAGATTGATCCAAACCGGACAATGTCCTCTGGAAAAGTTGAAATTGGAGCGTTCCGTACGTACCCTGAAAACTATGTTCCTCCACGGACGAACGAGACACCGGCAGCCTCTGCAGCCAATAGGCACCAATCAGCAAGCTCAATGGACGAGTATCATCAGCAATCAGTCCCGCTTGCGAAGAGTGAAGATTTTGGGCATTACGCCAGCAAATACTACTCTCTTGAGATCTCGTACTTTAAATCAGCGTTGGATGCACAGATAATAGATGATCTTTGGGTAAAATATTGGGTCAAATCATTGTCACATTCTGGACTGGACGCGGTAAGCTGCTTGCGGATATATTGATTCTAACGCAGATAACAGAATAAAGATTACGTCTCGGCACAGCTGCAAGACGCTGCAGAAAAGCTAAGTGTGCTACGGCCCTCTGTTCATCAGCCTCATCACTCGGGCACTTCTCCATTTGTACCGAACATGAGTTCAGTCTCGGCTATGCGCTCTGGGAAGGCCGCGGGCAGCAGTAGTACTGGTTCCGGCAGCGGAATGGGCACGGCGACCAGAATTGCCCGACTTCAGCGCGATTTGTACGTATCATTATCAATGCTCCCAAGTCTAATCTTCTAATTTCGTGCAGGAATAATATCTTGGTGGAGGAGACACAAGGGCTGCTCACGGAAGCAGTTAAACGCAAACTGTTTTGGGGCGACAAAACGCCATTGCGCGATCTCGTTCCGCTGGATTTATGAATGCCCTTTAGTCAAAACATGTATATACGTCAATTCGTAACGAACGTTTTATTCATTTACATATTTATATATTTATTCATTCATTAATTTTATTACACTTTATGAGTACGGTTCATGCATACCCACACACTGGAAACTAAAGATTGCCTTTAATTCTTTACTCATCACCACAACATTATATTTATCATAACGAGAATGCAATCACAAAACCGGCCCTATTGTGCTGTACACTGAGGACCATCGTCCGTATCCTCTGCTTCTTGCTGCTCTTGTGCATCCTGCTGAGCAGCAGCAGTGAAAGCGTCCAAGGAGCCAACAACAGGATGAATGTCGTCCTCTATACTTGGATCGGAATCGCCATTCACTTGAGCGCTTGTCTTGGCTGAAGGAGTAGTCAAGAGCTCCGATAGCCGGGAGTACTCGAGCGAATCAGAGAGGAAATTGTTGCGCGGAAATTCAACGTCTACAACGAGGAAAAGATCGCCTCTGGCATCGAGTCGTCGCCCTAACGGCATACCTTCCCCCTTCACGACTAGTACAGTTTGCGGTGAAAGAACTTGGCCTGGCCGTTGATGCAAATGCAGCGAACGCCCGTCAAGGTGCCGAAGTACTGTTCGTGAAAATCCGCAGAGCGCTTCTGCCAGAGTAATGTGTAAAGTTGCCCTCAAGTGGGGACCGGCCCTTTCAAAGACGGGATGCGGCTTCTGTTTGAGTACAAAAACAACATCGCCAGTCTCTTCAACATCGGGATCCTGATCAGCTTGCCCTTCCAAGACTATTCGGTCTCCTGCTTTGGCTCCGCGATCGATATAGAAGGACAGCACCTTACGCTCCTCTGTCACACGTTTGCCTTTGCAGCGCTTACAACGCTCTTTTTCGCGTATTGTCTGTCCCGTGCCGTTGCACGCCGTACAAGGCCCGTGCTGTTGTGTCACCATACCGGGAGCGACCTGCCGTAAACCGGTCTTGTAGCCTGCGCCTCCACAAGAAACACACGTTCTGGCCTTCGCGCCAGGTCGTCCGCCTGATCTGGGAAATTAGCAAGCATTCAAAGGCGCAGGGAAAAATTAGAATTGATCAGATTAAATGATAAACAGAGAAAGGTAGATGGTTAGATAGTGATCAACAAGAACGTATATCTTCCTTCCCATGGGCTGTGCAGGAATTTTGGTAAAACTTGGCCTTTCCCGCTAATGGCAGAAAAAGCAAGTCTTACAGCACATGCGCCAAAGCAAGAAGATTCAGTACACATGAACAAAAGCCAATCAGCCTTGCCCAATTATGCCGTGTAGAATGCAAAGTTTAATGGACCAAAAAAAAAGAAAAAACGTAAAAAAAAAGAAAAAACGAAAAAAAAGAAAAGAAGAAAGAAAAGAAAAGAAAATCAGATGATTTAAGCAAAAGCACCAAGACAAGCCAGCTTACCCCGAACAGGTCTTGCACACTACGTTGCGAGTGCTATTCATACGCACCTCCTTGCCCTTGTATAGTGTCTCCAGTAGAACATCATATTCATGTACATCGTCCTTGCCACGTGCACGTCGACGCCGACCGTTCCTTGAGCCAGGCTCGGCTCCGTCCATCCCAAACATTTGTGCCAGTATATCATCCATATCCGTGTTTGGTACAGGTCCACCGTTTACGCCGTTCATGCCATACTGATCGTACGCAGCTCGCCGGTCTGCGTCTGATAAAATTTCATACGCATCTTGGATTTCTTGAAACCGTGCCGAAGCATCCGCTCGCTCGTGCTCCGGTACTTTGTCCGGGTGGCTGCTCAATGCAAACTACAAGTTTTAGCAACAAGGGTCAAATCCCTTTTATAGTAGGGAGGGGCATTACCTTTCGATACGCTTTCTTTATTTCAATGTGCGATGCATCGCGCGAGATCCCCAGCACTTCGTAAAAATCGCGCGTGCTCATTTGCGGTTCGCAATAAGCCGCTCTTTGCTACAATTATTCGTTATAGCAGCAACGGCATACACTTTGGTCTGTACCAGCTTTTTTCGAGGCCGTTTGCCAGTACGCTTGTTGTGTGTTTTTTATTGCACTTCAAATTTCATGATAATTAGGAATAATTAGACGAATAAATTAGCTGCTTAATATATTAACTGCTTAATTTATTAACTGCCTAATATATTAACTGCCTAATAAATAAAGTGCCTAGATAATTATTTGTAATAAATTACTTGTGTTTTTTAATATGTAGAGACAGAATTATCCATGCAAGACGGTAATTATTTCATATAAATAGAGTTAAATATAAAGTATAGAGTCACTTTTCAACAGTTTATATTAATTTTGTATTTTCTAATTCTCATTAATCTAATTTATTATTCAAGTTTCAATTAACCCTAACAATAATTCTTCCATTAATTAATGTTTTATCCAACTATACTGAACCTGCTGAACCTGTCAATAAATCGCAACGCTATTAAATTAATAGCACTTTAAACCCAGAGGCGTTTCAGAACGCTTTATTAAATAAGCATGCTCCGGCTGTGTCCGCGCGTGTGCCCTCAATGGCATAGCGCGCGGAGCTATGCGACAGCCGCGTGTACCCGCTTTGCGCCTTCGCCTACAGGAATGCTGCATCTCGGCTCACTTCGCACTGCTCTTTACAGTTTCCTGTTTGCACGTGCGACAAGTGGCAAATTTATCCTTCGCATTGAGGATACTGATACTGTAATTTACATTTCCAGACTGAAAGGACGTTAAAAATGCTATATGAAAATATCTTCAAGATCATGTCTACACAATTGTCAAACAAGTCAAATATACTCACCGCTTTTATAGCAACGAACAGTACCCGGCGCAACGCAACACATTTGTGATACCCTACAGAAATTCGGCTTGGATTGGGACGAAGGTTTGCTATCATTATAGTTTATTTAATTTAATTTAATTTTATTTGATTTGATTTGATTTAATTCAATACGACTCTTTGATTTCAAAATCAGACTAATATAACCCTTGTTTTACTATAGGCCCCGGAAAAAGTGGAGGCTTAGGTGGACCACAGTACATTCAATCGCACAATATATCCCTTTACCAGCAATTCGCCCATCAGCTAGTGGAAAGTGGACATGCGTACCGGTGTTTCTGTTCTCCGGCTCGAGTAGCAGCCCTGAGAGCCCGAGCTAAGTATGGCGCTTATTATGACCGCAAATGTGCTTCTGTACCAGCGCAGGCAGCGGCAACGCGTGTTGGCCAGGGCGAGAGTTATGTAATTCGATTAAAAATGCCCTCTACACCTTCCAGCATAGACGATCTCGTTCTAGGTCGAGTTCAGTATCCCGCAGCGGAGGGCGAAGCGTTTGCGGACCCGATAATTCTTAAATCTAATGGGTTTCCAACGTATCATTTGGCGAGTGTCGTGGACGATCACCGTATGGGTGTTACCCATGTTTTACGTGGCGAAGAATGGCTCGCCAGTACGCCAACACATCTGGCATTGTATGACGCTCTAGCGTGGACCCCGCCTGCATTTGCGCACGTTCCATTGCTTGTAAATGCTGATGGGTCAAAGCTGTCAAAACGCACGGGGTCCGCGTTTTGTGAGACTTACTTGCAAAAGGGATATGCGCCCGAAGCATTACTCAATTTTGTGTGCCTGCTTGGATTTTCTCCAAACAGTGATGACCAGGTTATGGTTCTTGATGATATGATTAAGGAGGTATGCCCTGGATGAAGTGAATGTATACAAAGCAGTGAAAAAAAATCGAGATGAAATGCTAAAAAGAAGAAGAAAACAGTCGGTTTAATCGCTTTATTATCGGCGTCTGTAATTGTTTTATTCTTTTATAGTTTTGCTTTTTGGATAATTATGATATTATTGATAAAGTTTACTTTGAGTTTCTTCTACGGCCTTTTCAATTGCTAACTCCAGTTTTCGCCTGTCCAATTGACAAAAGGAGCAGTACAGGTCAACTACCACAAACTAGACTACCTTGCCAATCAACATTTTCGTCGCTCAATTGCAACTAAACAAGGATTAGAAAAAGCGGTCGATGCGGCGCTTCCTGTTGTAAAACCGCTATTAACTCAAAACTCTAGACCAATTCTCGAAGACGAGTCGGCCAAACGTATTTACTTATCAAGCGTTCTGCCTCTTGTAGCAGAACGTTATCACCGGGCCGGAGAGCTCAGCACTGAATTTGCATATTTCTTTCAAACTCCGCCTTATACTTCTTCAGAGGCAGTTCGATTGGCGTCGGATCCACAAGCACACGGAGCACTTTTACGTTTGATGGAAGACAAATATTTGGGAGGCATTTCGTGGACAGAGACAGAAATTCAAAAGGCACTGCAACGATTTGCCGCTGAGGAATACGGGGGCCGTCGTGGTCCTTTATTCAAAATGGTACGTGTGGCTACTACGGACACCACAACTGGAGTGTCTTTATACCCCTTGCTACAAGTACTTGGTCGGGAAACGTGTTTTCTGCGCTGGAAAATCGTTGTGGAAATGTAAAGATAGACGAAAGAAAATAATAAATAAATAAGTGAATAAAAAATTTAAATAAATAAATGACAACGTTCACCGGTACTGTAGATAGTCTTACTGAAATTCAATAAATATTCAAATCACAAACTACATTTTAGTGACATATGCGTAGAAAAACCAAAGTACCCAAATGCTGATTAAATTTCTTATCAGATGTCTTTAAAGAATTGTATTCGGACCTCTAAAATAATATGTTAAAATCTAATCAGCCCAAACAGTTGAAAAAAATTTAAATTTGAATAAAAAACGTTGAAAAACTCAACCATAAACCACCCATAAGCCATATTTATACATTTAAATTCGAAATTTCGCCATTATTCGCGATTAGGCCGTTCAATTTGTGGTGTGGAATTGTTCTCAATTTTATGCTCGTAATTCACACCAAGAAACCCTGCGAAAACCATACAAGTCCCGATCGCTAACGGAAAGGTAATGCCATGAGCATTGATGAAAAGGTCACCAACGACGGCCAGCGGTATAGAGAGGCTGATTCCCAAAGTAACAACAAGCGGGCTTGTAAGAAGACAGGCAAGGACCCAGAGGTATTCAGAAATGAACGTGATAAATGCGTTAAACTAGCAGTTAGATGCAAATTATCGAAAAACATGAACGCGCCAAAATCCTACCAATATCGCCCCCCAGACTCCCGCGTTCGGAGGCAGCTGGAACGGCTCAAGCCCAGTAAAATGCAGTATCAATAGAAATGGCCAGAGCAATGAAATATTAAAAACCCCAACAAATCCGAAAAACAGAGGCATTGAAAGCCGTGATTCGTCCACCAAAGAGTACTTTAAAAATACGGTGTAACATCCATAGAGACTAGTTATTAGATGAGCATCAAAAGATCTGGCTTACGCCGCCCCAAGAAGAGCTAATGCATCCCCTAACACTACTTGGGCCCGTGAAGGGCTTCCATCCTGGCCCCCCGCGTTAGCCGTATCATTTACCGAAACTATCACGACTCCGGCAACACTTATAGTCAAGGCAACAAATTTAAGAGCCGTTAGCCTTTCAACACGGACAAACGCTCCAAAAATAAGAGTGAAAAAGCCTAAAAATTAGTCAAAAAGGCAGCAGCCGATGTTTTGCCTACCGCTGAGAGACGAGATAATTGTAAAACTGGCGACATTTGTAAAACTTAGCGCAGCGTTACTGAAAAGATTGGCAAGAAACCAAAGTATACAGAAATAAAACGCTATATTAACGGTCTCGCGAGTGGTTAATTTTGTCGGGTGTACAGTCTCTTCTTGCCCGACTTGCGTATAGCCGGCCCTATTAAGTGTTAGTCAACCAATTTCATGCCATTAGTGGTTAGCGGCACTGGGCGACAATAAATTGCGATTTCGTGATCGGGATTGCGACAAAGAAAATCGAAAAAAATAGACATGAAACAAAAACAAAAATGCGAAAATTAAAACTTATTTGCGCAATTGAAAATATCAAGGGGAAAAGCGGAGTGTAAACCATACTTGCCACGGCCAAATCCCGCTTTAACCGCGATCGGAACAAGGTACAGAATAAACGTGCCAGTGTTTATAAACGTGATCCAAAACGGTTTGTTGTAAGTGTCTGAGCCGAACAGTGTCTGCATAACAAACGAGCTCACAGTCCATAGTACCACCACCGTTAAAAGCAGTAAAATGCCTACAGCGTGCTGCCACCGGCGGGCGTTTGGCCGCACGTCCATGAGCTCAAATTCTACTAGCTCATAAATTTAGTAGTGACTAAAGGTGCAGTCGCGTCCGTATATTATACCCATTGTAATATAGAAGAAATGCCCAAGCGCTGGCAAAAGATAAGGAGTAAATCATGTGCCGATTCTATGGTTAAATAAAGATAACTCGATTTTCAAGTAATCATACAAGGATAGTATATGTAAAATCCGAGTCCGGCGAGAAAGAAAATGAAGTAAATAAACCCATATTTGGAGTGAAGTCTTTGTACAAATCCGTATTCAAAGACGTAACGATCAGTTTATGACGATCAGTTTCGGCTTATTCTCACATAATTGCGCCTGAGAGGAAATAGAAAGAGGCACATTTTTAAAAGCTGGTCGCTCTTTGTACAAGTCCGGGCAACAATATTCGTAATCATTTAAGTATTGTGCTATGAAACAGCCAATCAGTTTGAAATTTACAGAAATACATCTGCTAGCCGAAAATCTACGGGTCACAAGGACAAAATTTAGTGCCAAGTCCATATATAGTCAAAAAGTAAAATTCTGGATATTAATATCATATATTACCAAAGACCCACAGACCAAACGGTCAAATATCACCCGTCTACCCTTGCTCAACGGCAAATAAGTCTGCGAATAAGTCGCACTAAATACTGAGTAAACAAAAGGACCTAAAGACATACTTGATAGGAAATCATACGAGAGAAAACAGGTGGGGACCGAGGGCCGAGTACAAAAGGGTTGTTGAGCCTCAACGAAAATGGAGAAAAAGATATCTTGAAAGTAGCAATAGTTAAACGCATGTACTCGGACGAAAACCAAACGTAAACTATGCGAGGGATTAGACGCAGGACCTCCAGTTTCTGAGTCCAATTAGTCCACAGCAAAAGCAGCAGTAGCACGGTAGCTGATAATTTAAAAAGGTCCATTTGTACAATCAAAGGCAGTCAAAAAAGTCAATAACGATCATTTAAAAAAACAATTAAAGTAGTATTTAATAAAATAGGACTTAATCGGGGAGCCATAAAACCTGATACTATGGGTCTCCATCATTGCTTTCCAAAGTGAGCAGCTGGCGAGCTCAGCAGCTGCAGGACGAGCGATCATTTTCGAGATTAAGATTGATAGGATCAGAAAAGTCACCGCCAAAAGAATCAAGGTCTTCATTTGCCAACGCGTTGCGGGCGATGACTTCAAAAGCCTGCTCGACATTGATAGACTCCTTGGCACTGGTTTCAAAATACGGCATATTGCCTTTTGACTGGCAATAGTTCATAGCACGCTTTTGTGACACAGCTCGCCGGCTCTCCTCAACATCGATCTTATTGCCAATCAAAATAAATGGGAAAGACTCGGGGTCGCGAGGACAGGCTTGAACGAGAAACTCGTCTCGCCATGAGTCGAGAGCCTCAAAGGACTTTGCATTGTTCACATCGTACACGAGAACACAGCTATCGGCACCACGGTAGAAGGCCACACCAAGGCTCTGGAACCGCTCTTGTCCAGCCGTATCCCATAGCTAAAGAAAATCTTAGAAGACGAAACCAAAAAGGAATCGAATAAAACATAGCACAAGCCATACCTGCATAGTCACAAGCTTGTCGTCAACAACGACATCTTTTGTCAGAAAGTCCGCACCGATTGTCGCCTTGTATTGATTACTAAACTTTTTGTTCACAAACTGGTTCATAAGCGATGTCTTTCCAACGCCACTGTCCCCCAGTATGATAACCTAAGCTTTTAGTAAATGCACAAATTAGGAGAAGCGATAAACAAAAACGACACGGGCTTACCTTGAGCAAAGCTTTCTTTCCGGGCGCCATAATGTTTGGTTGTGCGTCTGTATTATTGCGTTTGTTGTTATTATTATTATTATTATTATTATTATTATTATTATTATTATTATTATTATTATTATTATTATTATTATTATTATTATTATTATTATTATTATTATTATTTTAGTAAGAGTAGCAGCAGTGTTTGGACAAAAATCCAAAACGTAATTTCGTCACTTGAACGGCCGTTTTCTTTTTTTTTTTTTTAATTGACGATTTCAGGGACAGAGACAGCGTCATAGCACTCTGGATTGATTATTAAATCTTGAGACCAATGTGCCACAGTCTCAAAGTATCTTTAAACTTACGTTGTGCTTTTTGTCACTGCTCAAAGAACAATTGAGCTTGACATCCTACAATTTTCTAATTTACCCTTTCACGGGCGAACTTTGGTTGCGCATTTTAATTAAAGCTACAGGGACGAGATTATGTATGTTTGCTTAATAAATGCACTAAACTGATGATTCAAGGAGCTCTAACCCTTTGGCTGCTTTTCGGCGGGACTCACCAGCAGCACCAGAACAGCAGTACAGGGCTGGAGCAGCGAACTGTATTTCTGTATCTTTTCAACCACCGGATTTAGGCCCTTGTCCCGCACAGTATGTATTGCCGCTAAAGGCGCTACAGAAAAAAGACCCGACTACTCGCGCCAAGGCTCTTGAAGATCTTGCAAACTTATTCGCCGGCCTATCGCCTGATGCGTCGGACGAGTATTTGCTATATGTTTGGGTAAATGCCTATCAATCACGCTGACTACCGCTACTAACAGCATCAGAGCGAATACTTTCCGCGGCTTGTTACAGAGGCGGATCGCCGTGTGCGCTTAGCGGCTCATACGTCTCATCAAAGTCTTTGCAAAAGCTGCGGGAAGCGGATTGCGAGGTACTTGAAACGCATTATTGCAGCATGGGCTCTAGCAACATTTGATTGCGACAAACAGGTTGCACGACTCGCTACGACTACTATGAAACAGACATTTCCTAACGACAAGTACCAAGCTGCCTGGCAAAAGTTTTCTGAGGATATCGCTGATTTTTGTATTGACATTATCGCACAGCAAGATCCGTCCAAGTTGAGTGATGAGCGCTACGTCCGGAAAGACGAGGCTATTGCAAAGTACGATCGCCTTTGTATTTCGTCTTTGCTCTGTCTATTGCGCGTGTTTGAAATTATCGATCCTATATCGATCAAAGCAGCGACAGAGACTTTGTTGGAGTCACCAAAGTTTTGGATAATGGGCCAAAGCTCGGACCCTTTTGTACGAAAAGCTCTTTTCCGGTTTACAACATTCCTTGTAAACAACCATTTTACCGTGGTTGAAGGCTACCAGTCAAAGTTTAGATCCCGATTGGCAAAATGGGTCAAACATGTTTCGAGCAGCGATGCTGTAACGTTTATGAATCTGATTGAAAGTGTTTGTTTCAAGGGGCTCGGAAATTGTTTACATCCAAGTGGCAAAGAAAAGTCAGATTTTGTACCATCGTTTTTGAAAACTATTGAGCAGCTTGCACAAGATCCACTGGCACGGGAATTTTTCGACCATCTCCAGTCTATCTTGGATGACGTAATTGACAAAGTTTTTACTGATAAAAGGTCATTGTTTTGCTCTATCAAGACAGCTTGTATTTCGTCTCCGCGACCGGTTGAATCTTGCTTTTACATATACTTCAGGCTCTATGTCGAGCTGGATGCAAACGAAGATTTGACCGAAATCATTGACCGATGCCCTTCTTCGGCTTACTCAAGAGTGCTAAGCCTGTTGAAGGGCAAGGATGAACCGGCCAATCTTTTTGCCGATTGTGCTGCTAAGCTAATTGCGCAAATCTCTTCGGCCCCTATTAGCAGCAACAAAAAGTCTCTGATGGAATTTTTGGCTTCAAGCTCCGGATGGGCGCCAGTTAAGTCAAAGCTTGAATCCATCATCGACAGTAGCATGAAGACGTTTGAGAATGGGCAGCAACTAGAAGCGCGGCTATTAGCACTGGACAAACTATCCACGTTTCTCGCTGCTGGAAAGCTCGATGCGGCTGACATTTTGGATATGGTTCAACGATTTATTGAGACAACAATCACAAGATCACTTGCTGATCTAGGCGATGTGGAGTTTGCCAAAGTCTGCGAAATGGTCGCAATTTTTTGTAACAATTATGAAGCCAGAGCAAAGGCAGTTTTTAAGCACTGGCTAACTGCTAACGAGCATCTACCAAGTCATAGATTTTGGGGCTCTATTTGCAACATTAATGTAGGTACGTGCCGAGGTATCGCCACGGCCAGCATGTTTAAGCAGCGAATGGCACTCGATATGCCCGAGTCCACGTGGAAGCATGTAATTTCGTCTCTTAAACTGCTTTCTCACGAGGAACTGGCAACCGTCGACGAGCACGTTATGCAGACGTTCAAGGACAGCGACTCAAACTTGCTTCCTGCTCTCGCTGCCTTGAACGAGAGCGCTCGTCTCGGTGTAGACGTGAACGCTTTGCCAGACTCATCATGGATTCTTTTACTCGCTAACTCTGGCAAAGATTCCGAGATTCAGCGTGTCGCTCGCGAGGTCGGGTTAAGAAGCCAAAGCGATGAGAACCTGTCTAAAAATGCGTCCAAATTATTGCGTGAAAGGGTACTATCTGACGATACTGTGAAGGAGGAAGGTGAACAAGGCTCAGAGGCGTCTTTGCTAGATGTGCCGCAGCTTTTGGATACAGTTCCTAGTTTTTCTTTCCATGATTTGCTACTGGAAGAAGAGTGGCAGGATATGTTGCGCAAGCATCTTTGCGTCACTAAATCGCCGTACTTTGGCTACATTCGACCGGCTCTCAATCTTGATTTTAGAAAGGCTCAGGATTCAGTGGCTTACGTTGCCGATGCCAAGCTTCGTGCAGTCATGGACGTTCAGTGCGCTTTAGTTGAAAGGGACACTGATCCTCAGGTACCTGCCTTGGAACGGCTTTTGTTTGGATATGCTATAATTGCGGACGAGAACCGGCTCGGGTTCGCACTCGCGCACGATACGCATTTGCTGGACAGAATAAGATTTGCGCTTTTGGACTCGAAATGTCCACTGTCAAAATTTTTCAATGGTCTGCGTGTAAATATTTCTGCCAACTTTTCTTCAGTATTCTGGCTCTTTAAAATTTTCAGCAACGATGTGCACCAAATCGTGCAAGAACTGGATGTGAAAAGTGTGCAGGATAGGTTAGCTTTGTGTGCGGCCTACGCTTCATCGGCACTGGAGGCGGATCAGAAGGTAATCAATGTCACTGCTAATGATCTTTGCGGCGGCAGTGCTGACCACGACGAAGAGGATAAAGCTCTGTCGAGCATCTGCCTGCTGAATTGCGCTCTATCTCACCGGAACCTGGCTGATTTGACTGATTCGCCTTTGCCTCCTAACCGCATGAGTATGCTTTTAAGCAGTACAGTGCAGCGTCCTTTTTCCGGGCTGACGGGACCAGTTCAATTGGAACAGGTTAAACTGTTCCGTCTCCTACTACCCTATACAAAATCCATGTACGGAAGGCACTGGGAGTACATTATTGATGCTTTACTGCACGCGTTGCAGGGCCCGCCTGCGTTGCAAATAAGTGCTATGAGACTGGCCAGTGGCCTAAACAGTGTGAAGGCCGATAATGACGATTTAGACTTTGCATGGAAAGAAAACTTTGCAAAACTGCAATCCACCGCCTTGAAAATAGTAACTGCTGATGAATCACGGCTTCCCTTCAAAGTCGCAAAGGATTTTTACGATGCGTTGACTCTTGTTATTAAACTGGCAAACCCTAAAGCACTGGCAGCTTTAGACCTAACGAACGGGTACCGTACCGTCTGCCACTGTGCGAGCTCTGAGTATAGAGATTTCGTGTTTGATCTGCTCTCTCGCCGTGTATCAGAGTACTGCCACGACTTGTCGGTCAAGGACGCCCTTACAACCAGCGAAGACGAGACAACCACGGGCGAATGTGAGATTTCTCCTTTGCTCATATCGATACTTGTCGACACGCCAAACGAAGCGCACCAGGTCGAGTATGAGAGCTACAACTACCTTTGCTGCTGGAAGCTTTTACTCTTGCATTTTGCAGATACGTCACTGTCGGTGAAGCATAAATTTATGGAGCAGATCAAGAGCCACGGGCTCGATACTACTTTTTTCGAGCTTGTCTTTGAAATCTTGCGCGTGGACACAGCTGTCCCAGTCAATGCCTCCAAGTTTAATTTGACTGGATGGGATCACAGTGCGCATACAGACAAGCGTGATAAGGTAGCGGGTATGGCGGCTCATCTTTTGCTCCTAAGTTTGCTGTACGTTCCCTCATTGCTGCGCTCATACTGGCTAGAGCAACGTAATCGGGCCTATGTGCGGGCAATCGAAACTTTTATCGACGCTTTTGTGTCGCCAGTGCTTACGGAGAAAGCATTAGCAGACGTTGAGGCAGAGATACCAAAATCTGAGCTCGACAACGCTGATATTTCGGTCAAAGTCAACTACATTTCAAAGGAAGTCAGCTGCTATTACGCTGTCGACGAGCAAAACCTGGGCATTTCTATCTGCCTCCCGCTTGGGTTTCCTCTTCGCAATGTCAGCGTGGAAACGGCGTCTCGCGTAGGGGTCAGTGACCAGCGATGGCGCGCCTGGCTGTTTGCCTCGCAGGCTATAATCATGACACAGGTATGCCCTCATTTTTATCGAAAAGCTCTCATTTGAGTTGTTTTTCTTGGCACTTTATAGTCTACTGTGTACAGACTGTGTCTTGTCGCCAATCATTACATTTACTTTAAAAAGCTGTTTGTCTCTAAATTTGGTTTGTTTGTACGCTAAATCTTGTCTTTATTTATACTAAATTTTCTGACTCCGAATTCTACATTTCTCTATTCTGACTATATTCAATGATCGTGAGCTTTACTAACAGTGCAGAACGGATCGATACTGGATGCACTTGTCCTGTTTAAGCGTAATGTCGCTTTGCACTTTGAAGGTGTTTCAGAGTGTGCAATTTGCTACTCTATTCTTTCCGCCGACCGTGCATTGCCGACAAAGAAATGCGGCACGTGCAAGCACAAGTTCCATACTTCTTGTCTGTTCAAGGTAACGAAAGCAACTGTTTTTTGAGTGTTTGTCTAACGTGCATTTAGTGGTTTAAATCATCGAATTCAAGTCGCTGTCCGTTATGTCGCAGCCTTTTTACAGCGTACTAGACGGTTTTATACAATTAACTCACACGCGTTATTGATAGATAATTTGTATTACTAAAGTTTAGAAATCGTTTTATTCGCCGACATCGGTATAAATTATTTGAAAACATTATGCGCCGTACCAATAGTGATAAGTGTAGCAATAACCCTAACTAACCCTAACTATCTGCGAGCAATGTCTCCTATTAACAGCCAACAGCCGAGCCAGTCGACTGACCAGTAAATAGAATAAAATATTAATTATAATAAGTAAATATAAATAATTAATTTTAATTATAGACAAATAATTCAAGTTTAATTGTATGCCCATTCATAAATTGTGGGGATGAATCATGGAGTCGGCCGTTGCAAATGTGCAGGTCAGTCCTAGCGGCACGGATGACAGGGTCGTATACTGCTCCGAGGCATTATGTAAGACTCTTTGTTATTCCCGCAAACTTTGATCAATCCTCTAACTTTAATCAATCCTCCAACTTTGATCAGTTCTCTAATAGCCCAGGCTGCTTTGGGACGACGCATGGAGCGCTACACTTTCCCCATGAACCGCCTATTGTATGTCGCGTCGTACAAAAAGACAGTTTAAACGGTACGAGTGTTCAGTTTGGCTTTCACCGTGGCATTGCCACTTTTTCCGCAATTAAACCTATTGTACTGGATCGGTTAGAGTGCGTTATAGACAGATCAGCACTCGGACGGCGCTCAGACAGTGCTGAAATTGCGCAGTTTTTTACGGAAAGTATGGAAGACGGCAGCGTCTTTTGTCCTGGAAAATTCCCGCTTGGCAGATGTGTGAGGTGTGACCCCGTGGAGCAAGGCGTAATCGGGCCAGAGACGGAGATTGTACTGCAAACGAACGATACTGGTCAGGAGCTGACGCCGCCTGATACTTGCCGCAGTTTGCTGACGTTTATGACGAGCGCAGACGGCAGTAGCCGTATATCTTTGCTTACAATGGCCAGATCGTTTAGTGTTTTGCCTTACGGACTGGACGGTGCTCTTGATAGCTGTGTGTTTGTTAACTCTAAAGACTTGTCGCGCCTCGGTACCTTTTCACCGAGCCATGTCTACATTTCTTTTAACCCTCATACAGTTGCAAAACATGAGGATTTTGAAAATAACGACATTGAAAATAATATTGAAAATAATATTGAAAATAATATTGAAAATAATATTGAAAATAATATTAAAGATGATACTATTGAGAGTAATGGCGTTGAAAATACTATAGCCACTGACCAAGACAAGGGCAAGCAAACTCCCAAAAGCAGGCGACGTCTTGTGAGATGCTTTAGCGAGCCTGCACCGGACGCTGGGTACGTAATGCTTTCGCCTACCTTGCAGTATAACCTTACGGGGTCTGTTCAGGGACCTGTACGGGTAACATTAACAGCAGCGGCACATGACGACGTCAGCGTGGATGACGCAGGCAATGCTTTACCCGAGGCTTCAAAAGTCGAACTTTCCGCAGTGCGGTCACCAACGTCTTCGGATAAAGCCTTGCACGAAGCCGGTATAAAGGCCTTGCAAGAAGCATTGCATAGACGGCCACTTGTGTACACTGGAGACATGATTTGTGTGGGAGTTTGCTCTTCGTTTAGCAGCAGCAATTTCAATAGTGCAAACATCCGTGCTAGTGCCAATGTTAATGCCGCTGTAGACAGCCTTGTCTATTACAAAGTCGAGGCTGTTCAGGTGAACGATGAGCCCGCTGGTTACGCTATAATCAATCCTTCAACGTCCAAAGTCATGCAGGAATCATGGATAAATAGAAGAATTGCATGGCAATCGCGATGGCTCGAACTGGATCCTTATTGGACGGAATCAAAGCTGCATGCGCTCCTGGAAGCATCCTTTAACCCTCGTCTTGTGCAACGTGGAGTGGCGGTTACACTGCTGCTTAAAGGCGGACGGCAGTGTGGCAAAAGGACACTTGCTCTAAACGCTGCTGATGCCGCAGGGTACCATGTCTTTGACGTAAACTGCTACGACATTGTTGCCACTGCTGGGGAAACAGGAGCAAAATTAGAGGCAGTCTTACGTGCACGTTTTGAGAGGGCAATTACCTGTGCCCCCTGTGTAATTTTGCTACGTAATATTGATGCTTTTAGTGGCGATGCCGCTACTGCCCTCAGTTCAGCTCTCGCTGACGATGGTCGTAAAGTTATTGCAGAGGCAATGAAGACTAAACAGTTGCCCATTGCGATTGTGGGCACAACTGCCGCTCATCCAGATTTATCTCAAGACATTACCAATCTCTTTCGGCAAGAGTTATTGGTGCCTGCGCCCTCGGAAGACGCAAGGGTTAGTATTCTGGCAAACGCAGTTAAAGGCAGGCGCATAAATGTAGATCTAAAGGCAGTTGCCCGGCAAACAGCGGCGCTTTGCACAGGCGACTTGCAAAATCTTGTCAGTCGGGCCAGTGCAAATGCACTCCGCCGTCTCTTGTCATCCATCCCGAACGCTACAAGATCAGACGTGGAGGCAGCCGGGTACGTAATTTCAGAGGCAGATTTTACAGCCGCTGCTAAACAGTCGCTCGATACTTTTGCCGAGAGTATTGGCGCTCCCAAGATCCCACAGGTAAAGTGGGACGATGTTGGAGGACTTGCGAGTGTGAAGCAGGATATTTTGGATACGATTCAGCTGCCTTTGCAGCGCCCAGAGCTTTTTGCCAGCGGGCTGAAGAAACGGTCGGGCGTTCTGCTCTATGGGCCACCAGGCACTGGCAAAACTCTGCTGGCAAAAGCAGTTGCCACCTCGTTTTCCCTCAATTTTTATTCTGTCAAGGGCCCAGAATTATTAAACATGTACATTGGAGAATCAGAGGCCAATGTGCGCAGGGTTTTCCAGCGTGCACGTGACGCAAAACCTTGCGTAATTTTCTTTGACGAGCTTGATTCAGTGGCTCCAAAACGCGGGAACCAGGGAGACAGTGGGGGCGTAATGGACCGGATAGTCAGCCAATTGCTGGCTGAATTAGATGGCATGTCTTCCTCCGAAGAGGGTGATGATTCAAACGGCAACGTTTTTGTTATCGGCGCCACGAACAGACCTGATCTTTTGGATCCTGCTCTTATTAGGCCCGGCAGGTTTGATAAAATGCTGTATTTGGGCATCCCGGACACGCATGAAGCCCAGCTCAACGTTCTACGAGCTCTAACAAAAAAATTTACGTTTGCTCCAGACGTTGATTTGCAGGCAGTAGTGGACCAGTGCCGGTTCACGTTTACTGGGGCCGATTTTTACGCCCTGTCCAGTGACGCTATGCTGTCAGCAATGTCACGCAAAGCCGCACAAGTCGATCAAATTGTAAAAGACCGGGGGATCCGGCCACAAGAGTACTTTGATGACATTGCTGACGAAGGAGAGCTGGCACCTGTGGTGGAACAGGCCGATTTTTTCACGGCACTAAGGGGGCTGGTTCCCAGCGTTAGTCAGCAGGAATTGGAGCACTACCAGCGAATCAAGGCGATATTCAGTCCTGAACAGGGCAGCATTAAGGATACCGGTAAGGGCAAAGCCGTTGTAAACGGGGAATAGAGATTAGCATTGCTGTTTAGCGGTGTTTGTATGTACAATAATTAAATAAATGTATGAATTTAATTGTATTTAAAGATAGAAGGTAATAATTAAATCACAGTTGATCGTATAAATTGCATTTAAATTATTTAAATTTAATTTAATTTAACATAAAAGAAGAAACGTTACGTTCAATGTTATAAAAACACTGAGTATCGCTTCCACACCCTTTAATATCCAGATCAGGGCTATAGGGATACGCGCCCTAATCAATTGGGATAGTAATTATCTCTCTCGTAATTATCTCTCGTAATTATCTCTCGTAATTATCTCTCTCTCGTAATCACCTCTCGTTTGAATTCGAATTGCAAACAGCCACACATGTATCTTGTCTATCACTTTTCCAGCAATGCTCGCTATGCAACCAACCCTCGACCTCCCCGCTCCCGATGTTGTCTAATTCAGATTTGATTTAATTTTGAGATTAATTCTATATTCATTTTTTCGTGTCATAAAGGCCTCGTGTCATAAAAAGCAAGCAGCCGGCCAATTAAGACCGCATAGATCGGGAATGAGCAAGTGCAGTCCGTGTCTGCTGCAGTTCCGACCGAGCGTTTTGTAAATCTTCAAGCAGCTGCTGATTTTCAATCTGTTTGCGGGTATATTTCTCTGAAAGGTCACGCACCTTGATACGCAAGTAATCGTTTTCCCGTGCGACGCTCAGCACATCCAAAGGCGACTCTGCCTCAGATCCGGGCGAGAAAGTAGGCGGCAGTTGGAAGGTAGTCGGGCTACCCAATTGCTCAACGCGGCTCCCTAAACGTGCCGATTTTTCTTCCGGCGTGGCAGCGGAAACAGCAGCAGCGCTAGAAAGCCGAGGCCAAGACTCGGCGTTTGGCAGTGAGGCAGAGCCAGTATTATTTGCAGTCGCAGTATTATCTGCAGTGCCAGTATTATTTGTAGTGCCAATATTTGTAGTGCCAATATTTGTAGTGCCAATATTACAGTCCGAGTCTGAGCGAGGAGGCTCCAGTTTCGCCAGTCGAGACCGTAGTTCGGCAATTTCACGGCCGAGTCGGTTGACGATACTCTCGTTTTCCGCCTCGAGTTCAGACTCGATACGGATTTTGTCGCGTCGAAGGGTATCCAAACGCTTAATCAGGCTGTTTGTTATACCCTCCTGTTCTCGTTCATAAGCGTCCGCCACTTCGGCCATTGAAAAGGACTGTTTCCGTGGGAATCTTGCCGGCGAAAGTGATCGAGGCGTCGTTGCCGCAAGTGAGGAAGCGCGTCTTGAAGACGAAGTGGCCGGGCGCAGACTCGGCGAAGCCAAAGGCGACCTCTGAGAGTTGCTGGACCGCCGTTGCTGCTGCAAGTTTTCCGAGCTGTTTTTGTGCTCCATTGTATATGGCCAAACAAAGATACAAAAGGGCCGCTTTGATCCGTGGCAATCGCAAAAGGCACCGGGCCTGAGCCTATTCGCCGCGTACACAATAGTGCCGCGTGCAACAAGGGCTGGACTGAGGATTATTGTATGGATTATTGTATGGATTATAGTATGGAGGGTAACAAAAGCTTATTCCCATTATTCCTAGACGACACTTTATGTTGTGTGGACGCTATTCAAAGTTTCTAGCAGTTGATGGTTGTAAAGTACCTAACCCAATGTTACTGCTTGTCCTGTAGAATACTTTGTTTACCTTTGAATACTATGCTTTACCACCTCACACTCGTTACAACGTTGACCAACGTTAGGACATTAAACCTTGCTAGGACATTAAACAACGTTAGACACATTAAACCTTGCTAGGCACGTTACAAAGTTTAGCACATTCAACAAGGCCAGGCACATATACTTGGGCTTGGCACAAATGTACGGGCACGCTAGAAGCAATGTGCAAGTAATATATTGTACCCACTAGCACATTAGCCCATACGCCGACAAACATGTGTCGATGATTGTGGGGCTGATTGGTCCCCGACGACGCTCAGCTTGCGGCGGCAGCATTGCCGTGAGCTTAATACTAGCTTGTGTACTGCTGGGAGTACTGTACAAAACAAAGCCACAATTGTTTCTTCGCAACATGCAGCCAGACACAGTACGTGTCGTCTCGTGGAACATTAGGTACGGGTATGGGGAGATTACACCGGCAAAGTCGAAACGCGATGGCACATTGGACGCCGATGGCGATGGCGATGACGATAGCGATGGCGAAATTGAGCAAATCGAAGTTGAAGAAAAGCACGAAGCAGGTGTAGAAAACGTGGCTGTTGACTACAAGGGCAGTGGAGGAGATGGGCACGCTGAAAGGGATACGCCTATTCACAATGCAAAAGGGAAAAAGGCACCTTTGGCTGAGCCTTGGATAATGCCCACTCTGGAGCAATCGTGGGACGAGCGAAGGGGCCCAATGATTTCAATTCTACTACATTTGGCTTTCCCACGGCAGCCTTTCTTTCTCGGTTTGCAGGAAGTTTTGGCCAACCAGCTTGTTGATATTATGCGCGGACTGCGCATTAATACGTACGGTGCCGAGTTCCGTTACGTCGGTGTAGGCCGTGACGATGGCCATATGAGGGGCGAATTTTCCCCTATTATTTATGACGCTTCGCAAAGCGAACTGTTAGAATCACGTCATTTTTGGCTCTCTGAGCACCCTAATGTTCCTGGTTCAAAAAGTTGGGGAGCCGGCTCTTCAAGAATTTGTGAAATCGCACATTTCAGGCTTAGGCATTCAAATCGTAAAGTGTGTGTTATCAACTGCCATCTAGATGATCGTTCCTCTAAGCAGAGGAGGCACGCAGCTGAAATGATTTACGGGCAAATGATACGACGGGAGAACAAGGGCGAACACGTAGTCGTTCTCGGAGATTTCAACAGCGAGGAGCACGAGGAGGCGTACCAGCACCTTATGGCTCACAAGAATGTAGGAGATGCGGCCCTCATGGCTCATACGCATGCGGGACACACAAACACCTTTACCGGGTTTGCACCTGAAGTGGGACAGAAACGAATCGATTATGTTTTCGTGCTAGCGCAGCGTGACAATAGCACACGCGTGGCACAATACGCGGTTTATGAGAATAGATATGATGACGGCTTGTATATAAGCGACCACCGGCCCGTCGTTGCGGACCTCTTGATGGGGTAGCGTTATACGCGCTCTATAATCTAAGAGTATAGGTATAATTTGAATTATAAAATAATTTGAATTATAGTATATAAAGTATGATATATCAAAAGTACTATAGTGATTATTAATATTTAGAGTCTTGAGTTAAAAGCCATCGAATATACAGGCGTGACAGGCGCAGAGTTTAGATTAAGGTAAATTCGACATTAAAGTACGAGTTTTGCGTGTCTATGATTGACTAGTTTGACGTGTATTCTCATTTCCACTCTATCTGTATAGTACGTAGACGCATGGAACGAACGCTTTTCCACGGCAGTACTATAGTGGTATCGATAATAACGTTAGTAAGCGTGTGTACAACGTCTAAAAATCTTAAAAATATTATTTTGTATTTAACATCTTATATTAACATTTTATTTTATATTAACATTTTATATTAACATGTTATATTAACATAGTATAATATTATGGCGAGTATGTGTATCGGGATCAAGTAAACAGTCAAGTCTAATTTAGGGATTTATGTGGCTACCATCGTATCTCGGCATACGTCAGATTAGCATTTGACGCAACAAGAGCCATGGGCAACACGCCGGGTCGGGAAAAAGAGCCGGACTCGACTCCGGTGACCTACTCTCGTGATGACCAAGTAGATGGCGGCTATTTGTTCACCCAAGGCGTGTACAAAGGCCCGCAGGATTTTAAAATGGCGGTCGTGCGCCGTCTTATTGTAAGCCCAGCACTGATCTTTTGGCCATTCACCTTTGGCCCTTCACCTTTGACATGACTCCCGAGTGAATGCCGTTTCCGTGTTACTGCCCTATACTTATCTTTGCAGATTGATCGACGACTACAGCCGTTTTATAAGGGCCTGGATGACTATGATGCGAATTGGACGGATGGCCAGCTTGCCACTGCTGTTTTAACCAGCGTTTATCCGGATACGCCAGCGGCTGCGGTCCTTCTAGAGCGGGACGAAGACGGTTCTTCTGCGCTTAAACCGCCAAATGAGAGCGGCGGCCGTAGTCGGCACTCGAGCTTTGTTGATTACAGCGGCAGTGACAGTACTGTAATGAGGCCACGAGCACAGACAGTAGACTCCTCCGGCTCTGTGCCACAGGTTTCGTTACGCAAAAAGCTGGTGGACTGGAAACGCTACCGTGGCGCTAAAGAGTGCCCCATCTGTTTTCTGTACTATCCTTCAAATATAAACTTGTCGCGCTGCTGTCAACAGGATATCTGCACTGAATGCTTTGTCCAGATGAAGCGGACAGATCCTCACGCTCCTACTGTGGCCGCTAATGAGCCCGCGCCAAGCAGTGTCGACCTTGTCTCGGAGCCTTCTGCTTGCCCGTACTGCATGGAACCCGAGTTTGGTGTGGTTTATACACCGCCTGCTCGACTAAGCGGACTCGCTCCTACTCACACTCCAAGAGTTAGAACCTCGACGCTTCAGCAACGAGAGCAAATTGAAGAAGAACGAGAGAAAAGGCAACAACAACAGCAGCAGCAGCAGCAGCAGGAAGCTTCGTCGGCGAGCTTATCGTCTACTCCAGGATCGGGGTTTCTTCCCTCTACTGCAAATGACGGAATGCCGAGTGGACCTCCTATTGCTCGACGAACTCCGCGTAAGAGTTTTGCTGCTAACGCGCCTGAAGTTGTTACGACGGATATGATCCGTCCGGATTGGCGTGAAAAGCTGCGAAGAGCTCGTGCTCGTGCGGCCAAAAGAGCTGCTAATTCTGCTCTTTTAAACGCACATTTGTTACAGTCCACAACAACAGGAGCGCCGGTTACGAGTAATCGCAGGAGCAGCAGCAGCAGCAATAGTAACAGCAACAGCAACATGCACAGCCATTCTGGACGAAGATCGCACGCAGAGAGCCAGCAAAGAGTTCGGGATATTGAAGAGCTTATGATGATGGAAGCCATACGTCTTAGCTTACTTGACCAAGAGACCTCTGAACCTGGAGAAAGGGCTAGACCCTCTGCCGAGAGCCGGATGGGTCGTGTAACAGAACCAGCTGCTGCAGTTTCGCCACGGACTGCAGAAATGAGCAGTTCTCGTCCAAGCTCCTCTTCAAACACTGCTGAAGATCCGACGTTTGCGGCCGGAGACATTTCATCTAGTGTAAACGAGGCGATGTCTAATGCCATTTCTTCTCCTTCCCCTACTATCGCTCTTACCCCTGCCTCTGCTCCTGCCTCTGCTCCTTCTCCTCCCCCCGCAGTTGCTCCTACTTCTCCTGCACAGAATGTATCTTCCCGGGGAGCTACAGCGGATAAGCCCCGGATTGGAGTACATGAAGAGGTGTCGACTACCTCTCCGACAGCTCGCTAAATGGAGAGGCGCGAAGCGCGAGTTGAAGGCAAGACTAGGGACAGGGGACAGGGGATCGTGCGGGAGCAATTCTTATGGAATACATGGATTAAAATATGGATGGGCAATTAAAAATGGCAAAAAGCTTTTGGAAGCGAGTCAAGCTTACGCAAAATTGCCCCTTTCTCACAGAGGTGGTATAAAGGTTCAGTGAGTAGTCAGTCTCTTGCAGACAAAAATGACTTACACATGGCAGGAAGCAAGGTGGGTCTAGATAAAATTTTAAAGAGTGCAAGCGCGTGTTTCGTAGTACTATGGCGGTTTTTTCGTGGTGGTGGCAAATTGGATTGCCTGCGGTTTATTGACTTTCTTATTTACTATTTCGAGCTATTTTTTTTTTTTTTTTTTTTTTTTTTTTTTTTTAATTTTCTATATTTTTATTTTTATTTTTATTTTTATTTGTTTATTTGTTTATTTGTTTATTTGTTTATTTGTTTATTTGTTTATTTGTTTATTTGTTTATTTGTTTATTTGTTGGTTTTATATGTTTGTTTATTTTCAGTCTTTTAAGTATATCTCATATTGTTTGTTTCATAGTTCAAACTTCCTCCGCCGAGTTTGGTCTCTTTCTCATAAACCTGTTTGCTACTGGTAACGCATCTATTAGTTTATCTGCCTTCTCGAACACGGACAAGGTCGTGTCGCTGAAATGCAGATAGGATTGATATATAAATGAAAACATTTTGAAAGAAGCTCAACCCATAAAAGAATAAAGTACATTTATCGTAACTTTTTCCGGACTTTGTAAGCCCGGCAGGTGTCTTAAACTATCCTAAATTTCTTTTTATAGTAACATCTTGGTTTCGTATTACAAATAAACGTTAAAGATACCTCAAACCCCAGAGATGCATCGCTACTGGAAACAAATAATTTGATAAAATAAAGCATTCCTTATCAAAAGCATTAGTCGCCCAAACAAGCACATTAGCAATATACTGGTTTAAAAGTTTGTTACAATCAGGCGATGGAGTAGAGGCCTGGTCAAAGCCATCATCAACAGAATATTGAATTTGAGCAAATACAATTCTATAACCCTAACCAACCCTAGCCCTAGCCCAATCGATGTTTGCTCTTGTGATAGAGAAAATTAATATTCAGACTATTATGAGCAAGATGTCATATAAATAGTGAGAATTTTGAGAAAATTATTCTTATACTTTACGACAAAAAGCAAGCAAATGATTGGCCAATCGATATAATGTTACGTGTCCGTATTTTTAGAATAATAAATATACGAAACATACAAGAAAGAAAATAGCAGCTGTTAATAGAATAAAATTATATATAAAACGTAAGAAAACGTAGCGTGAATGATCAGCACTAGTACTGGCTCTGTACACTTGACACCATCGCACAGGCCATCGCGCCCACAAAACTGTTTGGCATGAAATATCTTCAGAGGCAGCGCAAATGACGGACACAAGCTCCGCCCTTGGCTCAGCATTGAGTGAGGTAAGCAGCTGGTTATTCGTTGCTTTGTCTGCAGTTCAGTCATAACTACCTCAACGTCGATTTCTTTTTGCTCTTGGCTTCCTACAAATCCTTTCTGTTCTTCGTGTCTCGTCTATCAGGATAAATCTAACATTGTTCTAGTCCTCATTGTCAGAGGCTCAGCAAGCTTACCTCTTCTCGATGGCTATGATTCTCATTTCTGAAGTGGGTGACAAGACTTTTCTTATTGCCTGTCTTATGGCAATGAGACACTCTCGTGTAACAGTGTTTGCCGGCGCATTTTCCTCGCTGGCTATCATGTCGGTTTTGTCCGCCCTAATGGGCCATACGATAATGCACATTATTAGTAAGAATACGACAAGCATCCTGGCCGGCCTGCTTTTTCTCGTATTTGGAGTAAAAATGTTTCTCGAGGGGTTCGCTATGGAGCACGGAAACGAGGCAGTCAAGGAAGAAATGCAGGAAGTAGAGCATGAAATTGAGTCACAGAATTTTGAGAAAATGGAGAAGGGACAAGGGCAAGCGCCTGATCTCGAAAGTGGGGAGGGAGTAGATCGGAATGAAGGCGTAGAGTCAAGGATTAATATACGGGCTTACCTGTCGTCATTTGGAAGCGGCCTTCAAAACCTGGCCTCTCTTGTGCTGAGCCCGGTTTTTGTGCAGGCCTTTGTTCTCACTTTTCTCGGCGAATGGGGCGATCGCAGCCAGATTGCCACGATTGCCATGGCCGCAGGATCTGATTATTTATGGGTTACACTGGGAACGATTACGGGACATGCTGTATGTACTACTGCGGCCGTAATCGGAGGACGTTACATTGCTACTAAAATAAGTGTTCGAAACGTCACGCTTAGCGGGGCAGCACTTTTCGTGCTTTTCGGGATTATATGCTTATACGAAGTATGGGCCGGCTCTGGTGAAGCGGATGTGGCTGCCGCTTCGTCCTCTGCTTATTCGTTTGAGTAGAACCGATTTTTATTGCACAAGGTCAACGGGCATTTTATTGATGACTTGCGAAAACACAAATAGACGTTTTTAGACTGGATAGTATGATAATTTGCATTGCACAAGTTCCAAGACTCGAAAATCAATCAACAAACAAATAATTAAATAATCATTGCTTATTTATCTATTTCGTAAATATTGAAACTTTCTTCTATTAAGCTTCGATTCGTGATATTCATGACTAAAACCTGCTATGTACAACCGTCTTCTATAAAATTCCCCTCTTCCCCATCATTTACCATTCTAGTCGCTGTCGGAAACGAAATATGCTTCCTTTCGAGGCGTTCCAGGATCGGAAACATCAATCACCGGCTCTGGCGCCATGATACCATTTTGGATCGCCGCCGGTTTAATATCCACAACAAATCCGGAATCGATACCGTTACTTTCAGAATCTTGACTATTTGGAACGGGTAACTTTAGATTATAATTGCGAGATATACTCACTAAATGCTCCCGCCTGGCAAGAACCTCGGGCTGCATCCATAAAATAGCTCCAAGAATTGATACTTGGGGCAATTGCTTGCGTGGTGCTATGTCAATTTCACCCTTTTTTATATCCCGGTCGATTTGCCATAAGCGTGTTGTTAGCAGATCAAACGCATTAGATAGAGTGGCACGGACACGGGGCATATTCCGACTTCCCCGGGAAATATCGTTAGAAGGATCATACGGATCCTGAATAGATAGCAGATTTCTCTGTACAGGATGCGACATGCCTTCCTTCGCCTTGACGTAGTATTTTCCTCCGTTTTGCAATGAAATGCCTACTATATCGTAATTGAAGCATACGCCATAGAGCTCGAAAAACTCTACTAGTAAGACCCCCAAATTTTCTTCCTCCAACACATTATGCGACTGAAGCTGTGGATGCAATTGAAGAAAAGATAGAACCATGCACGTTATTGAGTAGCTGCCCAGTCCACCGAGGAAAACTTCGTTGAGACCACGCATACTTAAGAAGTGTTTAATGATTAAAACCAAAGCTCTGGCGGCCTTGTGCTGAGCAAGCGTCTTGCGAATGTACGAGACAGCTTCTAGCCCGTTTGACCGATTGAAAGAAATATCAAAATCAATTAGCGATAACCTTTCTTTGAACTTTATAATAGGTACTCGAGCAGAAGCGATCACCTGCACGGAATTGGGCAGCGAAATTTGGCGTCTCCGTAATTCGGTAGCCAACTTGTACAGGTCCTGCTTGGAACCTTCGTATTCGTCCGACAAAACTACAATGTCAATATCCGACGTGGGAAGATAAAGCCCTGTATAAAAAGAACCGAAAACCCTGACACTTGCACCGGGGAAGGCCGACTCTACGCACCGGCGTACCCGGTCAACCACAAAATCTGTAGCCGCCACTTCTCGCGGAGAAGGTGAGATGTAGTCGACATAAGATACGATCTCTCGGTGCAAGAGATACGATACTTCGCCGCACAATCCGCTCTCCGGACCAGTAGTAGCCTTTGCCAGCCAGGGCTGCCATTTGCTGCCAATTCGAGCAAACAAATTCTCCTGCATAAAGTCTAATTGAGCCATTTCCCGAGGATTTATCCTGGGGGCCCCTTTGTCACGAGGATTGGGCCAGCTGGATGAAGGAGATTGGCGAGAATTTTGTTTAGCAGCGGCACCCTCCTCTCCTTCAGTGTCATCGCGTTTGCGTTTAAGAGAATGGTGAAATATACGACCAACCTGGTTCGTCATCTTTTTCAAAAACTTGGTTTCCCCAGCCGAATTCTGCTTATGCGCAGATTCTGGGTCTGAACTATGCTCATCATCGCTCGGTGGCGCAAAAGATATATAGTCTGAGCCTAAAGCTGCATTCGCTGTTTGCTCACGGTCTTGTATACGCTTACCTTTCTCCCTCGTTGCTGATTGTTCCTTGTCGCTCTTCACTTTGCTGTTCGGCGAATGGTTCTTTTTTGGTCTATTTAGAGACTGGCTCTTGCGTTCACCGCCTTTGAAACTAGCTTTTGGCTTTGCATTTTTGGGCTTGCTGTTAAAGCCAAACATGGACCTTTTGCCTGAGCTTGAAGGACCCATTGCTGTCGATACGTGTATTGTATAATTTGCTCGTTTTAATGCGCGCTCTTCATTATTGTCTATTTTCAATTTTATCGTATCGCTCATTTATTGTATCGTTCGTTTTACGGGAGGGAGGACCTTTGAAAACCGAAAAACAGCCGCATGATCTACCATATATTAACCCTAACTAACCCTAATGGCCGTCGTGGCTGTCGAAGTAGTGATTCTGTTTATCTCCATTAACAGCGTACTACTGCATTGTACTAAGCAACGCTGTATGCCGAACATTCGAGCACGAGGCATATGACATCTTTGGGCACAACGCCAACAAACGCCCAGCGTACTCATTCATACTGCGTCAAGACGGGTAAGTAGTGTCAAGTTTTTACGGACAAATGTCGGCAGTGGACTATTCGAAATGGGACGCGTTAGAGCTCTCAGACGATAGGTACGTTCTACATACTTCAATAAGCAAACGAGACCTAACCAAACGTTTGCTCTGCTAGTGATATCGAAGTGCATCCGAATATCGACAAACGATCATTCATCCGGTGGAAGCAGCAAGATATTCATGACCGCCGAGAGGCAGCTAAACGCCGGCTGTCTCAGCTGGAGGAGTCTCATGCAATGAATAGCACGCTGGTGGAGCAGTTACAGACACTTATCCACAAACTGCAACAGCCTTCGCCTCAAGAAAGTGGAGCCGCTATAGTTGACGCGTGGCTAAAAGGCATAACCAGCGGAAGTTTGAAGGAAAAACGTGCCGATGCTAACGGACCTACTTTTGCAGAGATGCTGGTCGCCCTGGCGGGGAAAGTACAAGCGGAAAACGACAGTGGCAACGCTTTGTCCTCTACCGCGCTGGCTCAGGCTTTTGAAAAGCATCGATCGAACCTTGTTGCTATACGTGATGGCATTGAGAGGGAACAGCGCGAGTTGGAGCAGCAGCGCCATACTAAAATTACTTCAGAGGATATCCATACAGGGTTTGATAGTTCTTTTGTTGCAAGCGGCGGGAAACGTGTCCCGAGCACTAAAACGGCAAACCCAAAAGAGGACAAAATAACGAATGAAAATATTGGGCAAAAGAAACAAGGTACTGTGATTGAGACTATTCACGAACCCGCTGCCGGTCCATCGCGTGAACGCTCCGGGTACGAAAGCGACGATAATGAAGGATCCGGTGATGAAGAAGGCACGGTCGAACCGTCCGACGTAGCTCGTGAATTTGCGCGTATCGGGCTGCATGACTATGAAAAATGTCTTAATTTTCTTTCGCAACATGCTGATGAGCTGCTGGGGAACGAAGAGGAGTCCGACGGGCTTTTGATTGAGGCTTTCCGTTCGCAAATGGACGGCAAGCCAGAGTTGGCAAAACAGGCAGTGAGCCGTGCGCGTATTCTACAGTACTGCCGTCAATTAGGCCGAGATGGTGTACGGCTGTTCTTCTCTCGGTAAGTTGTCATGAAGGACTGCTTTATTGTTTTTTTTTATTTTGTTGTTTTTTTTTAAATTTTATTCTTGCTCTGTTCCTCGTTCTCACTAGAATCTTCATTTGTGCTAACAGCTTTGACAGAATCGCCGACCCTAAACAGAGCGCATTCAAGGTGTTTAATGACGATGTGAACACGACTTACCAGCGCATCGAAACTCGGGCCAAGGAAATCGCGGAAGAAGATGCCCAAAAGAGTGGAAGTGGCCGGGAAGTAGAGCAGATCCAGTTACAGGCAGTGGACCCGGATACACAGATTGTTATACGCGTACCCTCGGCCAGTGATGAGCCGGAAGAATGGAAGACCTTTGAGTCTTTCCCGCCGGCCCTTAAGCGTGCCATCGAAAGCAAGAGCCTTGATGCTATCAATAAAGTTTTAGGAGAGATGGCGGTGGATGAGGCAGAGGAGGTCGTAGGTAAACTAAGCGAGGGCAATATGTTGAGCATTGAATCCGGCATTATTGATGCCACAAAGGGAGACGTGCCATGGCAAGAACTAGCTCGTCAGCGTGCTCAAGAGGAGGAAGAGGCTGAAGTCCAAATTGATGATATTGACTAGGCGTTACCCGAATTGCATTATGACATTAATATATGATTCTTTTATGTTTAATCCAGCACTAGGCATCTATAAGTTTAATGAGGATGATATTGCATGCTTGTAATGTATTTACGACGGCCCACAATGACATATACTTTCGCAATTTTTGACGTGTATCATGAAACACTTTTTGTTTCAAAAATAATTCAAGATACGCTTGCCATTCTGGAATGTGAAGGTAATTGCGGCGGCATCGCTGGCACTATACGAAATCAAATTAGACGCAGAAAGGCGCAAACTAGACACATGGCATATCCGCAGCGCTTTGGCAACAAAGTATGTAAAACGCAAAGTGAAATATAGAAATGATGCATATCACTTTGTTCCACGCATCATGGAAACGAATTCGTTGTAGTTGATGACACCATCGCCATCAGAATCGGCTTCCCGGATCATATCATCTACCTCTGCGTCTGAGAGCTTCTCGCCAAGATTAGTCATAACATGACGCAGTTCAGCGGCAGAGATGTAGCCATTGCCGTCCTTGTCAAAGACTTTGAAGGCTTCTCGGATCTCTTCATCCGTGTCCGTATCCTTCATTTTACGCGCCATCATAGTGAGAAACTCGGGGAAATCAATAGTCCCGTTTCCGTCTGCATCGACTTCATTTATCATGTCTTGTAGTTCAGCTTCAGTGGGAGTCTGACCGAGAGACCGCATCACCGTCCCCAATTCCTTGGTCGTGATAGAGCCATCGCTATCCTGTTCTTGTTAGGCAACCATAAGCTCAGCTGGCAAAGACAGAAACAAAATTGAAGAGCACAAAAAAGGGCAAGATCAAAATTATGAGCTAAGCTTTAGACAGCTTAAAAGTCTAGTGTTCCTTAACCCGTGCCTCCATACCTTGTCAAACAGCGAAAAAGCCTCCTTGAACTCTGAAATCTGGTCCTCCGTTAACGAATGATCCGCCTATAAACGCGAAATGTCAGCACTGCCACAACAAACTATGATTTTGTGCCATGAAAAAAGCAATACGGACATGACGGCACACGATGAATGGACCGCCACGCGTATCGAATTCCGGCCCCGGCTCATGACTCACCATCGATCGAGTTTTATCTATTTGCAATACAATGAACAAATTGCAGTGTGCCGAAGGGTAATGGCCGTGGAACAAAAACAAAATACTGTCCTATAATATTATGTATGCAGATTACTCCTTGGTCTCTGCGTAATACAGCCACTGCGTACGCTACACGTATTCGTCTCTATCCGTATAGTTTTGCGGCTACATTGCTTGTTGTTTACACCATCCAGTCTTCTAATATACAGCGCTGTACATTACTTGACAGTTGCAGTGTCTTTGTCCATTAGACTGTCGGTCTATTAGGCTGTTTGGGAGCAGAGGCGAAGGCGGCAGAGACGGAGGCGGGTAGATTTGCTCGATTTATACTGCGACAGAGTTCGGTATTCTACACTATGTGTATACTGCAATAGTGAATTTTTTGCAAGACAAGGCGAGTACGATTATGGTGAGCGCAATATTACACGGTAAGCGTAGGTAGTAGCGCGACGCTATTCAGAGCGATCACACATTGACGTATAACTATACCAATCCAGTCAAATCTCCTTTATTCTATTAAATTCAGCTCTCGAGTATTTACGCGTTGCTCGGCTTTCTTGTTGCTTCTACTATGCAATTATTTGACTGTCGAATAGAATTTAGACGGCAATTTATAAAACATAAAGATTGTGATACAATTCGGTAGCAATAATAATCACAGCTATGGCGTGGAAGCAGCCGTACAGTTATCTGGAATCGCGTTAAACAAGTAAAACCACAGTAGAGATAAAAAAATAAAAAATAAATAATAAATTTAGCAGTGGGCACGCACGTGAACGGTTCTATTTGCGTACTTATCAGTCGCTCATATTATTACGCAGTGATATACCGCTTATACCGCAAGTATAACAATAACTAGCGGTTAAAAAATGAAAAAAAAAAAAAAGAAACGAAAGAGGAAAAAAAACCAAGAAAAAGCAATTTACCAATCAAGAGAGTGCTTATGGCAGAAAGTTTCATATTTAAATAAATAAATAAATAAATCTTCATCCAAAAAATTTACCTCTCCCAGATCTTTCTTTGCAAGCATGACCGTCCAAGTAGACGAGCTTGCAGAGCAATTAAGCCGCGTGTGCGCGGCAGACACGAGCGATGCTTCGCTAGAAACTGCCCGCAAGTTAGCCGAGCAGATCAAATCTCAGCATCGCGCCGGGTTAGATGCTCTTGTTCGTGGCAAGCCGGACGACATTGCCACCACGCTCGTAAAAGATATAAAGCACAGATCGTCCGGGTACCACCGCGAAGGTGCTCTGATTGCAGTGTATGCGTTGGCGGATATACTTGATGCTCCCTTTGACTGTGTGGCACTCAAGTTCCCGTCGCCTACAATCTTCAACGCTGTCCTTGACGCTTTCAATGACAAAGGAGCCGTTGTAAAAGACGCGGCTCGTATGGCGCTTAAGCGTATAGTGGAGATTTGTTCGCCCTATGCGGCGGGCAGATTTGTTGTCAATGCTCTGCTCTCTTACCTCTCAACCTCGGCCAAGTGGCCGTGCAAAGTAGCCGCCCTTGACACTCTGGCCACTCTGGCCACGAGTGCTCCGGATCAAATTGCCCGTCGGCTAACGGAGATCATCCCCGTTGTCACCGAGTGTATGCACGATACGAAGCAGGAAGTCTCGAGTGCAGCAGTGCGGTCTATGACGGAAGTGTGCCAGGTCATTACGAACTTGGATATTATCCCATTTATCCCACAGCTGGTCAAGTGTATGGAGGACCCAACTACCGTTGCCGCTGCTATGCGCGGCCTTAGCCATGTGACGTTTGTAGCTGAAGTCAATGCTCCCGTACTGGCAGTTATGACGCCTCTGCTTGTACGAGCACTGAATGAGCGCTCGCAACAGGTGCAGCGGCAGACTGCCATTGTCGTGGACAATCTGTGCCGCCTTGTACGCAACCCAGTAGACGCCAAGGCGTTTTTGGGCGTGCTGGTGCCGGGAGTTCGGCGGCTAAAGGAGACCGCCTCTATGCCAGAGATTAGGGCACTCGCCTCCAGAGCTCTGCAGACTCTGTACGACGTGGGTGCGGAGAGTGTGGCTGCTACTCCAGCAGAATCAGCAGTGACTACGGCTGATGTGCTGAAGTTTTTACAGCAGCATGTGGACCTGCAGGGCAGTACAGTCGGCCAGCAGTGTGTACATTACTGCTCTGAAATACTGGCGGATATGGCCACTGTCCTTGACTATTCCGAGCGGGAGTGGAAGCGTACACTCACTGCCTATGCTCAGCCCTGGGCGGCAACAGCCACTGCAGCCACTGAAGACCTTCCCAGTATTGTCTACCATCATTTCCGGGAAGACTACCGTCGTCGCTTTAATATTACGGATGAAGATGAGGAGGAGGATACGGGTGAGAAGGTTGTGGATGTCGATTTCTCTCTCGCTTATGGCGGAATGATGCTCCTGCACCAAACGAATCTCACCCTGAGACGCGGCCGGCGCTACGGACTGTGTGGGCCCAACGGTGCGGGCAAGTCTACACTCATGAGGGCAATTGCTACTGGCAAAGTCGAAGGCTTCCCCAGTCTGGACGAGGTCAATTGTGTGTACGTTGAGCATACTCTGCAAGGCGAAGAGGGCGATATGCCAGTAGTGGACTTTGTCGCCAAGGACTTTGTGGGCCGACAGAGCCGGGAGCGTGTACAGCAAGTGCTTGAGCAGGTGGGCTTTGATACAGAGCGCCAGGCTCAGCATGTAGGCTCTCTTTCCGGAGGATGGAAGATGAAGCTCGAGCTGGCTCGTGCCATGATTGCCAATGTCGATATCCTGCTACTCGACGAGCCTACTAACCATTTGGACGTTGCCAATGTTAAATGGCTGCAGGACTATTTGAACTCGCAGTCCCATATCACTAGCGTTATTGTTTCCCACGACTCTGGGTTCCTGGATGCTGTCTGCACCGATGTTATTCACTATGAGCGCAAGAAACTCAAGTACTACCGCGGCAATTTGTCAGAGTTTGTCAAGGCTAAACCAGAGGCCAAATCGTACTATACACTGTCGGCGACAAACACGAAATTCTCCTTCCCCAACCCGGGACTGCTGGCGGGCATCAATTCCTCGTCCAAGGCAATTCTGCGTATGCGCGACGTAACTTTTTCCTACCCGGGAGCGGCTAAACCAAGCTTAAGCAATGCTACGTGCATCATTACTTTGGCCTCCCGTGTGGGTATTATTGGGGCCAATGGAGCGGGTAAATCTACGCTTGTGAAACTGCTCACTGGCGAATTGATCGCGGACACGGGCAAAGTCGAAAAGCACCCTAATTTGCGTATTGGGTACGTTGCCCAGCACTCTTTACACCACGTTGAGCAGCACTTGGACCTGACGCCTAACCAGTACATTCAATGGCGATTTCAGCACGGCGAAGATCGGGAAGTTACGGAGAAGGAGTCGCGTAGAATGGCCAGCGACGACTTGGATATTGAGGTTGCCTGTCCGGACGGAACGCGTCGGCGTGTAGAGTTTATTGCTGGCCGGCAAAAGTTGAAAAAGTCGTTCCAGTATGAAGTGAAATGGCGCGACATGATCCCCAAGTTTAACTCGTGGATCTCTCGTGAACGGCTGAATGAGCTAGGGTTAGCTAAGCTTGTACAAAAGTTTGATGATTTCGAGGCGAGTCGTGAAGGTTTAGGATTCCGTGAACTGTCACCGCCCGAGATTAGAAGGCATTTAGAGGAAGTTGGATTGGACGGAGACATTGCGGATAACAACGAGATCCGAGGTCTGTCTGGAGGCCAAAAGGTCAAGGTGGTTATTGCTGCTGCGCTATGGGCAAAGCCCCACCTTTTGGTGTTGGATGAGCCCAGCAATTACCTCGATCGTGATGCCTTGGGCGGACTGGCCGTGGCTATTCGTGACTGGAACGGTGCAGTAGTGATGATTTCTCACAATGAAGAGTTTTTAACTGCCCTGTGCCCGGAGAGATGGTACGTTGAAAATGGCCGAATCACTTCCAAAGGCCGTTTTGATTTGTCCACTGGTGCTTTTGAAGACGAGACGCACAAGGACGATGCGGTTGAAAAGTCAGACGGGCAAATTGGCAAAACTCGCAAGTTCCCACGCAAAAAGAAGCTGACAAAGAACCAGCTCAAGGAGCGTGATGCCCGCCGACGCCTAAGGCATATTGAATGGCTGTCGTCCGCACCGGGCACACCGCGTCCCGTTGATACGGACGACGAGGAGGAGTAGGCTCAAATGGTTAAACAGGTATAGACTTTTTTTCAAGGGTTTTTGGGTAGACTGGTTGTGTGTTTATATATTGCTTTTTTGACGTTGGAATCCCTTAGATTATACAGTGCGCTTGTTTCAGTTAATTAATACTTGGATTTTATCTTGTACTTGATTTGGATAGTAATTGATCCACGATCAAATTGATAATTAAATGGATTAAACAGCAATCTCCTGTTCCATGTCCGGTGTCATCGTCGTTCGCGTGACGTTTTACTCGTAATTTAGTAGCCAATTTACAGGTAGATGCTTTGCCTTGCTTTGTCTCAACGGGCCAAGACGACGGTTTCAAGATCAACCGCCTCCAGCGAACGCCAGATCTTTATTCACCAGTAATTTCCTGCGGCCCGATCCTTTTTACGCTGATCATACCATTGCTGCCGGCAATCTTTCACCGCCTGAGACTATTAGTACAGAGCAAATCTTATATTTCAAAGACAGTAATACAGTCGTCGTAAAGGAAAAACCATAATTTTAAGACGATACCTGGAAAAAGTAAAAGCATTTCTCCTTTTCAAAATTGTGCCGTTCAAGACACCGAAAACTAGCCTTTGTGGCCTCCTTGCAAGGATCGTAGTACTTTGACGGCTCTTTTTTGCGGAAAGTCTCCGCCACTTCTGGCCGTGTTACGTCTGGTCCATGGTATTGATTCTTCTCCCGCAGGTGACCGTGCGCCCGCTGGAGATACTCGGCAGATCCCTCCGCCTCCGCTCTTTGAGGTTCCTGCGCCATACTTTATCAAGTCATACAAGATTTGAGAATAGAATGCAATGAGCAAAAGCAATTTATGCCAATCGGCTTAACGTCACACGCAACAACGAGCCGGCTAATGCATCGCAGGCCGGCACTTGGATTAAGACTTATTAATGAATTATCTATACAAATTGCTGAAATATTTTTGTTAAGATGGATTCTGTTTGACTTGCTAGTATTTATTGCAGTTGGCGCTAGGGTTGGTCAGGTAAATTAACCCTAACTAACCCTAATATTAATTGAAATTTGCTCTGCTATAAGGTGGTCAGGATAACTAACTATATCCCAACAAGAATAACACGAGATACTGAGCAAATCCATACTATGGGAATAGAAATAGTGTATATCCGTTGATGCATTACTGTGCTTTCGTTATGAATAATAAAGCATAAACCTTTTGGGCAATAAACTGTGAGGAGCGTGCAGAGTGCGATTGTGCATAATGTTGCTTCCACGGACGGCACCGTGGCTGCTTTTGACGGTGTTTTTTATGTGTAAGACTTTGTTGGTGAGACCCGCAGGCTCTTACAATTTTCTTTAGCGACTAGAGCGGCAGCGGACCGGCCTCTGCAAATTTGCAGGTGCATTTGTTTTGGAAATAGTACGCTTTTCCCACTTGTTGAGCCTCATAATTTGGACTCGCCGTGCCAAGAGTGCACGCGTGATTTCTGCTCTCAGCAAGGCCATCCTTCGCTGCAAGGCTGTGCGAATGAGTCGTTCGGTGTCGGCTCACCAGACGATTTTGTTACTGAATGCTTTCGTACGTAAATCGTGATTTTAGTATGTCTAATCGGCAGAACGGGAAAGTATAAAGGAAAACGTGACAATTCTAGCGTTTTTGGCTGTAGTGGGGTTCTTGTTGGCCTTTGCTACTCTTAAACAGGTGCTCCTGTGGGCACGACCTGTACGTTGACGCAATTCTTATTGCACTACTATCCACAATTAAATCCTAAATGCTCTGCAAACATTAAATGGCCAAGAATTTTAATTCAGCTGCCGTTGTGTAACACTGTTTGTTTGATATTTTGGCGCCAATCTCCGGACTAAGATTCTATTTAATCCGGTCGTGCTTTTCCGCAAACACCGTGAGCACGGCAAAAACAGAATAAAACAGCATGACAGGATACATGACGAGAGCACGAGCTTCAGACATCTTCAAGGCTGCCACAAACATGGAAGATGCAGCTACCGTGCACCACGCAATTGCCACAACAGAGATCAGATAGCCCCATACATTGCTATATATATGTTAGCGTTCCGGTACACGTTGGCGAAGCAAACAGGCAGAGTGCTGGGACTAGGTGGTTTGAACAGAAGAAAGGGGAATTTTGGAAGAAAATTCGGCTTGTGCCCGACATACTATGACGGCAGAGAGACATGTTAAACACATTAAATGCAAAATCCAAAAGAATATGACAAAACATTACGTACTCCATCTGTAAGAACATTCCAAAAAAAGCGGGAACGCAGAGCGGCAATAGACAGTAGCCTAAAACAGACGCTGTCCGACTAAAGCCCATAGTCTCACTGGCCATGAGGGATAGTATAAAATGTAGCGACGCGCAGCCGAACAGGGCAACACCGTAAATATATCCAAAATGTGATTTTCCGGCCTTGAAACAGTTAGAGTCAACGGCTACATTGTGCGGCTGTTACCAAAAGCAAAAAAGTGCCCATTGCTAGACAAAACAGGATTGGCCCAGCCAGATCCGAGTCGTCCATTATATGACTGTCGACAGACCGTATGGGATTAAGAACGTTCATGGTCTGTTTCCAAGTCAGTATACGCACATCAAAATAGCCCACCGACCTTCTGCCTCATATGTGAAAAATTGATTCCGAGTTCTTCGAAAAGTGGAGGGTCATCTGATCCCGTACTGAACGCTTCTAGCCAGCCTGTTTGGCCACTGCCAGAAGCACCTTCATAGTATCCACCAGCGGCATTACTGCTACCACTGGGGCCTCCAAAACTTGACGATGAGTAGCCGTAGGGTCCAGGCGTTACACCACCATTTGTGCCGCCTTGATAGAAATTGAGCGGGTCCGGAGATTGTGGCACGTACCCGCCTTGCCCAAAATGCGACATTGTCTACACCTTTGGTACTCTCTATAGCCAATAAATTCCTCACACTATTTATTACGTTTAGATCTCATATCACACCTGTGCGATACTATACTATGTACATGTCGATCGAAACAGCAAATGTTTTTAAGTTGTTTGTCCCAACTAACCCTAACCCTGAACAGTTAACCGACATGCATGATAGGTAGCAAAAGCTAGCTAACCCTAACTAACCCTGACCCTAAAACGTTTAATCGAGCTTATTTTGATTGATAGCTTTGAAATAGCTCTAAAAGGCTGGCTCTGGGCAATAATTTATAGGTCGGCTTTGTGTTAGAAATAGGTTTGGCCATGATACACAACTAATGCCGCCACAGCGCGTGCATGGGTGCCAAATTTCGCGGCCGCTGCTTATTGGTAATAGTGCGCGGCCGCTAGGTGACCGGAAAAGGCCCGATAGCGACCATACACATGATTGGACAATTGCTGTACGCGGTGTTGATGGCGAAGACATTTCCGTATGGGTGAAAAAGGTCGTGTTCAAATTACACGACACCTACGCCAACTCTACACGGAGTAAGTGGGATCTTTTTGGCTTTATTTTTAATATTCAAGCGATTGAAAAACCTCCATTTGCTGTCACAGAGACTGGCTGGGGTGAGTTCGATGTAATGATCCGAATTTACTTTGCGCCAGAGTCGCACGAAAAATCAATTGTGTACTACCATCACCTCAAGCTTCATCCTTACGGACCTGACGCAGAAGCAATCAAGGCTTCCGGTGGTGAAGTAAACTCGTGGCAATATGAAGAGGCTGTGTTTAACGAGCCGACGCAGCCATTTTACGATATTTTAACCCGGTCACCTATTGGCAGCGGTCAAGGAATACCCAATCATCCAAACAAAGGCAGTTTGTACAGTTTACAGGCAGAGCAAGACGAGTACGACCGTCTTGATGTGGCACATAAGAAAGTGCTGCGTATGACAAAGATCTATCGCGAGAAATTGACGGCTATTGATAAATAATCGATTAGAAATATTGCAATTTAAGCTATCAAACGACATCAGTATATACATTAAATTTGATATTCTCATTTCCATCAGGGGAGCGACTCCATCACCTTGCTACAAAGTGCGGCCTTCTCTACACATGCTTGCCGTACCAGTAGACATCTGCTATCTCGACTTTAGCGTCCTTGGACTTTAGCATCGTTTGATTTTGGCATCATGTCTTCCAAATACCTAAATACCATAGGCAGCCTGTATCAACCCAAATTTACAAGTATGAATCCTCCTGGCTATCGCCAGTTCTCCGGACCGGACTGCCTTGCTCGGCCACAAATAAACGACGGTTGTCCTGAGTGCGCCCAGAATCCTGTGCACTACTAGCATCGCCAGCATTTTTCAATAAATCGTCTACTAGTAATTTCGCCGCTTCACGAGCCGGCGTTTTTAGCAAACGTGATGGTGGTAGAGAGAATTGCATAGTAATCGGTGGAGACATGCCTGGAGGCAGATCATCATCCACGTCAGAGTCTTCGTCAAAGCCTTGAAACTGGCTCTGCTGCTGTATTAGGCGACGATGCGCAGACCCTGTTCGGAACCGTGAGGGCGTCGGTGCCAATGGTGTAGCCCGTAACCGATAATTCGAGTCTAGTACGCGATGTAGTAAAGGATCCTGCTTTTTCTTGGGCTTTCCGCCTCGTCTAGAAGGTGTACCGTCGTCATCAGTAGCGCCTTTTTGCTCGCCTGACGAGGGCAGAGAACTGCTTGTGTCCAAGTAAGGTGTGTGAGGCGGCTTTGGCGACAAGTCTTGCGCAATTTTCGACTCGTTCGCGATAGACGATACACCCTCCGCTGCCCAAGTCGAAGGTGGAGGCTGACTCGGCGAAGAAGAAGCCGCGGCTCGAGGCGTGCTCTGCGCTAAAACGTCAGCATAGTCGTGCGGCACTGCAAATTCCTCTTCTCCTCCCGTAGGCGTATATTCGTCTTTTTGAAAAGTCGTCATAGTAGTACTGTTATCTGTCTCGTTAGCGTCGGCCTCAGTATCGCAAGTCGAGTTTGCCGGAGCCGTCGAAGCGTCCTGCTCAGTGTCGGCATAAGACGTTAGGGCAACATTGGCAGCGGACTCGAAGAAAGTCTTCCAGAACTTTATCGCGTTAGAAAAATTTGAGAGCAGTACTTACGCGTGAATGATCGAGTGCTTTTGCAGAATTTTCACCATACTTCTCGATAACAGGAAGCACGCTTTGCGTGATTATGCGGTGGCATTTGCTGAAATTAGCATCGATTTCGTACAAAGCCAGTGTGATGCTCTGTTCCAAACGCTCTAAACGCTCTACTTCGGCTTTGTACTGCGCCATACTGAGCGATTGGTAGAAGCAGACGCTTTTGAGCAGGGCTGCTGTGTCTGTCAGCCGGTGCTCTGTTTGAGATATCAGTATTAGACGCGCATCCAGACGCGTTGCTTCTCATATAATTGTTATTTATTTATCAATCAAGCAATAATTTAATTATAACTTTGTTTACAGGCGTGTATAGGGCATAAAAGGATGATGAGAGGAAATAATAAACTTGAAATTTACGGAAAGACAGCTTGGAGCTTCTCGCTCCGGTAATTATGCCATAACCTAACTAACCCTGTTATCAACAGCAGTAAACTTGCTTGACCAATCGAGAGTTAACCCTAACCCTTCTTTGTTTTAATTTTACTTTTTGCAGGATTGTGATAAGCTTTGGTGGTGAATTTCACCTGCATTCACAAATAAAAACCCGAATCCCACAAATCAAATCAACTAACCCTAACAAGTTGGCATAAAGTATATATCATATTGCAGCATTACATAATATCAGCAGAGAATTAGGCACCTCACTATCGGCAATGTCCGACTCCCACGCAGGCAAAGCCAAAAAGGCAATGCTATCCATTGACCAACTATTACCATGGATTTGACAGGAAAAGTTGCTCTAGTAACGGCCGGCACTGCAGGTCTCGGCGCAGCTATTGCGCATGCGCTCGCAGCAGAGGGAATGAGCGTGGCCGTCAACTATGCCAGCAATAGTGAACGTGCTGACGCGCTAGTGAAGGAGCTTGAGCAAGCTTATCCTCAATCAAAGTTCACTGCCATCAAGGCAGATATGAGCTGCCGCAGTGAAGTAGAAGCGCTTGTGCCTAAGGTGCGTGAGCGGCTGGGGAAAGTTGCCGTTGTGGCTTCAAACCACGGATGGACGCGTTTTACAAATTTCACAGTGCTGGAGGAGAATGTGAATGATGAGGACTGGGATCGGTGCTTTACTATGAATGTAAAGTCACATCTGTGGCTGCTTCATAGCGCACACAGCGATCTCGCTAGCGCTGCTCCTGGCGCCGGCGGCTCTTTTATTCTGACTAGCTCTGTTGCTGGAACTTTGCCACAGGGATCTAGTCTGGCTTACTCTGCTACAAAGGCAGCCCAGCTGCACATGATGAAGGGCGCCGCAAAGTCTGTGGCGCCTGACGTGCGTGTAAATGCACTATCCCCCGGTGTTATGCTAACTGAATGGGGGATGAGGTTTGGCAGTGAGCGTCTAAAGCAGCTTGAGCAGCAAACGCTGCTCAAGCGATTCGCTACGCTCAAGGATATCGCTAGTATCTTTGTAACCCTGACAAAGACCGCCTCTACTACAGGCCAAAATTTGGTCATTGATGCCGGCGCCAGCGTGTAGCTTTATGTATAGTGAAAGAAAAACAATGATTTAAAGCAGTTGATACAGATTTCCCAACGTTTATGCCAGTATCTAAACTCTGCAATATCATCGTCTTACAGGTCATGCCGATTCTTAACTGCGCAATGCTGTTGTATTCAAAAATACATTTAATTTTCTTTTGTTTCGTAACGTACGGCCGGCCAGCTTATGCGACTTTGCATTTAATCTGGAAAAAATACACGATGTCTGTTACGCAAACACCCGATCACTGGAGCGATATGCCTTTGAGGAGACGCCTTTTTCGGTGCTTAAAATGTAATTTTGCCCCGACTCCTGAATGTAGGCAGAACGAGAATTAACCCTAAGAAACCCTGAATTCGGTAATTATGTAAGACAATTTGGCCGTAGATCTGATTACCCGTTATTTTCGCTATCCGAGTAGATTACTTGAGAATTTATTGGAGGTAATCTCTATGGACTCTGCGCCTGCTAACTAATTACGTATATGACTTCATCTTTGTCATATATAATATGATAAACCACGTGTTGGCTGTATGACAACGATGAAGAGTGCAAGCAAAGCACTGGCAAATCCGCCATGGAAGCCCTTGCTGACGGGACTCGTCAGCGAAAATCTTGAAAAAGGCTTTAGCGATGCGGGTAAGGCAGACGCGATATACTCGCTCCTTTTCGCCTTCTTTAAATACTAATCTCGAGTCAACCTCCAAATGGCAACGATGCCGGTTAAAGGAGTACGGCACCCATCCGTTCGGACACTTTGCTCGCGAGGGTTTGTGGGTGAGCGGCGTACTGGAGACCAGCCTCTGTCTGGCAATTCAGAAGCTTCTTCTGATTTGCTCATAGTTTCTACGGACATCCGTATGCTCAAGAGCGTTCAGTTACGGGAGCAGCAGCTCACAGGCGACAATGGATTCGAGATTGTTTGGTGGCTCAATGGCACCGGAGATCAATTTCGTCTCAACGGATCAGCTTGGCTTTACCACCCAACCCGTGTTGAAGGGTTTCCAGGCGATCGTTTGATCCAGGAGCACGTACACGTTGAATCGGAAAACGGTCCGTGGACTTGGGCACATGAGCGCGAGCGTGTATGGGCTAAGCACACGCCCCAGTTACGCGGGACTTTTGCTGGACCTTTACTACGCTATCATGACACGGACAATTTATTCCGACGGGATATCCCCGCTGAACGAGCCGATGCTGACGATAAGGCAGCATGGGATTTTGCATGGGACAATTTCTGTTTAATTGCGTTTGAAGTGAAAGAAGTAGAACGTATTCGCGTCGTACCCAACCCCGGTCTCTGCTGGACGTGGGAGAAAACTGTTCAAGCTAACGGGGAGGCGGGTTGGAAGGAGGCGGCCGACGAGTGAGGTACAGAGACTGAGTTTGTGTTTTAGAGTGCGATATTATTATATAGTGAGCTGTGACGTGTAAATGGAGACAGGCGTGCATGATTACATGTGCATTAAAGTAGACTGCGTTATTACGCCACGATGATAATGCTACAAGATCGAGCAGATTGTTCTACGTTTAATATTGATCCTACAGCCAAAATTTTTAAGATATCAGGCTATTGTCTAATAGGTACGAATCATCTTGATAAAAATTGTTCTTGATAAACAATGTTCTTGATTAAAATTGTCCCACGATACAATAGGAGCGGCACATTTGCAATTTTGGGCCGACAGCGAGTGCAAATGCTGACGAAGCGTTTAAAACAAATCATATAATAAACACAAATCGCGAGCAAAATGCTCTCCACAATTTACTAATATAAATATTTGGCCGATAATTAATTATATTCCGCTTACACACCTAATAATACTACTGCATATTATGACAATACTACTACATATTGGGAGCTGTGGCCTATGGGATAACCGCTATATTACACCAAGGATTTTCCATACATTATAATAATACTGCGCTTATACTCACACGAAATGCTCCCGCGCTGTGCGACCAGTGACGGCGATGCTGTTATAAGACGCGCGGCGTGCGCCTTTGCCAGCGCCGCCCTTAGTAAAAAGCTGTCATAGTCTGCGTTTGGCTTCTGATACGGCCATGCGTCTTTCGGATAAAGAGGTGCATAGCCTCCTCAATGGAGCAAGGTATATTTATATTTATTGATCGATTAGCCTTTAACGTTGACCACGATTTCGCTCCTCTATTCACGAGTTTCGCCTTTGTCTTGTTTGCCTTCCGGACTTTACTGACGTGTGTTACAGGCCAGATCTAGGCTCAGGTTTCGAGCCAAGCAATATTCGTGTGATTCTCATGGAAGACGTGCTGGACAAGACAAAACAACTTCTTGTCGACAGCTATGCGTGGGACGAGTCCGCGCCGTGTGGGGTTAATGGACCTAAAGGAACTGCACAAGATGACTTATTATCACGGAGAAAACATTCGGAGCGGAAGCGATTATCGGCAGACGGCGATAGCCCGGAAGCAGCCTCACGCGCGCGCCTCTTTTCTGGACTACGAAAGGTGGGTTTGTTTCTGGTTTATTACCACTTTTGACTAGCCTTCTCTTGTATTATGTTGATTTAATTTGTCTTTAGAAACCTATACAGCATTTTTATGGGGCTTGATTGGTTTTTGATGTCTCGTTTTAGACAACTTGATTTTATTTGTGTGATCTTTTCAGCTCTAGTACTAATCGTACCAGCACGATCCTATGATTGATGCTATTGCCGAGCTAATGTGGGGCTCAGTGCCCTTATCGCAACGAAACTCGTCCATGAAAATTCACGTTTTGCCTAATAGCCTGGCGGCTACGGTACGCCATTCGTCGTCTCCTACGGCCGATACAACTCAGCATCCTGTATTTCTTATAACACGCCGATTTCATGTACACCCAAATGAAATGCGTTTTGAGCAAGATCAGCCAGAGTCGCCGGGCTGGCGCAGCCTTTTCGAAGCAAACCGAGGCCAAGCGTATCTGGACTCGAAATCATCAAAAAGTGTCGACTCACCAACAACTACACTTGATGGCAACGAGTTCCCTTTTCCCCGTATGCGCCTGCAGTCTTTTGCTTCTGCTGCTGTTAAACCGGAAATAACTATTGCAGAAGATGTTACAGAGCAGAACAAACAGTCAGTCGAGATGCAGCCACAGGCATCTTTGGAGGCACGAGAGAACGGAGTCACTGACTGGCTGCCGATGGCCTTGGATACGCCTCACCTCTGCTTGCCCGATGACGACAGCAAGAGGTTTGGGAACATTTATTTGTCGCGAACATCACGACGACGATCGCTCTCATTTGCCCTGGGAATTATTATCAGATCGCCTCACAAGAACCATCAAGCATTCTTTCAAGACATTGGGCACATTCTGGCCGATAATTGCAGATTTTTACAAATATTTATGGAGAAACGTATTCTCAGCCTGGTCTCTAATTTCCCAGAGCTGAACGGGGCAAAGGCCGGTGGAAGCCAGATGGATTCTGGTAAATCGTCCCATATGTTCAGGAGCTCTTTGCACCTGGACGGGATTGACGCAGACATGTCTGTACGTAATGCTGTCAACGAGTCAATCCGGCAAATTGTGGGTGCTTTTTATGCGCCTCCGCTTAAGCCGCTGTGTACAGGCTCAACAGAATTAAAAGAATGGCAGGCTGAATTTAGGCGTGCGATTACTGCTTATGATAACAAGGAATATAAATTGTACGTTTAGAACTGTGTTTCCTCCCTCCTTTTTTGCTTGTTCCATTTCCGTTTCTTTTCTTTATAATGGTGAACGATTTATCGATACTAATTCCAACAGTATAATCTCTACAATTTTAACTCAAATCCTTAGAGCCGTTTGTGGATTTCAACTCGTACTTACCGGGCCGGACGCCAACCTTAATCAACGGCTGGCATTTATTTTAGGAATGTTTTTCTGTATTAATTCTGCGCCCATTGATTCTATTCAGCCATCGGAAGGTATTCTTGTTTCGCGTATAACCCGGAAGCTTCGTACTTCGGCACCTGCTTCACATCACAGCAGATACAGTAGTGGTTGGGATATTCCTAGATCTGCATCAGAGCGCAGAGCTAACTCTCGCTTTTCATCGCATCAAAGCCCGTCGCTTGACAGTGGAGGGGATAATGTACCTGAGCCATCAAATTCATGGTCCAGCTCTCTCCGATTGGGCCATTGGATGTCGTCTTTGAGAAGCTTGACGTTTGGATCAGAGTATCCGAAATCACAAGGAAGTGCACTAGTTTCTTCTGCGGCTTCTGAGGATGAGGCTATGGACGAAGCCCCGCTTGAAATGGAAATTGGATCCAAATTTGATGAAGAGACTGGACTCATAAAAGTCGATTGCGTGGGGAGAAAGACCGACAATAAAAGATTTAACGAATGCCCACAGCAATCGCAGTTGTCGCAAACTTCTTTCAAGACTGCCGTTTCAAAAGTCGCAAGGTACAATCCAGGGTTTTCGTTTCAGACTGTACCTTTTTATGATGCTCTTGAAAGCGATATTGTAAAATCGCTCAAAGAAGCTCACATGTATCACAAACTTGAGGAAGATGATGAAGATAAAGTCGCATCACGCGTTATTTTGGCCAATTTACAGGACTCTTTTCTCGTTAAAGAATTCTCTCTAGACCACGTTCCGCATTCCGCGGGTCCAACTACGTTTCGAGTTTCCGATGTTTTGGTCACTGAGGATATTATTGATGATATTGACGATGCCTTAGTTAACCGGTTGAAGAATGCAGTGTATTCTTCAGATTGGGAATATATTTTCAGGTTGCGCAATGAATTCGCGTTAATGGCTATAAAAGCCTACTTGTCAATATAATATACAGGCTCCTGTGTTTTTTGTGTTTTTTGCAAGGGTCATTGAATAATAAAATACTTTTTATCAATATTAAACCTAGCACCTTTCCATTTATTATTCATTTTTTATTTTCTATTTTTTATTTATTTATTTGTCTATTTTGTGTATCACTTCAAACTAGATTTTTGATTTGTCTTTGCTTTTTAATCTATTTCAGCGTAATAGCATCTACATACGGCAATAGTTGTGGAATTTATAATAAACGTTTAATTTTCTACACTTTTGTATACGCTCCATCGGTTTAGTGTTCACAGCATTATATTGATCGTATCGCGCCTGTCTCATGTCCGACAAGTGCGATGACAAAAGGCAAGCAACCTGCACAAAAAGATAGCTCGTAGTAGTTTTTTTGTTGTAAACTAAGTTGTTTGCTCCCTCCGTGTCTTTGTAGCTTTTCGGTTCTGTACCTGTTTTGAAAAAATACTGTAGCCCTGCATTGTGCAAAACTATCCTAGCGTTTTAATGAATTTATAGAGCAACGGAATAAGAGCCCATTCTGCTTTTGCAACAGTATGAAAACGAAAGAACAGGGATTTTACCTTTTTAAAGGTATTAAGCCACTATGCTGCAAGTGAACTACTCCAAAATATATTTCGTCGTATTAAGGCACTACTTGGCTATATTTCAAACAGATTAGAAAAAAAAAAGTTAAAAATCCCTCTTTGAGCTTGTGGAAGATCGCCCACATGAAATATGGTACAGGAACAGAAAAACAGGTCAAGCATAGTGGGTTGTAATGTCAATAGGACGACGCTCTTTTACTCAACACTGTTCGATTCAAGAGGCAATTAACCCTAACTAACCCTCCATATACTGTATCTCCTGAGCATGGTTAATAGTTGATATAATTAATATTCCTACAGCAAGATTGGTAAATAAATAACAAAACACATTTATCGTCGCAGTTTCATTGCCCAACGGTAAAAGACCCACCAGCGATAACAGCATCAGCGGTGCCCATGCTTATCGTGAAAGCAAGAGACAGGTAGCATGGATGGTTCGATGGATATCGATGCCAATTTCGTTAGTCCAGCTGCGATTTTTGGACATCAAGCCCAGGAAGCTGTGAATGCTGCGAAAGACGATGATGCCGATCAAGATATTCTGGCCACGTCTAATATATACACGCCATTGAAGCGCGTTTTTCTTCGATCAGGGTTGTGCTATGACGAACGGATGCGAGCGCACCAAACTGTTGACGTTTTCGATTATCACCCGGAAGATCCTCGACGGATCTTACGGATTTATGATGCACTTCGAACGGCTGGAATAGCGCCAAATATTCACAAACGACCTGATTCATCTGCAGCGGCAGATGACAATTACACTTTTGTTCCTATAACCGCTCGAGAAGCGACACGAGAAGAAATTGTTATGGTCCATACAGCCATACACTATGTCTCTATGCTTTCTACGGCTCGAATGACACGTGAGCAATTGGTGATTGCCGAAAAGACATCAGACTCTATGTACTTCAATAATGAATCCGCTTTTTGTGCCCTGCTTAGCTGCGGCGGAGCAATTGAGACTTGTGCTGCTGTGGTGGAAGAACGCGTAAAAAATGCATTTGCCGTGATCCGGCCTCCAGGTCATCATGCTGAACCAGATGCAGCGGGCGGATTTTGTTTATTTAATAACGTTGCTATTGCTACCAAAGCCACTATGAAGCGGTACCCTCAAGTGAAAAAAGTCATGATACTGGACTGGTAACGAATCTTTTTACTTTCCTCGAGTTTTTCGCTTATTTTTATTCAATTTGTATTCAATTTTACTTTCAATTACTATTATTATTATTATTTTGCTTAAGCATTCTCAGGGATGTACATCACGGCAACGGTACTCAGCGAGCGTTTTATCGTGACCCCAATGTACTTTACGTGTCGTTGCACAGATTCGACAATGGAGAGTTTTATCCCGGTAGTTTCTACGGCCATTATACACGTTCTGGTGACGGTGACGGTGAGGGCCGAAGTGTAAACGTCCCCTGGCCTCGAGGAGGAATGCATGATGGCGATTACATTTACGCGTTTGATCGGCTCATTATGCCGATTGCAAGAGAGTATGATCCGGATCTTGTCATAATCTCGGCCGGGTTTGATGCCGCTGATGGTGACGAAATTGGAGGCTGTCACGTATCACCAATCGGCTATGCACACATGACGCATATGCTCATGAGCTTGGCTAAAGGAAAACTCGTTACTATTCTAGAGGGCGGCTATAACTTGGATTCAATTGCTATATCCGCTCTAGCTGTGGCAAAAACAATGCTCGGTGAGCCGCCAGAGCCATTAAAAATATCGACACCGAGCGACGATTCCGTCAAATTAATAGATCATTGTATTCGGCATCATTCTGTTTACTGGTTAAATTTGCGGCCTTCGTTTAAGGAACGTTTTGTTCCTTTGCCGTCGGCCGAAGTTTTGCGGGATGTGGCCAGACGCGCTCAAATCACTCAGCTTGAAGATGACTACGGGATGACATCAGTTTTGAGTCCTCCTGGAGAGAAAGATGTACGGATCATGGCCACGCCAGAATTCATGTCCAGCAAGAATCTGATGGTGATTATTCACGGGCCGCCAGAGGCTCGGTTGTTACAGCCAAATTCTCTGGACGATCGGCTGTCATTAAACGATGCTGTAATGGTAGACCCGTCTATGCAGTATGTGCAGTGGGCTTACGATAACGGATTTGGGATCTTGGATGCAAATGCCAGCCGGGAATCTGCGGGTAAAGCATCACAGGGACAGAAGCCGTCTGAGGATCTGATGCTCTTTATTTGGGACTATTATATTTCGTAAGTCGGAGAGAATAGGGGAAACGATGGGCAATATGATGAATTTGGGAAAAAGGAGAAAATAAGAGAGAAGCAAACAAACCACCAATCAACTTAAAAAGTTTACCATACTAATGATCAAGATTAACGGATGCTGCTTCAATTATTCTATTCAGTTCAGCTGGGACGGGTTTGAGCTTTGCAAAACTAATAAACGAAAGAAGTATGCTTAAACATTATACCAAAATGACCACTGACACTTCCCTTTTTATTTGTCTGCAGCCGTGTTTGATCGTGTCAAGTGCGTGGTCAATATTTATGCTGGTGATCATGTCGACCCACTTCCGAAATCGGCCAGTGACGATATCGTCCGGCAGTACTTTTTGCGGAGTATTGTGTATATATCTAAACAAAATCCGCTCGCTACCCAGATGAAAAAGGCAAAACAACGATTTGGAAGAGTGCTTCAATCTCGTAAGTTCAGGGATCGATAAAAAAATATGCTGATTTTATACGATTTTTTTGCCTCAGTCGCTAATTTGTTCAGCTTACGATTCGAAAGACCAGATACTCACAAACCACTATAAAGCACTTACAAAGTGGATGCTGGAGCGGCTCTCTAGTTTAATCTAGATTACTATAGACATGTCAAAAATATAGTGTAACTTCAGAATTTTCAGCGTTCCACGTATTATTGCCTTTCGTAATATATCAAAGCAGATATAAAAGAATTTTTGTCCGGAATTTCGCATCATTCAGGATTGAACAGTCCAGAATTTGCAGAGGCATTTATGACGGTAATACTTGACCCTAACCCTAAATTCTTGTGTCTTTGCAATTGGATAAAGGCCGTACCAGATCGATATTACTGGTAAACTGGGGGCAAACCTCCTTCTAATCCAGTCATAAATTACTTTATTATACGACACGTAAAAGCTGGCATGGAATATTGCAGTAGAGCTACATAGTCAAAACTACGCGTTTAATTAAACCTTTCATAAATTAGTTTCGCGTTCGCTACGCGTAAAAGCATCCTTCCATTGATCACTGATCCATTCGCAGCAGCGTCCGCGGCTACTTCTGATGGATTTTACAGACGCAACGAGCCCGGCGTCTGCTCCTTTGCGGCAAGGCCCTCATCGCTCAGATGCAACGCCGCACGATCTCGTGGAAATGGAACACGAGGCAGGGGATACAGATGATTACCCGGTTCGCAGGCGGCGAAATGCGGCCAATGGCCTAATACCCAAAGTCACAGACGAGACGGGCGAGACGGTGCAACAGACGTTTGAAGTGTTTCTGGAAACGTAAGTCTCGCGATTACGCTCATTCTTTCTAATGCTCATTCTCTCTAATGCTCATTCGTTTCAATGCTAATTCTTTCTAATGCTCGTTCTTCTAATGTTCAATCTTTTCAATGCTCAATACTAAAGCACAGTTTTGTGGAGACAGAGGCAGATCCCGGATCGGCTACAGGCAGCGCTAGTGAAAGATACTACGTAGCCCAAATTCATGGGCTACGAATGTACGGGCTGACTACGCTTTACATTGATTACGCACACTTGAGCAACTTTCAAAACGGTGTTCTGGCCGACGCTATTACCTCGCAGTACTATCGTTTCCTGCCGTTTTTAGTACGCGGCCTGCACACTATGATTAGAAAGTATGAGCCAGAGTACTTTCGCTCTGCTCTCCAGGGCGAAAACGTACTGGGAACAGCGGCCAGAGCCGTTTCCAGTTCCACAGACAAAAGCTTTGCCATCTCGTTTTACGGGCTGCCTGCTGTATCTAAAATCAGGGAGTGTCGAACCGACTCTGTTGGCAAACTGATCGCTATCTCCGGGACTGTAACACGCACGAGTGAAGTGCGCCCAGAACTAGCCAGGGCCACTTTTACATGTGACCGTTGCCGGACAGTCGTGCCCGATGTTGAGCAAGTTTTCCGGTACACTGAGCCGACTCAGTGTCCGAATGAAACGTGCAACAACCGCACTTCTTGGCGTCTAAATATCGCCCAGAGCAGTTTTGTGGACTGGCAGAAAGTACGAATCCAGGAAAATTCGTCAGAGATCCCCAGTGGATCAATGCCCCGAATACTGGATGTCATCCTGCGTGGAGAGATTGTCGATAGATCTAAAGCCGGCGACAGATGCGTATTTACAGGCACACTGATTGTTGTTCCCGATGTTGCTCAGCTCGGAGTGCCCGGAGCCCCGCCGAGTACAACACGTGACGGCAAATCCGAAGCACGTGCCAATACCGGCGGCAATTCGGAAGGTGTCTCCGGCCTGAAATCATTGGGTGTGCGTGACTTGACGTATAAACTAGCCTTTTTAGCCTGTATGGCTCAATCTGCCGATGCCAAGGACAATTACGCGGCAGATGTACGTGGCGATGGAACACAGGGCGAAGAAGAGCAGGAAGAGTTTCTCAGCCAACTGAGCCAAGGCGAAATTCAAGAGCTTCGCGATATGGTGCACGCTGACCACATTTATTCAAGGCTTGTAAACTCAATTGCTCCGACGGTATACGGCCACGAAATGATTAAAAAGGGCATTCTGTTACAGTTAATGGGCGGAGTGCACAAGGACACGGAGGAGGGAATAAAGTTGCGTGGTGATATAAACATCTGTATTGTCGGTGATCCTTCAACGTCAAAGTCACAGTTTTTGAAATACGTTTGCGGGTTCTTGCCTCGTGCAGTTTACACGTCCGGCAAGGCTTCTTCCGCAGCCGGTTTAACAGCCGCCGTAGTAAAAGACGAGGAAACTGGGGAGTTTACTATTGAAGCAGGTGCACTTATGCTGGCGGACAATGGCATTTGTGCCATCGACGAGTTTGACAAGATGGATGTGGTTGACCAGGTAGCTATTCACGAGGCAATGGAACAGCAAACGATTTCTATTGCTAAAGCCGGAATTCACGCTACACTAAACGCTAGAACATCAATCCTGGCAGCCGCTAACCCGATCGGGGGCCGTTACAATCGCAAGGCTACCCTGCGCAGTAATATCCAAATGTCAGCGCCTGTAATGTCGAGGTTTGATTTGTTCTTTGTCGTACTGGACGAGTGCAATGAGGCCGTTGACACCAAAATTGCAGAGCACATTGTTAAAACGCATCGTCTGCGGGACGAAGCAATTACGCCAGAGTTCTCTACGGAACAGCTGCAGCGTTACATTCGCTATGCCCGTACGTTTAAACCACAGCTGACTCCGGAAGCACAGGCATTATTAGTGGAAAAGTACCGGGATCTAAGGGCCGACGATTCTCAGGGAGTTTCGCGTAACGCTTACCGTATAACTGTGCGGCAGTTGGAGAGTATGATTCGGTTATCAGAAGCGATTGCACGGGCCAATTGCGTGGAGGATATCACCCCGGCTTTTGTGAGGGAGGCGTACAATTTGCTGCGGAGGAGTATTATTCACGTTGAAGTGGACGATATAGCTCTGGACGAGGAAGAAGAGCCAGAGGAAGAGGAGCAGCAGAGCCATTTGAATGCTGAGCCGTCGACTGAGTCAGCAGATGGCCACCAGCCACCTGCAGCGCAGGCTCACGCACGGACACAGATAACGTACGAAAAGTACCACGAAATACTTGTCTCCATTGTGAACAGGCTAGATGAGGACGAGAAGAGTGGTGGCCATGGGCTAGCGGGTGCTGAGCTGGTCCAGGATTACTTGGAGACGCACGAGACGGAGATCGGGTCGGAGCAGGAGCTGAGCGATATGCAAGCGCTCGTGCGCAAAGTCGTTAAGCGCATGGCTCGAGACCAGTATATTATGGAGATTCAGGGTGAAGGGTTGGACGGCACGGGTGCACATACATTTGACGAAATGGTCTACGTGCTGCACCCAAACTGTTCAACAGAGACGATTGCTTAGATTGGTTTCTTGCTGGGGCATTGCTATTGTATAATTTATTGCTTTTTCTGCTATTCAGTACCTTTTGTGTTGAGACTTGGAGTGCATAGATTGTAGAAATTTCGTAGTCGGACGGGTGGTGTAAGGACGGTGTGGTGAGGCAGTATTAGAGTAGAGTATAAGCATACACGTGGGACAAGTCCGACCGCTCTCACACAATCTTTCCAACAAGGTGCCGAATAACAATTTATATGGAATATCACGTTCATTAATGGAATAACGAGTACATTGAAATTAACAAAGAGATTGAAATCTACGAATACATTTAGATGGCACAGATACGTTAAACGTGGAAGCCGAGTGACCGCCCTCCACGACTGTGCCACTTTTTTCTGCGCTCCGGCTAATGCAATGAATGGACTTTTGGGTGACGATTACCTATGATTTTGCGCCATGTACTTGCACTACACAAGATACGGCACCTGTAAACTACGCGAATCAAGGTCTAAATACTTAATTTGACTAGGCAAGTAGTTTGACTAGACAAGTAGTTTGACTTATTAAATAGTCTGACTAGATAAGTAGCTTGACTAATTGTGTAAGTGGACCGTACAATCGCGAATGATAATGTATGGGATAACGAAAACCCTGTTGCAGCATCTAATGAATGAACAGGCTTATACTGCTCGCATACACGCTAAATAACGGAGACTCGACTTGATGAAACAGTGCGGTAGTCGAGCGTAGTCCTCTGCATAATCGTGCGTCCCGGATCGTACGGTTCAGCGAAAATCTGACTTGGTGCATGGCCAGCGGGAGTTGTGGCAATCAGCGGCAGCAAAAGTCGGGCGGAGCTTTGAGAGCGCGGTAGGTCGTGTAAAGGCAGACGCCACAGTCGATCGTCTGCTTTCTCCACAGCCGTCTAACTGTAAAGTAGTGCTATTCATCCCAGTCTCAGGTCCGAGTCTACTCTCGGGTCAGGAAAGCAGCCGGAGCCGGAGCCAAGTCCCACGGAGTCCAGCTCACAGAGTTTGTCCTTTTTATCGACTTCAAGGAAACGAAGTGGAGCTGCCACTTCATATCGCAATAGCAAGACACCAGCTCGGCAGCCGGCTGCAAAACGAGTAAAAAAGAATAACCAAGAGTCTGCTGAGCCCACTGTTGAACGGGGGAAGCAGGAGTCTAATCGTGCAACGGCGAACGTAGGCTCTCCTGCAAACCGCCAGAGCGGAGACAAGATGCTTTTTGGCAACGGCAGCAGAACTAGACGGTATATCCATTTGTCGTAAGGCTGCTAATGAAAATAGGACTACGAGTAGTAGAAAGCGAGGCGAACTTTACGAAAAGGAATTTGATGGTATGCTGGGCGGAATTATTTTATTTTTATTTTATTTTTATATTTATTTTTAGTTTTAGTTTTATTTTAACATTTTCTCTATTTAATTCTTTATACCATTTGGACCGGTTAACTCATAATTAGAAGAAGGATCGTCACACTTTACACGGTCAAGAGACGTGCCGGCCGATGAGTACGGTAATGAACTCGCTGAAACGAGTTCGGCTTCCAGCTCAAAGTTTGGCTTAGATGATTTGCTGGACGCTCGACGTACGAGGCGCAGTTCTCGGCTCAAACCTGCACGAGGTTCAAGATACCAGAATTTTGATAATGAAGAGGAACACAGCGTCAAATACACGGCTTCGTCTGCGCCGGCTACGGATCCAGTCTACGATTCTTTGGCAACCATGGTGAGCGGTGCAAGTGGGAGGCACAGCAATAATAAGAAAGACAAGTCAAGGAAGAAGTCGTACGTGGCCGGAGAAAATGATACGTGTGCTCAAATCTCTATTAGTAATGCCAAAAATCGTGGTCTAATGGCAAAGGAGGCACAGCAATTGCTTCATGCCGATGGCGATAGCCCGGCAGAGGAAGAGGATCTGTATGAAGATGATGACGATTATACTGCGGCTGGACAACGTGATGAAAGCGATCTTTTAGATTCTCGTGCGGATAACAGTAATGCCTTTGCCATGAGAGACCTCCGGGGACATAATGATGATAATGACCAGGATTTCAGTGATGATGAACGAGATGAAAATAGCGGTGAAGACGAAGATGACGGCGAAGAGGAAGATCGAAATGACGGAGAAGAAGATGACGATGATGAAGATGACGATGACGATGACGATGATGAAGATGAAGATGAGGAGGAAGACGACGAGAGCGAGAATGAAAACGGGAATGATGGTTTTGTGAGAAGATCGCTGCGTGATGAGTTAAGCCGGGACTTTGATATTCCATCAAGCATTCTGTTATTCGGGATTGGCGGTCAGTGGAATCGAAAAATATCTGCTTTGGCGAACGCCGATGTATATACTCAAATGGCTCTACTGCAAGAATTCGCAGAAATGCTCTGTATATCCACAGAAGATGTGATTGCAAATGATTTTGCAGTAGACTCGTTTGTAAAGGCGCTAGTCAAGATTTTGAGGAATGAAGATGCGTCTAACATCGAGCCTGAACTTTTTCATCTGGCTTGTCTTTGTCTTTCTAATCTTATTGAGGCCTTTCCTCCGGCTACTCATTCTTTGGTTTGCGGAGGAGCGGTCCCGGTTTTGTGCAATAAGCTTTTGGATGCCCAATTCATTGATCTCGCGGAGCAGGCTTTAACTACCCTTGAGAAAATTTCTATAGATTACCCATCTTCCGTCGTACGTGAAGGCGGCCTCAAAGCCAGCTTAACCTTCTTGGACTTTTTCCATATGAGTGTCCAACGGAAGGCCGTTTCGTTGGCGGCCAATTGTTGCAGGAATATCCCACAGGATTGTTTTCAGTCAATCTTGGATGTTATGCCAAAGATTCTTGAAATTGTGAAGGGGTCAGACCGTGAACTGGTGGAGCAGAGCAGTCTTTGCGTATCTCGCATTATTGAAGTCTTCAGGCACGATAAAGAGAAACTCGACAAGATTGTTGACAAAGAACTCTTGCTTACCATCTTAAAACTGCTTGAACATTCGACCACCACGTCTCTTAGTCAGAATTCACAAACTTCCTTCCTCAAGCTTCTTGGAGCTATTGCCAGAGTATTGCCCGAGGCTGCCGTGATTTTGTTTCAAATTAATGTTCTCGATGTCATTGTACACATTCTCACTGGTGTGTCAAATCATACAAATTCGGTTCAGTCGGACCAAGATAAGCAAACAACTCAGCTCCAGGTTATGACTCACCAGGCAAAGTCACAAGTTGTTGAGGTTCTGAATTTGATTTGTGAACTGCTCCCAGCCCCGCTACAAAAAAGCTCTATGGATCCTGAAAAGAAAGCCTTGAAAGCAGAAGAGGCACAAAGGAGTATTGAGCTGCTTGAAAAAGTTTCTGCAGAAAGGAACAAGTTTGTCTTGACTTTACTGCCCATACTTATCAATATTTACACATCAACAGCAAGCTCAACTATCCGTCAACGAATCATCAATGCTCAATTAAGATTGGTCATCAATATGGACGATACGGCAATGTTGGATATGCTTGAACATGTTTCGTTTGGCACTTTTCTCGCAGAAGTGCTTTCGCGTGATATTTGGTCACCATCCGGAATTGCAGCGTTACAGCTTTCAGAGAATCTATTGAAGAAGTCACCAAAGCATTTTTACTTTTGTCTTTTACGTGAAGGCGTAATCCATGTTGTGCGCGAGATCTGTGCCTTTGATATGCCCTCCGCCAACGCAAACGGCATATATAGTATTGTGCCGCCTTTGCGCTCGGAGCAAGCAAATTATGTCGCCTCTGCAAAGGACAAAGCCTGTTCTTTTCTAAGAATTTTTGATACTTGTGATGCAAAATATTCGTCCAAATTTGCCAAATTATCAAACATGCATAAGCTTTCGAGCATAGCTAAAAAGATGGGCAAAAATCGGATCACAAAACAGACGTATGAAGCGTTTAGTCATGTTCTTTGCAAAAGAGAGGCTGCTACTGGATACGAGCTATACGAATCTGGCCTTGTTAATTCTTTGACTGATTATCTTCGGGGTGTTGGCTTTGAGCAAAAGGCACAACTGCTTCATCATTTAGCGTCACCGGTCAATGGTGCAAATTCAAAAAGTGCGCTCTTGGTCTTGATCGAACGACTTCAGGGTCTTCTTAGCCATACTGAAAATTTCCAAGTTCTCACTAGTGGACATGAAGGTATTTAAACACCCAAAATGTCATGTAAATTTAAACTAACCGTCTGATTAGATGCGAAAAAGAATCCTATCAATCTCTTGACACGTATGCTCCGGGTTAAATTGGTCGCAGAAGAAGATCTTGAAGTTCCTGATCCATTCAAAGAAGTCATAGTCTCTATTCATGCCATTGCGACTTTTGGTGCTATTGATAATTACCTTCGACCTCGACTATTTCAGGGCTTGAGGGCCCAAGCTAAAAAGGATACTATCGCGGAAGAATTATCGGAAGCTGCGCCTCTTAAATCCAGGTCTTCACGGAGCATGTTTCAAGCGTTTCTTGGAAATTCAATGTCCCATGCAGTTTCGAACGCTTTGGATTGGAAGATGAATGCTGAGAATGAAGCAGCGTTTAAGGGCTCTGTCTTGGAGTATACGTATCAGGGAGATCGAATAACGAACGAAATGACGCTGTTCTCCCTGCTGGCTCGTGAAAACTCTGAAGGCCGCATTAATTGGGATCCGTCTCTCACAGTGCACTATCGACTTGTCCAGCTCCAGCAAACTTTGTCAGAAAGCGAATGTAGCGAAGACGGTATCGGAGCCGGCGTTGAACAGGGCTCAAGTCACCTCTCTAATGTTCACTTTGAGACGGTGTTGGTGCTGCTAAGAGAACTTTATAAGCTGGTACAATCGCATTTGCCGAGACTGGCGGCTTCTTCTGTGTTTGTCAATTCGAAGCTGACAGCTAAATTAAATCAGCAGCTTGAAGATCCTTTGGTTGTTGCCAGCGCTTGTCTCCCGACCTGGACGCAAAGATTAACTCAAGACTTTTTCTTTTTGTTTCCATTTGAAACTAGACATTTGTATCTCCAATCCACATCGTTTGGATACTCCAGATCAATTTCACGCTGGCAGCGCAGCATGCGATCGAACGAAGACTCTTATAATGACCGACTCAGCCATCTCGGTCGACTACAGAGGCAAAAGGTTAGAATCTCGCGTCGTAGAATGTTGGATTCTGCGGTGAAAGTCTTTGAACTTTATGCCTCATCCCCCTCTGTTTTGGAAATTGAATACTTTGACGAAGTGGGAACGGGACTCGGGCCGACCTTGGAATTTTACTCGATCGTATCAAAAGACTTTTGTCTGTCTTCCCTTGAAATGTGGCGATCATCGAACGAAAAATCAATATTTGTTAATCACGGGCAAGGCCTCTTTCCTCGGCCTTATTCTGAGGAGTTTCTGGATTCACCAGATGGCCAAAAGATCCTTCAGCTCTTCAAGACTCTTGGGCGATTTGTCGGTCGTGCTTTACTTGACTCGCGGATTGTTGATATGCATTTGAATCCTCAAATGTTTAAATTTGATCAAGACGGAGAAGAGCTTTCGATACTTGATGTTCGAGGGATCGATTCTGTACTAACGGATTCGCTTCTCTATTTGAAAAAGTTTATCGATTTGCAGGATGCCGGACATGTTGATCCTTTAATTGATGGTGTTTCTGTGGAAGAGCTTTCTCTTACATTCACTCTTCCAGGGTATCCGTCTATTGAGCTGAAACCTAATGGTGGAGACGTTTATGTGACTTTTGAAAACGTAAAGGAATATGTCAATTCTGTGGTAGAATATACTGCTGGAAAAGGTGTGGCCAGGCAAGTCGAACAGTTTCGGGCTGGCTTCAGTAACGTGCTTCCCTTTAGTGCCTTAAAATCATTCAGGCCGGATGAGCTGGTGAGAATATTCGGCAATGGAGAAGAAGACTGGTCAATTGAAACATTACGGGATTGTGTCAGGGCAGATCATGGGTATACGATGCAAAGCCAGAGCATTCAAGACCTGCTTGAGGTCATGTCTGCCTTTAGCATTGTCGACCGGCGAGAATTTTTGCAGTTTATTACGGGCGCACCCAAACTGCCAATCGGCGGCTTCAAGGAATTAGTCCCCTCACTGACTGTTGTTCGAAAGCCAGCGGAGAATTCCCTAACTTTTGACGACTACTTGCCGAGTGTTATGACATGTGTTAATTATCTCAAGCTACCCGCGTATTCTTCAAAGCAAGTCTTGCGCCAAAGACTGCACAAGGCAATGAGAGATGGACAGGGCAGTTTCCATCTTTCGTAATAAGGGATATATCAAATATGGTTTACATGTCATTTGTTTTTGTTTAGTATATGCTTTTTGTTTTATTGGTGCGCATACATATACTTTATGGTCATTGACAATATATTTGCAGACAGATATATTGCGAGTCCAGATCATTTAATTTTCTCATTACAAATTGAACTCGTTCACTTGTAGATTGTGCTACTACAAATTGGCCAAAGACGTAGAAATCGAGCAGATTTATACAGCCCAATTAATGTGACCGACCCAGTTAAGCGGATCGCTGTCGATCCATAATTTAAATCCGCGCGGTTGTACGAGCCTGAGGCAAACAAATACACTTTAAAGTACATACACGTGTGCCATGTAACACTTTTTAATCCCGTTTCTTATCCTATTTGACGGCACTTTTCGCCAAACGATGAAAGGTCAATGACCACTTGCGTGACGGTTTAATACCGCACAAAGACAGGATCCACGGGTACGTTTGTGTACTTTTGCCCTCTGAATCTGCCCTGTTTCCACCGGTCAGGTCTGCGTGTTTGAGGGCAAACCCGTTTTTCTTTAGCGTAAGCTCTGCACGTTGCTGAACAGACCACGTGTGGCATACGACTTCTGGCGCCCCCGCGTCGTTGGCAAACTCCTTCGCGATCTGCAGCAGATCGCTTCCAAGGCCACGATTCTGTAGACGATGGAGAACGTACCAATTGACGATCTCAGCCTTGCCTCTGCTGTCCCGTTCGACGGCAATTGTCCCGGCAATTTCGGTCCCGAATTGAGCCACCATCATCATGTTTTTCCCACGGTAAAAGTTACTGAGAAGCCGATGCCTCACAAGTCTGTCGCGCTCTGCGTCCGCTATCGCTTTGAATATGGGCGAAACAGTATACTCGGCAGCAAGTGTAAGCGCACCAAATACTGCGCAGACAATAAGCACTCCCACACCGATATCTCCGCGGGCATAAACCCCAGAGAATTGTATGCAAAGCGCGGCAAATGCTACAGCTGCAGTAATCGAAATTGGATGGAAAACCAAGTGTGTGTTTGCCAGTCGGCCCGATCGCAAGGCGCCTTTCAAGTTAGATTTGATGTCGAGAGGAGAAGAGACTTTAAAAAGTTGAGCAAATAAAAAATTAAGCAAATAAGCAAGCGAAGCGTAAACCTGTACCATTCAAAACAAACTGCAATACTTTTGCTTCGTCAAACTCTGCGACTGAAGCAATTTTCAGTTCGGGCAAATCGCTCAGCGCTGGCTTCTCGTCCTCCGAAGAACTGTGCGCCATTGTGATCGAGTCAGAAATGACTCTTTGCTTTATGTCTGTCTTTATTATTATCACTCTATTATATTCATAAAATTTATTTATTAAAAGGTGCTTGGGCAGCACGTGGACACGGCCCAATGCGGTAATGATAAGAAGTATAGTGTCTTGCGCTTAGGTTTACTTGATGGTCGGTGCTTGAATATTCTTATTCTTTTTTATTTATATTATTATTTATATTAATTATTATTCTACGCGTTTTTGTGTCCATTTGACCAGAGATGTACATTCAAACCGATAGAAGCCACCGGGGGACACTGTGCCCTATAACCAATGTTCATATTGTGTCTGGACGAGCCACGACAAAACTGTACAAACAGTAGCAGACCAGTTCCAATAAATTTTCAAGGTGGTTTGGCACTGCTGTCAACCATCACCAAACACGGTCGAGTTTGCGGTGCGTCAGACCTAAAAAGCGGGCAAGCCTAGCCATAAACATCAGTAAAATTTATAAACAAAATATATGTAATAAGCCATACTCGTCATGTAATAGGTGGTTTATCATTTGATCGTCCTCAGAAGCGGAAAAAATAGCGCTTGACTGGATTGTTGACAGCCGGTTATAGAATGTAAGCCAGGATTTTAGCTTCTCCGTGCTCAGAGTTTCGAATTCAGATAAGCAAAGTTTGACCTCGTGGCCGTCTAAATCAACAGGAAAACGCCCATCCCAGGTAGGCAGGAAAGCAATAACATCCTCGCCATGCATTTTGCCAGCATTCGCACAGCGACGAATAGAGCATTCTTGACATAAATCTATCTGCTCTGAACGGGTCAGCAGAGACAACGCAAGATTGTTCATACCTCTCAGCTCTTTTGCTATAGTCACGAGGCTAGAAGACGTAGCGTCCGCTATTTCAATTTGCTAGATGGTGTTAGATGAGATCTGAAAGGTGGAGTTCTTTACCGATTTCACAGCATCCTGCAGGCCTGACGAGGTAGGCAAAGAATTCGCCTCTGACTTGGTCGGGAGAGATTCAGCCTTGCTCGAATCGACACACTTGCTCATTGTAGGAAACGCCGTTGAGGATTGTTGTGTATAACAAATCTCTGCGACTATTTGTATTCCCTATAATACACGTGATCTTTCACGTGATATTTTTGGCGAGCCCGGCTTCAAACTCATGTTTACGTTCCTTAAAGAGATCCATACACGCTCGGGCGTCCTCAATCTGTAATTAGCATTTGCGGCCGTGATTAAAACGCAAAAACAACAAATATCAATCAAAAACAAAAACCGTACCGACGAATGCGTTCCTGCTTGTATTGTTCGTCCCAGCACTACGGTAGCCAATTTTTTTAAACTGGGGCTCTTGCCCTTTGCGTATGCGCGGTAGCTTTTGAGCCTGCTCGTGTCGCGAGTCATTGATCTAGGATGTGATAGCAACAAAGCCTTCAAGTCATTGTGAACAGAATGGCCAACCAACACTCTTCCCTTCAGTATGTCGGCCACCTGATTTTGTACAACGTCAAACGGCTTTGCTTCGCGTAACATAGAGGGACTGATTCCACTCACCCACGTTCGAAAATCTACCACTTGCTCCTTGGGCAATACTATTTCATCCATCACCAGATTGCCATGGTAATTTACAATTGACACTCGTGCTAGAACAGACTCCTTTCCCTCGGGTCCAACGCCCACCATTTCACAGTCAATCGATACATACTTTCCAACTCTGAAGCCGTTAGCGGAGCTTACAAGAAATTCCTACTTTGCGTCCGGTGTTTTCGAAATTGTACTATTATTGGCGTTCTGTGAATCTTCTTGGGAAGTTTTACGCTTCTTTGGCTCAAGAGCAGGTTTTTGGGAACCCAATTTTCGTTTGAAAGATGGATTGGGTTTTGTCAAAGCGGTCACTTTGCGGGGGTCCGTCTCCGCTTTTACCCTCTGCCATTGTTAGCATCGGCTATGGCCGTAACTGGACCAATACCTTTTGAAGCCTCTTCCAATTTTCGCTTGACATATTCAAGGATTGTGGATGAGCGAGCAAATACAGCTAGAATTATTTTTTATTATCCACTTCAATAGTTTAATGTTTGCTTTGCCAAAGCTTTACACAATATGTTACAGTGGAACCCAAACTTATATTAGGTTTAGGGTTTGTCAGGGTTTGCTAGGGTTAGTTTGGTAAATCTGGATTAGTTGATGCAAGAATACACACATAGATAGCCTACTTAGCCTATCTTAATATATTATCCGTCTTAGCACAATATACGTCCGGCGAGGAATAGTTTAAACCCTAGTTTCAAGAATCAACAGCGTATTATATTAATCAGCGCCAATGCGCTATTAGTAATGTTGTGTTTATACTGATCTACTATCGCACAGCATCAATCGCCACATGGACGTGCGCGCTCTAATAGCAAAGCAATTTGATAGCTGCTTAGCTGGCGTATCAGAGAGCGCGGACTTGGGCGACAATTCGCGCACAGTTGCGAGCGAAATCGAGCAGGTACTTTTCGAAAAATTTAAGGGAGACACTTCAAATGAGTATCGGCAGGCGGCGCGAACACATTTAAGTGGCCTTCGTGCCAACAAAGATCTATGCCAGCAGCTCTTATCGCGTCAGCTGGATGTATATAGCTTTGTAAATATGTCAGCTTTGGATATGTCTTCGCCTGAGCGCAGGGAGAAAGATGCACAGTTAAGGCGACGAGAAATGGAAAGGGTTTTACGTGATACGCAAGACGAAGCCGAAAATATAAATCGCATAAAAGCAGGAGACGGCCGCTCTCGAGAAAAATGGGGAGTTGAAGGCAGTCATGCGGCAGTTGACGACTTTTAAGGGTGACCTTGGTCGGGGTTTGGATCTAGATCTCGCTCAAATACTGTGCGAGCTTTTTCTCTGTCAAAGCTTGAGACAGGATTGTGTGCAAATGTAAATAATCGGACAAGTGCAACCAAACAGATACTAAAGTGTATAGTGCGTACATAAATCGCTGAAGCGCCAAAAATATATCGCACTGACTGCAGTCACAGCGAACTTTTGGCGGCATATTATTTAAATAGATGTATATATCCAAATATTCATGTCCATTAGACATATGATCCAACTACGCCACTGTGCAACTCAAACCCTTAGCGATCTAAACACAAAAACATCTTTCTCCCGCTCAACTAAAAAACCAGCCACGTCTGCTTTGGGCCGGCAAAGCTGGCTTTGTACAAGCTTCATTCTTAACCACTTCAAATCCATCAATAGTTTCAGGTGACTTTCGGCCTGAGGCTAACGGCGCCTTGCCTAGCTCATTAGACGCCTTTTCCAGAGCACTTAATATCTCTGCGATTTCTGCACGGCGTTTTGCTATAAATTCTTGCTTTTCAGATACTGTTTTGTACTGTTCCGGAATAACGGCACCCGATAGCTGATACGATGAGGGCAGTTTTGACCAAACAAAGTAATTTGCACTGATGAGCTTATCAACAACAGGGAGCCGGGATGAATTATTGGCCCACACATACCACCACGGCTGCGAAGCCTCGTCTGCATTGTCACTGCTGGGGTTGTCGCCAGTCTCCTTGCAAGAGTTAATAACAAAATTATAATACGGAAAGGCATACTTTTGAGAAGGCATTCTGAGAACTGACATGATCGAGAAGGCTTTTAAGCAAATCGATTAGAGCAGTGACGTGCAAGCGTTGTGCAAGTGCCTGTAGTTCGCCCATTGCAGAATCGAAATAATCCTGGTGCTCTGACAGTCTTGGGGAAAGATAGTCATCGTAAATTAACCGGAAGCCCTATTGAGCACTGTGTTAGAAAGGAACAAAATACCATCTTTTTGAGCGTAAATACCTCAGTTTGGGGGCAAACAAGCCAGACGTAAAACCCGGTACGCATAAAGTCGTAGAGCGGTAGCCTTAAAACTTGGTTAGACCGTCAGATCTTGATTTCGGTGTATGTAATTCTCTATTTTGACGTAGGCAACGCACCATGATACAAGTATAGTGGTTATCGAATCAACGATAATCACTGTGCCAAACACCATCCAGTATTGGAGCCAATAAACAACGAGATTGATATCATTGCGCTGTAGCGATTTGAAAGAAACGTACAGCGGCAAAACAGCGGAAGCGAACAGACTGGTACGTTAGCGCAAGCAGTCCGAATTTACAACGGCGGATACCGAATCAGCTTGAGTGCAAAAGAAAACATGATTAGCCTTGGTGCTGCGGAAAGCTGCGGCTAGATTTGAAATTTGCTTTGCCAAAGCACAAGTACCAAAGCTCTGGTATTCAACGTGCGATGGTCTATACTTGCACTGAATTGTTTGGGCCGCTAACGGTTGATCTTAACCCCGCGCCCAAGTACAGATAGGTTATGATCTATCATTGACTAGTGCAATAAATAATATACTGTGTGAGTAATATCACCAAGAGAACGATGATTTGATACGTGACCAAAAACAGAATTACTGGTATATTATTCCGAATAATTCTGTCGATGGGGACATTGGCGCCGCCATTGGCTCGACGACACTAATCGCCAGCTTTACGTAGAACGCGTTGAATGAACCAAAAAAATCATCTATTAATCTCGCGGACAAGAGTCACAAGGCTTATGTTGACTGTAGGATGCTGGCTGGCTCTATACAAATTTACTGTTATCCATTAAATACATCCAAGTCTACATTTACCGCTGCTCTTTACTGTCAAAATTATGGAAACATGTCACCGCGTCTTGGGTATATGATGTGAGCGCTATAATTAAAGAAAAAAAGCGCAATTAAATAAAATGCAATGGGACAAATATCCAAACTCGAACAAACAAAAGAGAATGAATTGGAAAAGACCAATCCAAAATTTTGCGTACAGATGACAAGAAACATGCTATAGTCAAGTTCATCAACTGGCTGCTTCTCAGAATGGTAGACATAGCCTGCTTCGGCGTGACCACAAAGGTTATTGCTGTGCTATCATTAATCTAGGGTTAGTTAGGGTTATGCAGGAGTATTTTAATAAATGGCAGCATTATTCAAACTATCTTATATTGAAAGCAATAATTATAGTTATGCGCCTTGGCACATGAAGCAATGCACTTCGTGAACGATGTGTCTGGTGGCTGTGAGCTGCGAGCATCCCGAATATGCTCTTGTCATTATAGCAAATCGGGACGAGTTTTTTGATAGGCCAACTTTGGCCGCAGACTGGTGGGAAGACGCTCAATCTGTTTATGGTGGACGCGATTTGGCGCGTCAGGAGCAGGGCACGTGGCTCGGCATAACCGCCTCTGGGCGTATAGCGTACGTCAAAACATTGCTAATCTTACTATGTAAACAAAAGCATACTGACGTCAAGTATACTTACTAATTACCGTGAGCCCGATATAATTGGAGCTGGGGACAGGTCCCGTGGACTTTTGCCCAGGCTTTTTCTCACATCCCATACTGAACCCGATGAATTTGCTCAGAAATTGTACGCCACGTTTGGTGAGGATAACGACCGCTCGCCTTTAAGCAGTTTTGGTGGATTCACACTTCTCTGCTGTCAGTTGAACGCTCGGCAATTAGAACAGAAACAGCCATCTTTCTCTGTTTTATCAAATCGGCAGCAGCGCGGGGAACAATGTGGAGACATTTTTGCCGCAAAAGAACAAACTCGCTCTCTTAGCAACACAAAGTTTGGCTCACCGTGGCCAAAAACGGACCAGGCGACTCTTCTGCTTCGCAATTTGGTAACAATGTCGCCCTCACATAAAGACAAGGCTGCCTTAATATCTGATTGCTTTAGCATTCTTGATACACAGGCGCAACTTGCTAAATTGAGCATTGATACACTAAAAGACACAATTTTTGTGCCTTGTCAGGAGTTTAATGGCCGGTTGTATGGCACAAGGCAGCAAACTGTTATCCTTATTGATCGATCTGGGCATGTAACATTCGAGGAGCGTACACGCCATGGGCACTCGGACCACATTGATACAAAACGCCAAACCTTTTCGTTCAAGTGTAGCTAGTGTAACTGGGTTTATAAAGGCTACGAGCTTTATGGCTGATGATAACTATGAGCAATCATACATTGCATTGCCGAGATCGGCAATGGTAATGATTGATATTCGACCACATTTGGCCTGCGAAAACTATTTTAGCATTACCTTCGTCGTAAGACCAATCTTTACATAAAAGAATGCTCAAGATATAAAAGTGAAACTTTTGAAATTTGGATTAGTCAAATATATGAATACGCGCGGCAAGTACAAGCAGTGCAGTAGCAAAGCACTAAAGCACAAATGTAGTCAGCCCCAGTTTTCTATCGTGTACCAAATTGTCCCGACTATGATTCAACAAGACTATCCTGCACGGAATAGTATTTGAGAATATTACGGGAAAAGTACTCGCCAAATCGCCGTCCCGCCTTAGCTTCTGCCACGTGAACTATATCGTTGCGCAGAGCAATATCAAGCTCTGAAATGGTAGAAACTTCTCCATTTAAAATCGACCCTCCATTCCAACGCAACTGCCGTGATTTTTGCTTGAATACAATAAGCCGAGAACGTAACTCTTCCACATCGACATTAAGAAACTCGGCTGCTTTTGCAAGAGAAACGGTGGAGTAGAGCCGCAGGTTAGATCTTAACAGAGGGACCGTCAAATGAGAACGTACACTGCTAATGAATATACGTAAATGGTGTTGCTGCGGCTCAACAATAGGCATTCCACTATCATAGTCTGGAGGCAACGGTGAAATGAACTTGGGCGAGGAGTAACCAAACAGCTCTTCAAACACAGGAATAGCATCATCAGCTGAAGCTGAACGTTGCATTTTGTTCAATTGCTGCCCATATTTTTCACGCATTTGCGAATGGATAAGATCGTCCAAACGCGTCGGGGAAAGAGCGACACACATGGCCAACAGTGCGTACATTTGATCGCCCTTTTTCGCCACCTGATCGTACTGCACGTTACGTTGGCGGTGACCACCTGTTCGTGCCACGTACAGCAAAATGTGAGAAAAGGCCTTTATGGCGTCGGCAAAGCGATTCATCATCATGTAAGCAAAGCCAATATAATAATAAGTGGTAAAATGGCAAGCCGTTACACGAGCAAACAAAGCCTTTTTATTGAGCTCAATATTGTCCATGGTTTTGAGGGCAAGAGTGAAATCACCCAAAAGGCAATGGACACGTACAAGGCCAATAAGGCCAAAGTATCCCAACATTTTGTACAATGGCCGTGAACCGTATTCATCGGAAACGGTGGCAGCCGGGTCTTCACCAGCTTTAATGGCCGCCAATTGCTCATTCATCGAGCTCTTCTGAATCAGGGAATAAAGGACATTTAGTACACTGTAAGAGCTCCAAACTTGCGGTGTCTCCTTCAGCGCGGCCACTTCTTCAGCCGAAAGCTTGTTCACACGTGCCCGGTACATGCAAAACGACTGATATTGATAAATAAACTCGTCGCAAATATCCCAGGCCCAATTTGTCGGCAATTCCAAATCAACTGGGCCGTCAGAATTAAGGATAAAATTGAACAGGTCACAGTAATTCTCGTAAGACTGGATACGCTGCTCCAGGCTGGGCTGTAATCGGGCGTAAACGTGCCTAAAGTACAGTTCACGGTAGAGAATAAGGAAGTTTGGATCGTCGTTTACTAATGGCGCAATAACCTCGGCTTCTGGCCACGGCGATTTAAGGTAGTACTTCTCCGTCAGCCGATTAAACTGTGTCTCGTAGCACCCGTGCAGCTCGTAAACGTTGTTGCTGAGCACAGCGTTGTGAAAGTACACAATAAAGCTGCGCACAGGCTCAGGCACCTCAACCTCCTGTCGCGTTAACTCGGATAATCAGGTACAGATTGAGTTTTATCAATTAATTTTTCCTTTTTCTTTTCCCCTTTTCTTCTACTTTTTTTCCGGATTGCAATACCTGTTGTTGTGAGGCGTAGACAGCATTGGCTGCTATAGCGCCGTCGTCGAATACAGCATTGTTTTGTCCAGCGACAATGAGCTCGGCGGCCGCCTCGTCGTCGTCTACGAGGTACTCGAGATCGTTCACTGCCGCCATGATGGAAAATTTGAGTGAGCCTTGAAAATATTGTATGCGTAGTATAAGAGATAATAGTACGCACAAGACACGAGCCTATGCAAATAATATACAGGTTGTTTATGGATAACAATAATGCGATATAGATTCGCCTAATAATAGCACTATACACACAAAGGCACATAATGTTTAAATGAGAGATGGACACAAAGTATAGACAAATATTTGAGCAGCGAGAATTATGGGAATAAACCTCGAGTTTCATAGTCGATTAATTAATAATAATAATCAATAATAATAATAATCAATTATTAAAATAATTAATTAATCAATTGTATATTTATCCATCGTCACAGGTAAAAATTACGATTACTGCAAAGTACACGGACGATACGAGTATGATTGATTAGTATGCGAATACTATCTCCAATAATACATATGAACGAATGACTAATCGCTGATCACATATAATTTATTTAATAAGAGGAGTGAAATTGAGATAGCTGTCGCTATAAGCAGGCACAATACAGAATTAATAGAAAAATAGACAAAATAATCAAGAAAGAATTATAGAACAAACAACAAAGAACTGAATTAAGGAACAAGAATAAGGAAAAAGAATAAAATAAAGAATAAAATAAAGAATATAAAAAAAGGAATAAAAAAAAAAAAGAATTAAAAAAAAATCTACCCTTTCAACTAATGGTGAACAGCTACGCGCGCTTCGAGCCAATACGCTCCTTTGGCGTAATAGCGTCGCCCACGGGAACCAGTGTACTCGCGCATGATGCGAGTGGGAGCGCGGTAGCAGTGGTCCCCGCATTGGAGGCAGTTAAAGTATGGGGCATTAAAACGGGAGAGCTGCAGGCGGTATGGCGCGACAGCGGCAATACTGCCGCTGTTTCTGCCATTGCGCAGTCGCCTGCGGACTCTAGCATTTACGCAGTCGGCTACGCGGACGGGTCAGTCCGTGTATGGAACAGTGTGAGCCGAGAGCCGATTGTAACGCTCAACGGCCATCTGTCGAGGGTCACTGCCCTCACCTTTGACAGCGCTGGAACACGGCTGTTTAGCGGTGCTCAGGACACGTGTATTATCGTATGGGACCTTGTGGCAGAGACGGGTCTCGTGCGCCTGCGTGGCCACCAGGACCAGGTCACAGGGCTCGTCTATTTGCCCTCTGTATCTGTAGAGGCAGAGGCAGAGACTTTAGAGACTTTAGAGACTGTAGAGACTATAGAGACTGTAGAAACAAAAGCCGGCTGGCTCGTGTCGTGTGGCAAAGACGCTCTGCTCAAAGTATGGGACCTGACACTGCAGCAATGTGTCGAGACCCATGCGGAGCACGGCAGTGCCGTTTGGGCAATAGACCTGAACGGCCACAGTTCTACGCTTGTGTCTGCCGGCACTGATCCCGAGGTGAGAGTGTGGCACGTGCACGTGGGTGCTGACGCGTCTGGCAGCGGCACTAGACGGCTCTCGCTGGCTCATACTTTTACACGCAGCAGCAGAGAGCGGGCAGTGAGCGTAAAGTGGCACCCGACACTGCCTTTTATTGCCGTCCAGCAGGCAGACAAGTTGGTGCAGGTGTTTAGGCAGCGGTCGCAAAACGAACTGGCCAAGATTGCCGCCCGCCGAGAGAAGCGTCGGCCTGGCAGAGATTCTAATCGAGACTCTAATCTAAAATCTAATCGAGTCTCTGGCCAGACGCTGTTGCAGCCGGCCGACTTCTTTTGCCTGTACACTAATATCCGCCTGTCGGCCAAGGCACAGTCTATCGACTGGGACAAGAGTGCCACAGTGTCAGTGGCTAAACAGCCGCTCTGCCTGCTCGTAGTACAGGCAGACAATCAGGTCACTCTGCACGCTATAACCCCACCTCGTAAAGGCGAAAAAGTGGCAGAGGGAGCTGGGCTGGCAGAGACGCTGTACACTCTTGCCCTCGAGGGTCACCGTACAGATATCCGCTGCCTTGCCCTGACACAGGACGACGAGGTGGCAGCCAGTGGCAGCAACGGCAGCCTAAAGCTGTGGAACATGAGCACGGGCCACTGTATCCGCACTTTTGCCTCAGAGTATACTCTGTGCACTGCTTTTATCGTGTCTGACAGGTACCTTTTGGCGGGGTACAAGAGCGGTGCCGTCCAAGTGTTTGATGTGGCATCTGCCTCTGCCTTTGACGAGGTGCAGGCACACAATGGCCCTGTCTGGGCCATCGATGTGCACCCGGACGGGTCTGCACTGGCGACGGCCAGTGCAGACAAGACGGTAAAGTTTTGGCAAATCAGACTGGTGCAGTCGCCAGTTCTTGGCAGCGAGCAGCGGACTATTACTACTCCCGACTTGAAACTGCTGCGCACGCTTCGACTGGAGGATGATGTGCTGAGCGTAAAGCACTCGCCGGATGGAAAGCTGCTGGCTGTAAGCCTGCTCGATAACACTGTCAAGGTCTTTTACTATGACACACTAAAGTTCTTCCTTTCACTGTACGGGCACAAACTGCCCGTACTGAGCATCGATATCGCTCACGACAGCAAGCTGCTCATCTCGTGCTCTGCCGATAAAAACATTAAAATATGGGGACTCGATTTCGGTGACTGTCGCCGAAGCATTTTCGCTCACCAGGACAGTATTATGCAGTGCAAGTTTTTTCCCAAGTCACATCACTTTGTCACCTGCAGTAAGGACAAGACGGTGAAGACGTGGGACGGACAGCACCAGATCCAAACTTTGTCCGGCTTCCACGGAGAAGTCTGGGCCCTTGCTGTCGGCCATGCACGTCCTCTCATTGTGGCTGCCTCACACGACAAGTCTGTCCGTGTGTGGGAGACGGGGGACGATCTAGTGTTTTTGGAGGAGGAGAGGGAGCGTGAGGAGGCGGCAGAGTACGACCAGTACCTGGCCGACTCTGCCAACACTGCTGACCAGGCAGAGATGCAAGTCGCTGAGCAAGAAGCGTCACGTGCCGGCAAGCAGACGAAGGAGACTCTTGTCGCTGGGGAAAGGGTTGCAGAGGCAATTGAGATTGCGTACACTGACAGACGCGCTTGGCAGGATTACACACAAAAGCAAGGCGAAGCACGGGGCAGTACAAATCATTTGGCTCCGCCCAAAAGGCACCCGGTCATGGCGGTTGCTAATGTGACGGCTGAGCAGTACGTTTTGCAGACAATGGAGAGGGTTAAATCGAGCCAATTAGAGGACGCTTTGCTCGTGCTTACTTTTGAGAATATTCTGAGGCTGCTGGAGTTTGTGGATTATTGGGCCCTGCACGATATGAATCTGCTGCTCACCTGCCGAGTCTTGTTTTTCGTAATCAACAGCTTTTACACGCAGATAATTGCCAACAAAATTATGCGTACACGGCTAAACTCGATCCGCAAAAATGTCCAGGCTTCCCTGCAGAAGGGTATGGATACGGTCGGGTTTAATATGGCCGCTCTGTCGTTTGTTCAGCGGGAACAGAAACTCGCCAGCGTCACCACTTTTGCAGAAGCACAAGCCCTGGACACGGACCATGACACGCGAAAACGGGCCTTTTCGACACTGGTTTAGTAGCTGTAAATAGGAATTGTACAAATGAGCGTGGGGGTGTATGAATTGCATTTGATCATATTGGTCAATCATGGTGTCACTGCATATTATTGCAATTGTTTGTTGTTTTTTGATAAATTTGGTTTCGAATAACAAAAGTATTTAATGTTTGCATTATTGAATACTATACTTCCATCTATGTTTTGTAAAAAAAGTTTGTCAGAAAACAATGCTTAATTACTCGCTATCACTGAAAACAAGTCTTCGAGAAACAGTGGGACGATGCTGCCGACTGCTCTCATTAGAGATATCGACGTTGTCGTCTTCGTCGTCTGTCTCGTGAAACAGTCTTTTAACTGATCGTTTCTCAATATGAGGCTCTGGCTCATTTCGCAAGCCAGACGAGAGATCCTCGTCTTCGCCGTCCTCAGCACCCTGTTCATCATCATCATCATCATCTTCTTCTTCTTTTTCGTCATCGTCGTCGACGGCGTCATCTTCGTCATCAGCTTCAGAATCATTGTCAGCTTGTCTGTCCAACTGACTATGACGGGAAGAAAGCTCAGCTGGGCTTTTGCGCTTACTAGCAACAGACTTGAGGACAGGCTGCTCAATAGCAGCTGGGCCATTGACGGACAGCCTCTGTCGAAGCTCAGCTTCCCGCCTGAAAAATTGCTCATCGTCCATATCATCGTCAGAATCCACAACATACATGGCACTCTTGATCTGCATCAGTTCTTGCACAGCTTTGTCCTTGTGTCTTATCCTCCTTACTGCTTTTTCTGTAGCGTCCACTGCATTTTTATGGGGCCTGTGCCGTTTCTTGGGTTTTCTGCTTGTAACTTGGCGAGATTCATTTTCATCAATAAAAGATAAAGCTCCGTCTGAAATGCTGCTATCTGCGTCATCAGAAGACGTTTGATCGTTCGCTCCTGTGCGGCCTTTGCGCACTGCTCTATAACGAATAAAATCACGAGCAGACTGGTCTCCAAAGGTAGGTGGGTTATCCACTGCTGCTTTTAACAATTCAAAGCTTTTTTGCATCTCTGCGATTGACAGCGTCGACGGTAAAAAAAGATGCTGATCGTCATCATCAACCTGTGCTCCAAGAAGCTCTAGCAAAAGTCGCAGGCGCCCGTCTCGGACAAGAGACGTATTGATCTCGTCATTTCCGTTGAACCCTGTTAAAAATGAGAAGTCAGAATTGACGGAATTTAAACGATGATTGAAGATTGAAAATTCAAAACAAATATAAAACAAAATAAATATAAAAATTGATAATCAATTACGAAATGGAATCGACTTACGGTGGACAGGAAATTCAAGCACTCCTGGAGGCAGCGAGGTTTCGTCTGTTACGTTATAGCGCGCCAAAGCTTCTGAAAGCCATAAGTTGCGAGTAGACAGAGCTTCATTATAAACTGTTTTCACCCAGTCAAGCAATTCATCTTTTTGCTTCTCCAATAAAGCAGCAACTAGTACTCCGATCCTGTCAGAGTCGGCAATACTCGATTTAATTTCAAGACGAGCCGCAATTTTATTAGAATTCTGTTTGACTTGCGTTGGCAGCTCTGTTCCGGTCTGGAGAAAATGCGCTGTACCAGGAAGTTTCTCGAAAAGTAGTTCGACATAGAGAATAGGACACAGGGCTAATGATTTGACGAGTTTCCGTACAGTGAACTTTACAAGGTTTTCAAAATCCTTGCGCGTAGAGTCTTTAACTGAAAGACCGACCTTGTCGTTGATTATAGTATGAAACAACAATAAAATATCGACTCTGTACAAGAACGTTTGGGCATCCTTCTTGACAAAGATACGGTGAAAAAATGAGACGATACGCCACAATTGATCAGAATCAAGTTCTTGGTAAAACTTTAAAAGAGCCACAAAGTTGTCGACGATTTTTTCGCTCAATATTTTCTGGATAATTAGCATTTCAATGTTTATGAAGGCGACCATACATTTTCAAATTTAGAAAATTCAAACGCACGATCTTTACTGACAGTGTGCGACTCTTTTAGCGCTGCAGCATTCGCTTCTTTTACTTGGGCATCGTCCATCAAATTTTTCCTTTGCCTCTGCGCATAACGCCTCGAACGGATAAACATGTACTGTTTAGAACTCGAATACTTTTCGAGCATTCGCAAAAAAACACAGAGCAAATCAGTGGAGGCATCGAGAAATCTGCACGAAAATTAGTGAATCGCAGTACATTTGTTTCATTATACCCCTTTGTTCTGTTATTTTGTTGCTTCGCTATACTGATTACCAGATCAAGCGTTGTCTCTTGGTAGAAGATGCGGCTTTGCAGATTCTCCGCAATACGCTGAAACTCATCTGTGGAAGAAAGTTCCATGGTTTGTATTACTAGTAATATCTCCTTAAAGGCATGGAGCCCTGATTGTGAAACTGACCAGTCCTAAAATATCAGCTTTCTAGTACATTGAAGGCAACCTACCTTTCCCTCAAAAGAGGCACGAAGCAGCCTGTTCAGCAAAATTAGTGATCTTTCATCCAAAACACAGCCAACAAGGCCCCATTCTCCATCTTCGTCAAAATCGAACTCTTCTGCTCCGCTTTTTTGTAAACCAATCCGCAACCGCAGACAGTTCAAAAAATATCCAATCAAGTAGAGGTAGCACGCCGGATGAGACGCATTTAGAGTCTCATCTTCTCTTTCAAAATTCCGCAATAAAAGTATAAAGAAAGCTTTGTTCTGGTAAGCTCTCGGCAGGATACATATGATAAAGCAACTTACGGTTAAACGACGAATCGAGAAAATCCTCGCAGAATTTGTGCAAGATATTCTGCGCTCTCCCGTACAACACCACAGCCTGGTCAACATCGGCCTTTCAAAATTAGGTTTGTTCCTCGGAAAAGACAAGCAAAAAAATTATATACAATCTTATGTTCGAGATCAACTTACTATTCTATTCGCACCCCTCTTTGGCCGCCTCCATTTCTTGGCGTCATCCAATGCTTTCAAGGAATTCTCAGAGACAGCAGGGGCCCGACCGGACACGGAGAGCCGCTGATTATCATTCGTGACAATTGATACCATCGTACCGAACCGGTTATGCCGTGTAGGGGCGTGTAATGATCGGACACGCGCTACGTCCTTCTCTTTTTGGAGAAGATTACCAAGTTCGTTTAGAGGTGCAACTGTTCTGGTGTACAATGCCGAGGGTTGGGTCCCCCGGAAAATGCAGAATAGTATTTCCAGTAAAACTGCTCCATGATCAGAGAACTGTTCTCCAATGTTGCTGGCAACAACTAGAATAAAATCAAAAATATGTGCATCTGCAAAGCTTTCGACGAGGTCATTTTTCGGTCCAGATTGATCAATCTCTGCAATATTCCGTAGTAAATATAAAACCAGACGAAAGACAGATTCATCGCGCGCACGGCGTTTATGCGGAGAAATTTCCATAATTTCTGTCGCCACCGACAGAATCGCCGAAAGCACTTCCGTTTCCAATAAGCATTTTTTATAAACCGTTTGTGCTAGACGAAGGACTGGATACTGATTTAACTGCTCATGGCTTATATTTTGAGAATCAAGGTCCATCGGCCAAGTCAAGGGCACCAGAAGCTCGACTATGGCTGTTAGCAAAAAACAGAAAATACCAGACAAATTGAAAAATCGAAAAGTGAGGAAAACCGATTAAAAGAAAGGCAGCTTACCACACGCAAGAGCTATGCGACGCATAGATTTGGGGCAATTGCCATTATCATACGAAATCTTGAGAATCGCGCATAAATCCGTCTGTACAAAGTTATGATCGGCTATAAAAGCCTTTACATCCCAACTATTGCCGTGCTCATCATGGTACTGCAGCCACCGCTTCAAATCCTTTAAACAAGCCAGACAATCATCGCCCAAGACGTACTGCGCAGGCTCGGTAGATGCGTCATAACCTCCAACTGCGGAAACCACGTTCTGTAAGACTGCATTCATAGTAGCATCCGACATGCTGCCAAACAAACCAAAGCAAAGACCTAGTGAGTCGTTTGCTACTTTTGAAATCTTGAATCACAACAGACGTATTTCATTTCAACAGCCAATGTTCATAATTGTCGCGTAGACTTTAGGCAACGCGACGCGTTAAATTACTAAATAGATTTATTTGAGATTAGAATACAATCAAATAATACAAATATCCAAGTTATTTTTATACCTATTAACCCTAACTAACCCTATCGATATTGGTTGCAAACTTCACCGATCAGTCGACAGAATGCAAAGCGTTTTGAGCTCTTTTACGGTTAGAACATGATGGGATTATGAGAATTGCAACAAAAGGAACATAGCAGCAAGCTTTGATACGAGCGTATCAGTTAGATCCACGATGTTTATGCAATCTGCTAACACATATCGGAATCAATTCTAAAAGACAAATTAACTCCAAATCGCACACAAAGCCATAGAAATAACAGATAGCTTAAATAATAGACGAAAATTAGAGGCAATGCAAATTATCATAAATTGTACACTATGAAATCTAATTCGACCAAGCTTATGTAATAATCCCTTTAAAGACCCTGAATCAAATTATCTAGCAGTAGTCCAAAAAATCACCAGAAAGAGCACCAGCCAATATACAGCTGGCAAAGATTTTCAACGCTTGTAGCTTGCTGGATGAGCCGTTCAACCTGATTACGGACATCCAATTCATTATTGGGCTTGAAATCGCGACCAGTCAATTTATTGGAAACGCGATTTAATACACTGACAGCTCTCTGGTTCAGTACTTCAGGGCGATAAATATTTTCAAGGGACAATTCACTTTCGTCCATGTTTTGTCGTTTAGCCAAAGGCCGATCAGTCTCATGGTCCTCATCTCCATTTGTCACATCCTTCTTTTCATCGACTGGGCTCGGCTGTGTATTTATCAAGCGCCAATTGATTAATGGATCATAGACGAATGCTTCAAGTACAGCCATTAATGACTCTTTGTGATCGCGCAGCACACGCATAACATGCTCGCAAGTGATACGAAAGCTCCCCTCGATTCCACTAACTTCCATAGCGTTAATCAGCATACGAGTAAGGCGAAATGGAACCTTTTCTGGGAATTTTTCTCTGTGCATTGCCACCTCAAAACAATCACCGAAATCAATGTGAATAATCTTGCCGGAGTATCGATGGAGCATGAGATTCGAAGGGTGCCGATCTCCCAATCCTAAAATGTAGCCCACCATAGACATGACAGCAAGAGATCTGGTATAGTTTGTCCTCCGATCCAGCCAGGCTTCAGAGCTACGGCTCTTGAGCCAGAGAACACGGTACAAATCCTGGCCCGTTGTATTGTGCAGGGAATATTCAAACACTTCAATCTTTTGCAGAAGTGTAAGATTATCATAATCCGGCGCCATTTGCAACATGAGCCGGTGTTCGATATTAAGGAGAATCTTTCGGCTTTCCCTATAATCACGAATAAGAACATGCAGTGTATCGCTGTCCGGCACCCAGCCGATGAGCCCGGAATTTTGTGAGAGCGGAATAACCGGGAACCGTTCCACATTTAAATGGCGCTTAAAGCATTCGGAATCAACGGAAAGCAAGGTGTTTACTAATCCAAACAACTGCATTACCCTTTCATCCTGACGAATATCCTCGTGACCCTTCAAAGCGTACTGGTAGTCCTTACCATCACTGCCACGAATGGTTAGCCGACGAGGCCGTTGCTTCGAGGGAATGACTGTGAATGTTGGATTAAAATGTTCAATGCGCACGATTGGCTTGCCGCTCTGGTAGGAGCCCGGCATAGCGATCTCGAGCCCACGGGCCACTAGCAGCTTTGGCGACACATACTGCAATTCCAGGGTTGTAAGCTGTGGGAGCTGTTTGCTGATTTTTTTGAATACTTGATAGTACAAGTCCCAAGCTTGATTCAAATCAACTGTGTCCCCACTCCGCTTGTACTTATTACACCACTCTCTGGCCTCCTGCAAATCGCGTCCAAAGGCCTGATAAAAGGAAATTTCTCTCAGCGTTTCTGGGCCACGCTCCAGCATATCATGCAGAGGTTCGAGCGTGGCAAACATGGCCTTTATATTATGGTCTCCAAAGTATAATCGGGAAGCTTCCTCCAGTCCTTCGTGCCACTGTTCATGCCACAATATGGCCACTCGAATAAGCTCTTGGCTCACTAACAGCGCTTGTTCCACTAAATGAGGACTGTGTGTCCGCATGTTGTCCATGATGGAAATAGCGGACCTTTGCCGGGAAGTGCTCTGCGATTTTGAGGCAACAGTTATTGGGTAGACCAGAGCTTGTGGATGCGCTCGTCCAACGTCAGACAAAAGCTGGTGAATACTCCTTCTAACAAGACTGCTAGGCGCATGAATCCGGGCAATCAACTGTGGGACTACTTCCAGCCACGTGTCAATACTAACGGTGGAAAATCCCTCGTTTACGACGTAATTTACTTCGGGCCGGCCTCCAAAGTTGAACCATAAAGTAAGAAGACGCAGAGTATTTTGTAACGAGCTTCCTGAGCTGAGCGCAATCGAACGGAAGAAACCATTGATTGCGGGAATTACATTGCGCTGTATTACATCGTTGGAAGGCTCCTCTTGAGTATCATGATGGGGAACCGCCTGGAAATTAGCCAAGGCCCACGAGTGCCAAGCCTTGTACCAGTCTCTGTCGAACTGGGTTGCCAGATAATAAGAATGTAAGACGCTCTTCTCGACCTCTGGCTGAAAAGAAGGGTTAAGGGCAACCTGCCAATCTCCCTGTTTATGGTAGCATCGAGCCAGTAATTTTGTATAATTTTCCAGGTTAGATTGGCTATTTGTTCCGGCTGCCGCACCATTGCTTGCGATACCATTTGGAGGGGAGGAAGAAGCATTTGTATTTGTTGCTACTGCTGCATTTGCAGTTGCATTAGCTACTGCACTTATTTGCGGGCCAGAATCATCAATTTCGAGTCCAATGTCAATGGCCAGTTTAGAGGTAAACTCCTTGAGATGGCTCAATGCTTCATCCCTCTCCCCCAAAGTCCACATGAATTTGAGATGCGCATACACGACTCGGGGCGAAGTGTTTGTAGTCGAAGAAATATTCAACACAGATTCATCTTCGTCAAGCAGCGAGTTGAGCGACTTTTCTGCCAGTCCCAGCCGGCCAGACTTGCTGCAGAGATTTGCAAACTTTATCCACATCTCCATGTTCTCCTTGGGCGATATCACTAGAGCTCTGACTTTGAGCATCCTCTGCCATACTTCCACATTGTGCTGACAGCCTTTCAATCGCTTCATCCACGTAGTACGGATAGACTGCTGCTTAGCCGGGTTATCGCTCGCCTGTTTGTACATTATGATCTCATCCAACTCTGCCAGCATCTGGACACGCACGGTCACACTATAGGCACGATTGTAGCTCTCGCCTACTAGCGCGGTAAGTTCAGTGTCCAGCAAATCACGTGCCTTTGCAATCTGTGCTTTAGCATCCTTGAAATTATTGCTGTGCAGGGAAATAATTGCTCGGAAAAAGGCTCTGTCGGGAGACTCTGTACGCATAACAGAGATATAATCGTCCATTAGCTCCCACCGACCCAGGCCCCAAGCGGCTGCTGCGGCCAAGGGCGCAATTGACCTGCGCGCTTCCTGGTTTGCGTGTATCCATTTCACCTGAGCCAGCTGTGAAAGCAGATCCCACTCGCCTAGAGCATGTAAACAGCGCATTTTACCCATTGTTACACTAAAATTATTAGGCTCTGTCTCAGCGCGTCTCTCGTAAGCTGCCAGAGCATCCTCCCACCTTTGCAGCTTCTCGTACCAGGTTGCTTTAAGCTCTAGTTTGTGATGAGCTTGAGCATAGCCCAAGATGCCTATGGCCGCGTCTGGCTGTTGCAACTGATTATTGATACTAATCAGGGCCTCTATTGTATCCGTCAAAGGCTCATTTATAAACTCGAGTTCCTTGTAATGAAGAGCTTTTGCAAAAGCATGACATTTAGCAGCATAGGCGCCAAGAGTACGAATATCAATAGGCAGAGCTTTGTCATCGTGCTCCATAAACTCGGCCAAGTTCAATAAGATTTGCAAGATTTCAGGAGGGATGTTTGGTGAAGTCAACGCTGTTTCTATCGATTTAACCAGCTCGTCCTGGTACTGTTCATACAATTCTGTCCAACAAGAAACAAACCCAGCATTAAAAAGCTCTCGTGCTAGTGGATAGTAGACACCTGCTAATCCAGCACAAGCTCTTAGCGCATGCGAAGGCGATTCTTTAAGCAGTTCCACACTAAGCCTACGGATCCACTCTAGCCAGTCTTCACGAGTAGATCTCTGAGAAGCTTCCCAGGCGTTCTTCAGATGCTGCTGATTAACAGGCAGCTTTTTGGCCCCAGTTTCCGGTTTGATCATACTCTCCTGCACCACACTTTCAAATCGTTCGTCCGGATTAAGGTCCTGAGGTAGTGATTCGCCGCGTAGCAGCTTTGATACAAGTACATCGTAATTGTGATGCTGGATTCTGTTGTTCAAAAGGCACTTGTTTATCATGGGAATAAAAATTGCATAATCGTACCCTAATTGAAAGATCATTGCGCACAGAGTGTCCATGGCGGTCATGCGCAGCTCTGCGTTAGGATTACTAAGAATCCGAGCCAGGGGGTGAATGATACGCGAAGCATGATCAGAGATGTTGACGCGACGCGAAAGCTGTGCAACTGCTTTTATGGCCGTCCGCCTTAGTTCAAGAGGCGAGTCGTTGCGTTCAAACATTTTGACAATAACCGGAAGGATCAAGTGCATGTATTCCTCAATGTTTGAACCAAACACAATAAAGGTATGGAGCACTTTTTGTGCTGCGGCCCGGCTGGTGCTCTCGTCCAAATCAAAAATTTGTAACATTAGCGGTAATAAAGCAGGAAGATGGATTTTGAACTCTCCATCCAGCGCAATTGCAATCGATTCTACCAGCGACAAGAGTGTAATTTGCAGATCAAGCTTGGGGTTCCAAAAGTCTTTGATAAGATCAAATATTTCGGGTAAAAAGTTCCGTATATGCTGCTTCACAATGGTCACTAAAATGCCAAGTTGTTGGAAATAAAATTCCAGTATATTCGGAGGAGCATTACGCATTACTGCCAGAAACCCGGGGACAATTTGGCCCAAAAAGGCGACACATTTCAACCCAAGCGTTTTAAATATATACATAACAGCCTGAATGACGGCAGTGTGGTGAATTCCAAGAGATGGATCTCGTAAAATATTCATAAGTGTAGTTATAACCACGGTAGGAAAGTAGTCTTCCGACGAAGGTCCCATTCCGGCCATGAGCAATGACACATCCGGGCTGATAGTTTTTTGCTCTTGAATATGTTCTTCATCCTTTGACTCGATTATTTGGTACCTATAGGGATCCAGAGCACCCAATATCCCAATCACTTTAACAGTTTCCCGTCGTATGGAATGAGCCTGTTCTGTTTTCAGTATTCCGACTAGAATATTGAGGAGTGAAGGATAGTCGATATAGGGCTGAACAACGTAACCCGAATTTCGTGAGAGCTGGCCTAAAGTACGTAGAGCAGCTTCCCTCTTCATCGGTGAGCTCTGGTCCTGCAAAGTTTCAATAATAAGTGGCATAAATTGCGGTATATAGGGCTTCAGGTCCTCGCCTCCAACTTCTGCTAATTCGCCCAAAGCGCCTAAAACACTTGACGCTACACCAGGACTCGAGTCATGGGATTTCGGCAATAAGACTTTAAGCATTGGCTCAACATAGGGCCTGATTAGTTTACGAGCTGCCTTGACCAGCAAGCTTAGGAGCTTTGCACTTTCTTCCTTGTTGCGGCTAATTGAAGAATACTCGAGATCTGTCAGCAATTGAATCAAGGTCTTTCGCAAAGATGGCATAACATAAGCAGGATTATGAACAGTCAACCGGCCAATTGTGGTTATAGCAACTTCTCGAATAGCAAAATATTCATCATTAAGGGCAATGAAAAGCGATCGAATATTATCTGCTTGAGCCAGATGACGATCAAAACGCTCGTCAAGCGAGGAAAGAACGATAAGCCTGATAGAGGGATCAGGATCAGCAATTCCAACGGTCAACAGCTTCTCCAAAACTTCCCCAACAACTTGAATGGCATAATTGCTTGTTTGATAACAAATAGGATCCCGAACAAAGAGTTGACAGCACGTGACGGCTGCTGCTTTACGAACTTCGGGACTATCATCCTCCAAATACGATATGGCGCAATCCCGTACAAACTCGTTCAAAGCGTGTCCGGAAAAATCGAAAGTGCCCAACGTTTTCAAAGCAAGTACAATAAGCTCACTGTCCTTCAAATCAACCGACATCGTGGACAAATCTCGCGCAATTCCGTTTTGCACACCCGCACGGACATTAGCCGGACTGCCCGGAGGCTGAAATGGTTTTCCACTAAGAATAAGACTGAGCATGTTTATTAATCGGTCCTGTACAGGATTAAGGAGAGGCGGAATATAGTGGCCGATGTCCGCGAGAGCTTGACGAAGGTCATTGCTAAGCCCACAGGCAAACATCAAGTCCAATATATCATGATGCATGTATTTCGTAAGAGACTGTCCGATAGCCCGGGCCAGCATTGAAATGCACTGGAACACCTCTGCTTCGTTTGCTGTTTTACTGCGGTTCTTTACGGATAAGTTTTCGCGGATAGCAACCATTATAGAATCAAGGTATGGATTAGTAGCGCTACCAACCGCAGCAGCAACATGACCAATAGCAATAAACGCCGGCGCTCGCTCGCGTTCTCGTTTTAACTGCTGCAATAGATGCGTCATTGATTTGTGCAGATAAGACTTGATAAATTCGGCAGGATTATACGCCGCTAACGTGGGGATTAACAAAATTACAGACCGTCGGACGAGGTAATCCTTGTGATCCTTGTACTTCAATACAATTTCACAGACTTCATGGTATCGTTCATGCATAAACATACCCGCCTTCAACAAAAGCTCGCGATAGACCAGTAAACTCCCATGAATAGCTTCTGGAGTACCCAATTTGAGGCCGAATTGCGCCTGCTCCAGCGTTTTTATATAGTACTGAGTTCGTAGCGAGCTTTCCCTCTGATATATTATTTCCAAACAAGTGCTTAAACACTCTGCTGCACTGTTGCGAATTTGCACTTTTGAGTCCCTCAGAGCACCCCATAAAGCATCCAGTATTTGTGATACATAAGAGTATATTAGAGTAGGAGAGTTTACTGCTAATTCCTGCAGGACTAAAACGGCTGCCAGTCTTCGATTGCCGTGGCGATCGCCTTGTAGCCACTCTAGAGCCCTACGCACTTCAAACTCAACAAACTCCGCTGTTAAGGTCCCACCAGGTAAAGCCAGACGGCCCAGGGCTTTAGCCGCAAGTGTCATTGTCTGGATATCATTTCCTGGAAGTGCCAAGCGTAGATAATTGGCAAAACGAGTGATCTTCGTCGTGTTCTCCTCGCCCTCATAGTCTATAAGCTTGTCTATTTTTGTTAATGAAAATATCGAGCAAAAGACATTATATTGATCATACCAATGGCAATAATCCCACCCAGGCGATCATTGTTCTCGTTTGAATGGATCAATTCAAAAATACGGCGATTGATCTCGTTGTTGAACCGGGTCAGTTGTTCACCCGATAACTCACGTGATTGGCTCGCCACCTATGCCGCATAGAAAAAGAATAGAGTAAGTAAAAGCTTCAGGACATTCTACTTTGATATTTCGTCACATACGTATTCACGTAGCTCGCCCGCCGCATGACTCCGTACATCTTCGGTTCTGTTGTTAACTGCTTGTTGCACATTTAGATTCTTACCTGCTACGCAGATCCTCAAAGATTGCATTCATTGCGAAACTGTTGATGCGTGTTCCATCATGACTCGCACATAATATCGATACACAAGTAGGCGTGTGTTGGCGAAGCGGTCAATATGCCGTAGTGTTTGATCAGTCAACCGTTCAGCTATAAATAATTGTGAATAACACACTCACATAATTAGATATATCGATGGAATATGCTTATTGTATTTCCCGATAAATCAAATCACAACCCTAACTAACCCTAGATTATCTTTGAACTATTTAGTTCTGTGTTTCGTAGTATAATAAAAGTATATCGGCTTACATCTATACTCTTCCAAATTCTTAGAATTCATGAATTATTCGGGTCCAATAGACGGCTAATTAATATATGGCGGCACGAATTGGCAGATGCAGTCTCCTCCGTCTAGTGCATGTCATGGCAAGATATCTTTAATATAGCTAATTATGCAAAAAACACGAACCACAGGGGCATGATGCAATGCTACAATGATTTCAAATTTTCTATGCAATGCGTCCTATTTCTTTTGAGTTTGCCGGACCTGCTCAATCAAAGTGTCCACCATTTCCACACTGGCACTAGGATTGCCCTTGTTATACACAAACAGCCCCTGTAACATGGCAGGGCTCACATTTAAATCCGTGGCAGAAGCAAGTTTGCGACAGAATTCGTCAGCAGCAGAGTCCTCACCTTCGTAAAAGCGTAGGAACATTTGCCGAACTTGAGCCGGCGACGCATTATCGAGCAAACTCATACGGTCTACGCGCCCAGGCCGAATTAGCGCTGGATCAAGCCGGTCCAAATGGTTTGTAGTCATAAATATTATGCGTTCTTCCGCTGACATTACACCATCAAGCGCGTTAAGCAGCCCGCTAAAAGTTACGTTCGTAGCACGGTATCCGGCTTCAGTACCGGCCTTTTCACGGCCTAAAAAGGCAGCGTCGATATCCTCCAACAGCAATATACATCGCTCCGGCAAATTCGACATTAAAAAGTTTAGCTTGTCATCCGTCAGGCCCCGCTCAGACAGATTTAAAACACAAATGTTGTACTCCATGTCGCCCGCCAATGCGTATATAAAACTTGTTTTCCCACTTCCCGGGGGCCCATACAAGAGGTAGCCTCGTCGATACGGGATGCCACGGTCAGCGTACCACTGGCGTGAGCAAACAAAATCCCGTACGTCCCTCAACAAGGACTCTTTTACATCTCCATCGAGAATGACACTATTCAAAGATCTCCGGGTCCGTGGCTGCCCAAAAGGCCTCCATTCAGTACCCCAAGCAGTGTATATCACAGTCTTGCCCTGTTCATTACGTAGTGCTAGTTCGCGTGCTGCCTGCAGCATCGCATAAAAAACGCCCCGGTCTCGGGCAAGAGTGGTAAGCGTTACCGTTTCCCACGGAGACCCTGTAGTCAAGTCAACGATTTTACCGCTTCGAGCGCGTTCCACTTGGATCCAACAGCCACCGTACTTTATAAAGTGCTTGCCCAACCCAGGGACTAGCTCAAATGTTGCCTTTGCCTTTCCGCCATCACGTTGGGTAAAGTGGGTCTCCACTGCCAAATGGTGAGATCGTGGAACATTGTCTGCCATCCACTGAAGAAACCAATAATACGACTTATCCTTGGAAGGGATCTCTAGTGTAACCAGCATTCGCCGTTTTGCTACAGTTGCTGCTTGCACTACACCCCGCCGTGCAATAGCGGCAGCGCCACCCAAAACCATGAGACCAGCGCCCTGTACGAGTTAGTATTCTAGAATAAAGAGGACTGGACTAACTCCTTTTTCGAAATCAAACAGCACAGTTATTGGCAAAGTTTCTTACCGCACTCATAAACTGATTGTCTTGTAACAAGCCGGAGAGCCACGATCGTGGCCGTTCGTCGAGCCCATTTCGCTCGTTAAGAGCGGCTCCCGTATTTGCTTGCATTTTATAGTGAACGCATGTCTTGTACCGTGGAGATATTGCAGCAGCAAGTGAATAGTTGTAGAGAGGTAAACCCTAATCACGTAAATTGTGATGTGACGGCATCTGCTTTCATTTTATACGATAAAAAGCTAAAGTATAACCCTAACTAACCCTATACCCTTTTCTGCGCGATACAGGTGTTCAGAATTAGAGCGTAGTGGTATAGAAGGGATTCCTTACTTTCCGTATAACGGCTTTCGTAATATAGCATTACAGTAATAATTGATACTATACGGAGTACGCAATTAGCTCTACACACACGTAAGCACAAGCTCCAATCATGAGCGATCGGTAAGAGTATTGAAAAGTTTCCCTGCTAATTGCAAAGGTATGCTTTTTCGCTTACGACCTTCTCGCCAAGTGGAAAGCTTGTGCAGATTGATTATGCTCTCACTGCCGTGAATCAGGGTGTTACGTCTCTCGGTATTCGTGGTAAGAGCAACGACCGACAAAAGAATTGTCTTTTGCTTACATCAAGCTGCAAATGGAGTAGTCATCGCGACGGAGAAAAAGTCTGCGTCTTCATTGACGCTGCAACACACGATTGAGAAAGTATGCAGAATCACTCCTGACATTGGAGCAGTATACTCGGGTATGGGCCCTGATTATCGTGTCCTCGTGGACAAGGCCCGTAAAGTAGCACACACCAACTATAAGCGCATTTATAATGAGGAACCTCCCACCAAAATTCTGGTTCAGGAGATTGCAAAAATCATGCAAGAGTCTACTCAATCTGGGTATGTTGTCTGGGATCTAGTCTGTCGTTATGATCTTTCTTTGCTTTGTTTTCTTTAAACACAAGGAATTAACGTTTAAGGGGTGTGCGGCCGTTTGGTGTAAGCTTGTTGGTGGCCGGCTATGATGAAAACTCTGGCCCGACGCTATGGCAAGTAGATCCCTCGGGATCGTACTTCCCGTGGAAGGCAACAGCAATCGGCAAGGGAGCAACGTCGGCCAAAACTTTCCTGGAAAAACGATACAATGAAGATATTCAACTAGATGACGCTATAACTACGGCACTACTTACTTTGAAGGAAGGGTTTGAGGGTGAAATGTCGCCAGAGACTATTGAAATTGGTATAGTGGGACCGCCAGAGACACGACTCAGCGGGATTGAAGGCCGTCCCGGTCCAAGGTTCCGGCGTTTAAGCGTGGATGAAGTACGGGATTACCTTGACCAGATATGATTAAAATATGCATTATAGTTACTTTAATTTAAGCTCTACTATGCATGCATCGTAGTCGCGTCCCCGAATAGCTCCTAATTAATGTTAAGGATTGTAGATATTTCATAATTTTAGTTTGCTCTTTTTCCATTAGGACAGGGACTTAGGGGGCTAACTTGGGCGCTATATGCGCGTATGAATGCATGATTCATCTGATAGCGAGTCTCGTGTCGACCTGCATCTGAGCTGAAACCAGTCATAAAGCCCTGGTTCTATGTTATCGGCAGGCGTTCAGTCTAGAGAACCCGCTGCTTTAAGATTTACTCTAAACTGTAGTTTTCCTCTCAAAGAAACTTTTTGGCGGCAGCTTTGACCTTTGCGTCAAAGGTAGGATTTGTAACCTTGTCATCAACACCATAGAACGGGTTGAGTAATGTTTTGAGATAGAGCTCATGCAGCTCTGAAAAAAAACCCTTTAGACCATCTTCCGACCTCGCACCGTGAAGCATGATAAATCTGACGCCTACATGTCAGCCAAATTCAGCGGAGAGCCGAGCTTACAAGATGATGTCAGGTAAACTGATACGCAAATATTGCTAAAACTATCGACTTGTTTGATGTACCTAGGCTCAATTAGAAAATGAGTAAATGATTGCATACATTTGATTATTGATCCATTGGACTTCCTCCACAATATCGAGCGAAGAGTGTGCAATGAACTGGTTCATATACTTTTGCTCTTGATGAAACTATTATTAATTTAGAACCTGGAAGCCCAAAAATACAAACCTTGGCCGAGCCATCTCCACCTTGTTTCGATGTTCCAAGCTCACATTCATATATAGGGTTATCTTTAGTACCAACAATGACCAGGTAGTACGACATGTAGGTCCACGCGCCGCCTAAGCGTTTCGAGTAGGTGCAACGCTGATGATGACGGTGCTGTGATTATTATTATTATTATTATTATTATTATTATTATTATTATTATTATTATTATTATTATTATTATTATTATTATTATTATTATTATTATTATGAAATGACCTCTTGAAGACAAATAAATAGGAACAATACGCGCCACTCTATGTTTTTATGAATGGATTGACGCGCTCGAATGGAGAGCACAGAGAGTCTTGAACAGCAGGTTCTGGATGAGTACGCGTCACTTGTGGCCAACTTGAACACGGTAACTTTTTGTCTTGCAAAAGTCACTAATGGACAGCTTTCTGCTAGTATTCTAAGTCTGTCACAATCGCCGACGACAGAACTCGGAGAAGATATGCGACGAGTAGAACGTAAAGCTAATCTCGTATTCACACTTTTCAAATCATCAGTTTGGTCAATACTTGATGTGATTGAACACAATGAGCAAAGTATGGATGAATAATCGCGCGCGCTGGTCTACTTCGTCGTGGGCTATTGAAATCAAAGCCAATACCAAATGGCAGCACGGCAGATTTAACGCTACTGTTCATTATAGAACTAAAAGTGATGATTTAAAGAGCAGCACTGAGTTTTCCAGGCTTTCAAAAAACACGTGTGTCATTCTACAATCTCTATGAATCAAAATCCACCAATTTAAAGTCAATGCGTAGAAAGACCTGGAAGAGTCCATCTTTGCAGAATGCCATTAAATCATCATGGTCGGTACCGCTCGAGTTCGTTCTTTGGGTCCTTCAGAGCCGATACAATGTACTATTATAGCGTTAGCATTAAAATCTAAGCAGCTTACCTTTGTGTGACTTCCTCGCGCAAACATCTGACCCTTTTTGTTGAAGAACTCGATCTTTGTAAACGCAATACTACTGCCTTGGCGTATTAAACAACTATTGTGATAAGGCTTTACCCAATTTTTCACAGCAACTGACCTGTGTGTTAGTCGAGGATGGTAAACCGGCATACAATATCGATTTCGTCTCCCGCTTTCCCACCTGAATTCTAAGCTTTGACGCTACTCAAGTAATTACCGCTACTCAAGTATGTTTGGTTCATGTCAATGGTGACGCCGGTCTGTTGCAGTCCACGGCTAGATATTGCTAGCGAACCGGCCAAATCGTCTTGTACATTAGTAAATAGCCAGCAGAGCCCATACTTAGAGCGGCGATTGTGCCTCCATGTAAACTGCCAATGCGGTTCTGGTATATTAGTAAAGCAATGCTGTTGATAGCGATAGCAATACCAAGTGATACTGCTGCAATGCTAACGTCAGGCTAACTTTTCCGGGGTCGGCAGAAACTAGTTTTAGCTGTTGCGTTTAGCCTTCCCTGTTGGCAATCTTACTCCGCCGAGCAGGTGAAAGTCCATGCCCCGCGCATCATGGAACTGTTGCAGGATCTAGTGCGCGGTTAATGTATAGTCCGCACCAGATACTTACCCTTCCAACGAATCCAAAAGACCGGCCTGCCATTATTACAAGAACCTGTCGCGAACGCTCCCTCGTTTAGGGTTTAGATTGCAGTTACGAAATATATTAAATCGTTATTCTATGCACAGTAATTGTGTGGAGAAGGATTGACCAAAAGCCTGTAAATATCGTAAAATATTGCTAAGCAATGCCTACTCGATGTGCCCGTACGACCAAATTATATGGTACTGCCCACATTTTTATCTCGCAAGGCTTACCTCCAGTTTTGTGGATACACGATTGAGGCTGTAGCCCCAGAGTAGATAGGTATATATAAATAAATAAATAACTGGTAATAGTCAATTATCACTTACGGCTTGATTCATGTTAAACCATGCTGAATAACCCAACACCTTCCCAACCCTCAAAATATATCCGTACTGTGCAATCTAACTTTAGCAGCGATCTCCCTCCGAAACATTAGACTTAACCTTCAAATCCAGCTATTATTGTAAATGTACAAAAAGCCAGATTACACATCCAGATTACAATGTGTAAAACACAAGTGTCGTTTACCCATCGTAGACCACCGCACATCTAACGGTCGAATCCAATTGCTGGATTGGTACCTTTTCCCAGATATTAGTAGTAACGATACGTGCAAGAGACGACAAGTAGGCGCGTACGTCTCTTGTTACCATTAACGCTATACTTTATACACAGTAATATGGCTTGAGAGCGTGGTAACCTCCCTCGTTCTCAGCCTACTCTACGCTATGGCGGATCCGGAGAGCACGCCGCGGCCAGTGTCGCGGTCAGGCTCTCCCGGGGGATCGTCGTTGCCGATAGACAGCAGTTCGTGTCAGAAGCTTGCACAGGGCTCAGAGCACCGCAACTCGCTCGCGCCCACGTGGTGGTATAAATGGCCTATGTCGGCCAGTCTGCCCCGGTCTAGCAGCCCTATAGGATCTTTGCGCAAAGGCCGATCTCCTACTGGCAAAAGCCGCACGTCGCCAAAGAAATTGGCGTCACCTAACTCGTCGGCCTCACCGAGTTCGAGTCCCGGACGCGTTTCGCCAAGCAAATCGTCTGCGTCTGCCGCCTCCAACACGATTATCGGCAATGTTAACCCTAACACCAATTCTAGTGCAAATGGCGTTACCAGCACAAGTTTAAACTCGAATTCGAATGCAAACTCGAATGCTAATTCGAATGCTAATTCGAATGCTAATTCCAATTCTAATTCCAACGGCAGCACGAGCATGGGAAGTTTTTTTTCTCGATTTCGGCCATCACCAAATAATCGTACGCGAGACAGTACGCGCGACACGGCAGCAGATACTTCGCCGGTAAAACGAAACGTAGAAAGCCGTGTTTGTCGGGAACCTGTTTTTGGTGTTTCCCTGGATCTTGCGGTGGAGAGGAGTCAGCAACGTGATGCTTTTCTGCGTACGCGACTGCCTATTGTCGTTACTCAATGTATAGAATTTTTGGACACACACGGGCTTGATGAAGTGGGCCTTTACCGTGTGCCTGGAAGTTTTGCGGAAATAAGGCGGTTGCGTAACAGATACGATTCGGGAGAAGAGGTTCAGTTGCAGAGTGGTGACTATGAAACCTATGACGCACACACAGTTGCCAGCTTATTGAAATTGTTTTTGCGAGAACTGAAAAGGCCGCTTATTCCGGGCGAGCAAGCTAAACGAATGCAAATTATTGCAGCACAATATGACAAAGCGGCTGCTTGTACAAGTGCAGATAAAGGATCAGCGCTGGCCGAGGGTGATTCTGCGAACTGCTCTCCGCCAAGCACACTTGACCTGTCTATAGTGGCGGAACAGCTGCATTCTGTCGTTGCGGAACTACCTGAACGCGTGCGTGAGCTATACAAAATAATAAGCTCTCATTTAAAGCGAGTCGCTGATCACGCGGAGGAAAATCGTATGAATATTTCGAATTTAGGGTTAGTTTTCTGCCCCAATTTGGATCTCGGAAGTGTTGCATTTCGTGCATTTGTGGAATATGGTGATATTGTGTTTGCAGAGAAGCCGCCAGAGACACTGTTTGACCCTCAATCGTACGTGTACGTGTCGCCCGTACTTAAGCAAGGCGAGTTTGGTCACGATATTGATGATCAGTACAAAAGACAAAATAAAACTTTGTTCCAGCTTTCTGTGGCTGCTGAGCAGAATCTGCGTAATCTGGAAATCTCTACAGACACGGACGAGAAAGACGAGTCTGCCAGTCGGTGACAAAAAAGGGGTGCTTGTTGGCAACAATATTGTCTAATGTTGTCGTTGAATAACTGCGTTTGTTCTTTCATAATGGCCATTATTCAAAGCGCTGCACACAAAAATGTCTGGCCCCGAAACGCAACGTTTAGTCGACCAAATCACGGGCAATTGTGCAATTATTCGTTTATTCGTTTATTCTATATATACTATACACATTATACAGCAATAGGCTTGTTTTGATCACGGCTTTATTATGCTGCTTACTGATATTGGGGGATCCTTTCCGATGTATCAGGATTGGGTACTGATTTTGAAATTGTTTATAATTCATCCTGTTGTTGCTATTTTCAAATGAAGCAATATCTTATAACCAAGATAGCGTTGATCCCTGTGTTCAACGAATGCGGTATGAAAAGTTTTTTAATGCCTTTAGTCATATAAATATCAATATCAGTTTTTTTTTATTTTTTTTCTATGTATTGTTTAGCAATGAGGTCGCGCAGTTTTGGTCAACGTCCATTGCAGAGCATGACAGAATTATCTATAGTAATGAAATAAATTATTTATACACTGTAAAAAATTATGCCTTCAAATATAGAGAAGATAGAGCTCGTGAAAACTTTGCCGACAATGCGAGGAAAACATCGTTGGCTGTTGTAAAGCGCTGGCCAATCCGGCCGGCCAGTGGAGATTTGTTGAATTTGGACTGAATTGTATCAAAATCTGTGGGAGGATCCCGCCGTAAATCTTCCAAGACTGCCATACTGTCGACGAGGTCGGTTTGTGCAATAGCCGGCTTGCTCTCTGTAAAGTCAGAAATAAAAAATTCTTTAATTAACATCGATCGATATGAGTATTAAACATTCTTTCAAACGACAAAAATTTTATAGTCACAAACAACTTGAGCCATTGACAACAATAAAAATAATAAAATTACCGTCCAAAATTGAATAAAGCTCGAAAAACAATGCGACAAGCACGTCCTTTGGGACATAATCGCATCGAATCAAGGAGCACAAGCAAGTGCACGCGCGACGAGTCCGGCCGGCGGACACTTCAGTCATGTATTCCCCGACTGTGGCAAATGGAGCGATGAGCGATGCAACCATAGCACGCATATTTAACGGCGAAGACAAAAAAGATTTAAAATCCGGATCGTCGAGTCCGATACAGGAAGATTGATATATACTCCCCTCCACAAGGAACCAGGTCAAGCGATCAAGCTGGGTAGCATTATCGGCATAATCGTAATAACTTATCGCCTGCTTAAACTGTCCCGTATTTTCTTGCTTTTTGGCCCAAGCGTTCGCAATAACTTTAGCCTGCCGGGGTAATTCAAGATCCTCACAAATCTTTAAAAGCCCATCAACCCTGTCCTTATCCGGGAGAGAAACGTGATCGATACACAGTTCAATACGATCGTACCCCGGATCACCAGCAGCAACCCAGTAAACAATAGCAGCGTCCCAAAGCTCGTCAACTGCAATGCACTGGGCACCGAGATCCAGAAGAAAAAATTGCCGGACAGAACATCCGTACTCGGGCGGAGCATAGTCCTCCAGCAAAGATTGGCAAAAGAAAAAGTTTGCCAACAGTGCTACAAAGTAAGCGTCCCAGTTCATCACGATTTCAAGCGTTTGAATAACATCGGCATTGATTACCGCAGCACAGGCCAGTTCCAGTGGTGAGGTTTCGTCTACGGGAAAGCCATCTTCGTCGTGCTGAACCTGCTCGAATAAAATGGCGAGGGACATTTGATCAGTGACGACTAGAGGATCGCGTAACGCGGCAATTGCAGCCAGGCACTCTTGCCAGGTAGAACTGACCTTGACGATAGTATCACGGTCTCCATTCAAGATCTGGACAAGAGCTTTGAGGCCCGAACCGTAATCGGCATTATTAAAATCATCAACGAGTGCATTTTGCAGACGACTGACACGTGATCGCCATTGTTTTAATCGTAGCGGGTAATCTCCACGCAAGTTTGAGTCCTGGACGCTTGGAGCAGCGCTCAGCACGTCAGTAATTGCAGTGATAGAACCATTCTGCGGCAGTCCACCGTGCTGAAGGCAATGAGCCGCCTGTGGGAAAAGGCCACGTAGCACTAGTCTCATTACATAATCCCAGTACTGTGGGTGCTCATAGGGGATGCGGATACTCATAATCTCGATTCCGTCTTCCGGGGCTGGTTGTGGGTCAAACGTATTGACCCAAATTAAGAGAGATTGAGCGAGTAAAGAGTTGCTATCTCGAAAATATATGCATCGAGCCAGACTGAAAATACTGAATGCTTGTTGTGCTCCGTCAAACGCTGATTGATCGGTTTCTGTTGCTTGTCCGTGGAAAGCGTTTATTTCGGAAAGGCATTGACGGTAGATGTCATCTGCTAATAACGGCAGCCGCCAGGATGTCTCTTCATCGTAAAGAAACTGTCTCACTTCGTCGTTTAAGTCTCTGAAGCGTGCAAGCGTACTTTTTATTAACTTTGCATTAGTTAGTTTATTATCAAGTTGAGCAAGCCGGTGTTTACTTGCAGCCTTCGGAAAAGAAAAGCGAAAAACACAATAAAGAAAAAGGTTTGCACACAATGTAGACTGGCCAGCTCGTTGGTTTGTTTGTACACTCAAAATTGACTGGACAAAAGTTAAATAGCGCTTTAAATTCACAGAAAACAAAAACCAAACCACGTTACAACGATCCACCCGATTTCAATTTCGAATATTGAATTATCTACTTACACGAATATCGATCTCGTTTATCTTATTAACTTGTACTTCATACAAGTTGGTCTCAACATCGCCGTGAAAGGGAGCACTTTTAACCTAAAATTAGCTTTAAATTAAAAACAAGCTTACCAATTGCATCTTTTCTATGCGTAGAGAGCCACTCGTAAGCGCAGCAATGCCTCCTGTTCCCCATTGGTTTGGCTTAAAAAGAAGAGTTCGTCCTTCCCTATGCCAGTTTCCCAGTTGGCCTGCTTCTATTGGACCGTTGACGATATTGATAGGCTTGACTACCGCTTCAGCGGTGCCATTATCAGTCTCATCTTCCGAGTCAAACATGCTACGCTACGCAACACATTCGGTGAGCGCGCGTCAGGGTTTGAGTCCGCTACAAATGCAATGACAAATTAAAACAATAATATTAAGAACAATCACAATAATAACATTACACACAGCACTAATAACAAAGCCTTTATTTATTTTTTATCTTATTTTTATTTTTATTTTTATTTTTACTTTTACTTTTATTTCTAGTTCCAGTTCTAATTTTTTTTTTTTTTTTTTTTTTTTTTTTTTTTCTTTTTATTTCTTATTATTATTATTATTTTTTTATTTTTATATTCAACAATTTCTTATTTCCATTGGTACCTCCGTCATACTTGGAACATTATCCACTACCACTTTGCCACAATGGTATTATTTAAATAATTTAGGAAATATAGGTTGGAAATTGTTCTTATGGTAGAATGATTGAATTAGAAACTCACAAAAGCTTTAGCTAAATCCCCCAAGGATCTGGGAGTTCGCTTGGGCTGTTTATAATTATGTGTTACAAATGTCTTTAAACTAAAGTCAAGAACTGACACGCGCGATAGATGTATCTGAATTAGGAGAGTGAAGTATGAATCCCAAGCTACAAGCGCAAAAATAAATATGTATAAAGTGTGATATAGTGTGCCTTTTGTGGTATCGCTCACTAATACTAAAAGAAGACACAAGTCACCCAAAAGAGATTGTGAGCTCTAAAGATTATAATGACGATGGAAAAGAAGGTGGAATAATTATGAATAATCAACGAACATAGACTATTTTGTTTATTATTCATCTGCCTCTGTCTTAGAATGAGAGCAGGGCTGAGTAAAGTCTAAAATTTGTGTGAGCCATGTTTACGGGCTTGATTGAGGAAGTTGGTGGTAAGTTTATTATTGTATTTTCAGCTGACGGGGCTAGTCGTGCAGGCCGTGGAGCCTGATGACCGGAGCGATTCTAAGGGCGAACCAGGATTTTCGCTTTCTGTCGGCCAGTGCCCCACAATCGTTAGCGATCTGCATCTGGGCGACTCGATTGCGGTGAACGGTGTCTGTCTGACAGCCGTACAATTCAGCAAGGATGCGAGTGCTGTAAAGTTTGGTGTGAGCCCAGAAACTCTCCGCAGGTCAAATTTGGGCTCGCTTTGTTCTGGTAGTAAAGTAAATCTGGAGCGCGCCCTCCGTGCGGACGCCCGACTGGGAGGCCACATGGTCCAAGGGCACGTGGATACAGTGGCAACCATAGATCGCATCGAAGCTGATGGGAATGCGATAGCGTATACTTTTTCCGTGTATGACGGTGCCAGCGAGATACTAAAGTACGTTGTTGAAAAGGGTTATATTGCACTAGACGGCACATCCCTGACAGTTACAGCTGTGGGAGAGTCACAGTTTTCTATTATGATGGTGGCCTATACACAGGACAAGGTTATAATGCCGTCAAAAACAGTGGGCGATACGGTGAACGTGGAAGTGGACCAGGTTGGAAAGTATTGCGAGCGCTTGCTTGCTGGCCACCTTGCTTCTATCACGGCTGCCCAGGCTATCGGATGCAGGGATTAGGTTTCCTGTCCTACAGTATAGCGGAAGATTGGCGGTGGATCAAGGATGCAACTTTTGTGGAGTCGGACTGCTTCTTTAATGCCCAAACGTCGGTTTGTCAGGCAAAACGTTGTATGGCAAGCAAAATGTTTCAATATGTTTATAACAAGAATGTACTATTTTCGTTACAGCATAATACCATGTCAATAGGGTTAGTTAGGGTTAATTATTGGACTAGAATAATCTAAACTTGCCAGAGTACCTTTGGCGTCCTTTAACAAACAAAACTATGCAGCTTTACAGAGTGTACAAAGCGCACAGAGTATCTTGGCACCTTATGTCAGCACATTATATTGGCACTATCACGAGCATTGGTCCCTCCCTCGTAAAGTAGGTGTAGGAAATTGGCGCTCAACGCCATTTATTGCTTGTGAGAAAAGGAAAAGGCATATTTTTATCGTATATTACTTAGAAGCTACTTGCCGCTATCATGCCTTAACTGCTCGTATATATCGTCATATTATTTAACAGTGGCCATTGGCCGCGATAAGCAAAAAGCGGGCGGAAAGGCGTCTCACTTTTGAGCTATGGATACCGAAAAGTGTTTGGGCGCCAATGCGGTAGTACAGACGTCGCGCCGACTGCCAAATTCGCGTAGCACGTTAATTGCAGTAATTGCTATATTGTTGACAGTTTTTACTTTTATTTCAAGACAATGTCACCCACAGGAAGTAGAGAGCCGTGCTCTTTGTCAACAAGCGCCTGCAATTGCGCCTCCTCCAGATCAGGCGTTGGACGAGACAAGGGATTATATAGCTTCAGAGGAATACCAGAATATATCAGCAAACTTTTTGGCGGAAGCTGTACGCTTACCCACAGTGTAAAGATGACTTTTCAGCTGTTTGCGTTACTAATAGCCAAGTGCCTATGACGATTTGGGACCTGTGGGCAAGGATCCACGATGGGACATATTTTACAAATTTTCGGATTTCTTGCACGCAAGCTTTCCCGTGCTGTAAGTTTTTATTGGAAATGTACCAATCTAATGAAGGCAAGCCACAGCAATCTGCACTTGGAAAAGGTCAATACCCACGGGTTATTGTACACGTGGAAAGGCTCGAATGATTCTTTGGCGCCTGTCATTTTCATGGTAGGACAGTGTCTGCTTACTCTGAATTTTTAGATTTCCAATGTTGACTACCGAATCCTCATTTTCCGACTTATCATCGGATTCTTTAGTCGTCTTGATTGTTCATTCTTTTTTCCCCTGCATGCCGGCTATATACTCGCCTCAGCTGCGCCCTTTCGAACGATACTCTCTAATAACTAGGCTCATCAGGATGTTGTGCCCGTGCCTAAAGAAACATTGGACAAATGGAAGCATGCACCATTCTCCGGTGACATTGATGGCACTTTAATATGGGGCCGCGGCGCAAGCGATACGAAAAACACACTGATTGCTATTTTCGAAGCGATAGAAGCTCTACTAAAGGCTGGATTTGCGCCACAACGCACGTTTATTCTGGCCTTCGGGTTTGATGAGGAGAATGTGGCTGGGAGCCAAGGGTCTTATCCCATTGCGTCCCGAATTGAACAACTTTATGGGGCTGACTCGGTTGCGCTTTTGCTGGATGAGGGTTCTTCTTTTGACGAACTATATGGTCAAGTGTTTGCGCTTCCGGCTACTGCAGAAAAGGGCCATATCAACGTACACAGCACACTAAACACGCCCGGTGGCCATTCAAGCATACCTCCTGACCATACTGGTATTGGTATAATTGCGGGTAAGGATGCTTTTAGCATTATTATGGATTTGTACTAACTATTTACTATTTTCTTTATCCAAGATTTTGTACATTTACTCGAGTCAAGTCCGTACAAGACCAAATTGATAGAGGAGAATCCTTTGTATTCTACGGCTCAGTGTATTGCAGCGAAATCACCAGATGCACCCAATGAATTGCTCAAGTTGGTGCGTCGTAATGACAAAAAGTCTCTTGCCAAATTTTTCGCCAGTGAATCTCTTGCTAACAAATATTTTCTCACAACTTCTGCTGCTATTGATCTGATACAGGGAGGTGTAAAAATAAATGCGCTTCCAGAGCAAGTCAGTATTTCTTCAAATCATCGGGTAGCGTTGCACGAGACGCTGCAGGTGGTGCGGGACAAATATATTAGTGCTGCGCTTATTCTGGCGAAGAATTATAATTTGAGTGTCAATGCCTTTGGGGAGCAAATTGCTCTAGCTGATCCTCAGCGCACGCTGACTATCAAATCAGGAGGGGAAATTGAAGTGGCCCCAATAACTCCTACTACTCGAGGCGTGGCGGCGTGGGATCTTTTAAGTGGGACTATTCGTCACGTTTTCCCCGAGGCACTTGTCTCGCCGTACTTGACTACGGGAAACACTGACACCAAAGCTTATCATAACCTTACTCGAAACATCTATCGCTTTGGCCCTACTGGATACGTGCCCCTTACAGACGGACCGACTGGAGTGCACACCATCAACGAGCGTGTGCCAATTACGTCACACACGAACGCGGTCTTGTTCTATTACCAGTTTGTGAGGAACATTGATGCCAGCAGTGATATTTGATTGGTTGTTGTAGTTTCATATGAAATTTAGAAGATGATTAGACGTAAACTGTCGAGAAGAGGGAGTGGTAATCAATAATAGTTACTAAACATGATACTTCATTTAAGGGTTTGTTAGGGTTTTTCGTCGACCTTTATTAGCTGTAGTTTATAACCCTAACTAACCCCAATCCTGTTGGGAGATGCTGTATATCCTGTACATTAGCAACATGGCGATGGATACACAATAAGTATCGAATTGGTCGTAATTTGATATCGCTCCATACAGCATACTAAAATAAATATATGTTAGAGGACATCTATCAACTATCTTGAATCCTGGATAACGATAATGCGTACGTTTTACGAGGGGAAAGGCATTCTGTGATCGGACTCAGCCGTAGATAAGCTGCGGAAATGTCTGCATCTAGGACAATTGTAAACTGACCTTTAATCGTACACTTCAAAAGGTTAACCGTTGTTTCAGGATGACTATCTCGATGAGCTGCCGTCGATAACACACAATCGCCTTTTCCAGAAACCAGCATCATGTCTCGCAGTTTTCCGGCTCCTTACCCCACTGGCAAAGCAGTTAGTCATGTCGCTTTTATATCTAGAGTCGTCTTTGACGCTTGAAGATTTCGACGCATGGATTCCGAAGAGCAAGCATCTGCTTGCGGACTCGTTAGAGCGATTGAATAGTTTAGACATTTTCCAGATGCAAAAAGCACGGGTCGTACTGAATAGCAATTTTAAGCAGCATTTGAAGGAGGCTCTCACAGGAAGGTAGGATCCCTGCTCTTTGATTCGATTCTCTTTTACTTATTCAATATCTAGTGGTGATGAAGGCTCGTTTGGCAAAGTCTATGACGTACAGGAAAGTAGCCGTGTAGCTCAGGATACCCTTGAAACGTACGCTGCACAACAATGGGAGAGTATTCTTCAATTTATGGTTGGAACTGGAGTATCAATATTGCCAAGTCAAACCGTCCTGTCACTTTTAGAGCATAGTGGATTGCTCGTTGATCGGTATGCTAGTTTGTTGTACAAGTTTTATCGCTCAAATGTCTACCAGCTGAATGTGTTTAGAATATTCTAACGAATAGGTCTGATGGACTCTCGATTACGAATCAAGGATTTCAGTTCTTGCTTCAAGATATAAATTCACAGATATGGACTATATTGTTATTTTATTTAAATCAAGCCGAAGATTCGGGAATGGATCCGGTAGAAATTCTTCATTGCCTTTTCATGCTTGGATCATTAGAGTTTGGAAAACCGTATGAGACTCGAGGAATGTCAAAAACGCAGCTTCAGCTCCTGAAGGATATGAAGGAGTTTGGTATTTTGTATCAACCTGCTCGAGAGACAAGGTTCTTCTATCCCACAAAGCTGGCCACAAACTTGACTGCAGAGTCAGGTGCAATACACAGGAGATTTGTCCATGGTCATTTGGGTCTGCTCAAAAGCGAATCTGGATCAGATCAAAGTTTTATCATTTTAGAGACAAATTACAGGCTTTATGCCTACACAGGTAACATCTACGCCGTACTTTGCCTTCTTGCTAACGCATGAGAAAGATTCCATACTGCAGACATCGATTATAGGTCTTTTTGCTCATCTCAAAACCCGGTTTCCCAATATGATCTCTGGTGTTCTTAGCCGTGAGAGCATTAGAAGCGCATTGGGCCGGGGAATTACGGCAGACCAAATAATTGCGTACTTGACAGTACATGCCCACCAGCAAATGAAAAAAAATGTACAGATTTTTTATAGTTTTTTTGTTTCTTTTGGTGCTTCGATATTAATTTTATTTTTTATACATTTTTTTTACTTTATATTAAGAGTACAAAGAGTGGCTAATATCTTTTAGAACCCGGTGCTGCCTTCAACTGTTGTAGATCAAATTCGACTTTGGGAGTTGGAAAAGAACAGATTACAGGCTGCCGAGGGATTTTTACTGCGGGATTTTGGCTCTACTGAAGAGTATGACGGCGTAGCAACATACGCAGAAGATATTGGAGTATTGGTTTGGTCTAGCAAAAAGAAGCTTTTTTTGTTTATACATGCGCATGGCATTCACTCTGTATCAGAGTTCATGAAACGGCGGAAAAGATAACTGTATGCGATATAGATTAATTGTGTTATTTGTCCTGGCTTGACGGTATTGTTTTTTTATTAATATAATCAAATGATATGGTTTGGCTCTAGCGGCTTGGCTATTGTGCACCTTGCTGGAGGCCTTGCTTTTTCTTTGTCATTTCGTAAACATATTGCGATAAATGCTGTACATTCACCATTGATGTCCCTTGTACTGATTCGTTTACCTTTCGTCTTGAGGGAAACATTTCGCCTGTGACGAGCTCGAGAGTTTTTTCTGGAGCACTGGGCTCTAAGCGCTTAAGCAGTTGGGAATAGCCGGGATGATTTTCAAACAATGATCTTCGTAATAAGCAGTATAGTCCGCGTCTTGCTAACGACATGGCCCCCGTTGCGAATGAAGAGTCCGACAAGATGCCGAGAGATTTGGTGCGAGTCATAGAAACGATAATGTCTTAAAAATAAGTCAGTATACTCGCCTGGATCAACAAAATCAATAGCAAACAAAGTATCAAACAAAAATCAAATCAAATCATAAAAAATGAATTAAAATATAAATTGAACACAATCGTCCGTGAAACCTTCTTTATTTGACTTACAATCATTCGGGCGCAGAACTGAATCAAACGTCGAGATCACAATCGGCGATCCGATAAACGATACTCTTGAGCATCGAGTATTCGCAATGTCGCGAATAAGAGCCACCTGTGAAGCGAATGGGGCCAGAATGGTGATTCGCTCACGGGGATAACCCAATAGCCGCATGTATTGATAAAGCGCCACGCAATACTCGGCCTCGCCTAGATTTTGGTAATAATTTGGTTGATTCTCAGTTTCTCCTTCGTTTTCAAAATCTTCCACAGCAATAAACTGAGTCGTGTATTTGAATCCTGCATTTGCATTGTTTCCGAGCCGGCTACTTTCTGCATATAATTCGGGACGAAGCAATTTGCAAATTTCGGGCCGTCTGTTGTATTCAACAACAAGCTCACGGCTGTGCCCTGCATCAACTGCACGGGTAAAGAGATTGTTTGCAGAGACAAACTCTAGATCAATAGCCTGAAAGTTACACAGCTTTGGTCGGAATGACTTGGTCCCAAAGAGAATCAGCTTGTCTAGCTCGCGTCCAAAGGCTTGAAGTATTGTACAAAGTTCCGCATCCAGAGTTGATGATGAATCCATCAAGACGATATTGTCTACGGCAATTTCGAGACTATCGAGTTCGTTATACTACGCATTAGATTCTTAATTTGAATAAAAGAAAAGCTGGAAAAATTCGGGATATTAATAATTAGTTTGTTTATTGATGGGGGAAAAGCAAAAACAAAAAAAAGAGTTGAACAACTTACGTGAGACCGAATATTCTCCATTGAAATTAAAAGTACGTTGGCCGTAGCTTTCAAGTAATGCTTGATTTTTTCGTTCATTTGGCGCAAAAGCTCAAACGGCCGCAATGATTCCAACTCAGAAAACATTGTTCCCAGGATAGAGCGAGCCTCTGCTAGACCGGCATTGTTTTTGATTTTCTGTTGAACAAACTTTACTACAAATTAGCAGTTGAGCATAATGATAAGAGATACCAATTTGATAATCGTTCTTGGACGCATCAGTCTTATTGAACGCAGGCAAAATGTACGATTGATAAAAATACCCAGCCACTTCAATTGAGGCACCGTGATCACCAAGGATTCCCAAGTGTGAGGCTAACTGCTGTACGGTATTTAAAAGTTTTGCGCTGTGTACCTGCAAATGATATTAGTAATAAAACGTAGGAATGCACGCTTACCTGTAAAGCTCTCAGGCGAGCATCTATATTTAGCGGATTGTGCTCGTTGTAACTGTTATGGTATAATGCTGTGATTCGGAGTAGATCCACTGTGAAAAAAATTTAGTAATTTATCTGGAGGGCGATACTTACTTCTATTGTCCAAATTATTGGTAAATGCTTCAACGTCTCTATCCGTGGGGAAGACAACAAGAGAACGCGTCCGTGTTGATTGAAGAGTTAAGTTTGTCAGTAAACGAGCAGCCAGGAATGTCTTTCCTGTTCCTCCTTCTCCGCAAACAACAGAAAATTTGTTCTCTAGCACAAACTTCAAAGCCTTCAGCTGAGATGTGTTGAGAAAATGACCAATCTGATTTGAGGGTATGTCGCTTGAAATCATGAGTTTCTTTTCTTTATCTTCTACGACAAAGCCGCTATTCTCAGCGTCTACAGACTCAGGCACATTCTAGAAAATTCAATGTTAGCAAAAGCTTTGTACATATCAATGGCCATACATAATGTTCATAGACTTGCTTCAACTGATTGAGATTGCGGAACTTTTCGTGCAATTGGTAAGACCTCGGGCTATCCGTTGTATCCCCATAATCACCGTATCCCAGTAATATTTCTTTCATATTTGTCGGAATGGCACATTTGGAAAAACTAACCTGCTCCAACAGCCTCTGCAGTATTATACTGTCCTGTGCGTTTTTAGAAGCCTTTACTACGATATTCATTTTAGAATATATATCAATGTCGTTTTCGACTAGTAGATTTTTATCCCTTGCATACTGTACGGGATCCAAGGATACACGCATCACCCGATTATTTCCAAGGCGAGACGGGTCAAACGTATCCGAAGACTCGTCAATTACTCGGTTTCTCGAATCCAATAGTTGATGCACTGTTCCAACTCTAAGCGCTTTGACACCAGCCTCGCTCGCAAAATTAGGCGATCCAACAGGGAAGGCTCCATGGTCCGGCTTCCATTTACCTTCCAACGTCATGATAAATACAAAGTCTCCCATTTTCAATTTATCCCACACATCTCTCATGGAGTCGCTCACACCGTTTAAATTGTACTTCAAATCTGCATAAACAAATTGGGGCCAAGTATCACCAACTTTTGGAAGCGCCGCCTCGATGTTCCTGCGTCTCGTCAACATCAAAAATTCTAGAACCAAAAAAATAAATAAAAACATAACAAAATATAAACAAGATTGAAGTGTTTATAAGACTAGAGTTGTATAGCTGACTAATGGCATATGACAAGCAATAAAATAGAGACAGGGTCTTTCCAAGATTGAATGCAAAAAAAAAACAGATTTATTTGTCATCTTACGTGATCGGCGATATTTTCATGGCCATGTTGTGCGAGTTGGCCCAAACAGTTGTTCTAGAACTTTGAGCGAAAGTAGGCCGAATCTTGCGCAAGACATCAACCAGATATTTGCGTAATGTACACTCGGCTCTAAGCTTAAGATAGGCCGATTGCCTTGTTAAAAAGTCTTCATAAAACAAATACTGAGCGGTTGACGTGAAAGAGCCAAAGGGAAGGTCTCGTTTCTTTTCAAAAGCATTAACAAGGTCGTTCTTGAATAATCCCTGTCTTCGTAAGCATATGAAAGCGGTATAGATACATTGAAAGTACCTCATTTAAGTTTAACCGTAGATCTGCGGGAAAGACTCTGTCCTTGTAGAACAAAACCATGCACGACACAAGAATCTCTTTGTGGCCGCTCAAAAGAGGTCGCATTGTATCAGAGATATTTAGAACATTGTTTTTCTCATTAATAGTAATCAGCTCCTCGATACTCAGGCCCTCAAAGGCAGTTTGTAGTTCATTCTGACTAGATGCAAGAGCATAATTTGAAAGAGCGTATACTTTAAGACGGTCAGGAAACAGCTGTAAAAGGTTCCGCTGAAGACTGGAAATATAAAGTCCGTGAGCTGCGCGATATTCGTTCCTTGGAAGGTACCGCCCATCGACGTCATCCACAGGGATGAAAAGGTACGTCTCGAAAATACAAACCTCATGAACAAACTCCGTCCTAAATGTATTAGTTTTGATCAGATAGCATGATTCATACAAATTTTGCTTATACAAAGCCGAGCCCCTTAGAAGCCCCAGAACAGGGAGATGCTGAAGTATCTGCCGCGTGTATCGAGATGTAGGAAACTGGTAGAGAAGAATATTTAACAGACGCACAACAGATACAATGAATTTTTGTTGAGTACTGGTTGTATTCTCAGACGCGTAGAGAAGCGAGCAGACCGAAGAGCATAGCTGAAACAGCCAATTAGTAGGAAACTCTTGGACTTCACGTTGCCGGCGGCCGGCAGCACTTTGTTTCTTTTGAGCAGCTCTAAATGCCTTTCGTACGGCAGGAACTTTTTGTAGCTTGCTTTCAAGTAGAGGTGCGGGTAGATGCTTCAGCACTAGCGCCGACACGTACGGCGCACAGGCTCTTCCCACAGAAGCATGAGCAAGACAAAACTGAAATTGCACTGATAAAAACTCAACAAATTGCTGACGCAGAAATAGATCAATCTCATCGTTTATCGAATTGGTCGCTGCATACTCAAAAACAGTGCCTATTTCTTCAGCCGAAACGTAGGCATCTAGTTGTGTTAACGGTTTATCATAAAAGCGAAACGTACCTAGCGACTTTATGCAATTAGCAGCGCGGCCGTTGATAGATAAAATCAAGCCAATTGTGGCGTGTTCATCGCCCAGTGCAATACGTGGAGCAAATATACTGTGCATTAGCTTTTAGTTAATTGGACAAGCGTACCGACTGCTCAATCCTGAGTCGTAAAGAGCCGATCGCGCGTCATTGGGACACGTCGACTGCTGGCCGATTTTCGCTGCTTCTGCACAGATAGTCGAGCCCTTTTCAGAGTCGGCTGCTACTTGCAGCGATTCAGTACATAGTCGATTTATCGAAATCCGTGTCGCTTCGGCAGCATTGTCGCGGGAGCCAGTCGCAACCATTGCGCGAGACTGTGTGTCATGTGCTCTACTATTATTTTCAACAAACAAATCAATCTATACTAGACAAGAAAAAATATTGTTTTAGATCCAAATTTGAGATTTTATTTAGGGTTAGTTAGGGTTTAAAGTATTTGCTCTGGAGTAAATGGATAGCCTAGATGGTTCAATAGAAATTACCTTGGCTCGTACTCTTTGATATACGCTTTAGCCTTTGGCAAATGCTCTTTCCGCAATATGAGCATTGCTGACGTGGATGCAGCAGTAGCATCGTGTATCAGCCAATCGACCAACGCTTTACTCTCCCAAGATATCGGCAATTTTGACGAGAGCTGTATCAACAATATTTTGAGTTCCGATGCTGTGAAACATTTGCGCGAATCATCAAATCAAGAACTCAAATTCTTCGTAGAGAATGCGTTTCGTGGTCGATTATGTGCTTCTGTAGTATGTGCATTTCTGCTTTGCTTTTATTTGTACTAATTTGCAGAGCGATGACCAACCGCGTGCTGATAAAATTATAAACTATTTTGGCATCATGGATGCAACATTTCCCTTTGTCTACCACGGTAAGGAGAGCGGTACGGTTTGTAACTAACGAGCGAGATTTGTGTGACGAGTCTTTAACTCTTTTATTGCTGGAGGACTGTGTTGGTATTCATTTAATAGAGGAATGCGAGCAACTGTTCTCTTATCTTGAAACACGACGCGACCCCTTGACACGAAATATCAGTGGTGCTCGGGGTCGTGGGCTCGTTCTTTTAAGATTATGCAATGATTTAGTACGGCGTTTATCAGTAGCTGAGAATGCCGGATTTAGAGGACGAATTTTGGTCTACTTGGCCCAAGTGTTTCGCCTGAGCGAACGCAGTGGTGTTAATTTAAGGGGAGATTATCACACGGAAAACAAGACGATTGTCGAACCTGCGCAGACTGCACCGGCAATCGAGCCAGGAAATGAGTCATCCACAGAGCCAATAGTAGACAATACTGAGCAATTAACAGCTGAGCCAGCGACTGAGACTTTATCAAGGGAGCAGTCGTCAATAAACGACTCGGGAACCCCTTCATCCCAAATGCAGGGCTCTGTTGAACATGGTGAATTGCAGGAAGCGACTCCAAGTGAAACTGAGCCGGCCGATTTTTACGAAGTTTTGTGGGCACTACAAGAATTCTTTTCAAATCCTCCCGTCTTATACTCTGAACCGGAAAGGCTGTCTTGGGTACACAAGTCTATAAATACGGTTCTTGATCGATTTGATCAAGTTCGGTCGTCGACGAATTTCATTTCTACGAATTTATCAAACACAAAGGGTTTTTCCGACAAGATTACGCCGAAATATCTCAGCAATCGGGAGCTTTTAAATTTAGAGGTAATTTTATTTTTTATTATATTTTTATGATATCCGTTTTCGATATTCGGTATAATAAATTACAATATTTATACGACGGCGTATCTGTTAACACTTTAGGTATTTGATGCCACATTCCAGGTGCAAGTATCCATACAGATATTGATACTTCTCGAGCATTTGAGATCGCTTACGGCTGAATATAAGTCTCGCTGGTCCGAGATTACAACACCAAACCGATCTGTCCTTGTAGCCTTTACTTTACCCGAAGGAGATAAAGAATGGATTGAATCCATGATAGACAAGACAAATACTTTGTTGCGGAACACACTTTATAGCGTTAATGGGAGGTATGATCAACTAGTGTCATGCGAACTAGAGAGCGATGCACGGTGGGTCAAATGGAAGCAAGAAAACTGCCCTGCTGTGGAACTGCCCAGGTTTGATGTACAAGCGCTCACAGTCGCTCAGAACAAAAGTCTTCCCCAATCTCAGCCAGTTTTAAAATCGTATTGTTTCCCCATGGGAACATCGACTCTGGCACGTTTGTGGGATCATGGCAGCCCTGCATCGATGGCCGAGTTAAAAGACCACAAATTTTACGCTGTGCCAGACATTGAAGAGTTTCTTGAAGCAGTTAAACGCGACTCTGAGCTGCTTTCTAGTGAAAAAGATCCACCTTCGGCATCAGATCGAATGAGTCTTGTTGAATCTCGAGCGAGCAACGAGTGGCGTGCTCTGCGTGTTGCCAGCAAAACTGATCTCGCAGTTTTCAAAAACATAGGGGACGGGAGCCTTTTGCTGCTTTTTGAGGCCAAGAGCAAGTTAGCAGATGCCACGGAAATGGCTGCCAAACAAACGGAGCAACAGAGCGATCAACAAGAAGACAGTGAAATACTGGCAACTGATGCTGAAATCGAAAACGGTCATTCTCCAAGCACAACAAAGGCAAATGAAGCGACGGAGGAGAAAGAGCGCTTGGACTTGAAAGATAGTAGCGGTACGCGTCTACAACCGACAATTGAAAATGGTGAAAAGGACAAGACTTTGCATGATCAAGAGCCAATTAGTGTGCAGTCTGTGTCGGAACCGGTCGATGAAAAGACAGGAGACGAACCCAAATCTGCTTTTGTCGATAACAGTCATGAAAATGTTTCGCATTCTCCTCAAACGCTGCATGCTAAACGGAGAGCCTCGGAAGATGCGGAAAATACTACACCGACTAAACGGTCAAAGACATCGGCAACAGAAGGCTGATCAAAACAAAATTGTATAGTCAAAAAAGATTAGTTATTAAGCTGTTGCTGCAATTTTTTAAGGTGCTCTTGTACTCCCTCGTACCCTTCCGGTACAGCTTGCTGTAACTTCTCAGCTGGGTCGTCCATTTCTAGATGGTCAGAGGCATCAGGAATAAACAAAGGAGCATCAGACGCTCCGCCTGCCTGTGGAGCTGATTGTGCAGGTGCTTTTGTTGGCCGTGCCGGCGGCGAGTTTGCTGTCGGAGATGATGCTGACACTGGGCCTTGAGCACTCTTGATCTCTGTTTGACCGGGCAGAGCTGTTGTAGAATTAGACAAGAAAGGCTTGTTTGTAGCATCAAAAAACCGTTGAGCTTTAGTATGACCCCAACCTTCTACGAGTTCAACATCTTGTGGCAGAGCATTGACAGCGCGACGAACTGACCCAAAATTGGCTGCCAGGCTTACTGCATCAGTCCTGTTTACTCCACGCACAGCTGTGAAGGCGTCTTGCAGCCGACTGGCATAGTCAGTCGCATGGTTTTCCATAATAGCCGTGGGTGGAGCATGCTCGTAGCTCTTAAAAGTCTCCAAGTAACGAGCTGCTTCTGCTGGTGTCCAAGCCAAGAATAGTGTAAATCTATTAACAATACACGTTTTGCCCAGTTCGCGTAACGGCTCTTGATGGTGTTCAATATCGACTATTACCAGCAAAATGCGCAATTCAAAGCGAGCGCGGCCCAAAGAGCTCATGCGATTGTATATGTACTCCGGATGAAGTCGATGGTATTGCAACGAAAGGAACAGGGCACACGAAGTCGCGCCCACTACGTAATCCGCCAATGTTTCTCCGTATTCCCATGCGACATTGCGTATATACTGTAGCAATGGGTTACCTTTTTGTCGGGCGTTTACAATAATTGAGTTCCCACCGGCATTGCGAGCCGCGGCTTCACTGGCCGATTTGCTAGGCGGCAGTTGTTCCATGCTCTATTAATAGTCAATCATGCTTTAAAAGGTACATTGATCAGCCGGATGAAGAATTAGAGAGTATATAGACGCTTAGATTTCCCCTGCAGCGTTTTCAGTCTAGTATACGGCCAAACCTCCAACGTGTGCTCGGCTAATGAGTCTTGAGCCGGTACATATTTCGACCTGTACGTGCTCTACGCCGTAGGTTTGGTCATGCTCGTGTTAGTTGACCCTAACCCTGAAATGATCAAGACGGTAATTTTTGCTGTTAGGGTTATTATAAGAAGCCATATCGGATTTGTCCAGTCGGCTAGGGTTATCTCGATTAACGCCAATTGAGAATTCATATTCAGTTGCACATATTGCGCGCTGACTTGGTGGCTGCACATTTGGCCGTGCAATTAAACACGTATTACTGGTACTATTCATACCTTGACTTTGAAAGAAATATCTCTACGAATGAAACCGACCGATACTGGCAATTTTTAAATTAACATTAGTTAAATGTTTGATCAACTCATAAGTCTTCCTAGTGAACACTCTCAGGCAAACATAATGCTGAACAAAAAGCGCGAATTAAAATTTAGCATATTACAGTTCCAGCATTTGGCAATTACGCATATTACTAATTCAAGGAGCAGCATGTGTGCAAATCACGAGATTATCATCTATTTACGTCAAAAAAGCGTGCTGGAAGCAAAAATTAAATCATATTAATACCAACAAATTTATCCTCCAAAGGATTTATATTTTCAACCGTAAGAAATCATAATAATACCAGCCAACCAATACTGAAGTTTACCGCGCTATAACATTATCGTCGACATGACGTTTTCCCGAAAGTCTTTAGCAGTGTTGAGAAAACTTATTCGCCTGTCAATATCCATCAAATTTAATTGTTATCGTTCGAATTGTTGAGCAAACGTAAGATCTGTAAGAAAAGATTGATTACATCGAGGTACAACTAAAGGATTAGCTCTAAATTTATAAAATAAAAATAAAACTAAAAATAAAAATAAAAATAAACATAAAACAAAGGAGTAAATATTGAGCGTACGCTGACTGAACCGATCATATAATCTTCTGGTGACATAACATTGGCGATAACAAACGTGTCATAGACAATGTAGAGCGAGAATACAACAGCGGCGATTCCTGCGTATACAGTATCAAAGGCACTATTATGTGGAAAAAACATAGCAACGAACGACGAGATGACAAGTGCCCAAAGCGCGGTGAACAAGTAAGGACCAAGTCCAGAAAAATCAATCTTGGACTGTAGCGTGAACGCGGAAAGAGCCACGAAAATTGCGCCGGTAATAACGAGTGCCTCTATCACAACAGTTGCGCTGTAAAAAGTGGTAATAGTTCCGATCGTATAGGCCTCAAACAGTGTAAAGCCGACAAGCAAATAAAAGTTTAGAGGGTAAGAGCGTCGCCGTGCAAATAATCCAATCATGAATCCGATAGTGCCGACAAACGCAACTATAATCATCCAAGGGTTTGACTGCACAAAAACGCGCAATGTGTCCACGTACATAAACAGCGCGCTGACACCGGTCGTCAAGCTCAACTGAGAAAGCAGAATGAAATAAACCTTTCGAATAAAAGCTAAAAATTAGTACAACAGCGCTGAAAAAGACAAATAATATTTCATACCCATGCGAATTTCGATACTGCACTGGGAGACGCTGGTGCCGTACTTGAAGTCATCGGGAATATCGTCATCCGGGCCGCTTCGCGGCGTTGAAGCAGAGGCCTCATAAGACGGCGGCTGTCTGTGGCTCGGAACAGTACCATAGTCCGGCTCAGCGGCCGGCACGCGCGAGTATTTCCCAGATACGTCTGCCATGGCGATTTGGATGCCACGCACAGATAATGATGTACGATAAATAATCCAAATGGTATTGCAGGTTATTTATTCTATATTAATTATTGGGGTCCCGTCATAAGCCCAGAAATATTGGCGGATTTCCATAGACGAAAACCGATCAGTTTTTAATGTGATCGATTCCACATCGAATATTCTCCCTACAACACTACCAAATAATATAAAACACAAACCCTAACTAACCCTAATAAGTAAATTCTCAATTAATACAATGATACTCGGCACAACCGGCATATCATGTTTTTATGATACGCAGTCTTATCAGAAATGTGGGCAAATCACAATTTGTGTAATAATATGGATTTCAATATAGTCACGTGACCACGGCATTAACAAATCAAAGGCCGCCTAGATCAAGCTGATGGAAGACGAAGCGCTGAGCGAGGTGGCACCAGTCCCTTTGGATGAAAGTGAAGAATCAAAGGTGCGTATAAAGTATTGAGCGCGTTTCTGACAATTTAGTATTTGGATAAGCGGCGTGTTGAGAGGGCAGAACAGCGTAATTTGCGGATTGCACGGGCGACGAGGGCATTAACCCGAGCCCAGCGTTATTCCAGCTATGCGTTTCTTGGCTATGCTGGAGTTCACTTTCTGGCAGTAGGCGTAGCGCCGCTTGTAGGACGCCATAGCTTTGGTGCTGCGGGAGCGGCCGATGATATGCTGCTCGTTCAAAGAGCTATTTTTGCACCGACTGAATGGGCACAGTACGCTGTGCCGATCACTGTTGGCGTACATGTGCTCTCGGGAGCCGGAGCCCGTGTCTTGCGCAGTTTTAGGTCTCGTAGGATTCAGCCTTTATCCCGATTAGCCGCCGTAGGTTGGCTTTTCGACGCTTGTTTATGGGTGCACTTGTTTACAACTATTACATGGCCACAACAAGCTGGCGCAAGTGATGCGCGTGTTGAATTTGTCGGTGGCTTAGTGCAACGAAAAGGCTTTGCCGGATGGGCGTATCATTGCATACTTATTTCCAGTGGCTGCTACCACATCTGCATGGGGATTTGTTACTGGCGCCACTGGCGCCGTTGGAAGGGGTACGTTGCCACTGCACTGGCAAGCGCTACATTAATCGTTTCGATGACAAGGATTTCTGCTCAGCCAATTGGTAGCGATGACGCGCTAATACTTCAAAGCATTTATGCTTAGAGGGAACTTTGGTCATTTTGCGGGGTTTGGATGTATTAATTTATATATTTCAACATTTAAACTTTTCTCTTTAACTCTTACTTTTCTCTGCCACCCACACTTTTCTTGTCACTCAAGTCAAAGTCTGTCACTTGAGTCAAAGTCCACTTGAAATAGTCGTAATTACTCGTGCGTTGTAGAAGTCGCAATTGTGCGCGTATGGAAACTTGCTAATTTCGATAGCCCATCTCTACATTGATTTTCAAAATGAAAATGGCTAGACAGTTCAATGCAAGTATAATGTATACGACGTACAGAGTGTACTCTTAGACTCGCATATCGATCCTTATCAGAATTATTGCTGCCTTTCAAAGACTTGAGTTTCCTGGGGCGGGCACGTCATACGACTTGTGCCTACTCGCCAGGCTCCACGCAGCGAGCACGTATAATTTTCACATCGTCCTTGGGCCGATCGTCACTGTTTGTGTCCACGAGCCCAAGCCGCTGAACTACAGCCAAGCCGTGCTTGACGCGTCCAAAAATACTGTGTTTTCCGTCTAACCATGGAGTTGGTGCTAGAGTAATAAAGAACTAGAATTAGGATCGATTGTATCGTACCAGCGCCTACCTGAGACCCATTGGTATTCGGGCCCGCATTTGCCATTGACAGAATGCCGGCACCAGTATGCTTGAGCGCAGGGTTTATTTCGTCCTCAAAGGTGTCACCATAAACGCTTGATCCACCACGGCCAGTGTTGGAGGGATCGCCTGTCTGCACCATAAAGTCCTGTCAAATTTAGCGCATTAAACACCAAGGCGTCTTACGCGTATAACGCGGAAAAATAAACAGCCATCATAATAGCCGCGATTAGCCAACTGTTTCATGTTTTCACATGTCTGCTCTTGTCAGTCACCTTTTTAATTGCAAAGGATTTCTTACTCGAGGTGCGTGCTCTGTATAGAGCTCTAGTACAATTTGGCCCTATCCCAAGTCAATTGCTGTCAACGAGAAACGATTCGGCAGATTACCATTGTAGTGTCGAGCACTACCTCAGGCGCCGTCGCCATTGCCGACGCGCCGCTTGCTTGGATTCTAGCTTACTTGGCTTTTTGACCAGGTTTGTTAATACACAAGCATTGCACGAGACAAGAATGTTACACGGGCTACATACCATCCACGATCTATTGGGAATTTAATAGTATAAATATTACTTTCTACGAACTGTAATGACTCTTTCGATGACTCAAAGGTACACTGTATGTTTGCTCTTCACTCTGTCAAACAGCAATCTTGAGCCGACAGTAATTAATTAAGCTGTTCGTCAATATGACGATAGATATTTAACAAATTTGCGTATAAAATGAACAAAATCAAGCTGCACAGTGTTACTTACTCTTCACCTTGCTAGAGTTACATAATACTCACGTTATGGCATTACTTTACAAAACATCCCGTGTATAGGGTTTTCATGCCTTCCACACTCTTCCGGCTGCGTATATAAAGGAATCAAACAGGTATAAAAGACGGCAAACGTCATACCTTTTCGACGCAGTTTACCACTTTACTACCTTACTGAACTTTCAATATGACCAACTCGCTTGATCAACTCAAGGCTGCCGGCACTACGTGTGTTTCGGACTCGGGTGACTTTGAAAGTATTGCACAATACAAGCCACAGGATGCCACGACTAACCCGTCGTTGATCTTGGCGGCTGCAAAGAAGCCACAGTATGCTCGTCTCATCGATGTGGCTATCGATTATGCCAAGAGCAAATCCTTCAGCAGCATTGACGAGGCTGTAGATGCTGCTCTGGACCGTCTACTGGTCGAGTTTGGCAAAGAAATCTTAAAGATTGTACCTGGCCGGGTCTCCACCGAAGTGGATGCCCGATTCTCTTTCGACCGTAAGGCAACTATCGCCAAGGCACGTCATCTCATCGGTCTCTATAACGAGCTCGGTATTCACAAGGACCGTGTTCTTATCAAGATTGCGTCTACGTACGAAGGCATCCGGGCCGCCGAGGAATTAGAGAAGAACTACGGTATCCACTGCAACCTTACTCTCTTGTTCTCTTTTCCTCAGGCTGTTGCCTGTGCTGAGGCCGGCGTTACTTTGATCTCTCCTTTTGTAGGCCGTATCCTCGACTATTACAAGGCTAAGGAGAACCGGACCTATGAGCCTCATGAAGACCCTGGTGTTCTTTCTGTACAAAAGATTTATGACTACTACAAGCAAAACGGCTACAAGACCATTGTTATGGGTGCTTCCTTCCGAAGTGTTGGAGAAATCAAGGAGTTGGCTGGATGTGATTTCCTTACCATCTCTCCTAGCCTGCTAGACGAGCTCAAAAACTCAACTGACCCTGTGCCACAAAAGCTCAGCCCAGAGAAGGCCAAGAAGAGCGACCTTATCGCCAAGGTCTCATACCTTAACGATGAGCCACTGTTCCGCTTCGAGCATAACCAAGACGACATGGCCGTCAACAAGCTCTCGCAAGGTATCAACTCGTTTGCCAAGGATGCAAACACCCTCAAGGAGATTTTGAAGTCCAAGCTGCAGTAGGCTCTCTGCTTTGGCATCTTTGCAATCATTTGTCCATTTGAATATGCTACTTGATTAATTTGTAACGACACATTATCTAAATATTCAAATGTATAAGAGTCGAAATTATCGCTTATTAGGATTAGATGTATAAACATAAACTTTAAAAAAAGATACAATATCCGTCTCGAAACCGTTTCCATCACGTAGGTAAAGGTACCGTGGCTGTCATAGAGCCCGATTATGGCAAAGATCTATCGTACTTTGTTGGCAGGGTCTCAAGAGCCGACCGAGCCTGTAGAAACATGTCACGAACACGCGCCTGCTTGGATTGTAGTTCCCGATCAAGCTCCGAACGTGCTCGTGCAGTTACAAACCGAATCCATTGCTCTACCGTCATTTCCCGTTCGTCACGTGGAAGCCCGTCCGGTCCCATTTCAAATATAAATTCGGACAAGTTCACATAAAGTGTATCCAAAGACGGTACTGTAATCGTATCTACCCAAGGCGCTTTTGATTGTTTTTGTGAGAGGGACATTGAAGGTTCCAATGTAGATTTTACCACTGACTTTGGCGTCGCCTTCTCCACCGCCTTGAGGAGACTTGAATCTTTTTGCGGCGTCGAAACTGCAATATTGCTCGACAGAGGTTGAAGAACCGGCCGGCGGACAGAAGCAGGACTCGCTGTCCTTTTTGATGGAGAAGTCGGAGTAGCCGGAGCCCTGTTAAGCAGGTCTTGGCACGGTGTATTTGGCGCTGACCCAGATTTAACAGTGGCCTTAGCGTTGTGCCCGCTTGACTTTTCGCTGTTATCCTTGACAGATTTTGGTGTAGAGCAAGGCCGAATTTTGCCAGAATTTTCCTCATCTTCTGACTCTTCCTCTATCGAGTGCAGATTTGTTGTTTCCTGCACGTTTGCCGTAGACATCTGTAGGGAATCATGGCCGATTGCACTTTCTTGTTTCATTTCTTGCTCCATCACTGGCTTTGCAATTACCGCTTGCACTTTGCTAGGACTTTGTCCTGCGCTTTTAGGCGTAAACTTCGCGTTTTTTGGCCCAGAGACATCCAAAGTAGCCGCTCCAGAATGTTTTATTGGACTTTTCTTTTGTGGACTCGAGACGAGACCAGTCTTTTCTAGACGAGGCTTCTTGGCATCGTGGGCAATAATAGTCGATTTGACTGGGCTCGTAAAGTGCACATCATCAAGCTCTGCATCAGGCGACTTGCGCTTCTTTGAACTAGCAGACTGAGGCAATGTAGGCGCCTTGGACTGCGACTGGGCCCGTATGACAGACTTGTCTTTCTCTGCTTCACATACGACTTTTCCACGAGGCCTTCCAATCCGCCGGCCCGGTTTCTTTTCACTTATAGGCTCAACTTGCACTGGTTTCTGTGGACTGTGTACCGGAGTGCTCAAAGTCTTCGTTGCCTGCACACCAGACGGCTGTGTTTGACGTGTCCGCCGACGGGTAGAGGCTTTGATTACTTCAGAATTCAGTGTCGTGTTTGCATACAGACTCTTTACTGGCTTTGAAACTGAAGATTTTGACGAAACGGGTGTTTTGGAAGGTACAGTAGACTTAGGCAATGCAGACTCTTTTGATAGCAATGAGCTTTTATCCTCCATTGTGTTTCTAACTCGTGAAACAATTGGAGTTTTCACTTCATCAGAACCTTTATCCTCTGTACCGTTTTCCCGTGTATGTTGCACCTCCTCTTGAGCTACAATGCCTGTAAAAATCGCACAATCAGGACTACGTCGCTGGTGCTCATCGCTTTCCGGTTAGCCTTTTCGAAACAGCCATTACTTACACTGGATTATCCTTTGGCTCCCAACCGTCCAAGGCGAGGCCACAGTACACGCAAGAAGTCATATCCTCCGCGTCTGGCTGGGGCGTATAGTAAAACCCTGCTTTTGCCATTTTACGTGCTTTTCCTACCCACCCACGTGTCTTTTCGTGAGGCCACTGGCCTCCTATAAAGGTGGCATAACGCGCATCTTCCAGTGTCTTTGCTGCTGGTCTTAAAGGCCTTGCTGACCCACGACGACGAGCGTTATACATAATCATGGCAAACGGGCATTTGGGGCTGTGAGTGTAGTGCTGTGCAATTGCATCGTCGTCATTTTCGCTCCATCCACCGAGAGCTTTATCGCATATAAAGCACTGTACCGTGTCCGGGGCCGTATACACAAATCCAGCCCGCGCCAGCTTTAATGGGTTAATTTTACGGCAAAAGTCCACATGTCTTACACTCTGAGGGTCCAATGGCGGTCCAAGGTGCCAAAGGCATTCATTGCCATTATAAAATGTGGCAACGCGGCCCTGTAACGTGTACCGTGGCGACACCATGGCAAAAGTGCACTTTGAGTGTTTATGATTGATTAATTATATTACCAGCGTTGTTTGTTTGTAAACAATCTTAAACCAGGGCACGATTACTATATCTTTGTTTGTATGTTTTGTAAATACAATGATGGGCTATCTCGAAACCAGCATGTATCAAATTGCTTTTTGCCTGCGGCAAGTAATCCTACAGAATCTATCCCAGTTATCGCAAGATTTCTTGGTCATCCGTCCGGCGCCTGAGAAACGATCAAAATCGAGCAAACAAGTTTGAGCATTCAAAGAAAAAATTAAAACAAAATGCCTTTCTTGCCGCGCAAGGCATTTTCTGCCGCTGCAGCAATTGCTACGTCGCGTCGGGCCGTTTCGTCTGCTGCTGGCTCACGTGTGCTTCGGCCGACTGCTGCCAATTTCAACCTCTTGAAAGTCGACATGGCTCGCACAGCATCGTCTCAGAGCTCGAGCGAGGTAGGTTTTGTTACTGTATTCATTATTTTTAGCGACGCGGCTTTGATTATTATTGCTTCTACCGTCATGTCTAGTTAATTGTTTTTAACTTTTTATTTTATTTTATTTTTTTTATTTTTAATTTTTAATTTATAATTTTTAATGTTTAACTTTTGCTTTTGTCTATCATCGTCCCATCTTCTGCCTGGGCTGTCATAAGTTTTACTCGTTGTTTACAGATACATTCATATCCTTGTTTTCAGTATGCGCAAATTCTAACTTGCCAGATGACTGTCCGTGACGCTCTCAACCAAGCGATGGAAGAAGAACTGCAGCACGATGAGCGTGTCTTTCTTATGGGAGAGGAAGTCGCACAGTACAACGGCGCGTATAAAGTGTCGCGTGGTCTACTCGACAAGTTTGGTGACCGTCGTGTAGTTGATACACCAATCACGGAGCAGGGCTTTGCTGGTTTGTGTGTCGGTGCTGCTTTGGCTGGTCTCTACCCAGTTTGCGAGTTTATGACGTGGAACTTTGCCATGCAGGCAATTGACCAGATCATCAACTCTGGAGCAAAGACGCATTACATGACTGGAGGCATTCAAAACTGCCCTGTCACTTTCCGTGGACCGAACGGATTTGCCGCTGGTGTGGGTGCACAGCATTCTCAGGATTATACTGCATGGTACGCTAGCATTCCCGGCCTTAAAGTTGTGACTCCCTACTCTGCAGAGGATGCCAAGGGCTTGTTAAAGACGGCTATTCGTGACCCTAACCCTGTGATTGTACTTGAGAACGAGTTGATGTACGGTGTCTCCTTCCCCTTCAGTGAAGAGGCGAAGCGTGACGACTTTCTCATTCCTTTTGGAAAGGCCAAAATCGAGCGTGCTGGTAACGATGTGACATTAATCTCTGTCTCCCGTACCGTGGGTCTATGCCTGGACGCCGCCGAGATTCTGAAGCGCGAAGAAGGTGTTGAAGCTGAGGTCATCAATTTGCGCAGTGTAAAGCCATTGGACTTGGATGCAATTATCAAGAGCATCCAAAAGACGGGTCGCTGTGTCGTTGTTGATTCAGGGTTCCCCAGCTTCGGCTTCGGATCTGAAATTATGGCCCTCGGCATGGAGCATTGCTTTGATTACTTGGATGCACCAATTGCTCGTGTCACAGGCGCTGAAGTACCAACTCCTTATGCCCACAATCTTGAGGCCATGGCTTTCCCTGATGCCAATCTTATTGCACAGGCAACAAAGCGTACCCTGTACTTGAACTAGACGTTATAAAAACTTTAAAGATAATAGTCCTAGAATTATCTGCGTCGATACATAGGTTAGGCTTGCTTGAGTATGCTAGATAATTGTGTTTGTATATTGTAGACGTCTGTTGCCCTTGCTGTGAACTATGCGTAAAGACGAAGAGTAATGTGTCGCCACAAGTTCAATTAAAAATAAATTTATATAAATGAAAAGCAATGCAAACACAACCATATGAAAATTCATTTTTAGACCTACATCGTAATCAAGCCGTTTGCTTTTGGTTTCAAAAGCCAATTTTAGTATGTCGCTGCTAAATCTATCTATAATCTATGATTTGAAAAACTTGAGCTTATCCGACGACAATTTTCCAGCCGCAGCAGCGGATGCAGTAGCTTCAGTGAACACAGTGCGTACCGCATCAGCGCCACCTGATTCGCGTGCCTTTTCAATAGAAGCAGCAAACTCTGCCTGTTCGTTTCCTTGAAACGAATCCATCAGTAACTCCACATCACTCAAGCAATTATCAACATCCGCAGGTGATGCATCAGCGGTAAAGTAGTTGTAGTCCTTACACGCTCCCTTGATAATTTTTTTCTCCTTTTTAACTGCTTTCTTCCGGTCTTCTTTAGCTCTTTTATTCTCTGCCGCTGTGGTCTTGGCAGCTGCCTCTTCCTCAGCTTTACGGCGAGCCTCTTCTTCCGCCTTTCGAGCAGATTCTTCCGCTGCTGCGCGGGCACCAGCCTCGCGTTCCCATTTGCGTCGCTCTTTTTCTTCCTTTTCACGTTGCTTGAACTGCTTGATTCGTGGATCAGCCGCTAAAGCGTCATCAACAAGACGACGCAGCCTTTGCGAGTCCTCAACCTTGCGCTTTTGCCGCTCGTTCTTGTTCTTTTTCTCCTGGTAGCGCTTGTTGTCACGATTATCTGAATCGTCAGGCACATCCTTGTCCAAGTATTCAAAGGAGCGCCAGCTATCAAATCGGTACCAAAAATCGTAAAAGCGCTCAACTTCCTCCTTGCTGCTATCAGCCGTCCCGAGACCAGGAACAGGATGCACATTACTGAAGCGAGCTTCCGCCTCAAAAACTGGTCGCCAAAGAGCGTAAAAGTCTCCTTTTGCCTTTCGTGCAGGCGGCAGTACTTCGGCTTCCTCGTCCACCGAATCGTACTGCCGCCGGCGAACAGGATCCATCAGAGTCTCAAAGGCTTTTTGAATGCACTTGAAAAATGCATCATCACCTGCACCGCCGGCTCCACTGGCCTTCTTGTCCGGATGATGTCGAAGCACTTTAGCCCGGTGAGCACGTCGAATTTGGTCCTCTGTAGCGCGATATCGGTACTTTGTAAGGCCGAGTACTGCATAGTGATCTTGCTGCTTCCATTCCTTTGGATCTCTCTGGAGCAATTCCGGCGGCTCTTCCGTATCCAGCTGCAGATCGTCATCGCCTGTTTCTACTGAGGTACGTGCTTCCCTGAAATGCTTTTCTGCCTGTAATCTTTCGTCCTCGCTAAATGTACGATTGTGCAGTTTGCGTCGAGCATGCGCCAGGTAGGAGGGGCCCACTGGCTCCACATTATGCTCAATTGGCGCCGTCAAAGGTGACACCGCTGTAAAGGGCATTTTGAAATTTTTTCAAATTGACTCTAGGTAATTTTATTTTTTAATTATTTGTATTTTATATTACCACCATAGAAATTTTTGCAATATTCATAATTTCCGTAGTATTCATAATATTCATAATATTCATAATGCGCCTTGCTGGAAGCCCATTAGATATGCTTTTATCTTTCAATTTATGATTAGGGTCAGGGTTATCTTTGCCTGTGCGATATTTGCAAACGCATTTGGCATCGGCGTTCAGAGAAAATTCAAAGTCTTTGCGTGTATGCATAATTGCTGTTATACGAGTGAACCATACAGTCTCACTTGTCAGCATCTCGATTTTTTTATTTAATTTTTTTTAATTTTTTAATCAATTTATCATTTTTTAATACTCTCCAATAATTTACATTAAATTTATGTGCAAAATACGCGTTGGCACAAACCATTCATTGTCCAATGGAGATTTGTATCGATCGTGATAGCGAGCAATCGACCTGTCAATAAGCCATTGTATGTGCTGCCTCATTGCGGCAGCTTGCCGCCTCGATGCACGAGCGTGAGCGCTCCGTTAGCGCGGACCTGAACGCTTTACAGCAGCTTTTGGACGAAATTCTGCGCGTAGATAGTGTAGGCACGGACGTGAATGTCAATTACCGGGTGATCTACATTGTCTTTACTCATGGCATTCTTGCCCTGGATGAAAGCGACTCTGGCACGGTTGAGAGCCAGCGATTGGACAGAGCGAGCAAGTCAGCGCGGGCTATCAGTGTCACATTGAACCGGTGTCCACGTATCTTGCTAATAAAAGATGGACGCGTCGGCGCTTTGGCAGAATGGTTGCTGCCTCATTTGTTAAGGCTGCTCTCTAACTCTGGGAAAACTGAGAAGACCTTATCGGGTAACAGTACAACTGGATATCAGGCCAAAATAAATGATACACTACGAGAAGCAGCAAGAATCGTTTTATCTGCTCTCGTGAGTGCCATTGCTGATTACGGACCGACATGGCCAGCGGCTGAACGGCTCTACAATCTGCTTTGTACCTGTTGCTACAGTAAGTTATTTATTTATTTATTCATTTATTTATTTATTTATTTATTTATTTATTTATTTATTTATTTATTTATTTATTTATTTATTTATTTATTTATTTATTTATTTATTTATTTATTGTTTTGTTTTTATTAACAAACAGACGCTAGTGTTCAGGCAGTGCAGACCCCGCCCAACTTTACTATTCCCATTGCTGGAACAAACTTGGTGCTTCATGCTGCAGCTGAGGCGGCCGTTTTTGCCTTGCAATTAATGGACTGCTTACTTCATGGCGCAAAAGGCACATTTATTGCAATTGTTATGGGTCTAGCACGCCGCCTACAGCAAATACAAATCGCAGTTCTGCACTTGTGGGCCCGCGCTTGCCTTGACGACAGTAGCTGTGTGCCCTTGCTCGCAGCTCATTGTGATACAGTGAGTGCGGCAGTGTCTACTGAGAACAGTGTGGCATTGAACGAACTCGGGTTCGACTTACTGCTATTTTTCCAGCATACTTCTCCCTTACTGCCTCCTGCTTCCCGTGTCTCTATTAAAATATGTGCTCGAAAACTGGCGAAAAGTCTTTTACATTATCACAAGGATAAAACATCCGCACAAAAATTATGCCTTGACGTGTTTGCCGGCAATAATGCAGACACCGACATTGAGGAAAGGATCAGTGACGACGGTGATGTGCTTACACACCCTTCGTTAATGTCAGACTCTGCCGCTAATGAGTCCGATACACAAGCTTTGGCTGGCAATGTTCGCACATTATTGCTCGACACATCAATCAGTAGCCTTTCAAACGAGTCGATTGTGGAAGCAACAGATTTTCTAGAACGCGGGTCGACAAGTACCGCGCTTTCGCCAACTGTTGTGGACATTCTTGTATCTGTTATGCCACGGTTCTCCGCAAACGACAAACTTTCACCTCTATCGTTGGCCATTTTGCGAAGCGTGTATAACCTTTCCTTACGAAACAGCCTCCCCCAATCCTTTTTGTCAGATTACTCGGCGCCTATGGTATTCTGGTGCTTCCATTATTTAACGGATACGAATCGTAGTGTGCGCCTGGAAATGGTCCCTATTCTCACCGCAATTTTTGATACAGTCAAAGGGCAGAGGCCCCGTATACTGGAGGGCTTGCGACGGCTGCAAGACAGTGCTCCCTTCACTAGCGGTCTGCACGAATCAGTTATTCTGTCTTGGACAGCAGTTGCACGGAATTGTGAATGGAGAGAGTTGGGGGTAATACTCTCTCAAACCGTGTTGTACTTGGCCTCGGGTCAACCTTACTGCTACTCACTGGCTTTTTCAGAGCTGCAAAATCTCGCAGCCCAGCGCCAAGCGACGCCCTGGCAGCTTTTTGCACCTTTTTGGCGTGATCTGAGCGTCCTTGTAGTGCAAAGAGCTCAGAAAGCACCTCAACTATTACGGATCTTGTCGCAGCTACTCGCAGTGTCAGAAACGGACTTTTTACAGCGTACTCAGCGCTATACTATTGGCTACCTCATCCTGTCCAAGCGCAAAGTTGTGCTTGACCAACTGGCTCAAATTCAAGGTGTATCCGTTTACGAACTCATATTGAGCAACGTTTCCTCTGCCATGGCTTTCCTCCTCACGAATCCTGCAGTTGCCAAGTTTACTGATATTAAACCGTTTTTAGTGCATGCGGATGCGACTTTTGAGCACGTTGAGCTTGATCAGATAGTTCGTAGTGCTCCAATAGCTTTGATTGTAGAAATTTTGCAGTGCAGTCACGCTCTGCAAAACCGGATGGACCGTACCGTAAAGGCGTTTGAGTACGTGGCGCTGGTTAATACAAGGAGTGTGACCACAAACAGGTTCGTGCAGGAGACTACGCTTGGAACAGCTAGGGCCAAGCAAGCGTGTGTGCAGTACTTGCACGAGACAATCCTCGGTATCTTTGTCGAGCTCGACAAGTTGCTAAATGAACGGGTTGCACGAAAGGCGACAAACGAAAAGATTCTCGTTCTCAATGGCTTGGGTCTCCTATTGAGCATTGGTGGAGCCAGTGTAGCGCCCGCTCTGCCACAGATGATCTCTTGTCTACAGACGCTCTTATTCGATTCTGCTCTGTGCACAGAGACTATTCGTGTGTGGTTAGTGTTGTGCAGAGTATTTGCCAATCACGCTTTAGCCTCTCAGCTGCGTACATGTTCCTTTTCAGTTTACATGTCGCTCTGGCCCTCACTTGATCAGGAGCAGTGTGACACTAGTACCCAAGTTTTCGCTGCACTTTTAGATGAAAAGGATAAGCGCTTGCTCAGCGAAGATCTTTGCTCTGCCCCGCAAGATCTTTTCCGGCTGCCTCAAGTGCAGCCACTGTTTGATTCAGAGGGGATTAAGGACTTGCGCAAGGATTATGATCTGCTTTCGCCTTCGGAACGGCTGGGGATTATCTCCAAACGCTGCACTCACGAAAACGGCTACGTCGTTCACTGGGGTCTTACGGACTTGCGCATTTATTTGCAGGCAAACACGGATCAAGTTATGGACTGGTGCCTGCGTGAAAAGCCCGAGAGTCAGATTGGGCATGCTCTGCGGATCCTGCTCAACCTGATTCACCAGTCTCAGGCACAAGGTATTCGCCAGGAGACAATGGATATTGTGTACGACTGCCTAGGGATCTTGGGGGCAATTGATCCAAATCGAGAATCGGCACAGGTCTTTCATCAAAAGCCAACAATAATCAATGATTTTCTAAACGTGGAAGAGAACGTACGCTTTATCGGCTTCTTTATCAACCACTATATCGTCCCTGCGTTTTTGTCTACGACAAACACAAAAGCACAAGGTTTATTGGGGTACACCATGCAAGAGCTCTGCAAATACTGTGGCTGGACAATCGAGTACCAAGTAGATTTCTCCAAGATCCCCGACGGCCCGTCTCGCCGGGAATGGCTGCAAATGTCGGATCAGGCGAGGGAGACAATTGTGCCTTTTCTCTCCTCCCGTTTTCAACTCGATCGTCCACCCTCTGCCCCAGAGCATTCGTACCCTCTCGTTACGCAGAGCAATGTAAACTACTACCGCTGGCTACAGTGTTTCCTGGGCGACTTGCTACGCTCCGCCAGGCACGCTAGCGCAACCCGACTCTTTTCCATTTTCTTGTTTCTTGTTCGCGGGACAGAGCTGTCCATCCTCGAGTTTCTGTTCCCCTTTGTCGTCTGCCATCACATTATAAACAGTAGCGAGGAGACTGCGTTTATTACGCCCGAGTTTTTGGCTATAATCAAGACTACAGAGTTTGGTGTAGAGCGGTCCAGCGGTGGGGGCCGTATAGAGGACAAATACCTGAATGCACTGGAGCTTTTATTCAAGACTATTGATACACTGAACGAGTGTCTCCGCACCCGACGAAAAGTGCGTATTACTGCACAAAAAAGGCTGAGCGTGGCGGCTGCTAATGGCGACGATGGAGGGTTAAACGCCAGCACTGATGTCGATGTTGTAATACGTAAAATTGACCAAATGTTGAAGAAATTACCGCCCGACCTGCTCGGGAGGGCAGCCATTCATTCCGGGTACAGTGCGCTGGCCCTTTTTTACTGGGAAAAACATATTCGCCAAGTCAGGGCCAAGCAAAATGCCGATTTGGAGCCCCTTTACGTAGAGCTTCAGCATATTTATTCCCAGATTGACGATCCCGATGGAATGAAAGGCATTGCGACAAAGTTTCACGTTCTCAGTATCGACCAAGAAATCTTGATGCATAAAAGTGCAGAGCGGTGGGAAGCGGCTCAGAGTTGTTATGAGATCTGTCTCGAGACAGATGGGGCGAATGACAAACTGAACCGCGGTTTGCTTCGCACCCTGAACCAGTCTGGTCACTACCAAACGGCCATAATGATGACGGACGCTCTCCTAAATCGGGATCCACAGTCAGAAAAGATGGAGGAGGTTGCTGATCTCGGCCTGGAGGCGGCTTGGACGACTCTGAACCGCAGCCGTATGCAAAGCTACCTGCACCAGGCGGCCCTCAATGACTCCTTTAATGCTGCAATATCGAAATTTGTCTTGTCCGTGCAGGGCGACGGCAATAAGCAGAAGCTTCCTCAGCTCTTTAGGGACCTTAAACGTCTTGCTGGTGATCAGTGCCGGCAGTCCGGCACTGACTCGAGCCGAATGTGCTATGAGCATTTGGCCAAACTCCACGCTATCCACGAAATGGAGCTAACTGCCTCTTCTTGTGGACAAGTATCCTCACTGTACTTTACGCAGAGGCTTGATTTGACCTCTGCTCTGGGCCAGAGTCGGCAGTTTATACTGGCACTGCGCCGGGTAGGGGTTGAGCTCTTTTGTGCTGCTGATACCCCTATCCTGGCCGACATTTGGCTACAAAGCGCTAGTCTTGCCCGGAAATCAGGGCAGACACAGCGCTCCTACCACGCAATTCTGAATGCCCTCAAGCTCGGGTCGCCGATGGCCATGATTGCACATGCCCGATGGTGGTGGGAGCAAGGTGACCGGCAGAAAGCAATTTCTGATCTGCATGGAGCCATTTCTGGTGGCCTTTTTGACAAGCAGGACAGGCCAGACGGGTCTGAAACGAGTATAGTAAACGCTACTAGCAACAGCAATAATAGCAACAGCAATTATAACAACAGCAATTACAACAGCAATTACAACAGTACAAGCAAAAGCAAAGACTCGGCCGTCACTTTTTTCGGCCGGGCAAAATTGCTGCTTGCCCTATGGCTGCAGGAGACGGGACAGCTCGGCCCGGGAGACTTGCAAGCACGGTTCCAGGATATCGTATCGACTCACCCGCAATGGGAGAAGAGCCATTACCATCTGGGCCGGTACTATAGCCGGCAGTACGAAAAAGAGTCGGAACTGCCCTCCGGACGGCAGAGTGACGCCTTTCTTACAGGGCATTTAGTACTGCAGATTGTACAGTGCTACCTGCGGTCCCTCAGCTACGGGTGTAAGCACGTTTACGAGACAGTGCCCAAGATTCTGACACTATGGCTCGATTTCGGGGCCGTTGTTGCTCAATCTTCGAGTGGCAAAAGTAATAAAAGTAGTAAAGATGGCAAAAGCACTACACCTCTTGATCCCTCTTTTACCGCTTTTACTGCACAACTACAAAAAGATCGGGAGGAGACTCTGCGGCAGTTGAACGATAAAGTCACTCGGCGAGTAGTGCGGCTGCCAGCGTACATTTTCCACACTGCTCTCTCTCAAATCCTTTCGCGAATAGCTCATCCTCAGCGGGCGGTAGCGGACGTGTTGCAGAACCTAATCTGCCATATCGTCCAGGCGTACCCGTCCCACGCTCTGTGGCCGCTGATGGCCGTCACTAAATCAACGACTCGAGACCGTCAGCAGCGAGGCAGTCTTGTCCTTGTTAGGATTCGTACTGCCAACAATGTCAGCTCTAATGCTTTTGCTCAGAGACGGCTGACGGCCAATGACGCAGAGGTCCATTTGCCAGTGACTGCTATTCTGGCTCAGGCAGAGAGGCTGACTGCCTCTCTACTAGAGCTGTGCAATCTGCCTTTGGCTGATTCAGAGCCTACATTTGCCCTCTCTTCAACTGCCCTCAAACCTTTACTGAACGGTCCTTTTGCCCTCGCTGTGCCTACACAGGCAAACCTTACCGTTGCCCTGCCGGGCAAGCAGGCGGACATGCGCAGGCACGAGCCCTTCTCCTCCTCAACTCCCACCATTGCCGGGTTTGAGGATAGGGTTAGGGTTATGAGTTCCCTGCAGAAACCGAGGCAGGTCAAGCTGAGGGGCACTAATGGAGCTGCCTATTATTTCCTGTGCAAGCCAAAGGACGATCTGCGCAAGGACCAAAGGCTGATGGAGTTTAATACAGTCGTGGGCAAAATGCTGCGTAAAGACCGGGAGTCGGTACGGAGGCAGTTGAAGATTCGAACGTTTGCCGTTGTGCCGCTCAACGAGGAGTGCGGGTTCATTGAATGGGTCGAGCATACTCGGCCAGTTCGCGATATTGTGCTAAGGCTTTATAGGCAGCGTGGTATTACCGTCAGCTATACGCACGTACGTAAGCTCCTTACTGAAGCCCTTGAGCAGCCTGATCCTGGTGCCTTTTTCACAGACAAAATTCTGCCCTTGTTCCCACCCGTCTTCCACGAATGGTTCGCCGATATTTTCCCAGAGCCAGTGGCCTGGTTGGCCGGGCGGCTAAACTATGCCCATACTCTGGCCGTCATGTCTATGGTCGGCTACGTCCTCGGCCTCGGCGATAGGCATGGAGAAAATATTCTCTTTGATGAGGAGACGGGTGACGCTGTTCATGTAGATTTCAACTGTCTCTTTGAAAAGGGACTGCTGTTTGAAAAACCGGAAGTTGTGCCTTTTCGTCTCACACACAATATGGTAGACGCTCTTGGACCAGCGGGGTACGAGGGAGCTTTTAGAAAATCGTGTGAAATTACAATGCGGCTCATGCGGGCCAACCAGGTCTCACTGAAATCTGTACTCGAATCTTTTATTCACGACCCGCTCGTTGAATGGAACCGACGCAAGACGGGCCGAGGACACCTTCATCAACCATCGGCTCTGCCCGTTTCTGCTGCTGATTATGGAGCGGCTGAAGCTAAACGAGTAATGGACAGAATCCACGAGAAGTTGAACGGGTACGCTGGCGATACAGAGCATGCCTCCTTGTCTGTATACGGCCAAGTTCAGGAACTCGTCCGGCAGGCGGTCGACCCTGCTCGGCTTGTGCAGATGTACATTGGATGGTCTGCTTTTCTGTGAGTGCAATCGGCAGACAGAGTAGGCTCTATGCCACAGAGTAGACTCTATGCCACAGAGTAGGCTGTATAGAGCGACATTGAGCTTTCATTGTACAAATTGGTTTATTTAAATTTTTGTTTGTTTATTCCATGTACAACTTTTACTCTAGTTTTAATTTTAATCAGTCAGTTTTTGTTTACTATTCAACATGTATCAACAATAATAGTTATCATTTGTATTTTGCGACATCGCTAGGGATCTTGTATTCAACCCTCTAATTGTATATTGTTTGAGAGTTTTAGTTTTCTTGTTCCTTCCGCTCATTTGTCGGAGTCCCATTCGCCCGACTTGTGACGGGCGCGGTAGACGAAATAATCGTCTATAAGTGTACACTGGCAATTTGTCAGACATGAAAACTTGGGCAACGTACCGTTTCGAGGGGGGATGTGACCCATGCCGTACAGGATGCAGTACGCTGCAAGTCAGAAAGAGATTGAAAAACAATAGATTTAATAAATAATTAAACAATTAAATTAAAACAATTAAACGATTCGTGATACCGCCCGATAGTCGTTTCCGTAGCTGCTCAGCTGGTCACCAATATGCAAACTGGCAGAAGGGCCACATAGTCCAAAATAGCGGTGCAAGCAGCGTACACCGAAATGCTTGCTACCAACATCGCACCAAACCTTCAAAAAAAATACATCAGCGCACATCAAAACTATGTTAAAACGATATTCATACATCGGCACCACCATTAAACGCGCAGAAAGGAACGCGTTGATTTATTCCAGAGGTTAAAAGAGCTGAATGCAACGAAAGAACAGTTTCCTCCAGCTGATCTCGGGAAAGCATAGTGGAGGAAGTCCCAACCATTCCAACTGCTCTCTCTTTCCGGACAACAGTAGCTGGCAGGCCCATAGATTTAATACACTGCTGAATTACGCGTTCACTCTCGTCAAGCAGCTCACCAATATCGGCTTGCTTCCATTCTTTCATTTCTGGGGGAATCCACTTGTCGGACTCCACCCTGAGCAATCCGTTTTGCTCATCGAAAACGAAAAAATAGTTGCATTCTCCTCCCACAACAGCCAGTCTCTGTTTTTTGTCAGTGGAGAGCTCACAATCTGGCGACTTGAGTCTGTCTAGCAGTCCGCGAAATCTGCATTGTTAGGATAAATGTACGACACGAGAGGGCATGGGTACTAGACCGTAATTTAAGGGATCGAGTAGTAATGGCAAAAAGAAGGATAAAGGCAAAAATAGAAAAATAGAAAAGTTTAAATTGTTATCAGCGACTTTTAATATGAGCTCAAGACAATTCAAAGTTGATGCTAAAGCCAGGGTCAACATGAAAGAATACTTGGCTCTGACTGAAATAGCAAAAGCAATGCAAAGGCATGAAAATGAATATGAGAGCAAAAAAAAAGTATTGACTTTATGCGCCTACCGTGTAGAATAATCACCGCCTTTAGGGTCAGAGTACCCAGCAGCAGTAAGGATAGCCACGTGCACATCCTGAGCGAGAAGAGCAATTATTCTGTCAATGACAGCATTGTCGTGTTCCATATTTGCTCCGTCTTCATACTCTGGATTAGCAAGTAGGCTTGTCAATTCTTACCAAAGTGACATCTCCATCAAACGTGACGAGCTCTAAACTCGTTCTGGCCAGTGCTAGTCTGCATGCTTATTAGAAATGTCTTGAAAAAACGCAAACATGAATAAAGCAAAAGCAAAAGGCACAGCGGCCAGGCTTACAGCTGTGCCGTATTCAGTATGTGCCGAATATCATTAAAAGACGGCGCCACGTATCTGCGTACAGAAATAGCACGGCGGGCATCTGCCAAAAGAAAAGCCTCTGCTAACGGCAATGGCGTCCAAAACGAGCCAACAGAAGACACGCGCTGTTTCAACCGCGACGTGATAGACTGATTAGTATTCTCTAAGCGGCCTTAAAGGATTAGAGCAAAAATATAGCAAAATCAACGGCTCCTGTTAAATTTTATTGCAATAATCATTGGCATGGAAGTCTCTTATTTCTTGTGCACAAGATTCTTACGGTGTTCTTTAATCAACAACTCAATTCCTCGAAACACACTGAGGTATGAATCTTGTGTCTCCTTTTGCGAGACTGCGTTGTCGCTCAGTCCATCAATCCCATTGAATGGGCCTGAATGCGGCTGAAGGGTAAATGGGCCAAGTAAAAGGCTCTTTGTATGTAAGCATAATTCACGTAAATTGAACAATCGGCAAACACGAATTTTGTATGCATTTTTAGATCAAACATCGGTGTCCCACTTTTATCCATTCAATGAGCTCATCGCGGCGATAGGCATTGACGGGCGATAAGACCATGACTGCAAAGGTGGCGGTATGGCGGTACAACTACGCTGAACGTGATTTATAATGCTCTTGTTTCCGGATACTGTGTAGATGATAAAGTCGTAAAGTAAGAGCCGATCTTTTTGGCAATCGAATCCCCGGGTCAGCGATCTTAGTATTTGAATTGCCAGCAAAATGAGAGGCTATGGAGCGCCTTAAAATAGTCTGTCAAAAGAGACAGACTGCATTAGCGCCATCAGCACGCTTGGTGCATGAATATGACTTTGTCCTTCCCCACAGTTCCCTTGGGCTGTATTAAGCAATGGCTGTATTAAGCAATGGCTCAGAGTCAAGACAAAAAGGGATTAGGGTTAAATGTTTAATACGGTTTTGAACTTGTGAGACAGCACTAACCGGCATTGAAGATAACGGTATTGCGCAAAGTATAGGAATTGAAATAGGACAAAAGCAACGTGAAATTATCAAGTGGTACTCTACCTACTGATACCTACAAAAGATTGCTATTCGAAAACTGGACATATCGTAATTGGCATATACGTCTTCGGTCATTGACTGACTCACATCGTATATAAATCTGATAGTCTTGGACAAGAATCCTGGGAGATTGTGTAAACTTTAAAAGCTCTATATTCCTAGTCTCATGGCGGGGCTGTAGAGATGTATCTTTATTCCCGAATGTACTAGTTCGTTTTCTCCTTATAATTATTACTGCTCAACTAGACACTTTACGAATACAGCCATACTAGTCCTTAGCCTTGTTGTCTTTATTGATATATGTAGCGTGCGCGCTTATATTTTTCTAGTCATGTATGAAGAAGTCGTCTTTTACACTATTTATTCGTCAAGCATGATTAACGATTCTTTGGTACGTATCCTGAACATAACCAAAAGCCTGACCATCCTGAAACTTTGTAGCTGCTGACTCAAAGAGACGAAGTGTCCGCTGATTTGGTAAAACAGTTCGTTGCCGTACACATTGCCGATGGTACATTCGCAGCATTGCCTCAAAACCTTCGTTCAAAAGTGTACGCTTTAATATGATATTAAACGCATCAACGTCCACGGGTGCAAAACCCTTGTCCTTGTTGATCCGCGTTAATTGCTCTAGCGCTTTTAAAAACATTTGCTCGTCGTTAATATAAACACTGTGTTCCAGTACCAAGCCCCATGCAAGTTTATCTGACCCGGGGACGGATAGATGATTAAAAAGTGAAGGCGGAACATTGTACGGCAGTGCTTCGTACTCCTGGCTCTGTAGTATACAGCGCAGAGCCAGTTCAACATCGAGTGGAGAAGGCTCAAAAGCAATTCTAAGTTTGGCAAAGACTACGAGCGCGGAAGCGTAGTACGCGCTGCTCGATACGCGAGGCTCCCTTTCAAGAGCACGGCATAATGAACAGTAAAAAGTTAGTAGTTCGGTGTAAGCAGCCTGACTCGGATTATCGTCCAAACGAATGGCTTTAGCAATATCCCTGGCGCTCTCTACACTGTGCTGCTCAATATGTAAAGCTGCCCGCAAAAGCCCGTCCCCATACTGATCTTGATCCCCTACATTAAACCCCCTAAGTACTTGCACACTCTCCTCCACAATCCCCGCATCCGCTGCCCTTTGTACGGTGAGCGCAACAAGTGGCACTGGCGTATTTACCTGCACAAATTGAGAGTATAGCAAAAGCCGAAGAGCCAACCGTGGCTGCTCGTACACCAAACAAGCTCTAATAAATTCAAATATTACAAAAGAAGGTGTGCTCAGCTTTAAAGCACCACACAGCAAAACCGCCCGACTGCAAGCCTGCACCTTTTTCGCCATCGTGTTCCATGAATAAGTTTTGTCATCGATTGCCTGCACGATTGACTGTACCATTTCATCCAACTGCGATACTTGTCCCGACTTTCCCTGTAATCCCAATGCCATTGCGCGAGCAGCTATTATTGCCTCAGATTGCACATGTGGCACTGCATCTTCCACCCCTGATGCTGGCAAGGCGCGTGACCTGCGTCGACGGACGCGGTGCTCAAAGTCTGAGGAATCCAAGTTCCGACCTTTGCCAATGTACGTAGGCGACGAAGGTTTACGGAGGCGGCGTGATCCTAGCTGCTCTAGTGCGCTTGGCAGCTCGTCTCTGAATAAATTTTCATAGCCCGTTTCGTCATAAGCCTCTGGTAATTCGCTCATTATATTTCTGACTTTTGTTGGAGGGGATCTGTTCAACGAGGTATCGTTTCTCGGTGAGAACTCAGAATTAGAGGGCGCTCTTTTGGCTGAGCTGCTTGAGAATCTAGAACTTTTTCGTACATAACTTGCCTCCGTATCAGGCCTTTTTCGCGCATCTGTTTCGGGCTTGGTTTTAGGCGCAATAGCAGCACCATTTGCACGTGTAGCGATCGCTCTAATATTCGGCCTGATTCGGCCAAGCAGCTGCCCACCGCAATACCGGCAAAGCATTGCAAACTCAAAATAAAAAAATAATTAGCTTCACTGCTGCGCACATATTATCCTCTTTCCCCTTGTCGTCGCCTCGGCCGCTGCTTGCAACTTCAAAAAAAAAAAAAATAATAATAAATAATAAATTAAAGTCCAATAATGCTTTTGCTCTAATTCCACTTTTTCTGCTATAAGCGTAATAATAGGCAAAATGGGTCCTTGTTTTTTGCCTTATAAAATGACTGCTGGTCATAGGGACAAAGATTAATATGACGAGAATGGTTTGAACGTATATCAGAATTGCGCAGATGAAATTATAGATAAATTAATTTAGATATGGCAACCAATTAATTTGTCGATATGCCTTTTATCTAATTCACATATACAACTGAGCCAAAAATGTACACGATACAGTAGTATAAAGCTGCATCCATTCATACATTGTTGGCTTTAGATAAACATAAAAGTTGTGTCCACTGGGCGTCATGTACGCATGATAGTGCAATGTTATTTCATATTTCTAGACAGCTCAGGATGCCTTTGTGACATGGATAAGCGACGCCATAGACAAATGCGCTTCTTTCAAGCGCTTAGTTCACGTCGTGTGACACTCCGTGTAGCGATTGTTAACACAAAAGGTATATGAGTGCAGGTATGCTGTCTCATTAATGAGCGGCAGTCTTTGATTGCATATCTATACTGAAAATCAAATACATAGAATCTGATCTTCGCAGCAGGCAGACGTGTCCAGTGTCAAGGAGTCCATTTTTTAGTTTGATCCTTAAATCCTAAACAGACCTTGTCGACATTTATGATGGGTAATGTTTGTGAAGTATGATAATCGGTCTCTCATTCTATGTACGGCGCTGGCTCTGCTGATCCACAGGAGATTGTACAAATGTATTATATATAAGTAATGCATTCGCGTGCTCACTGTTGCCAATATTCCTCACACTAATCTGCATCGGATAAACTGCCTAATTCGCATGTTTAATATCGGCGCTTAAACGCCAGACACTCTAGTTGCTGCTCTAGTTGCTTGGAACACAGTGCGGTAAAAGTCCGCAATATTCCGCTAAGGTGGCCGTATACGAGTGTGCGACCTTTGCAGACTGCTACTGCCATAAAGATGACGCTGCCATGTCTTTTCATTACTGTTATCAATTCCATTATTATAATCAATGCCCATTAACGTAATCGAGGCCCATTAACATAATCAATGCCCGATAACATAATCAATGTACCATAAAGCAAGCAAACCAGCAAGTACACTTTTGCTGGATACTTGCAAAAGTTAGACACACGCAGGCACGTCGTCTCTTTTTCCCAAAACCGCCCACATTTCGGCGGTTTGATTACTTGAAATGATGGTACTGCTGTACTCTGAAACGCAAAAATCATGGGTCTACCGCCCTGTCGGTAATATTCCCATACAAAGCGAAATCCATAGCTGAGCGCAACCCACCTGGGCGCGATAAAAAAAACGAGAAATTCGAGTTAGTGAGACCCCTAATCTTGTGGGGAATATAAAAGTGTCGGAACAAGTGCCTCCGACTAGAAGCAGGCCGACTCGAGGGCGCACGGACGGAGGAAATGTGCCAGAAACCTGTGCTTTTAGTGTGTCATATGTGTGTGCAAGTGAAAGGCTGTCTATAGCCAAGTTTCTTTAACTCAGGTCTTTGAATAAGGTCTTTACAGCAATGGACAAATTAGCCGCTGGCAGATCTAGCTCAGTGCCGCGCGAAGGCACTGATCTCGCAGCCCATCCGTGCTCAACGAGAGTCCGATCGCGCAGTGCCAACAAGGAGCAGCGGCCACGGCTTTTTCATCACGAGTCGGAAATAATGTACCCGAGCGAAAGCGCACAGTCTTATTTCCAGGAGCAGCAAAGTGCAGCAAACGGGGACGGCAGTGGTGCTGACGGAGAAAGCCGTACAGACTCTGGGTCTAGATCGAGTGCATCGTTCGCCGTGGGTTCGAGTCTGGATGACGAACACTCACGTCGAGGCAGGGAGGCTGCCACAGCTGAAGGCGATGATGTCTTGAGCATAATTGAGCGACGCGAGAGCCGACTCGATTCGCGTATCGGCGCTACAGCGACACGCGTGTCCACGTCCCTGTCTGAAAAGGACCGGCAGGCTATATACTCTAGCTACTCAGAGTCTCGCCGCTGGCTATATGTCTCGATTGTATCATACTGCTCTCTGCTCGGCCCGTTTGCTACTACGAGTATTTTTGCTGCTGTTCCTGAAATCGCAACTACATTCCACACGACTGGCGTAGCCATAAATGCAACCAGTGCAGGGTACTTGGTTATGATGGGTATTGCTGCCATGTTTTGGGGGCCCGTTAGTCAGGTATGAGCGTGCTCTGTTTAATTTAATTAATTTTTTTGTTTATTTATTTATTTATTTGTTTGTTTTTTTTATTTATTGGTTATTTGTCTTTACCAAGAGGCTAGTCGGTTGGATTGTTGCGTTGCTTTGTTGTCAAGAGTGGCAATTTGTGTTTACTATTTCCAAATAATGTCTTTTATTTCCAAATAATATCTGTTTCCATGTATCATGCTTTGCTGCATTTACTGTTTCTCAATCCCTTTCCCGCCCTGTTATTAGACTGGCAAGGCCCATGCTAACAAACAGATCTACGGCCGCTGGCCAGTGTATGCTATAAGCAGCACACTCTATGTAGTGGCCAACCTTGGAGCTGCCTTGACGCCCTCCTTTGGGGGCTGGATTGTATGTCGCTACCTTGCAGCCTTTGTGGGGTCCGCCTTTCTCGCTGTTGGTGCAGGCACAATTGGTGATATTTTCCCACCTGTAAGGCGTGGCCGGGCTATGGGCATTTACCTCTCTGGGACGCAATTAGGACCCGCACTGGCCCCAGTTTTCTCTGGTATTATCGTCCAGTATCGGTCGTGGCGGATCATCATGTGGCTGCAAATGGCTATGGGCTGTGTGGGAAGCTTGCTGTGTATACTAGTGCTGCGTGAAACAGCACACGTTCGTGGGATCGACTACGTACTGAGTCGGCGCAAGGAGCGTTGGAGCGATACCCATGGGCCCCAGGAAACTCTGCCTTGGACTCGCCGATTTGTATGGGTATGGTTCAATCCGTTTTCACCGCTTGTGCATTTCAAGTACCCCGGGATTCTCGCTATTGGCTTTGTCAGCTCTATTCTGCTATGGAATATGTACCAGCTTTTGACGCCTATTCGATACGTAATGAACCCAAGATTTCATCTCAACTCTCCCGCCCTGGAGGGGCTTTTTTACTTGGCTCCTGGAATGGGTTATCTAGCAGGCACATTTGTCGGTGGCCACTATGCGGATTACACGGTGCGCCTTTGGATTCGTAAACGCGGCTATCGGCGTCCAGAAGATAGGCTACGCAGTGTTTTGCCCTCACTGGGGTTTGTGATCCCCGTGACTGTGCTTATTTACGGATGGTGTTTACGATACGAGCGTGGTGGCATTGCTGTCCCGGTTATTATGCTTTTCCTGTCGGGAGTAGCACAGGTTTTTTGTTTTATTAGCTTGAACACTTACTGTGTGGATATTATGCCAAAGCATGCGCCCGAGGTTGTTGCTGGTAACTATTGTCTACGGTATTTTTTAGCAGCAGCAGCGACTGGCTGTGTTCTTCCCATGATCAACAAGATCGGTGTCGGGTGGACGTGTACCGTTTCCTCCTTTCTAATGTTTTTTTCATTCCTTCTTACACTGGGCAATGTGCTGTGGGGGGAAAAGATTCGTAAGCGAATTGATCGACGCAAATCCGAAGCGGTAGAGAAATCTGAGGCCCCAGCTGCCGAAGAGCAGCCAGTGCAAGTTGAATCCGAGCAACAAAGCCAAGTGCCGATTAATGACAAGGAAAATGAGCAAAATTTTGATGGGAAGGAGCGGTTTATAGGGACAGTGGAAGCACGTTTGTAAAGGCGATGTTTGTGCAAGTCGGTAGTTGAAGAGGGGAAGGGCTCTTGGAGAAAATGTATATAGAAAATGAATTGCGCGTCTGCAGATTGTATATAGCTTTCGAATAGTGAAACCCGTTGATCATCATGCGGCCCGCCGTTGCGGTAGACGTTCATTGCTGACAGCAATCCCTCTGCAGAATACAGTGCAAGGCGGTAAAGCTGGGCCTAGATTCACTCAATTGTCCTCTATTTTAGACAAGATTCTCCTTTGGAACTAACCAACAACCCTAACCCTAACAAACCCTAACAAACCCTAACAAACCCTAAACTTTCACGTTGTAAATAGGGAACAATTGGATAAATTTAGGCTATGATGAAATAGTCAAGACCGTTAATCGACGGCCGTTAGCACTCGTCGCCGTCGCTAATGGTGGACAGTAATGGCGCACTCGACGTGCGGCCAGTAAAGGGCGCTGGCACAGATCTGCGTGAGCAGATTATTAAAGACTACCTCACTCCTCCGTACGCGCTTGGCAGTGACTGGCTGGACAGGTTCCAAGTGTATGTTGATGCCCTGACAGATTATTTGTTCAATCTAATTTATTGCTGCAATTCCTCCTTCTTTGCTCAGTTTACTAAACTCAAGGCAATGGGACGCGCCTCTGGATGTGTGCCGGGAAATGACGGTCCCACCGACAAAATCAACGTCCACGATAAAGTTTATACGCCATGGCTTGTATGGGAATATTGTAGGCTACGAGCACACAGTACGAGGCAGTTATACAAAAGGCGATGGGCGTTCTTCAATGGCGCTTGATCGTGCACCGGATTCCAGGCCTGATTTTGTGCGTGGTCGAGTAGGGAATCTGCCGTTTCAGCCTGGAGGAATTGATGATACTCCCGTCAACGCTCCTTTGCCCGATGCCCTGCTCGGCCTCGATGAGCAAGGGCTGTATACCGTACCGCCAGGGCTCTCACGTGGCCTCCGCCGTGTCTTTGAGAGAGATTTGGGGAAGGAAGAGGCGAACGATACGGACGAATCACGGTGGCAGAGTCTGCCTGTGCCGGAGAGAAGGATAAGGCATGAGACCCGGTACGATACTGCCCAAATTGCGGCCACATCAAAGGCGCAGGCGCACGCTAAAGACGAAATTATTGATGCCCTTTTGCCCACTGAGGATTCGCCGTTAAAAATACCTCCTCACTTGAAAAAAGCCGATCCAGCTGGTGGCCGGTTTGGCCGGGAGTGGGCACACGTTGTGGACGTTAATCAGGATATGGAAAACTTTGCCGAACTCGTACCCGACATGGCAAAGGAGTACAGTTTCACGCTGGACAATTTTCAAAAAGAGGCAATTTACCACCTTGAACAGGGAGATTCTGTTTTTGTAGCCGCTCATACTTCGGCTGGAAAGACGGTCGTAGCAGAGTACGCAATTGCTCTGGCAAATAAACATTTAACACGGGCCATTTACACTTCGCCGATAAAGGCCTTGAGTAACCAAAAATTTCGAGATTTTCGTGATACGTTTGGGTCAGACGTGGGTATTCTTACGGGCGACGTGCAAATAAACCCGGAAGCCAGCTGTCTTGTCATGACAACCGAGATTCTTCGTTCTATGCTGTATCGGGGTGCCGACCTGATTCGCGATGTTGAATTTGTTATTTTTGACGAAGTGCATTACGTGAACGATCTAGAGGTATTTGCTTATTCCACTATTTGCTCACTAATCTTTTTTTTTTAGCGTGGAGTGGTATGGGAGGAAGTTATAATTATGCTGCCAGAGCACGTGACGCTTATACTCTTGTCCGCGACCGTACCCAATACAAAAGAGTTTGCTGGCTGGGTTGGCCGTACAAAGGAAAAAGATATCTACGTCATTTCCACGCCTAAACGGCCAGTGCCACTGGAGCATTATCTGTGGGCTGGACGGGGCCTTTATAAGATTGTGGATAGCGAACGGCGGTTCCTTTCACAGGGCTGGAAGGACGCGAAGGACGCATTACAGCCGCAAAAATCTTCATCGGCAAATGGAACTGCTTCTGCAGGCTCACCAGCTGCTGCCGCTGCATTAGCTGCTAAAGGTGGATCTCGAGGAGGCCGAGGAGCTGCTAATGCTTCTTCCAGAGGTTCAACCGCCAAACGTGGATCTTCGCATGCTTTTAGAGGAGGCAGCGCCTCCTCTTCTCTGCGTACTTCTACGGAAAGGAAAGATGTTAATGTATGGTCTCATGTAGTAGGCCATTTGCAGCAAAAAGACCTTTTGCCTGCGGTCGCCTTTGTCTTTAGTAAACGCCGATGCGACGATAACGCGGATGCCTTGGCTGCGTCTCGAGATCTTTGCGCAAAAGCCGAAAAGAACGAAGTTCATATTGTGGTTGAGAGATCAATTGCAAGGTTAAGCGTGCAAGATCGTACTCTCCCACAGATTGTACGCGTCCGTGGTTTGCTTTTACGAGGCATTGCTGTTCACCATGGAGGCCTCTTGCCCATAGTTAAAGAAATGGTAGAATTACTGTTCGCTCGTGGTCTTGTCAAAGTGCTCTTTGCCACAGAGACTTTTGCAATGGGAGTGAATATGCCGGCTCGTACTGTCGTGTTTTCCGGAGTGCGTAAACACGATGGCCGCAGTTTCCGTGATTTACTAGCAGGCGAATACACACAAATGGCAGGTCGTGCTGGGCGACGTGGCCTTGATCGCACTGGAACCGTGATTATTGTGGGGTCGGGATCGAGTGGAGCCGATCTGCCAGAGGCTGCGGCTCTGCATCAAATGATTCTCGGCCCACCGACAAAGTTGCGCAGTCAGTTTAGGTTGACTTACAATATGATTCTGAGTTTGCTCAGGGTCGAGAGTCTGCGGATTGAGGATATGATCAAACGCAGTTTTAGTGAGAATACAGCTCAGCGTCTAGTTCCGCGTCACCAGGCGGAGATTGAACAGATTGAGCAGCAATTGAAACTGCTGGGCATTTCTGAATCAACAGACCAGGAACAAGAGGAGATGGTTTCGGATCTTTTACGGTTACAGAGTCAGGCTGGGGAAGAGCTGCAACGGACGTTAAACGCCTACGAGGAATGGCGTGAATTAACACTCGCTCTTTACGTTGGAGTGCGTAGCACACTTTACGCCCGTAAAGTTTACTGTCCGGGCCGGCTGATTATAGCAAAACAGAGGGTAAGGAAAATACAGGTCTTTATACTTTAAAACCAATAAAATTGCTGCAATGAATATGGTTCGAAAAGGAGTGGGAAAAGAGGATAAAATGGAAAAATGGAAAAATGGAAAAATGGAAAAATGGAAAAATGGAAAAATGGAAAAATGAGAAAAAATATCACCAAAAGAGTATAGATGAGAAAATGATACGGACAAGAAAAGAATAAATGTAGAAAGCCAAGAGAAAACATGTAAGAAAAACAGTGTTAAATGATAGAGCAGCAACATCATGATCTTTATCACCTTGTATAATATCTTGACTAATTATTAGGGACAAAGACGCAAGATCGGGGTCGTGATAGGCATGCTGGGCTCAGCAGTAGAGCCAGCATTATCTGTAGTACTTTGTGAGCCGGAGGCAGGAGAAAGTGCCCAGAGGCCGGAGGACAGCATCCCCCTGGTTGGCGGGTGGCAGCAGTGTATAAAATCCCAAGACCTTATTAATGGGACGGCGTTGCAGCTACAGGTCTTGCCTCTTGGCGAGTGCGAATTGGTCCTGCAAAGCGTTGCTCCCAAATCGGCTTGTCGGCCCGAAGCTTTACGAGATCGTCAGGCATCTGCTTACGAGGCTCTTTCCACCTATTTGCAATCGTCAGCCACTAAATCCAGCCAAGACTGGGAGGAGTATGACTGGACAGAGCAAGTACGCGAGTTTGAATTGAACGAATTGGCCCAAAGACGGCAACAGATCTGCCGAAAAGAACTTGTAGTGCCGGCGCAAGTAATGGAAATGCTTCCTAGCCTGACGGAAGATGCAGTTGGCACCTATGTGCTACGTGCGCATGAGCGATACGAGCTTACACAAAGCGCGGCAAGGCTGAGACGTATGCTTGGCAATGACAATTTGGAGCTTTTGCCAGAGTACGAGCGTCGACTAGCAGTATTGCGTGACATGGGGTTTGTAGATGCAAATGCAGTATTGCTGAAGGGCAGAGTGGCCTGTGAAATCCAGTCTGCGCATGAACTGATCTTGACAGAGCTTATTTTGGAGAATACACTGGCCGAATTTGAGCCGGAAGAGATTGTAGCTCTGCTTTCGTCTTTTGTGTTTGACGAGAAATCTGAGCAGCAGCCAGTGCTGACTCCGCATTTGGAGCGGGTACGGGGGTCCAATCGTTTATTTATACCATTTATATTACAACAGCCACACCAATTTTATTATTTTTTCTATTGGGCTACAGTATTTTCTCTATTGGGCTATAGTGCTAACTTTTCAGGGCAAAGAGATGATTGAGCAGGTGGCCACAAGAGTCCGAATTGTTCAAGAAACGTACGGTGTTCTTACAGTGGGGGATGAAGGCGGTGAAGAACGCCGGCCACGATTTGAGCTTATGCAGGTTGCTTACGAGTGGGCCCGGGGCACTGCTTTCAAGCATATTGTAGGCCTCACTGATGTTCCCGAGGGCAGCATTGTACGTGCTATAGTGCGGCTGGACGAGGTTTTACGAGAGTGCAGGAGTGCTGCTCGGACAATCGGCGACGCGAGAACAGCGGCAGTACTGGATCAGTGCCGAGAGCAGATTCGCCGTGATGTAGTATGGGCGCCCTCGCTGTATATGTGATGGCTGAACGGAGAAAGAGCTAAAATCGACGTCACGGAATTGAGCAGTCTCTAGCAAAAGAAAATGTATAAAAGGCGCATAAAATTGGTTCAAGCACATTTTTGGTAGTGTGCTATGGACGATATAAACAATTGCACGAATCTACAGGATTCTTTAGGTACGTGTACAGTATGCAAACTACATGCAAACTACAATCCCATTGCTCTGCGACTAATTCCACTAAAAGACGGCCAGCTTTTTGGGTACACGCCGATAACACGATCAGTTACTTACTTGTTCAGCCATATGATTACATATACTAAATGGCAAGTAACATGGCATGTACTTGTATTTATTTACACGCAATCGCGAAACATAAAATTGCTATAATTCAGAGCCCCAATTTCTTGCGCGTTGCACTATATAACCAGCGTCGCAGCGGACGCCATGGCAGCCACGCTCCACGCTTTCCACCTGTCAGCACCGAAAATTTATCTAGACAAACACGAAAAGTCTCAGGTGACAGAAAAGTATTTGCCCCGGGCCGCCAATAAGACGAGGGCAATTCATAATACCGAGTCGTGCACGCAACCCGTACCTCGGGAAATGTATATATTAATTTCTTTTTGCTCGACGCAGCACCAAAATATTGTATTGCCGTACAGCTGCATATCAACTAGAATAAAATAATAAATAATTTAATGCCAACTAGAATGACATAATAAATCAATAGTAGACTACACGCAGATCCCCTTGTTTGCCCGGTCGAATTGTCCGCTAAGCGAGCTGTATACGGAAATTGCCCTTCCAAGAAGGCAAAGCCGAGCCGAAATGGGCGTAAATGCCAATTGAGGCATGTGCCTGTTCGCTGCACGTCGTCTACGTAATATTGCGGGCAGTACTGCTTTAGAGTTATGTCGCTTAGACTGCTGGCTCGTGCGTTGTTTAGATAAAAAGGAACGCTTGCTCGCTGATCGCCGCGGCCTGCGTCACTTTTCAACATTTTCACATTGGCCAAAAGTACGGTTTTTGACGAGTCAAGTCTTGAAAAGTTTACTTTTCAAGACTTACTTGCAAGCTTTTAAGGCCATTGCCTCCTTTGTCTGCTGTCTCCAAGTGTGAGTCTTGGCGAGTCGCTTGAGGACGTTTTTGATAGTGACCCGAGCTCTGACAGATAAACAAACCCTACTTGCCGTCCCGCCGCGTCGTCTGAGAGAAATTGGCTCGACGAGGTTTGTGGATTTGTTCCAAATGCCTTCTGATTCTGGATCGTCGACGTCGAACTCGACGTCGGTGCAGCAGTTTCTTACTGTGCTCGTTGTCAATGGCGCAATTTTTATCGTCTTTGTCACCGCCTTCCTGATCTTGCGCAAACGGTACCGCCGCATATACGAACCTCGCACGTTTCTGCCTTCTGTGCCCGACTCGTAAGTCTACTTGAAACAGGCTTTTTTGTCTCTTTACTTTTCTGCCTATTTTTCTGCCTACTTCTCTGCCCACTTCTCTGCCTTACTTTCTCTTTACTTTCTCTTCACTTTCTCTTTACTTTTTGTCTTTACTTGCTCTCTGCCTTGTCTATTCTTTCTACCTTGAATGCTAACATTCAGTCTTCGAGTAGAGACATTACCGAAGGGTGGGGCTTGGATTCCCAAACTGCTGCGTCTGCCAGACGCGTACATTCTAAACCATTCCGGGCTGGACTCCTACTTTTACCTGCGCTATGTGCGGCTCTTGGCCATAATAATGTTTATCGGCTGCTGCATCACTTGGCCCGTCCTGTTCCCCGTCAATGCCACTGGCAGGGGTGGTCAGAGCGGACTGGACATCATTGCCTTTGCCAACGTGGACAGTGATCGCTACAAGGCCCGCTACTATGCGCATGTCTTCATCTCTTGGATTTTTGTAGCGTTCCTGTGCTACATGGTGCAGAGCGAAATTCGGTACTTTATCACTCTGCGACAGCACGTGCTCAACAACTATTCGAGCTCAGAGCAGAGCCGGACGCTCCTTGTTACCAGCGTTCCTGCTGCTTATAGGGACGAGGCCTCAATCGCTCGTATCTATGGGTCGAGCGTTGTCAAGGTAACGCTTGCCCGTGATTATGGAAAGCTGCAAAAGGCAGTGGCAGAGCAGGCAAAAGTGGCCGCTCAGCTGGAGGTTGCGGAGACTAAACTCATCCGTCTCGCTCTCACCAACAATGCCAAAAACAAGTTGGTCACTCCCAGTGCGAGTGACGATGACTCTCAAGTCCGTCTTGTTGACCGTTTTGTTGCACGGAAAAAGAGGCCTACTCATCGCCTGAAGCCCATTATTGGCAAGAAAGTTGATACGATCGATTGGTGCCGTGACAGATTGGCGGAGCTCAACACTGAAATTCGGGATAGCCGTACCTGTGAGGCTGATCATAAACCGCTCAATTCTGCTTTTATCCTGTTTCGATCACGAAATGATGCACAGTACGCACTGCGCTGCCCGGCTTTCCATGAGCCGCTCATGATGACTCCGCGTTACACGTACGTGAAGCCCGATGATATTATATGGGAGAATCTGCGCTTTTTCTGGTGGGAGAGGATCTTGCGTAATGTTGCCACACTTGCGCTGGTGACAGCTCTCATTATTTTCTGGGCCATTCCTGTTGCCTTTGTCGGTTTTGTATCAAACTTGAACTATATCACGCAGGAACTGCCGTGGCTTAATTTTATATACAATTTACCTGACCAGCTTTTGGGTTTGATCACGGCTCTTTTGCCCACAGTTTTACTGGCTGTGCTTATGGCACTCTTGCCGATAATCCTTCGGCTGCTGGCAAAGTATGGCGGAGCAATGACCAACTCGGCGGTTGAGCTGCAAGTACAGAAATCATACTTTGTCTTTCAGGTCGTACACTCTTTCCTGCTCGTGACTATCTCGTCCAGTGCAATCTCCGTCATCCAACCGATCATAGAGAGACCCGCCTCGGCCACGACTCTGTTGGCCAGCAACTTGCCCAAGGCTTCCAACTTTTTCATCTCCTACATTATCCTGCAGGGCCTGACCGTCGCTGGAGGCGTTATCCTGCAGATTGTTGGGCTCATCCTGTTTCAGATTATGAGCAAGTTCCTGGATAACACTCCCCGCAAAATGTTTAACCGCTGGATGACCCTGTCCGGTATTGGCTGGGGCACTTTGTTCCCCGGTATCTCTGTCCTGGCTATTATTGCTCTGGCTTACGCCATAATTGCTCCGCTTATTATGGGCTTTGCCTGTGTGGCCTTTGGCCTCCTTTACTTTGCCTTTCTCTACAATTTCCTCTACGTTTACTACCCCACAATCGACACAACGGGTCTCGTCTACCCAACTGCCATTAAGCAGCTCATGTGCGGAGTCTACCTGATGGAAGTCTGCCTGTTGGGTCTCTTTGGCACTGCTGCCGCTGCCCCTCATATCGTTCTGACAGTCGTGCTGATTATCGCTACTGTCGGCTTCCACCTGTGCCTCAATTTTGCCACTGATCCGCTGATCGAGTGTCTGCCGCCGAGTACGCTTATCGACCACAAGTCAGCCGACAATTTTACTCTGCGCAGCGACGAAGAAGGTGAAGGTTCACCACCAGGCCGTAAGCCAGTTTCGGCCTTATCGCCGGCCACTACTCCGGCTCGGAGTACGGCAGTAGAGACCAGCAGTCTGCGGGAGAAAGGTGACGAGGAAGCGTCCCTGCGCTCTCAGACTCGGCGCCACGACCGCCAATCATCGTGCGTATCGCAGCCTCCAGCAGAGGGTCCTACAGCCTTCTTCTTGCACCCGGCTATGACGTCACCGGAACCGGTTATCTGGATTCCTCATGATCCCCTGGGACTGAGCAAACAAGAGATTGAGGATACGCACAAGATCAGCGGTAGCGCAGTGGCAACTTCAGTTCCCGCTGAGCAAGAGTACCCGATCCTCATCTCTGACGACGGGGCTGCTGTTGAAGTAAAGGGTAAAAAGACTATTGTCTCTTACACCGCCAGCCCACCCGATAACAAGGAGTTTGATCTTTAAACGCATTTGTACATACTGTATGTTGAGGCTCTATTGAGCAATGCTATGCTGTACTATTTTATTTAGTTTTTTTTCTTGTATCTTTTGTATCTTTTGATTGTTTTTTTTTTTATTTTGGTCATTGTTTTGTGGTCAGATATGCTTTTGCTGAACATTGCACTTGTTTATTGCAAGCATTGACGCTTTCCATGTATCCCTTTCCTTGTATCCATAGTCGGTATCAAGCACGCCGGCATGTTTGCGTGTCCACGTGCTGCATAGCGTGTAATATACATTGTTTCATATTATTGATTTATATTGTTGTTTTATGTTGTTTCACAATAATGTTTTATTTTATTCCCGAGATGTAAAGGGTTATGCGGCACTGGTATCGTTCTGAAACGTGTCCTGGCGTGTTGCTAATGCCATTGGTTCAAATGCATTGCACGTAAAAGACTGAATCCATATGAATCGAAATTAGAACGTTTAGTCCAATTCATTTTTTATTGTATAGCAGCTGTGCCGACCTTTGTGCCGTGTTTAAAGTTCACAATGAACAGCTCGGCCGGGATGACAACTAATATTGAATGATGAACTGGTGTACTGACAAGAAAATATACTGGCAAATAGTAATGAGCACGGTGCGTTTGCCTATTGCAGTTTATTACGAATCTGTCGTACGTGCAACCCGAATCTATTTAAATGTCTAATTATTTAAATGTCCACCATCTGAATAAGCCTAAATAATAGCATAGAGTATAAATCTAATACAACCACGACCCACGATATAATGTAGCTGACCAGCCAAATATTATTATACCAGAATATATTCACGTCAGATCCAAATGATTGCAGTCGATCAATCTGTACAGTTATCTAATCTGCACAGCTGTACAACACTCGAGCCGCACAATTATAAAGTTGTACATATAGAGTTGAACATTAAAGTTGTACAAAGTTGTACATATAAAGTTGAACATTTAAAGTTATATATACCTTGAGGACAATCTCAAATGTAAAAGGATTATCTCAAATGTACACCTTAAAGTTACACATCAGTTGTACGTGTAACTTGTCAACTCCAAGTTATTACCCCATAAAATGACCAAACTTGGCAAACAAATCAAATTAGCGAGCATTGATTAATTCAAAAGATAGCAGCGAGCAAACCAAAGACGGCAGTCATGCAATCGCCATCGGCGGTCGGCCACCGCAAACCGCCGTCGCGTACAACATCGCTTCATGAATCTGACGAATTTTCAGAATCTTCAGCTGCCGCGGCAGCTGCCGTTTCGCGGTTTGGAACCCCACACGAACAGTCGCGAGTGGCCGCTGCACAAAGGTTCGGCATGACACCAGAATCTCCAGGAACCTCTTCGCCGATAGCGACTCCCGAGACAAAGCCGTCGACTGTCTTTCTGATCACCGGCGCAAGCAAAGGCATCGGCCGTGCTGTGGCTGAACGGCTACTTGAGCATGTGCCAGACAGCTGTGCAATGCTCCTGTCCCGCAGTACAGACGGCCTTCTGCAATTGCAGGAAGCCTTCTCCGGCAGAGTGGAGATAATGGCCGGCGACGTTGCTGACCCTTTGACCTGCCGCAGCGCTGTCAACGCTGCCATTTCTCGGTTTGGTACCGTCTCTGCCCTGGTGCTTAACGCTGGTGTATTGGAGCCAGTGGCTAGCGTGGCCGGTAAGCGTTTTACTCTGGTTGATTGATTGATTGATTGATTGATTGATTAATTAATTAATTAATTATTTATTTATTTATTTATTTATTTATTTATTTATTTATTTATTTATTTATTTATTTATTTATTTATTTATTTATTTATTTATTTATTTATTTATTTATTTATTTATTTATTTATTTATTTATTTATTTATTTATTTATTTATTTATTTATTTATTTATTTATTTATTTATTTATTTATTTATTTATTTATTTATTTATTTATTTATTTATTTATTTATTTATTTATTTATTCCAGTCGCAAATCAATACTGACGCAAGACGCAAACCTTTCCGAATGGCACCGATGCTTTGACGTAAACTTTTTTTCTCTCTTGACAATTGTATGATTTCCCCACTAATGGATTGAGACCTTTCCCGAGCCGTGTTAACATTGACAGATACAGCCAGCGCTGCCGACGTTGCGCTCACAGCATGGACGGATTATCATCGTCTCTTCTGGAGCTGCCGTGCGATCTTACTGTGGATGGGGAGCTTATGCGGCTAGCAAGGCGGCCGTTAATTCGCTAGCACAGACTCTTGGCATGGAAGAACCGGACGTGGTCACTTTAGCTCTACGTCCGGGCGTTGTCGATACGGGAATGCAAACAGCAATTCGTGAAACTCACTTGCCCCAGATGCGAGCAGACCAGGCGAAAAAGTTTGTAGATTTACACGCAGACAACAAGCTGAATGACGCAGCTGATGTGGCGCGTGCGATTGTAAACGCTGCACTGAATGCTTCGCCCGCCGTGTCTGGTGCATTTGTTGATTGGACGGACAAACGTATCAATACTCTTGATAATAGTAAAAAGGAATGATTGTTGCGTTGTTATCCCCTTTACTATTGTTATGTACTTTTCTCTCAGATATATCGTACTCTGCTCTCAGAATTATCGTATTCTGCTCTCAGAAATATCGTACTCTGCTCTCAGAAATATCGTATTCTGCTCTCAGAAATTCGTACGCTGCTCTCAGAAATATCGTACTCTGCTCTTCAGCTAGATATAACCACAGCCAAACACGCAGTCTCTATTGCCAAACAGTAGACAATTACGCGTTCCTTTTGCACGTTTCATAGGCACAAACAATCTTTATAGGCATAAAAAAATCTGTCAGTGTATGCGCCTGTCTGTGAATGCAAGGCATTTATCTACAAACAGGCTTGCTCGGCAACAGCGGTCGAGTACGGTGCAGCAGTATACCAATATGTACTGTGCAATTACCACGGAATATCGTTCATTGCCGCCATTGCCGCCATTTCGTCTTCGTACAAGAGACTGTCCTCATCGCCCTCGTGAAAGAGACGGTTGTTCTGAGCCGACTCCTTTCCGTTTCCTTTTCCATTCTGACCGAGTCCCGTTTCTCGCTCGGCCGCTTGATCAAAGTACTGCCCTTCTTCTCCGTTCAAGTCTTGGCCGTAATTAGTTTGCGTTTCAGACTCGTCCTCGCTCATATCCTCTCGGCCAGACTGCTCTCCTGCCAGAGCATTAGGGTACCTGGCAGCGTCTATCCAGGCGCGTCTCGCCGTCCGTACAGGCCGCGTATGCCCTACTTTTGCCACTATATCCAGTACATCCACGAATCGCGCTTTAGGGAAAAGATCATGAGCCCACAGCTGGTAGTGTTCGAGGATCAGAGTAAGCGACTGTAATTCGTTACCTTTTCCCTGCAATTGTTTCTGCAATTGCTGCTGCAATTCCGGTGCCTTTTGCCGTAGTCGCGACAGTCCCGTCTCCGTATTAAGCAGCCGCTCGTCGTCCAGCCGAGCGCGTTTGCGCGCGTGCCGTACTTGTACTTCGTGTTCGAGATCGATAACGGCACTGTCCCCTTCTTCGCCTCTTTCATCTACAAACGCGTCTCCTTCTCGCGCACCAACTGGATCTGAGTCAGTAGGAGGCTGCTCTTTTATAGGCTGTGATGAACGCCGATTGGCGATCTGCACTCGATCGTCTTGCGCATCAAACAGATCCATCGTGTCCGCTCTGGACGCGTCGCGTCGCGTCTCGTAATAGTATAAATATGATTGTAATTAGACACACGGGACCCGTCTGTATTAATAATAATTCTGGATTACTTGGTCAGACGGTTGTCTACTGCAATGTACATTTATATTTGCAAAACTTTTTAATTATTATTATTGTTTATTAATTATTATTATTAATTATTGTTTATTAATTATTGTTTATTAATTATTAATTATTATTTATTAATTATTATTTATTATTTATTATTTATTATTTATTATTTATTATTTATTATTTATTATTTATTATTTATTATTTATTATTTATTATTTATTATTAGTACACACGCGCAACAGCTTTGCATTACAGACATGTTGCAAAATGCATAATTTAAACTAAACATTATTTTCCACATAGTCTCGGGCTCGCTGCTTCACTCTTTCCACTGCTGCCGCATTGCCCACATCCTTCTCCATACCAAGCCATTTTTTAAACAAAAACTTTGCCTTTTTCGAGCTTTGACGCATGGACAAAACGCGTTCAAACAGAGCACGCACATGGTCCAAATCGCCGGCTTTGCGTTCCATATCAATGTACACGCTCCACACGTCCAGTCGCCGAGGGTAATTATCAAGTAGGCCTTCAAAAATAGTACGACCACGCTCGGCATCGCCACCGGGACACTTGAACTCGAGCTCTGCAAATTTTTGTGTTGCCTGAACTTGCTCTGCCGGGCTTATGCACTGTAGAGCCCTCGCCAGTAGGGACCTGGCTGCTTCAGCACGGTCATTGTGCATCAAAAACTGGGCATACTGCACCCACAGTGCCAAGTTTTGATTGTGCTTTTTAACAACCTCGTTGAAAATGGCACAGGCCCGATCTAAATTGCCATTTCCCTGATATATTTGCACTAAATGCAGTTGAATTTTAATGTCATCGTTGTACTGAACAGCCCTGCGCACTACGCCCGCCAGAGAGGCCTCAGTACCAAAGGAAGACTCCAAGTTCATCATTGCCATCCACACATTCAGCTTTTCCCGATCTGCCCTGTAACTGATTCCGGCCAGAGCACGTTCAAAGACTTGACGAGCTGCCTCTGCACCACCTTGGTCCAGTTTGAAGGAGGCAAACTGTATCCAAACCGCTGAGGAATCTGGTTCAGCGAGAAGCAGCCGTTCGAAATCAGCTTCGCTATGAGCCTCTCGTTCCTGCATTGCTGCAGTCTCGTCTACGTCTACTGATCCTTTAACCTCTTTACTATTGACTGCTCCTCCCAATTTTACAGGCTCTTTGTCCTCTTCACTGCCGCTGCTCTTTACATCGGAATCGCTGCCGGTGCCAGACTCACTCTCCGGAACCCCTTCCCACTGGAAATTGCCGACTTTAAGAGCGGCACCGGGCCCTGAAGCCTTGCCTGCTCCATTACTAGTCTCGTCAAGCCGTCCTTTCAAGGATTCTGCCTCGGAAACTTGGTCAGAGTCGGACTGCTCTTCCGACTGAGACTCTTGCTCACTTGCCTCGCTGTCTTCTTCCTCGCTTTCCTCACTTTTGTCTCCGTTTTCCTCACTCTCGTCTCCGCTTTCCTCACTTTCGTCTTCATTTTTTTCACTCTCGTCTTCATTTTCTTCATTTTCCTCTCCGTTTTCTTGCTCATTTTCTTCATCACTCTTTTCAAAATAAGACGGCTTCAGTCCCAGGGACACACGTCGACGTTCGCGATCAACTTTAAGCACTCGAGCTTTCACACGGTCGCCCACAGAATAAAACTTGCTAACGTCAATACGCTGATTAGCCAGTTCAGAGACATGGCAGAGCGCGTCTACCTCAGTGCCGTCTATACGAATAATCAAACCATAGTCCTCGACTTTACGCACTTGTCCCTCCACTTTTTGTCCCTCTGCAATATCACCCAACCCCTTGTGGAAGGCTTCATCGCCTGCTGCGACTCTGGCATTTGACAAGAAGCTCATTTCTACCAGCCCGTCTTTTGCCCAGGTAATGCGGCCCTTGACTAACTGGCCAAGCACAAACTTGGACTTCCATTCCTTCACGTACCCGTCAAAAAGCTGAGAGATTTTGACACGGGCAGTTACACTGCGGCCAAGCGCAACGTACACGCCATGCTCAGAGATGTTTTTAATGTACCCTCGGTAAAGGGAGCCTACCTGCACATCAGAAAACTCGTTAATTTCGGGGTCAGCGACTGTGACGGTGCTGTCTCCAATGTCTTGGGAATCTTTGGCAATCCTGGATGGACGGGTAGAGAGGAAAACTCGATGCTGTGCGGTATCAATGCCCACAACTGCCACTCGTGTTATATCCCCGGGCTTAAACTGATTCTGTGGCTCTGGCTTGTACTCGTCCGCCACGTCTGTTGGCACAATTTTGCCAAACACATCATCGCTCAGCTGTGCAATTACACCAGAAGGCATTATTTTTGTAACCCGTGCCAATCGCGATTCGCCGAGACGTAAATCAGAGGCATTTTGCAGAGCGTTTCTGTCATTGCCAAAGGACTCTGGAACCCGTACGAGTGACACATTGCCATTGCGCTCGTCCTTACTGTGGACAATTGCCTCCACTACTGATCCAATAGGAAATGATTTCTGCAAGTCTCCAAGGACAGCAGCGTCGTCGCTGCACAGCTGTAAAGCGTTCATTCTGCCTCTCAGTGCCGGAGAAACACTGAGCCACACAAGTTCGTTTCCCACAATGTTATTGATGAAGCAGGTGTGCCTCGAGCCGAGACTGACATTGTCTATTGTAAGCAGTTCTGGAGCTGACTGCTGCAAGTGCTCACGAACCATACTGAGCTCATACACGATCCTTGTGCCCCGGCGATTCGTGATTGGCAGGAACCGATGCGTCCTTGCATCATGGAACCCAACAATCTTGGCCTCCACTACCTGTCCCCTGTGGAACTGGGACAATGGAGCCCGCACATCTCTGATTGCACCAGCATCGGCAAATGCCAGTGTTGCATCAACCCTGCCCTGAATCCCGGGAGCAAGTTCAACGTTGAGCTGTGTGGCTTTTACACTTGTAACCTTGGCTCGGCAGCTGCTGCCGACCCGCAGATCAGTCTCACTGTTCAACGGCTGTTCTTTTGGTTCTTTTGCGTCGGAATTGATTGACCTGTCCGCCGACCGGTCGGCATCATCTGTATCATTTTGCAGGCTCAATGAAAGCGAGATCTGTTGCTTTTGCGAGTCGAGTCCGATGATCCGGCAAGTAACCGATTGGAAAGGCGAAAATATTGTTGCTGGAGCAGCCGCATAGCTCGAGGCCAGATCTTTTTTCAGAGCGAGTCCAACAAGACCATTGGAAAACTCTACAAAGACTCCGAAATCAGTGACATTCCGTACAAATCCATGCGCAATACTGCCCGTGGTCAGTGTATCAAAGGCAGAGGGTAAAGTGTTCTCGGCACAGGCTTGTATTAATGATTTTTTCAGGGACAAAACTAGCGTTTCCTGTCGCAAATTGCGACCTAAAACTACTGCTTTTTTTATATATTTTCCAACATGTAGCCGGGTGAAAAGTTGCTGGCACCGATCTATGCCGTCATCGCTCATTTGGCCCAGCGAAAGCGTCGCACGGCACCCATCGAACCCGGGTCCGCCGCCTTCTATGGTCACTGTACAATTCGTCGTGCCAATCTCGGCTACTCTGCCGGCTACTAAATGGGGCAGGGTTACACTGGCAAATGAAGTCTGCTCTGCTTGGGTAATCGACCTCTGCTCTCGGCAGCTGAATGTTATCCGCCTGGCCTCGGCATCGACGGCAACGAGTCGCACTGAGATTGTTTGGCCAACATGGAAATGATCTGTGGCCTTCTGTATGAAAGCCTCACTCATTTCTCCCACTGGCAGGAACCCTTTGACGCTGTTGAAACATTCAATGACTGCTCCAGCATCAGTGACCTTGACTATTGTTCCCTGAAATTTAGTGCCACTGGCAATATCACTATCGCGGCCTTCAAAGCTGTCCAAAATAGCGGCGTCTGAATTGACCAGTGTCTTTTTGCAGGTCAATGTTAGAGAGTGACGGTTCAGATTGGCGCTTAAAACGCGACATTTCACTTGCAGACCTTCACGAAACTTCTTTTCCGGATTGACCAGTTGAACATCAGATAGCTGAATTAAAGGAACAAATCCGCGTAAATTGCCCTCCACTTCAATTTCGCACCCAATCCCGGGAATCAGCTTTTTAACCTGGCCAGTTACGACTTGGCCAACGGGTACATCTTCAATACGAATATACCGTTGCGCCAGAACGTCTGGCTCTAGTGTCACCTGATACAAATGATCCAGAGGCGAATAGGAAAGGATTCGACAACGGTGCACGGAGCCTTCTTTGAACAATTTTAGAGCCTTTTCCGTTGACAAATCTGTTCGCTCTGCACCGAGACGGGACACATGTGCAAAGGCCCGTGGCGCCCTGGCCGCCAGTTCAAAGAACACACCATTCGCAGGATTAACACTCTGCACTTTGGCATTATCCAGGATGAAACCAATGGGGAAAGCCTCTGCTGAAGCTTCCACAGCAGCTTTGGGCAAAACGACTGACTTGAGCAGAGAGACTTGGAACACGGGTGGGTCAAACGCAGTTTGGACCCTAATAATTCGAGCATCCACGACTTGGCCAGGCCTGAAAAGATCAGGTAGCTGTTTGCCCATTGGCACTTGAACATGAAAGACGTCACAAAAGCCATCCACTAGACCAAAGATTTTGCCTACTATTCCATTGCTGCGCACTTGTGTTACTAAGAACGATACACGGTTGCCCGGTAAAACGGCCCGAACATCCCCGACTTTGGATAGCACTTCATTACCATCAAAGGGTTTGAGAGCGAGTGTACGAGCGCCAGGGCTCTCTTTGTCGCATACGAAAAGGTAGGAGGCTCCTTCCTTCAAAATCCCTAGATCTTTACGAATAAACCCAGTTAAAGACTCCATGCCTATATCTACTATAGCGCCGTGCTCTTCAATTTCTTTGATAGTCCCCATAATAATCATGCCACGACGAACAGATTCCGTATCGAGAGCACGATTCGTGAGCTGAGGAAGTGCAGATACTTCGATATGCTTCCGTTTGACCCGTTCAACCTGTGTGACTGCGACTCTGATCCATTGGCCAACGGTATACATCTCCGTCAGCGATGGGATATCCACGTCCATATCATCCACCAGCTCCAGCTGCGTCAGACGGTCCTTGAGCTGCTGTGAAATATTGGTAATAGGTAGGTAAGCTTGCAGAGAGTCGGGCAACGACACTACCAACTCGTCGTCTTTTACTTGCGTAATCTGCGCCAGTGCTACTGTGCTTGTGGAGACCGATTTCATGGTCAAAGACGCAATACGGACATGCTGGTCTTCGTCATTGTCCTCTTTTAATTTTTTGGTCTTGTGTCCATGCTTTGTTTTAGTCTCCTTTTGCTGTTTTGCTTTTCTTTTGGCTCCTACAGAGAAAAGCCCTTCGCCAGTTTCGTTGGCCTTTTCTGTGCCATCTTGCTCTGCATCTGCCCGCGCTTCCGCCACGATCTGTTTATACTCCAGCGGTGTGATCGAAGTACCACCCCCACGAGGAAAATCAGCTTCTTCCACGGCTCTCCGCCGTTTTGTCGCTGATGACATTGTAAAGTCTGCTTTTTTGCGCAGGGCAATTAGCGAAACAACTTTTTTTTTTATCGTGCTCTGCTAATTTTTCTTTATCTAGAATTATTTACCAGCAAATTTTTAATAGTATTTCTTTTCATTATTATTATGACAGTTATTAAACTGGGCCTGATTTGGCCATCTATTCGCTTGGTATTATTTTCATTTATTTGCCTTGATATTATTTTCATTATATTTATTCTCATATCTTTGCACAATAGCATGTTGCTCCAAGTCGTGAAATTTGTGAGGTGTAGAAAGTAAATGTGCAGAGCAAACTAACAAACGAACCGTCAAGTTATATGGCTGTAAATAAACAGGCTAAATCTCTGCATTGCCGCGAATTGCACACTATTGTTTTCACGTATATGACCAAACCTAATCTAGTACAGTAAAGCTATTTTTGTCGACTGAATGTGTATATTTGAGACCCATATTGTTTGCAGCTCTTTTTTTCTGCAGAAAATATACAAATCAAGACTGATGTAGTCTAGAGCCTTGGACAATTGGATATCATTAAGGTGGCAATCTGTCTTTCCATTAATTCCGACAATTTACATGCTTATACATCATTGATTTTTCAATAAATATTGCACAAGCATCTGTGTATAGGAGTCTTGTTCGCTAAATAGACAGCTATTAACAAATACGAATTTAGCAAAATGAAATTACAAAATCGCTACAATGTCAGCAATGTCAGTCTTCTACGCTTTTCTTTAATACGAAACCTTGCACCTTTTTCCCTTGCTCATCAATAGCAGATAAGCAGCTGTGCATTAAATAGACGCCTGTGGAGTTATATACTCCGGACACGAACAACTCAAGAGCGATTAGCCTGTTGCGTCTAATCAGCTTCGGCTCATGATAACAGTAGGGTTAGGGTTATAATTCATGTTATTTTAATCAGCTTATTATTGTTCCATATATATCTCTACCATTGAAACACGTAAGCAATTAATTCTTAATGCAAAGTCACGTGCCACGCGTTAGAACACGTAAATATATAGAGAAGAATTAATTGTCTCTCACGAAGCACAGTCCGGGCACGTTCAATCGGGCTGCATAATGCTGTCGAGCAGTCCGCTTCGCGACGTGACAAATGAGGCTGCAAACGGTTCGCTGCCGACGCCTGCTACTTCGCCGGCGGGAGTGGCCGATGCGACAGCGTGGCCTTCGCCCTTTAAGCGAACAAAGCTATGGCACGATCAGAGCCTTAAAGCACCAAAACGACCAAACCTTCTATCAGGCAGCCAAAAGGAGCCACCACGCCTGCTCCGGTCAGCTAATATTGAGCTTGTCAGTAGAATACACAACAGATCAATCCTGCCGGCGTACGGCAACCGAAGCTTAATATCTGGTTATGCCGGAGCTAATTTGCGCTGCCTGCTAAACGCCAAAAACAGTATTTCCGTCTGTCAAATACGTGGCATTAAAGACTTTACTGCCGCTTGGGCAAATGGTACGTTGATAACTGAATATTAGCGTTTCTAGTACTTAACCATAACCCTAGACGCTCCCCTGATTGCTTCGTCTGGCAACACTGGGACAATTACAATGATGCGATATCGCGATGATACCCAAAGCTCTGGTCGCACGAGTATGCGTTCTTTCTCTGTTCAAAAAACCTAACTAATAGTCCAAATATTACATCGCCTAGAGGCGCATAGCAACTGTGTATTCGATGTACAATGGTCTCCGGATAACGCCTTGCTCGCCACTGCATCGGGAGACGGTACATCGAAAATATTTGATACAGCCTCGATCGAGTCTGGCGAGCCGTTAACGACATTAAGGTATAACGGCGCAGGCACAATAAAGCAAGCCCGTTTCTACGGACGAGGTGGGTAGTGGTCGCTACGTTTAGGGAATTACGGCTAATAGTACTAGACATGCTTTGTACGTGCTGCCGTGCTGGGCGTATAATGATTTGGGATCTGCGGACGGCCGCTCGTGAAACGAATAAGCCTGTTATCGAGTTTGACGCGTACTCTGACAATCGTCGTGGAGCGTACAAGCGATACACTCCCACCTCAATTACCGCACTGCAAGTGGTAAACGACATATCGTTTGCTACTGCCTCTGATTCCTCCTCGTAAGTTTCACTTTATATTAAACAAGCGGCTAACTATTCAAAACAGCGAGATAAAGGTGTGGGACACACGCAAAATCAGGAAACGGCCCAAGCCAGTTTCCAGTAGCAAACCGGAGACAGGCGCAGGAACGGCAGTGACCGCGCTGTGCTTGTCTAGCGATAAGGCACGTATCTATTCCCTACACGTGAACGGAAGGTAAAACAGTTTCAATAAAGGAGATTTCCAAAAAGCAAAAAATATAAACATAGACTCGAAAACCCACATGTCCTGACCTACTAGTCTCAAATCATACACGTCTGACTGTTTGGAGCGCGGGGTGATTATGAACGAAAAAGTTTTGCCTCGTTCCGGGTTTCATGTGGGAATTTCTGCCAGCCCAGACGAGGATATTGTTGCAGTCGGTGGCTCGACTACGGGAGCATTACATATTGTTGATGCAAGGGACAGGTACAATTGTCTTCCTCGTCCCCGATACAATCCATGGAAGAATCCATTGATTCTGGACGGCTACCAAACAGAAGAGATAACGTCTGTTGACTGGTCGAGGTACGGACTACTTTCTGCTAGTGACGATTCCAGTTTGTCTGTGTTCAAGTTTTAGGAGAGGTCACCTATAAAAATAAAATAATTAGATTTAGCTACAATTATAATTAGTCTGTTTTATAATTTGTTTTAACTAGAATTAATTCACAGTAAATTTATTTAATATTTCTTGACATTAATTTGATATTTCTAAATATTAAATTAATATTTATTTAATGTTTATCCAATTAATGCGAACCCGAAGGATTGCGATCTGTTATGTATGCGAACCCACAAGGCTCGTGAACCGATCAATCAGGTTCCGTGTGGTCGGCAAAGATGAGCCAATTTCAAGCAAAAAATATTGTAAATAATGCATTCGTCTATCCCTGGACAAAATGGACCGAGTTTGCGCGGGTTAGCGAAGCGGTTAACCCGTCGGCGCACGCGGCACTCGACGAAATTCGCGGGGCGCTGTCTCAAGTAAGAAGCATATCTGCATACTTTCCAACTCACTCTTTAGCTTTTCGTTTTTATTCATTGCCTTTGCTATTGCCTTTGCTATTGCCTTTGCTATTGCCTTTGCTATTGCCTTTGCTATTGCCTTTGCTATTGCCTTTGCTATTACATTTCGCTGCTTGCCAGTTGCTTTTGTATCGACTAGTTAACACGGCAGATCGAGGTATGGCGAACGCGCGACAGGCTACCGTTTGCGATCGAGGCCACAGCGCTTTTATTGGCCGCAAGATTTCACGATAGCCGGGACGCGTCAGGTACAGCATTAGATAATTGCTTGGCTTTGAGTATGGCTATTGTCCGATTCGTTTCTGGCATCATTGATCCTTTGCAACAAGGGCGCCATGCCATCAGTATGTACAAACTGGCTGCACAAATTTCATTGCCAGTAAGGCTCGTTGATTTGCGGCACTGGATTGTGCACGAATCGTCATTGCCGGACCTGGAGATTTTACGCGACTGCTGTGCCCTGTCTCTCCAGTACCTTTACGACAATTTTTGGTGCATTAATTGTGATCGGCTTAGGGAGGAAGCGACGACTCTGACGGAAATTCGAGAAATTAATTCCGAGACTGCAACTAAGGACAAAGGCTCTGGCGCAGTCGGGGAAGAGGACCAGACCGTTTCTGCATCTAGCCAGAATGCTGATGTAAAGGCGGAATTGCAAGGCCACGTCACTAGATGGAAAAAGTTTCGGAAACTTGGTCCGTTTGGCGGCTCCTTTGACAATACCCAGAATTCTGCATATGATAGGGTAAAGAAGAGTATAATCTCAGATCTGCAAAGAGCAATTGAGGCCTCTGAGAATGGATACAATGACTTTGTGCAGGCCTTGCATGAAACGTTTTTCCAAAGACCATGTACAAGCAAAAGAAAGAGCGAGCTTTCTATCCTTTTAGATGGACTAAATGAGCAAAGTATGTCTTTTCCGCAAAGGATTGCTCCCAAAATACTCGAGCATCTAACACGACCAAATCAATCCGCCAAGACGTATGAAGAAGGGTCTGGAGCACACGACCTGGAGCAATTTAGCTTGTCATTACAATGGCTGGATGCCCTTTTGTCTACCAATAATCAAGATTCATTTACGAGTGCCGTCAAGGGCTGGAAAACGACAGACATGCTGGAACGCTTGGACAAATTGATTAGTCAGACTGAGCAAACCGACGACCTTTCTCCGTCCATTCACAGTCTTGTTGAAACTCTGTTTCGGCATAGGCCACAAGAAGGGAGCAATATTCCTTCTAATAAATCGCCAGACTCTGACTTGGAATCCACTACTCGACTGGTTGGGGGCAACGATGTGGAAATGCCCGATATTGCTAATGGAGCGCTTCTTGAGCGGGTCATGCAGGAGGCGGATGTAATACTAGACCAGCTTCCATCACTGGACGAGCCTGTATCTAAAAGCATAAATATTGATCAGCATGCCATTAATGCTCTTGAAACGGATTTACTTGAGATGGAAAGGGCGGCAGCAAAGGTACAGGCCACAGACAGAGACCAGTCGATTGAAGCGAGCCGGGCAGACAAAACCAGTGCCACGCAATTGACGCCTGTCACTAGTGGTCGGGAAGAGAATGCATCTATAAACACGGGCCATCAAGAGGGATCTATTTTAAAAGCAGATCAGAGCCATTCTCCATCCAGCAGCGCAGCTGACAAAGCACCAAAAGACTACATTTACCGTGCAGTGGCTGAGGCAATGCCTTGGCAAGTACTGAGTGGAAAAATGCTACAAAATATACCGATAGGCGCTTTTGTAACTAACGAATAGGATATGTATGACTCTATATATATAGAATAAACACATACACAAAGACCGTGTAAACTAAATGTAGAGTGCGTATACAAAATGCTTTTATTACTAGGAATTCAGACCGGGAACCATCCCGATATTTACTCCTGGGTGCGGACCTTGGCCGCGGCATTAGTGACCTTGACGTTAAGCTTGCGTGCCTTTTCAAGAATGGCTACGCGCTTCCGTGAGGAAACGTTGTGTGCAATCTCAGCAGCATAAATGTCGTTGTGCATGAGGAGCAGATCGATCTCGCCGACGTTGCGGATAAGAATCTTCTTGTACCCAGAAGGAAGCATGTGCCGGGTCTTCTTGTTCGAGCCGTAGCCGATGCTGGGCATAGGGATGTTTGACTTGAACCGTCGACGGACGCGGTTATCGATACCCTTGGGCTTGCGCCATGACTCGCCAACGCGCTTAAAGCGATCCGATTGAAAGCGCTTGAAGGCCTTTGTGCGCTTTTTAATAATCGGCGGGTGCGACTTTGCAGTTACGGCCGCCATCTTGGATGAGACCGTGTTGATGAATATTGATTGGCAAAGGTGTTGTGTGCCAGTGTTGATACTTGCTAGTTAGTCTTAGTGTTGGCAGTCACGTACCCTACCCTAATACAATAAATTATAATATATTTGTGTATCTGCGTGTAAGCATCAAACGACATACGTCTACTTGGCAGCGCTCCAAGGAATATTCTTCCCATTTATACTATTCGTCAAGTAACCAACTAAACATATCATACATAGTGGAACGGGGCCCGTGCCGATATTATCAACATTTATCTCGAGCTGCATTACTGGCGCATTGTAGAAACTCTGTCGTTGCACGGCCCCTGCAAATCATAATTCAATATGAAATCAAGTCTATATTGACCCCACAATTAAGGGTCTTTGCAGCGCGGCAATTACGAATATACATTGAAGAAAGACGCCTAATCCCCAAACCTACTAGATCTAATGCGAAAAAAGAAACTCTGATTAAATACCGTCAGTTGACGGTGTAAACATATAATAGACCTTGCAAAATTTTGGTGATTCAACCACTCCCTAGCCGAAAAGGTATTTTTATTTTCTGGTTACACGAGTCCATCCATCATCCTCCACTGGCAGCTCTGCTGGCTTCTCCTTTCGCGAGGAATGTGCTCCCGTTTTTGCCGGCTTCCTTGTCTTATTCTCCTCATTCTTGTCCGACGCCAAAGACAAGTCTGATGCCTTTGACTCTAGACCGGATGTACCATCATCCGACTTTTTCCGTGCGTCCTTTGATTCATCACGCGAACGACGACGGCCAGAAAATTTACGATCACGGGTCTCTGAATGCCTTGGCTTTTCAGGCGCAGTTGAAGGAGCAGAAGGAGCAGGAGCAGAGCCAGCAGAGGGAGCAGACGTAGCATCTTGTTGCTTTTGCTCCTCCTTTTCCTTCCTTGCCGCTAGAGCACGCCGCTCTTCCACCTTCCGTATAGCAGCATCATTATCAATAGGCTTAGCATCGCCAAACGGATTAGGCTTTGGCCCTGTCGGCTTAGGGGAAGATTGTTTTGGTGACGTCACTCCCGAGTCTTGTCTATTACTCCTCCACTGTGACGGCCGTTTTGAGGATCCTAGAGTTGAATCAGCGGAAGCTGCCGCTTCGTCCTGACCAATAGGGGCCCGTTTTTCTCCCCAGTTTAAATTTAGCGCTTCTCTTCGTGAATTACGTGATTCACCACGTGAACCACCACGGGTTGATGGGTCGCGAGGCTCATTGAAGCGAGCAGTTACCGGCTGACGACGCGCAGTCCAGTCGAGATCAGCGGCAGCGTCAGCACGTCGAGGACGGGAAGGATCGAATTCTCGGTCCGATTCTCGCGGAGGACCTCTAAAACCGTTATTGCGAGATCGGTCATTGAAAGAGGAGTTCACAGGACCGGTACGTTTCCACTCCAATTGAGGTCCGGCATCAGCCCGAGGCGGGGCTACAGAGACTCGGACACCACGGCCACCCATGCTCTTGCCATTAAGAGACAAGGCATTTTCAAGGCCAGACTTTTCCGCAAAATCAATGTATGAAACGCCACGTGGACGCTCGTCGCCGCGAGGCTTGACAATACGTACACTCAAGACTTGCTGCTCGGCACCACCGAAAAAATCTTCCAAATCTTCTTCCACTACGTCAAAGGGAAGATTGCCCACGTATGCCGTGAACGGCGGTTCGTCTGGTATCGGTAGTTCGGCCCGACGGTAACCCAAGCTTTCAGTGGGAGGAGCATCTACAGTTAGAGACCGACTGCTAACACTTGTACACACAATCAAATCATAACCATAATCAGATTGCCAAATTCATGAATAACATTTGAGAAATAATAGGTAAAGTAGTTAAAACAATACATAAATCAAATTCAATTCAATTAAAATCAAACTAAAAACAAAAAAAACAAAAACAAAAAAAAAACAAAAAAAAACAAACAAAAAAATAGCAGATATTCAAAAGACGAGACATGTCGATAAATAGAATAGCAGATCTAAAATTGACAACCGACAAATGGCAGACAAGAAAAGCATACCAAACCGATCCGCTTTATCATTGCGATAAGACGTATCTCGGCCCATGCTCCATGCCGCGCCCACGGCAGCGGCATTACGAGAGCTGGCAGCCGCTAGAGGGTTAGTATGACCAGTACCATTGTTAAATATCCACATACACGTAGTGGGAAGGTCATCGAGATCATCGGCCCACGAAGTACGGCTCGTACTGCTGCCCAAAAAATCGTCAAGAGACAGCTTAATTTGCTGTACGATTATTAGTATCCATGGGAAGCCAAGAAATTGATTCAATCGCTCTCAAATACCTGCTTAGGAGCTGCCAGTGTTAGCCGAAGTTTTCATCAAATACGTACCCATTATTGTTAGCGCTGTCTAGAGCGCACGCTATTGCAGTAAATGCCCCAATAGTCGGTCGGTCGAACAAATTCTATGCTCAAAAGTGCACGCGACACAAGGTACGATGCTGCCTGGACGGACTATAAAAATCTTTATTTTTATTCTTTGCGTTGAATAATTATTTTATTATCGACAACTCTATATTAATTGTATGTATTTAATGTGCAAACAAAATCTCATCTATTATCTTTAAATCTCACATTGGCGTTCTCGGTACGGCCACTTTTACTCGTTATTTGTTACATCACATACATTTGTGTACATTGGACCTATTTATTGGACTTCTATTATTATTCAATTAGTTTTATTTCGTCTTTATCTGTGCGCTTAAACGTGCCACTCGTACGTATAATTCGCTGTATAATAAAATTTCCACAACGGCCAAGGCAATTAATTAATTTACTGGGACGCGTGCGGTCTTTTGGCTGCGGAGCAATTGCAAAACAAAACTGTCCATGAACGAAGCGCAGTGAATGGATCCTTTGAGCGCGGCAGGCGAGCCTCCTTATTCGTGTGCTTTTATCTAATTGTGCTTTTGTGTATCTAAACAAGGGCTGAGCCATATTCTCTCCAAAAGGCTCTTGTCGCGTATGAGCACAGACAACGCCAGCAGCCGCCCGCCAACTGGCAATAGTGAAGACGACCCCTTCTCACCGTCAAGGTTACCAGAATGGTGGCATTGTGTGAGTGAAGCGCGGGTGGGCGGCCTGTATTCGGGTGCCTATGGCTTATTATACGGACGTGTCTTGGGCCGGGCTATGGGCGTGGATATACGCCTGAAAAACATGATGACTTTTTCATGGGGCGCCAATTATGCGGCCATGGGCGTTTGCTATACAGGTATGGAATTTGAAGATTGTGATCCAAGCTAATCATCAGGTCTTCGTAGCGCAATACTACATTACGGCTACGACGGACAGGCGACATTGGGAGAGAAAATGGCCGTATCAGGAACGTCGGGATCTGTAGTAGGTGCTGTCTACGGGCTTGTAAAACCAAGAATTTGGTCAAAGGCTTTGCAAATGCCAGCTTCACAGAGGATCTTTGTTAATGGCCTTTTTTACGGCACCTTGGCTCTTGTGGGACAGGGCGCTTACACCCAAGGACTACGCTTTCTTACCCAACGACTTGATCCGGATGCCAAGACGGCAGCCAGCGTTTCCGAGAAGGCTGCTAGATGGTCTTTTATACCGTCGTGGATTCCCATTTACCGTATTAGCGACATTGACTACCGGCAGCACCTGGTTTCGGAACTCGATCGTGTAAATGCGGAACTGGCTCATATTGAAAAGACAATTGACCGAATTCGTGGTCAATAAGTCCTCTGTGGCCTCACACATAGTGTGATACTTGCATTGTGTCGCGCTGTCTTTTGATTGGATAAATTTAGCCAGCGCATATCGTTTTACGCTGCGCATATTACACGTAGTCGTCAGGCATACTGTGTCGTCTTTAATGTAGGTATAATATATATATGGCGAATGCGATCACTCTCGCCGCCCTTGGTCATAGCGTATTTATTCGGGCTCTGATCTAGTGGATTTGTATGCTGATCAATCTCTTGCAGCACCCATCAATTGCCGCGACAATAATCATATCTGCCTCTCCACTTCAATCCAGCTGTAGCATTACTTGCGTATAAAGTCGGCAGCCTGTCATACTACCCAATTCGTAATGTGCCTTCTGCCATGACGTACTAACCCGAAAACGGTATGGTCGTGCGGGCACGATACGGATACGGATATCGTTCGGTATACGGAGCACGTCCACTAAACTAGGAGAATAAACAATGTAGTACTTTATACTTCCGGTTTCAGACGCGATGCAGATTATGGGGATGTTTTACAAACATGGCACATTTTGCTTACGAGGGCCAACGTTGCACGAAATACACAAAGTACATTTTTTTTTGTACGACGCACAAGCGAGTCGGCACACCGACGGCACACCGATTCACGCACCCAATGTTCTAATCAGAATGTACTAAATCAGAATATAATTAATTGAGCCGAACTGAAGGCTAGAAACTTGCGTGCAGGTTAAAAGTGCACAGATTAACACCGAATTATATGAACGAGTATATATATTTATATATTTATATATTTATATATTTATATATTTATATATTTATATATCTTTATTTTTATATTTTTATATATTTTAATAGTTATATAGTTAAATAGTTGTGTAATTATATTCATATTCATATTCATATAATATAATTAATAAATTTAATATGAATTACTACAGATCAAATAGGGATTATTGCAGATTTGCCAGTACAGATTCGCAGATGCTTATATAATCTGCGAATCAGACACGCGCAACAAACAGGCTCCGATCCGATACTCTCGCAATGAGTCAAAAGCACACAGAGCAAAAATAAAAAATTTCTGTCCTGCTCGGCAATGACGTTGCAGCAGCAGCTACTGCCTCTGCCACTGTGGGCGCTTTCGCTGTATATCGCAGTGCCGGTAGTGACCGCGCTTTTGGCGCTCCATTTGCTGTTATGGGCCGTTTGCAAGTTATCGGGCTATCGCTTGCGCGTCTCTGCCGTCGGGTGGATGAGTATTCTCAATGTACATATCAGACTCGCTCCCGGTGTCGATCTGCACATCAGCCGAATCCGATTCGAGCTGCGGAGGCCGACGGTCGTCAACCGCCGTTGGATCGTTTTTTACATTCGTCGGCCGTCTATCACTCTCGACTATGCCGCCACTGAGCGCACAAGTAAGCCTGCGGGCGTACCGGATTTTGGTTTGGTCTTGGCAAAGGTACACAAACGGCTGCGGCCGCTTGCCGCGTGGGGACTGCTGTCCGTTTTGGAGGTAACTGCGTCTGACCTGTCTCTCGAGCTGCGACACTCGTGCGCTCTGCTCGTGAACCACGTCTACGTCTCTGCAGAGTCTTTTGCCGCTACGCAGCCACAGGGCAGACGCACATTGGGCGTAAATATCGGTGTTAAGAGCGTATGGCTCTGTGTGCTCGACGAGAAGCGCGATACGCCCGATATTGCTCACGGATTTGAGCTGCTTGATACAATCGGCGTCTCTGTCCGGACAGAGATGGCTGATACCTTGAAGCCTGCGGCAGTGGTGCAACAGCCTTTCTCAAAAACTCAGTTTATGCTTAAATGCGGCCGGCTGTCGCTTCATTTGAATACTATGGAGAGTGTGCTGGACAACTGGCAAGCTGTGGTATGTTTTTTTTTTCTTTTTTTAATTAAATTAAATTAAATTAAATTAAATTAAATTAAATTAAATTAAATTAAATTAAATTCAATTAAATCAAATGTTTTTCAATTCAATTTAATTTTATTAATTATATTAATTATTAAATTTATTATTTATTAAATTTATTATTTATCAACTTTGAGTGGTTTGTCTAACTTTGGCAAAAAGTCAAACGGATCGAAAAGCAAGGCTGAGAGCAAAGCCGGGCCGGCAACATTTCTGAATCAGAGCAATATCGAGTGCCTGCACAAAGTGATGGACGAAGTTTCAGTTAGCTTTGCCACTATAAAAGTGAAGCTGTACAATGACGCCTTTGGGAACGCTGCAACACCCTCAATATTATCAGTTAAACTAAAGGATTGCGGATTTGAATTACGCAAATTTGATGCTATCTTTCCTCGGCGTACATCGAGCTCTACGCTCTCGATTCAATGTTTGGTCTCGATTCTCGATACTGTTTTGTATGTGAAAAGTGACGGAGTAAAACGGCAATTTGCCTCTTGCCCGCTTACAACCTTAACTCTGCGGTCAAATATTCTTGAATCAATGTGCCACGAGACGGCGATACTCGAGTGTTTTAGGAGCAGCAGCTCAAATGCAAACGTGATTGTCAGCACTCCAAGCGTTGATGTTGACGTGAAGGATATTCCGTTGCTCATGCACGTGCTAAATTCAAGGCCGCGTACGTATAATCCTGCTCAGCACCACAAAAAGCCTCGGCAGGCTCATGTACAGTCCTTGGATATTCGGCAGCTGATAAACTCTATGCCTTCGCTGGACATCAATATCTCCATACACGAGCCCTCTGTTTGTCTGGGACTGAGTGATATGAATGTTGAAAATCAGAGCAGTGTTCAAGCAGTTTCACATTCTGCACTGTCGATGGCCTGTTCAAACGTACGTGCTGATGTAGTGCGCGATGTGCGAAATACAGAGCATGATCAGCCTTTAGGCCTGAGCATGCAACTTGTTTCCTTCAAGGTTGATGTTTCCGGGGACTCTAGTGCTTCGCTAGTCTCCTTGGACTCTTTAACGGTAAAGGGGTCCTCGTCAGAGCAGGATTTAAGTGACGGTCTGGACTTTCAGGGGTTTCTTGAAGCATTGAACCTGGACTATCACAACGTGGAAGCCCAAAAAGCACTTTATCATTTAGTGCTGCTTATACACAACGCCGTCACGATACCAGATAAGTATGAATTTTCCCCGTCTCGGCCACATACGGGGTCCAAGGGGAAAGAGGGCAGGCTCATTGTACAAAAAGTCCCCGATATTATCCGCTCGATACGTTTGTCCGGCCAATACGTCCGTGTTGTTATTGGATCCGTGGATGCAGACGTTTCGCCAGTCAGCCGTGGGTTCAAGTCGTCAATGCAAGACTGGAAGATAAACTATGACCGGCTCCAGCTTGAACATAGCGGCAATGAACGGCGGCTCGGCCCGCATGAAGATGGTGACGCTGCAGAGTCCACTCCTAAAAGTATCGACTATGAACGGTTACTACAGCTATCGTTTGAAAGCTTTGCTGTTTTGGATTTCATTAATGCAGGAATAGAACAAGTAGGACCGCCGACACTGAGTGTTTCAGGAGCGTCTGTCACGTTGAAAGCCACAGCGAAATCGTCTCATGTAATTTGCCGGTCTGAGATTGTGAGCGGAAATTATTCTCTCTACAAGCACCATTCAGTGCTGCTCGCAATAAGCTCCGTATCCCATCTACGACGATTCCTAAAAGAAATGACATCGGAGTCTCGCCGGGGAGTGGATACGAGTACAATGGAGACGGCAAAGCAACGTCCTTCGAGTACCTATGTCGATGTAAAATTACGTAGAATCCAGATCAAGTTTGAACTACCAGAGGAACAAGAGCTCCTTCTTGCGGCGTCGTCAGTGGGCATAACAAAGACACATAGCTCTACGCCATCGGGGAAGGCAAAATCTTTCTCGTTGTTTGTGCGCAGCCCTTCAATAGCCGACTCTTGGGACAGTATTGTAAATTTGAGACATGGCTATTATCACAAGAGGCAGACAAAGCCGAAACCGACGCATTGCATCAATGTGGAGAATATTATTTTACGAATTCCTCACCGTTTTATACTGTTTAAATTGGTGGAGAGCATTTTGAATAACGTGAAGGCAGCCAAGGAGCTTCAGTATCGTCAGTTTGTCGGCCGGAATGATTACGTTATTACACAGCACCCGAAATCACCGGCGATTATGCCGAGGCTGAGGATTAAATGCAAGTATTTCGAGTTTGCGTTGGACGATGATCCGTTCGAGTCGAGGCTGGCAATGATATTTACGATAGGTTTGCTGGAACAGCGTATGCGCTTATCTCGGGAAAATGCTTTTGACATTAAGCTGGAGCAGCTCCGGATAGCTAGACGCAAAAAGCTGGCCAAGCGGAAGGCTGGAGCGCATAAAAACGAGCCTAGCAGCCATGATGCGAATGGTGCTGCAAGGGTAATGGACGAGAATGGTGGCAATGCTGATGGCGATGGAGATGGCCGAGAAACTAATGAAAATGCCAATAGCAACAGTGGTACATATAACAATAATGCAAACAAGAGACCCGACGATAAATCCGATGATGCAGACGACCAAATCGACAAAATCAAGCTCTCTCCGATTGATGCGCTGTACGGTCTTCGCAAGCACGATGCTCAGTCGTGGATCGTTAAATTCAATGCGGGCAAAGCCTTCCGTGTCTCGCGAATACGGGCCTTGAGAGCAGCCAAAGGCTTGGACATTGAGTTTCCACCCACTGCGCTTGGGAGGGAGAACGGCCGGATCCTTCAATTGCCTCTCAGAGTGCCTCTTGGCTTTATGGCATTTGAACAGCTGAAGCTTGTCTTTGATGAGCCATCGTTTCCGATGGCTCAACTGCCCAAGTTTTTGTACGATACAGGTCGTGGACAGCCACTGGACGCCAAGTACTCCATACTCGTCCCCATGAGCGTCCGCTGGATGATGAGGGAAGTAACTCTGCAGTGCCGTGACTACCCATTGCCCATCTTGCGTGTTCCTGCACCACTCCCCACACAAACTGACGTGGAGTACTCGTGGAATCTCTCAGCCGACTTTGTCATTGCTGAGCAGCTGGCGGAGAGGGAAGCTATCCGCTTCGTCGATGTGACAATAGTGCCCAAAAACGTGGGCGGAGTGGAGTGCCCAAAGTTTGAAATCGAGGTACCTCGAACCGTAAACCCCGTAAAGTCTTTTGGAGTTATTTCCGTGAATATAGACACTGCCGATTCGACGGCTATCGTATGGGGCTCATCGCTACAACCGGCAATTTCGGACGTTATGCGGGTCTTTGATACTTTTACAAAGCCACAGGCGGACGTTTCTGAGAAATTGGGGTTTTGGGATAAGCTGAAACTCATTTTGCATTGCAGTTTTGACTTTAAATTTCGCGGTAGCGGAGACTTGAATTTGACATTAAAGGGTATTGAAAGCGTGTACATGGTGGAGACTAACTCTTTTTTCTTGTAGGAACTCGCGACCCTTATAAAATCACGGGTTTTGGTGCCGGGTTTCAAAAGATATGGCGGGACAATGTCAATTTAGAATTGGCCTGCGATGATGATTCTAGGGAGCTGATCAATATTTCGAGCGATGAGTTCCTTTTAGCCGTACCAGACTTTTCTCGGCACTCGAGTCAGTGGAGCAAACCACTGTCCTCCTCCTCGTCGTTTTCATCCAGCTTTTCAAGGCACCACAGCCACCAGAACGAGAGGCTGCAAAAGATTATAATGAAGGTTGTCGGAGGAGTCAAATGGACGGGCGGAGTCATGTTTGAGCGTGAATTGCCGGACGGAACGCGGTCTACAGAATTCCGGCCACACCACGAAATAAAGCTGCGTATACCCAAATACTGTAGAAACAAAGACGGGACGGTAAGAGCGAGTATTTTTTTGTCTGCAAGTTAAACTAATACATTAGCCTTACGATGCCTTTGAAGGGTTCAGGTCTAATTACTTGCATTGCTCGATTGCTGTAGTCTGCCCGAGAGATAAACTGGATCCGAGGACGGGTAAGGATAAAAAATCGAACAATGTGGAGAATGCGTACAATACGATCCACCTGAGCCCCAAAGCTTTTACTCACTTTTTCGGTTGGTGGCACATGTTTTCCTCAGCAATGTCCATCCCTCTTCGTACAGGACCGCTTTTCCCCTCACAGGACTCGTCGTCAAACAAAAAATTTGGTAATTATCTTGCGACATGGAAGTACCGGCTGGAATTGGCGCCGTTGTTGTTGAGTCATGTGTACAAGTACAAGACGCCATTCGACTGGGACAATGGAACGCTTAGTTCGACAGGAATAAAAGCTCGGATAGACTACTTCTCCATCGACTTGCATCAGAGGAAAGAAGAAGCTATTTCGGTGATGAAGAAGCTGCACGTTGAGCGCAAGACGAGGCATATGCGCATTTACCGTGCCGAAGTCGACTTTAAGAGTGTGGATTTGCGAGCGCTTACTGCTGTCTTTGAAGAATCTTCACCGGAAGAGCTTCATCAAGTACAGAAAATGAACCTTGACGCCAACAAGGCAGTTCATGCGCTTTTAAAAGGCGAAGAATTTGACAGATCGTTAGAGGACGTCTTTGGCCTGGATGCTGAGGATGCTGAATGGCTTGACATTGATGACTTTGTCGAGTTGGATTGGACGCTACCTCAGAAGGCTCCTAAATGCGAAATCTTGCCTTTGGCCTGTTCGCCACGCTGTATTTACCACAGGGAGACCTCGTACTCGCAGTACAATGCTCAGCGAGAGCACGAGGGCGAGGAGGGACACTTTGAATGCGTTTTTGGCAACGAAAACTCTCATCGCTGTTTGATATCGCATCCAAAAGAGCCGCGAGCGATCCAGAAAGAGCTGTGGCAGAAACGGATTGAGGACATTAAAGTGGCGATTGAAAAGCTTGTTGCTAGGCGAGACGAGTTTCAGCATCAGAGCTATGTGCACAAGGCAGCGAGAATGACGAAGCTGATTGAGCAGCACAAGCTCAAGATAGAGGCACTGAACAGAATGGTAGGAGGCAGCGATGAAGCAGTGAGGGACCACTCAACGGCTGCGTCCGGGTTTGAGGAGAGCCATTTGACTGATTTTTCTGATCGGTTCAACAACCGGTTCAATGTGCACAATCTCCAGTTCAAATGGAACAATAAAGTCAGAAACGCATTTTTAACCTACATCCACCAGGTGTCACAGCGGCGTGGGTACGTGTACTATATGTCGCGAAAGGCAGTTAGGTTTATTGCGGATTTAGTGGAGGAGAAGCGGCGAAAAGACAAAGAGTTTAGAGGCAATACGGATATAGCGGGCGCTACAGCCAGTGGCACTGCCACTGGCAGTAGTGGAACAGTACGTGAAAACGAGTCTGAAGAGCTGTTGAGAGAGCTTTTACAGGATATAAAAACGAATTTCGATGTAAAAGACGAGACATTTACGAGTGACGGTGGAGCACAGCAGTCTCAGGTCACATTTGGCAACGAGATTCGTCACGATCCGGTGCCGGACGACTGTATTGCTTACAATGCTTACTCTGTAGCACTAATTGCTCCACAATTCCAACTGCAGAGCGAAAAGAACGACTCTGCTGCTGTTATAATAACCACACAGGGCATGAAGCTCCAAGTCATCTCTATCCTGGACCAAAACTCTAGGGGCGACGATGTCGGCAGCCTGATCCAGCGCAAGTTTGACTTGGCAATGGAGCAGGCACAGTTTTTCACGGCCAACGAGAGGGACTTTTCTGATCCTCTCCAATCAGCTTACCCTCTGGCTGCCTGGGGCGCTCAGCAGTCGCAGCAGTGTTGGCCACCGTGGATTCCGATAGAGTCTATCTTTGACTTTGTATCCGTGCCGGAAGCCTTTGCCCGTGTCGTTGATAGGACTTCTGTGTCCGGACTGTACATTAAAAACAATACACTGCGCCTCAAGTCTGAGGCAGATGAGAAGAGCAGTCCGACTAATGCTCCAGACCTGGACCACCTGTACGCCGACTCGCTGCAGGTACTGTTTCCTCGGGTCATTGTATCAGCCAACTCTTCGCAGTACTTTACCATGTTTGCCATTGGCACAAACCTGCTCATGTACAGTGAGCCCATCCAGAAAGAGAGGAGCGATCATTTGGAAAAGATCATGCTGGCCGCCGATTTTAGTGATCTCTCTGGCGCTCCCGAGATGGTCACGTCCCTCCAGTCACGTATCAATCTGCTCACAGAGATCAAGGACTCTTTGCGGCACGGGAACTTTGACGAGCACGAGGCGAGGGATATCGTTGAGCTCGACAGAGAGATCCACAGCTGCTTTGAAGAGCTGTTCTACCTCATGAAATCTCTGGCAACGGCACAAAAGAAGGCAGAGACACGCAAGACAGAGGCAGCAGCGGCCATGATTTGGAATCTTATGGCAACAGAGCTGATCTGGCACGTTTTGCAGGACGATAATAAGCCTTTTATCGACGTGGGACTCAGCCATGCGACTTACCAGCGCATAGACAACAGCGATCAGTCAAACTACAACACTCTTGAGATCGAAATGCTGCAGGCTATTAACCTTATGGAGAACGCAGTGTTTCCAGAACTGCTCTCTCCTTACTTTGGAGACACTGGCACAGTAGGCGATGCTCGCCGCTCTAAAGTCGTACGCATTTTCTGGTGTATGCTCGAGGCAATTGGCGGTATTGCTGTGGTTGACCATTTCGAGGTCAATCTGTTCCCTCTCAAAATCCAGATCGAACAGGAAGTCGGCAAAAAGATCTTTGACTATGTCTTTCCCGTTGAAACGTCCACCATGAAGGACAGCCTGGACGACGCTGACTCGGAGACGTCGTCAGACCACGTCTCCCTTTTGGATAATACTGCAAACTCGGGCGGAGGCGGATTTGGCTCCGGCTTTGGCTCCGGCTTTGGCTCCTCAAGGCCGTCTAGCATCGATACTGGATCCTCAGTGGTCAACCACAAGAGTACTCTGGCAGCTGGTGGATTTGCCAGTAAGCTGCCCACTACGAAATCGACACTGAACAATATCCTGCGGCACAAGGACTCGATCTCGCTTGACGGGTCACGGAACAGCAATTCCTTTGACATGGACGACCAAGTATCCCTGCGAGGGAAAAGAGACTCGCCCAGAAAACCCGGGCCTGACGACCTGGCGCAGATGATGAGCCGGGCCGGGTCAAATATGACTATAGTGTACGCTACTGTGCCCAGTGTAGTCCTGTGCATTAGCTACAAGGGCCCCAAGGGCAAAAACATTGAGGACATTCAGGACTTTGTTTTCCGTATGCCCTCGCTCGAGTACAGGAACAAGACGTGGTCCTACAAGGATCTGGCTGTGCAGCTCAAGAAGGAGGTCTTCAAGGCAATTCTATCACACTCTGGCGCCCTAATCAAGGACAAAGTATTGCACCACAAGTCTAAACGGATCAAAGCCAGGAGGCAGCTCTCGTCTTACGGGAATTTCAGACCCATGTCTGATCTAATGGTGGACAGGCAGTCTGTCGACTCTGACGCAATCAGTCTACGGCAGGAATTCTCTAATTTGTCAGACGCTGCCTCAGCAACTGCTCCAGCCTCCGACACCAGTCACGTCGGGGACCATTCAGGCTTTGGCAATTCGTTGGCACGCCATTTCTCTGAATTGTCACATAAAGCAAGGACGCGTCGAGGGATCGAGGACGACACCGAATCGGACGAAAGTAAATTTAAACGCGCAAAAATGCTGCTCGGCGCTAAACTCACTCAACTGTCCAATCCCTCGTTCCATTAACTCGGGGGTTACGTTAGTATATAGAGATATCCAATGGGTTATGACGAATAGGAAATGTTGTATCATGACGAAAGGGTTCAGACGCAGTGCGTTGTATGGTAGAGTATATGACGGATAGTAAAAATAAAGCAGACAAAAATTTGTATATCGTACTAGTTATTTATATTTATTTATATTTATTAAATTTATTTATATTTATTAAATTTATTTATATTTATTAAATTTATTTATATTTATTAAATTTATTTATATTTATTGAATTTATTTATATTTGCTTATATTACAATCAAGAAGCATTTTTCATCTCTCTCAGTTTCGCCATAACTGCCACAGGCTCTGATTCGCCAGTCGCGCGCTGTACCACAGGATTTGTAACCATCATGAACGGATTGTACAACTTTTCCTGGCCAATTGTCCGTGTTCCGCAAGTAACCTTCTCTGTAGGCTGCAATTTATCGGCCTCTGGGATCTGGTGCTGAAAAACAGACGTGGCAAATTTCCAGTTGCTCGCAGTATACTCGTGCCCCGGGTAAACGACCGTATTATTGGGCAGTCCAGCGAGTGTTTTGTTCAGGGCTTTATGCATCTGTGCAGCATCGCCCTCAAAGAAGCGGCCGCAGCCGCCGAGGAACAAAGTGTCCCCCGTAAAGACGCAAGACTCCTGTCCATTTGGTGAAGTCACGTGCCAACAAACGGAATCCTGAGTGTGGCACGGTGTGTGTAAGGCGGTAAACTTGGTGTCCCCAAGACTAAACGACTCACCCGATTTTAGTGCGTTTGTCACGTGAGCACAGTCGCTGCCTCCATAGACTGGCAGACTGCCGAGCGCACGAAGCTGAATGTTAGAAATAAGTTGATCGCCTTTCACGGCATTTGTAGGAAATATATAGAGACGAAACGCGCAAATGTATAAAAAGCAAATCAAATATTGTAGAGCGCTCCTTACCATGTCGCCATTACCGCCCGCATGGTCCCAATGGTGCTGTCAATTTTTTAGCATAAATCAAAGACGCTTGGAGCGTACGTGAGTATTGACAATTGCCTTTAGCACTGAGCCCTGAGACTGTTTGGCTTCTTCGATTCCGGCAATAGCTCTGTCTCGTCAATGGACGATGAATAATTAAAAAAACAAATTAATAATAATAATAATAGTAATAATAATAAAAGATTTATATATACGCTTTTGGCTCTGCCGGGTCGACGACAGCAGCGTCTGTTTAATTAGTATTTCCGCTTTTCGAGATCGAACCTTACTTTTTGTCTTGAGATCAGTTACGATATAAGCATAATTGTTGCTGCTGCCTGGAACCGTCAGCGTAAATGGCTTTGCTAGTTCCACGCACCGGGCCACATGAAAACTGACGTGACGTTGAAAGCCCCATTAAAAGTGCGCGAAGTCATGTTCCACTGCGCAAACGCTTTGGAAGCAAAGGCACGAATTGTCATTATACAGTGGGAACCCCCAAACTCATTATGTCATTGATACATATTCGCGCCAATAAGATACGGCACATTACTTGACTACTCTAGTCATTAAACCTAGCTAACCCTAAGATTGTAAAGTCGGGGTCCTTAACGGCAGTTTCGAGTAGTCTGTCGACCGCCAATATTTTAGAGATTAACCGCAGCATTGGCTTTGTACAGTGTGCTTCTCTGCTAACCTGAACGTGTACACAAACTATTCATGCAAAGCTGTTGATTTAATATATTTAACTTTCCTCTGCTTTGCATATAAATTGTTATTGTTCAGCAGCGTTATTAGTGCCATATCCGCCATTTTGAAGACTGCGGGCAAATGTAGAGATTTTATAGACTGGTTTTCGTCCTAGATTTGCGTACTTTGCTACTCGTATATTGCAAATCAGAACGGCATTTATATTTGATTGACGGTTAGAAAGCGCGATATACAAGGGAAAAATAAACAAATAAATAAATAAACTATAATAATAATAATAATAATAATAATAATAATAATAATAATAATAATAATAATAATAATAATAATAATAATAATAATAATAATAATAATAATAATAATAATAATAATAATAATAATAGTAATAATAATTAATTACTATTTATCGCTCGAGCAGTCAAAGAGGTGATTATTCAGTCAAAGGCCAGACCATACTTCAATGTTTTAAAGGTTATCATTTTCTACGTTGTAGATACTTTCAGCTATTTCAAACACAAGGAAACACGCTTTTCAATAATGCATGTATCAATTTAAATTATGCACATAAATACAATCGTTATTGAGAACATTTGAGTCCCAACAATCGAAACTGAAAAATGAAAAAGTTTAGATGCGTCTAGCGTAATCCAACCAAACCTCTAGAGCACAAATTCTAGAGTACAATAAATCTACGAGCAGCAATACAGAGCAAGCTATTTTGGATAGACCAAAACCTTTTGCCGCTCTCGCTCGTTCCAGTTCAGTTTTGCTCGGATGCTTTGCATCCAATCGGCACCTTGCTTGTCTTTGCTGACGGTAGGGAAAGGGTACCTTGAGGCAGATATTGTGACATAATCTCCACGCTGAAGCTCGACACGGTTGCGCCCATCAAACGAAAGCCAAGCTGAAGTACGTGAGTCGTAGGGCACAGCGATTCTCAGTACCACGCTATCTGGAACAAGTAATGGCCGGAAAGATAATGAGTGGGCGCCTAGAAGTTAGCAAAGAAATTAGTGAAAAATATAGGTAAAATAATATAGTAATTCAATAATAAAAAACAATATAAAAAATAGAGAAAAAATGAAAAATAAGAAAATAAATAAATAAATAAAAATAAAAATAAAATAACGTACATATAGGCGAGATCAGCATAGCTGGAATATCAGGGTGACATAATGAGCCGCCAGCGGCCAATGAGTAAGCGGTTGAGCCCGTTGGAGTCGAGATGCAAACTCCGTCAGCCTGCACACTGGTAAGATGCTCACTATCGCCATAAAGCTCTGTAGAGCTCATGCTTGGATTCGGCCCGCGATCAACAACCAGCTCATTTAATACGCAAAAAGTGGCCTCGTGCACATGGTACACCGAGCATTTAAGGGGATTCACGGCCAACAGCTCACGGCCAATATTACGAGACTTATCCCTCGGACTGGGAAGATCCACGCACCGGTAGACGGAGCATTCGAACCGCATACGCAGCGAAGCATTGAACCCGTTATCAAAACATTCTTGAAGTACATTCATATAATCCCCAAAGTCAAACATTGTGAGGAAGCCTAGTGAGCCCAGGGAAAACGAGAGTACTGGAGGCACTATAGCTTGGAAAAGCCAACTGGTGTAGAGCACTGTTCCATCGCCGCCCAGAGTAATGACAAAATCAAACCGGTCAGAGTGTTCACGGCACAGCTTTGCGTCCCAGAATATTAGCCGCCGTTGCCGATCTCGGTCGCCGCGTGTAACTTCTTCCATATCGAAGTTGGGGTCGTTTTCCATCACATCTTCCACATATCTTTAAAGTTAGAGAAAACTTTGGAGTGCAAATATGGCACAAGCGAGGAGTAGCAACCGAGCAGGAAATGCTCTTGTAGACAAATAAATAAATAAATAAATAAATATATAAATATATAAATAAATAAATAAATAAATAAATAAATAAATAAATAAATAAATAAATAAATAAATAAATAAATAAATAAATAAATAAATAAATAAATAAATAAATAAATAAATAAATAAATAAATAAATAAATAAATAAAAAATAATAAATAAAATAAAAAGTCTTACACATTCAAAGCGTCACAATGATCCGTCTTTACAGAAAGCAGCCAAGAAGCTAATTCGGCAGTAGTCGCTTTCAATTCATCCTCAAATATTTTTGTAACAATAATAACAGACTTTATGGGCACCGCAATCTTTGTTGCTCCGAGCCGTTTGGAAAGCTCACGCACGCCGAGCACCATATCGGAGATATCACGCTTTGTCATTGCTGAAGTACTCGTTTTAAATTCCGTGGGAGTTAGAGCTTCAGACGGGCTGGCCGGCTCACTCGCACCCTGAAAGTCCTGGATAGACAGCCGCTGCACTTCTAGCGAATTGTGGACATAGCACGTTGACGGAGTGTACCCCATTTCGCCCCCACCAGCACCCCCACCAGCGCGCCCAGCGCCCGGGTGCCTACGCGACCCGAGCGTAGATCTCCGGTAGACATGCCGCGGAGGTTCCCGTGGGTTTGCCTTTGCCGATGCGGGCAAAGTGCCGTTGGGGACAGAGGCAGCTGCGGCAGCTGCCGCAGCTGCTCCAGGCCGAGCGAGTCCACCGCCAACGGCTGGTTGAGTGCCGCTGCTTGCCCGCGGAAGAGCAACGGACGGAGCCGCTTCCAATCCTCGATTTCGAGGCACTGGCGACGCGTAGCCGGACGCGCGTGCAGAAGCAGAGCTTGGGCCTTCAGGAGGCAGACTGTGCCGCTTTTGAGGCGTACCTTTCCGAGACATTGAGGCTTCAGCAGTGCTCAGAATTTTTGTCGCTCAAAGGCGCAGACGCGCCCACGTTAATGGGCAGCAATGCTTGTTTCAGTGCCGATTGAGCACTTGAAAGGCGGCAGTACGGATCCACAGTCTGTTCGGCTCATGTATCGTTCATTGACGGCATTATGCACATTATATTGTGATTGTAATAGTAATATAGGTATTATATGATAGTAATTTGATAATAAGAATTAATACATTAATAATATAACAATATACTAAACATAATATAATATAATATAATATAATAGATATCACTTATACGCGGGACAGTGCTGACATACAAGTAATCTGTCTGCAACGATATTGGCTCGTTAAACTCCTAAACTGATCAGTAACACGAGGTCGACGCTTTTCAAACATCGGTTCGTTCTTGATCCATCACTTGTTCTTCAATGGCGGTAAGTGGTAACGAGCGCGGCACTCAAAGTCCCTCAGAGTCTCTGGCGCAGACGCTTTCCTGGAACTTTGATTGCGGCCCGGTTGGCTCCGGAGTGGTACTAATGCAAAATATTTAGGGCATTGGCACAACCCTCTACAACACGGTGTTCCGCCGTAACTCTGTGTTTGTTACATCTGTACTCGCGAGCGCTTTTGTCTTCCAAATGTGAGTAATAGTAAAAGCCTGTTTTAAATTGCCGCCGTTATGCTAATCACCAGTGCGTTCCAAGAGGCAACCACGAGTATCTGGGACCGGGCGAACACTGGCAAGCAATGGAAGGACATCCGGTCACGCTATACCTCAAAGACCGGCGACGAAGAGGGCGATGACGACGAGTAGATGCCGTTCGTTTCTAATTGACAGGAACCAGCTGGTCTGCTAAGCTGACTCTCGATTTTGAGGCTCTCGATTTTGAGGCTCTGATAGTTGTTGCAAGGGGCCAGTGGACTTTGGTTTTACAATCATCCTGGATAAAAGCGTACTATAGTAATTCACTTTTTAGAACACGTTTACCTCTTAGACTATCTACGATTCAGAATTTACCAAGGCCTTGGCCGCGACCTGCCGGACACAATTAAACTGCCATCAACTGTCGTCCTGCCTATTGCTACTTGTCTCTAATTTGCGTATTTCAATTTTTGCGTATTTAATTGGCCAATTTTCTCGCAAGAGATTATAGGTCTTTATACTAGTAGAGCAATATATAATAAATATAGGGCAGTGTTATTATAGGGCAGTGCCATGCAGTCTTGTAAAAATGCTAGGGTTAGGGTTTGTTACAAAACCCTAAACTATATTAATGGCACTATCACTATACATAATTTTGGTGCCAGCAAAAGTGAATAATAATTGCGTGTCAGCAAGATATAAAGGCGGTGATGGTACGGATCGCGGTCATTGACCACCAGAATCATGGCTGCCGTGATTGAGCATTTACCCCGTTGACTTATTCATCGTCAATGCCTCCAAGCGACGACGCCACGAATGTCGGTGGCAGCTCTCATGCCGATCCTGCGGCAAAGGCAGCGAGTCGCGAGTACCTAGAGTTTGATCCTGACCGGCTTGGTACTCGCATTGCCAGTAAGATTAGTCAATCAATAGCGGCATTTTAACCCACAGATATGGTGCAGCCGCGTTCGAGTGTGGACGGCTCTGCCGTAAGCGAGGGCAGTGCCAAAACTAAACCGAAAATAACGAAACCTGATCTTGCAAGCTCAGACTGTAGGCGTTTAATTGTGGCAAGTGTTGCTGACTATTGCAAAGTGCATAGACGGTTCGCGTCTTTTATGGCGGAAACAGCGACGGCCCATGATCCTCGTAATATTGAGGAGACTAATGATAACGATGGCGATTCTTCTTTCGTGGAAATGGTAGGCATTGAGCGTCCACGAGTACTGACTCTTACGTTAGGCTCTCGGATTGGGTGTGCTAGAGCACAAGAGCGGTCCACAGCCTGATCGCCCGGATAATGCTGCGCCAAACGACTCTGGGATCGACGAGTTTCTCGGCTCGTTATCGCGCAAGCCAAAGCAGAAGGGCGACCTTGTGCAAGAGGTGCGCAAGAGCAAATAGTGTGCTAGAACTTTACGGCAGCTCACCGTGCCAAACAGCGATTGCTATGCAGTTGCTATGCAATTCTTATGCAATTGTTAGCAGTTGAGAAAAGGCATAAAGGCTCAAAACCAACGGTAATGTGTCGGCAATTACAGAGTAATGGATAGCCGTATAGCCTGTTAAAGCGAAAATGATGTATTATTACCGTTTATTCTAAAGAATACACACTCAATCTATACCTACGCCACTTGCTGCACACGACAAGTCCAGTTGTCGCCAGTTAACAGGGGAAGACTGGCACCCAAACACCAGCCCAGCTCATTGCCCTCCAGTTTTTTGGCAGTGTGCACAGTTCTATGTTTGGGCAGATCATAGCCTACTTCAAGCAGGGAGACCATATAGTTCAAGTCAAGGCACCACTGTGGCCGTGTCTGCAGTTCGAGTCTCACCTCTTCCGGCAGCTGTGTAAAATGCTGGTCCCAGGCAGACGCTCCCTGGCACACTTTATGGGCCAATGACTGCAAATCGTCAATGGAGAACTCGCTGCCCAGCAATAATGGATCAGTGCGGTCAAAGAAATAAGAAAATATCCAAATCGGCTCGTTTGCAAAAGTGTCTACTAGCGAAGGCTGATGTACTCCGTTAAAGCTACATGGCTGCACTGTACAATCATGGTTCTTGTTTAGTACAGCGTCGGCCAGAGCCCGACAGCCTTCAGCGTCGCCCTTGGCTGGTCCCACCATGGTAAAAACGGTCCCATCTTCCCCGTTAGGTGAGCCTTCTAATGGCACTTTGACCTCCTCCTCCGTGCCCGCAGCCAAGCAAGGGTTAACTACGGGCCGAGTCATCCAGTCATCGATATCCCCGGCGCCGTGCTCCTTCTTGAGCTGGTTTACCAGCTGTGTATGGACGAGTTCGCGTGCCACCATGAGACCATAATTCAAATGAGAATGCTGGTAGAGAGTAAAAGTAGAATTGCCAAAGCTCAGCAGGTACTTGTGCTCTCCCTCCGCCAATTGCTCTTGCTTGTACACCGGCTCAAACACAATCTGGGTGGAGGCACCGCCCAGATCAAAGACGGCAGCAGTTTTGCTCTTTTGCGTACCGCCAATGTTCCCCAGCAAATAGTTTACTGTAATCCAGGCATAGACTCCTTCATCACGGCCCTCCATGACTTGAACTCCATCGTCAACGATGGGGAACGGGTACTTTTCGTGTAATCTTTTGGCCACACTTGCCAAAATAGCATTTGATTTTTCTGTGCCCAAGCGTCTCAGGCCGGCAGTTGCCTTTACTGCCACTGGAGTGCACGAGTGCACTCCACGAGGAACATGCTCCAGCGCCTTGTCCAGCAGACCGTCCAGACTTTCTGCGGCCGCTTGAGCATCTTCGCCGTAGAACGAGAGGCCGGGCCGCAGTTCGTAGAAATTTTCGTTCACTAGTGCCGGCGCCGGGCCGCGGCAGTTGTCGAAACGGTAGATGTGGATACGCGAGCCCTGGCTCCCGGCGTCGATCATAAGTACATATTGCTCTGGTCTCATGTTTGGTATACACGTCTGCTCCGATATCCCTTAATTGTAAGCACTGTGCTTTACAAAAACGAATTGCTACAGATGCGTAGCGCATAGCTCTGCACAAACTGCAAACGTATAGTCACAATGGGTAAAGGCAAGGTACCGCTGTAGTGCCAAATGGACAAAAAAGAAAAAGATTAAAAAAAATAGCAAAAATAGCAAATTTAGCAAAACAAATAGCAAAAAAAGGATCAGACTTACGTTCGGGAACAAAACTATTCCGTCGAAAAGAAAAAAGGCTGTAGAATACAGTCGCAGCCAGAGCCAGAAGCAGGAGTGTGCGGAGAGCCCGCGATCTCAGCATTTGCAGCATTGCTTGTCGTCTTCGTGCGCTAAACTTGTGACGCGCGTTATCAGTGTCCCTTCGTTCGATACGGTTAGACCAGCGACGGTAAGGCGCGTCTGTGAAAATTTGGGGTTTTCCTTTAGTGGACTCGAGATCGGGTGCTTTATAATACGACGAGAAGGCCGACATGCCACAGCATTAGCCGCTCGGTGTTTGCGTGTTTTTGATATATTTATATAGGCGTCTTGCCTCGAGCACGGGTGTAATTAAAATGTAAATAATTCAGTCTGGCCACTCGAATTTCGCGTACTATATTTCTGTGTTAACCCTAACCCTAGCAAAAGGTGGCAAAAATGTATACTAGATCATTATGTATACAAATGCCTTGAATGATAATAAACCCTAACCCTTCACTAGTCTGAATATGATACTGGCAAAGCCGTGGTGCAGACCGGATCGGCAGTGTAAACTATAACAGCAAGAGCAGAATTGGAGATGATTGCCTTAATGCGGGGATGGCCGTACAAAACTCACGCTTACAATTGTATGCCACCAATCAATCCATGGTAGTAATTCGGTACAGATACTAATCTAATTGCCATCTAGTTGTTAATCTAATTTGCTAATCATTACTCCTAATTCATTTTTCCCATCTATATACAATATCAAGTCGGCTTTGCGTCTGCTATTATCGGCAGAGCACGCGCCTCAAAAGGCGTAGTCCAGCATGAGGGGCTGGCGTAGATATAAGCATCCATGGCTTCACGAAACCTGTTTTTATACTGCCGAGGAGTCACAATAGTAGGCTCCTTGATACCTCCACCTACGAATCCGCGCTCTTTTACCCATGATTCCAGCTTCTTATCCCAGGTAAACGTGCGTATAAAGTCGATAATGCCGACTATGAGCACACGATTCTCGTCATCCAGACCAACGACTAGCGAATAATCCATAACGTTCATTTTTGCCAAGAAGAGTGTATCATTCCAAAGTGAAGTCTTGAGCAAACGCTTGGAAAGATCACTCAAAAATAGCGGTGTCTCGCAAATATACTCGACTAAGTTTTCGTCCAACAGCACTTCATTTGTTCGACCTGTAGACTGAACATGACGATTGCGCATAGAGCCCTTGAGATCGTAAATCTGACTCAGCTTTCTGCCACAAAACAAGTTTTCCATCACCATAACGTCCATTTTAACCTGGCATCCCGTCTTGGGGTTGCGAATATAGATCTGGTAAGCTCCCAGTATCTTTGTCAGCACGGAGGGAAGATCGTGGAATATTGCCTGTGCAATGTACTCAAAATAAGCTGGGGCAAAGTAGAGGAACGCGTCCGTCTCAAGCTTCGACATTTGTTTTACGATAAACTGATCGTCGATTGTTTTCAAAAACATTGATCCAGATTTCCCACCAGCCGAGTCCCATTTAACACAGCGCGAGAGAGACTGAACAAACTCTGCCCGACACTGACAGCTCTCGCGTAAGGCTGCAAACTGTTCTGCATAATAGACTTTGCAGGCAAACTTTGCAGACCCTTCTTGAAACTGGTACTTCAAATGAGAGCCTGTTGGCTTGAGCAGTATTTCTTCCAGGGCCTCTTTTGCATCAGGCAAATCTTCCTGCCAGCCAACATGGGCAATTGGTATCTTTTCCAGATAATCCTCCGAGTTTAGGGTAAAAGCAATCAGCGAGCTGGGCTCGTCTTCCCGAATTATAACATCAGAATCGCTAAAGACGTGCTCTGACATCAACAGGGGGTACTCGAGAGACAGAAAATTACTGGTCGACCGGTTTGCCCAAAAGTTGGCCAGCGATTTTATGAGGGACATCCTTTCCCCACCGGAAGGAGGCGCTCCTGCACTTATTCCGCCCTCCATATTAGCGTCAGTCAAGGACCGGTTATCGTCCACAAGGGAACGGCTATGGTCCCCCGAATCATTGGCAGAAACTGCCGTCTCCTCTTCCAAAGGTCTATGTGACGGTTCATCCGTCTCAGCCTGACGCGTAGCGGATGCTTGTTCGTGTACTTGACGGTGAGCATCTTCATCTTCCTCCTCGTCTTGAGGCTCTGCTTCATCAGATGAATTCTGGTCGTCCGACGGAACATCGTTGAAAACGTCAGATAAATTCTTGAAGATTTCTACTGTTGGACGCGACGGAGCCAACGAATGAGCTCGAGCTCGCCGTGCAAAGGCAAGTCGCTGTTCTTTTTGACGTTCGCGTTCAAACTCTTGTGCAATTTGATCAAAGTGCTTTGCCAGGGTAACAACACGCTCAGACTTGTTTGAGAATAACAGGTCACGGTCTCTTTTTTTAAGGCTCGAGCTTGGCTTTGCCAAAGCTGATTCGTCAAATTTGGCTTTCAACGGTGACCTTGGTAGCATTGTACCACCAGAGCTAGCGCTGAGTACATTGTCAGAGCGAGACTCTGCTGTCTGCGGCTCTTGAGCTGAATTAGAATCCTTGACTAGAATAGGTATTCGCGAGGGCCTTTCCGCTATTGTAGTGCTAGAATCTACCTGCGACTTGACGGCAGTATCGTCTTTCTTGCCAGTATCGCCTTCGTTCCTCAATGGCTCCCGCCCCACAGGTTGGCCGACAGGTTGGCCGACAGGTTGCCCCACAGGTTTTGCGAGAGGCATTACGCTCTCGTGTGCTTTGGCTGATAGCGCAGACGAGTCGTCTGTTTGCATAGTATTAGTTGAGGCAATAGACAATTTATTCTCGTGTCTTTTCTGGCTGCTTTTTGCTGCCACTGTATCAAGTGCAGGAGTGGGCTGCGCTCTGCCACGGTCCATGTCTTTCATTTCCACACCGTCAAACTCTTCCGACGACACTTGATCTTTCCCGCCAGTGGAAGCCTTATCACCGTCTCTTGGCTCTGCCGAATCTCTGTCCGAGAAAAGTTTGCGCAGATGCATGGCCGTGAAGCGTTTCAGATCGCTGTCAGAAAGTACGTACTTTCTCCCAAAACTTGTCAGTATCTGCTCCCACTCAAAGATATCTGTTTGGAAGTTACGAAACACCCGGTTCAGAGCATTGATGTCCAAGGGACCACTCTGGTTCCAGAAATCGACTAGGAAATCGAGGATTTGTTTCTCCTGCGAATCGCATTTGGAAACGAGTATGGCAATCTCCTGACGGCACTGTGTGATGTGCTCTTCGTTTTGCAAAAAATCCGGGTTGAACTTTGTCAGACTCTCCCTCAAGGACCCATAGTAGTCTTGAGCTTGCTGCCTTATTGCACCGAATCGGGCAACACGGAGATCGTATAATCGCTCAGGCCTCCATTTAACGATGGGGGACGGCACCTCCAAATGATATATATCAATAGCGTCGTAATGGAGACGCACAGCCTTGTTGCGGAGGCCAAAGTACCGCACATGGTCGCGGAACAAGTTGTGAGGGCACAGCCCGGCTCTGCATTTAATGGGCACACTGTAAAACGACAGTTCCAGGTACTTTGAGATAGAGTAGCGGTAAGTTATATCCGACATGGGCATAACAGGGGTATTGACTTTGCAGAGTTTACAGAAACTCCACATTAAAATTTGGCTCTCCATCCCCGGTAAAGGACAGGTGAACGGCTCAAGCACAACACTGACACGGGAATTGCCATGCACGTAGCTTCGGTAATGCTCTGACAGCGGCCGAGCACACAGACTAGCCTCGCAGATTTGATCGGCAGCAGAGCATATTGATTCGACAAAGTATCCCAGCGCACAATCTTGCTCCGTAAAGTAATTTATCACCTGCTCCTCCGGACCCTGGCAGGGCACAAGAGTCGCATTTGATACGAGTGAGTAGAGAACCGACAAGGATTGATGGGATATAGGGTTAAGAAAGTCTTTGTTTATATACAAGAAATACTCCCATTGTTTAGCTCTAAACGCACATCTCTGCCGCAGCTCACTGATTCTGGCTTCTCGCATTATCTCTGCCATACGTTTGTCACCAGGAACAAAGTCTTGTTCGCCAGTGCCTGAAGCCTTTGCCCCGTTTTCACTTGGAGCATCTCCGGCCACTACATTTTCGTCCTGAGCCCCTCCATTCTCTGCTCTTTCGTCCTGCGCTGCTTTTTCGTCCTGTGCCTTTTCGTCCTGTGCTTTTTCGTCCTGTGCCTTTTCGTCTTGCTCAAGTTCACGGGCCAACTGCTTTTGCCAGTCGTGCAGGGAGACCAAAAGATGTGGAGGCGGGTAACGGACAAACGGCGAAGAAGAGAGTAGTGTCTCTTTAATCGTATCGATAACATGCTCAAGATCCCTTGCTCCAACAGCGCCTGTGCGAATAATATCCATGTCAGGCTCAGCAGAGGATATTTCAATATCGGGAACAAGGGCAAACTGATCACGCATCAGATATGTTTCCAGTCGCAAATTATATATTATGGGTATCATGAGCAAGGCCACATCCTTGATGTACCGCAGCTCCGACTTGTGCCCACCTCGGAGTACTAGCGTGCACCCGTGCCTTTTTATTCCCCCCTCCAAATAAATGAAGGATTTCTTGCCCGACAACGAGTCCCCAGTGGAAAAAGTCCGCACTGTAAACCGTGCACACTCACCAATCCTTGGGTTCATAGCCAACCGATCAATTGAGCTAATAATATCCGCCTGCGTAGACCGTGAAATTGCTTCCAGTGTGGACCTTTTCACATTATACGCACAGGCAATATGCTGATCCGCCAGCATCTCCAACGCCAACCGTGAAACATCGCCCTCGACAAGTAACAGCTGGGGTTTGAAGGTAGCAATTCGCTGTACGAGTCCGTACAGGTACTCCTTTTCCTGGACAATCACAGGGCTCAGTGTGATCAGCTGCCCTTCTTCCCAAAAGTATTGCAAAGGAAAAAGCAGTATCATTATTCTTGGGTTTTTGATCTCACGTGGCATTCGTTTTAAAGCCACGTTTTTCGTAAACACTACGCCCTGCACAATAGTACTGCTCTCTGGTGGTGCGTCACCAGAAACACGCTTGACCTTGACAAACCGTCGTATATCAATATCCTCCCGGCTACGGAGATCCGGCATAAGCGTATTGGATACTTGCGTGAGCAGAGGAATCAGGACACTACACCATTTGGCAGTGTCGTGCTCTTGCGACCGATCGAGCATTTGCTTGATCATTTTATTTGTATACTCAATAGAGGGGGAATTAGCCTCTAACGATAATTGCATGTGAGCTACGGCCGAATTACTACGTGACCGTACTGCTGACCGAGTGGCCGGTAAACTGACGCCTTTATCCGGCTTTCCTTTATCTAATTTAGTATTATTCGACTCGGAAAGTGCTTTGCGTGTTGCGTGATGAAGGGCAGCCGCACCTGATTTACGTGCCACTGATCGCGATTTAGTGCGCTGATGCGTTTTAACAACACTTTTTCCTGACTTTCGAGCAGTCTCGGTGAGATCGGAGCTGGACAGAGTCTTATCATGCAATCGAGGCCGGGCAAAGGAGCTGCCGGTAATAGAGTTGAGTAGTACTGCCGACTTTGTTCGTAAACGACTTGGGGATCGTGAAGTTGAGCGCGTCACTGTGGACCCGGTATTAGTACTAGAATTAGGCTCAGTCGCCAAATCTCGCTTGCCTCCGTACTTGCCCAGATCTTGCCGGCCCCGTGTTCCCAAATTTTCTTCATTTTCCTCATCGTCATCGCCGGCTTCCTGGTCCTCATCTTCCTCGGAGGAAAAGTTATTGTTGCCACCAGGCTTGAATTCTCCAGAAACGGATCTACGGAAAGGTGCCCTATACACTTCAAAGCGTCGTGGAGAAGCAGAAATTGGGGCCAAAGAGCTGCGTCCAGAGCCGTTGTTTAAACTGCTGCTTCGACTACGGTGTTGACTAGGACTCTGGCCACGTCTCCACGCAGCTTTCCCGTCCAAGCCGGGCCGGGACAATTCGTACACTGGTCTAGAGCTGGAAAGAGACGTTGTTGCCTCTATAGCGTTCAGCCTGGCAGTTGGCACAGTCATTCGTGGGCCCGTATCCGGCGGCCTTGAATGCTCAGGCATAGAGAAGGACAAGGCAGAAACCGTTTCTCCGTCGTCAGGTGGGGGTACGACAGTAGAGCCACCAATACCGACTCCACCCGTGGGCCCAGATGGGGAAGCGGGAACTGCTTCAGCGCTTTCATCGGCACTGCCTTCTTCACGGATCATTTCGCTGCAGGAAAAACAGGCACGCACTGTTTGTGCAACAATCTGTTTAGTTTCAGTATCGGCAAACCCGGGCCGCCAGTAAGCAAATTTGGTACAGTTTGAACAGAATATTCGTCCACAGATTCGGCAGTGGTGTTTTCTCCGCAATAAGCCGAACGGTAAGTCACATTTAGAGCAACGAGACGTGGTAGAATCACGCATCCAAAAGGCTCTGGGAGGCAGCATTATTGGTCTACTAGCCGTGCTAAAGCTCTGCTCCGTTTCATTGTCGGGAACAGAGGCAGTTGGGGTATCGTCATCATCATCTTCGTCTCCAGAACTGCCATCGTCTTTGATAGCATTGCCATCGTCATTGCTAGTACTCCTGTCATGCGCTTTACCCCCTTTAGCTATACTGCTGCCCGTGTCGCTTGTTCCATTACCCTCCACGTCTTCTCCCTCGTCATCAGAGTCGAAGCTAGTGCTTCGAGTAAGGGGGAACCCGGGCAGAGATTTTAAGGCATCTTTGCCCGTAAAATGAATCTGCGCAGGCGTACCAGTGCTGCTCGTGCTACGATCCGCGTTTGTGCCATTGCTGCCGGTGCTGGCAGGCGACTCCAGATCGCGATCACCGGAAATGGAGGTGCGCGGTGTTAAGAGCTCAGGCATAGTCTTAAGCTTTGCATTTGCTGTTTAATGCAGGTTCTTTTTTTTAGTCACGTGTAGTCCATACTTTGAAATCCTGCCGTGGGAGGTTCACCGGATTCTGGGACTCATGTTTCCAGAGCAAAGCATGCGCTTGATCGCATCAGGCTTTGGCATCAATAATAATTTAGTATTTAATTCTTTATCGCCTGCCGTATTATTAGCGCACAATTATTATTAGCGCACAATTATTATTAACGCAAATATTATTAACGCAAATATTATTTACCCAATATTATTTACCCAATATTATTTATCCAAATATTATTTGACACATTCCACGAATTCCTCCACGTTCGACGGATTATTTCGCCATTTTTTCACCATTTTTTCAAAGAACTATATTACGATGCAAAGGATAATTCCATATATAGACTAATTTATTTATTTTATTTATTCTAATTTTGATAATTAAGTACGTACAACAGCTACAGGGCATATGTCAAAGCATCACCCAGATCTCGTTCTGTGCCGGAGGCTGCCTGGTATTTGTAAGTTTGAAATTACAGAGTTTTCCTCCTGGATCGTACTGACTTGAAATAGCGGTGGGCCGACTCTGCGAAAGATGCGATGGTAAATGCCCTATCTGCGATTCATATGTTCGACCAACGACGATAGCAAGGTAAGTTGAAGCTTTTAGGATCTGCTCTGACAGCTCTAGAATCTGTGACGAGTGCTCTTTTGGAAATCAGAGCGGGAGATGTATTGTTTGCGGATCACAAGGTATCTCTGACGCTTATTACTGCGCCGAGTGCACACGTCTTGAAAAGGACCGTGACGGCTGCCCGCGCGTCGTGAATTTGGGCTCCAGTCGGACTGACCTGTTTTACGAGCGGAAACGGTACGTTTTCCTATTTTCTTTCGATGCTAATAGTGCAGATTTCGGCTTGGTGCTTCACAAAGTGGTACCATTTGACGAGGCGTGGTACGTACGTGTAGTCTTGTAAAGATACACCTTTTTTTTGTTTGATTGCTCCACGCTTCTCTGCTACCGGACAGGCGTCCAAGTTGCAGCTAGCTAGCGCGTCTTTGGTTAAAGTTTCCAGACCTGGGCTTGCGTTCACACTCGGAAGCTAAAGGCGAAATGAGCGCTACATTACTAGTCAGATCAAGTATTCCAGATCTCTTGTGTATCAAATAAGGCTTTTGAATAAATGGCCATTCATTTTATTCATGCCAGCGCCTTTTGGATATGATCAATAAACTATCAAATTCATCTAGTACTTTTATCATCGGACTGTAGAATAAACTCTGGCTTCCGTATCCTTTGCCTGTCTCGGACACCGTTTTGTTTTGACGATTGGTTCAGGGTTATGAATAGATTTTTTTAATTTTTTAATAACAATAATAATAATAATAATAATAATAATAATAATAATAATAATAATAATAATAATAATAATAATAATAATAATAATAATAATAATAATAATAATAATTATTATTATTATTATTATTTTTTAATCAATTCTCCATGTCGCATTAGCGAGATCAAGTTTGTCAAAAAGCAAGAGTCCTTTCCTTGTAAACGCAAAAAGCTCTTTCGCTCATAGTCTTCAAATACAAGTAAAACCATAAATCTATAAGGCAACTTACGATGGAAGCCCTCTAGCTCGTGTCTTTACAAATAAAACAATATCTATATCTATAATTTGAATATAATTATAATTATTATAATTATGTTTATATTTATATTCAAATTTATATTTAATCGAGTGTAAACCAACCGCGTGCAGTTTGAAACATTGGCGATAGACGCAATGTGTAAGCGCAATGGCTCCACACACTGACACTAACTTTCTCAGCTTCGTTTTCTTTCAATCCTGCCGGTAATCAGCAGCAAAAACCGACTTTTTCCTTCGGGGCCCAGCAGCAACAGCAGCCTCCAGCTGGAAGCACGACTCCAGTATCGAACCCGTTCGGCGCCAGCACAACCCCAGCGGGTCCTCCGCCTGCGAAACCGACGTTCTCCTTTGGCGGCAGTACCGACGCAAAGAGCACATTTAGTTTTGGGAATGCAGCGGCACCTGCAAGCAGTACAGGATCTGGCTCTGTGGGTCTTTCTGCACCAGCAGCAACGAGCCCAGGCAATGCCTTTTCCTTTGGAGCTCCAGCTGCAAAGCCACAGGGATCGCTGTTTGCTCCTCAAAAGTCTTCGCCTCTGGCCACAAGTTCGACTACTGCTCAGGCGCCTGCTCAGGCCCAAACTCAGGCCCAAACTGCTCCACCACAAACGGCAGGGGGCACTTTTAGTTTTGGTGGAGGACAAACGTTAGGCGGCAGCGCTAAGCCAGGCACCGAGCCACAGACGCCTGCTAATGCTTTTGCTTTCAATAATACTGCTGCAAACAAGGTGGATGCTAATAAGCCAGCTGCGCCAGCTGCTCCAGCTGCTTTTTCGTTTGGTAGTACAACTAAAAATGAGCCAGCAAAACCAGCTGCTGCAGGAGCAGCTGCTCCTGCTGGCGGGTTTACATTTGGTGCACCAGCTGCCTCTGCCAATACGGCGTCATCTAATACTGCTGCTCCTGCTTCTAATACAGCATCTGCTACAGCTGTACAGACTGCAGATGCTAAGCCCGCGGGAGGTAATGCTTTCTCCTTTGGCAGCAAGCCTGCAACACAACCTGAGCCAGCCAAACAAGCTCAGTCAGGGTTTTCCTTTGGTGCTGGTGCTGCAAGTACTCCAAAGCCAGGGGAGCCACAAACACCAGGATCAGGCTTTTCTTTTGGTGCAGGACAGCAGCAGCAACAGCAACAACAAAATAAGGCACCAGAGGGCCAAACAAATCCGGCTGGAGGGTTTTCGTTTGGAGGAGCAACAGCAGCAAAACCCGGCGAGACTAAACCAGCAGGGAGTGTTGCTTCAAGTGCAGGAGGCTTCTCCTTTGGTGGGGCGGCTAAACCGGCAGCAGCTACTGATTCCTCTGGATCTAAACTGGGAGCCGGGACCGCTGCTGCTAGCTCCACTACTCTGGCGCAAGAGCCACCACCAAGTCAGCTCAAAAGCAAGACCATGGACGATATTATAAAGAAATGGGCCAGTGATTTAGATTCGCACCAAAAGATCTTTACTGAGCAGGCTACGCAGGTAGCCCGGTGGGATCGTACACTAGTTGAAAACGGGGACAAGATATCCCGTCTTTATTCGAGCACAATCGAAGCAGAACTGCTGCAAGAGAAAATTAGTCAATCATTAAACTATGTAGAGTCCCAGCAGGGCGAGCTGGGAACGCTACTGAGCCACTATGAGACACAGATGGATGAGATTTCAGAGTTTCAACTTGGTGGAGCAGACGCACGGCAGCCAGTGGACCGAGAGCGAGAAAAATCTTACGCTCAGGCCTCGCGGCTTTCGGAGCGATTGGAGAATATGGGCAAAACTTTGAGCGGTATGGTGGAGGATATTAATCGGGCTGGTAATAGCGGAGCCAAAGCATCCGACTCACCGGTATGTTTTTTATTTATTTATTTATTTAGAAGTTTATTATTATTTCACGCTCCCGCTAACAAAGTGTACAGTTATCGAGCACGGTTAAAATATTGAACGCTCATTTAGCGTCATTAAACTGGATTGAAACGAATACAGCGCGGCTTCAGGCCACTGTTCGTAAACTCAAAGACGAAGAGCTAGAATCGTCACGGGTGCTACATGACTATGGGAACCACAGCGGGCTGGGATCACGAACGCGGATGTAAACTGTTATTTGCTACAATTTTAATTGAAATGTATGGAAGATTCGTTCTACAGGAAATCTCCAATAACCCTCTAAATGGTAAATGGCAAGTTTAGGATGTGGGCGTATTTTTGAACAACTATTCTATGCTTAAGCCTAAACAAAAGGTAAAGGCCGTAAAAGGCCCCAGTAAATTTTTTATTTCATGTCGTTTATATTATAATGCAAGACCTCCTAGATGTCCAACCTTTGTGACCAATTCAAATACCATCATCTATTCAATACGGTCGGAACCGCCGTCGCGTTTTCATCTCGGCAACACGGGCCTTGTCGTCTTGAAAAGACTCTCGTAATTTTTCCAACTGCTGCCGTCGAGCATCACGCACCTGCCAGCGATAAAAATCGGGAAAAACTCCCTTGGCAGGAACTGCAGAGCTGTCTCGATTTGGCCCTCGGTGATCAGTAGCAGCACGCGAAGCCGGATTACGAAGTTCTCCTCCCCGTGTGACAGTAACAAACCCGTCTTCGTCTGGCTCAGTGACTCCCAAAGCTCGACCCCGGCGTGTCTGCTGTTCGTAGTCCGCGAAAAGTTCCATGTAAGCATCGCACGCATCTTGTAGCCTTTGTGGATCAGGGAACGTATTTGCGTACTTTTGGCGGTACTTTGCCGCGCCCAAGGGAGGGTCATTAGGGACAGCTCGCCACGTGAAAGAGGACGTGTGAGAAAGTGCAGTAAGCGCCTTTTCGTACTCCAATGGCTCGTAAAAGACAGCGTGAGCTCTGCATCCTGAACTCAGTAGCGGCCGAACATCGACAGGCGGCCAATGAGCCCGAGATCGAAGCTGAGCGAGTTTTTTGTTTTCAGAAAAGAGGATAGAATCCGTCTGATCTTGTGCCGTTGTCTCATCCTCCTCCTCCTCCTGCTCGAGATCCATTTCTCCTTCACCTTGTAAATTATCCTCTGGCGCCGTCTTTTCTGGCTCTGATTCTGGTGCGCTATGTACAGTACTGTGTATGTGGAACTCTACCAGTTTACAGTCCAGACTGTTGAAAAAGTTTTTTAGTTGCGACTGTGTCGTATCAACCGGCAGATTTGCCAGTATCAATGTGCGACTGCTCCCATCGTCTTTTGGCTTTCCTTCAGCGAATAAAAGTGTGTGCCGCACTGGCGCTGCCACACATCGCGGCACTCGTTCCGGGTGCACATTGAGGGTAACGTATTGGAAACCTCCTACTCGCCGGCCGCGCACAGCACTTTTTGCCGTCTTTTTCCGTTTCATGATCGTATTTGGCATTTGGCGATCTAAAATTGTGGCGAGCGATAAATAAATATTATTATTATTAAATTAATAGAAATTATAATTAAATTAATAAAAATTATAAAATTAAAAAGGTTATAAATTATGTTTATATTAATTTAAATACCCCAGAAATAGATACTAATTAAAACAAATAAACGTACAACGTCAACGAAGGGCCAATGTAATATAGCTGATCCACAACCAATATGATGATTATCAGTTAATTTATCTGGATAGTCTGGTAAAAGGGAGACTGGTTATGGGTCTGGTACGATTGGCATACGAGAGATCGATGCAAAGGCTTCGTTTCCTCAACTGACATTCCTTTCTGTGTCTTTGCACGCAGCTGGCAGAAATTTATTGCTGTAAATATAAAGTGCTGCAGCACTGCAAGTCGTTCATGTTGTCTCTACAATTCAAGACGAATACACCGTCTAGAAACAAATACAAAATAGGCTTGGAACAGTAACCTCGCTGGCCCTTTTGCTCAGCCTTGATTGAAGTAGTGGGCTAATGATTATTTGTGACAAGAGTGCAACGCTACAGAGCGAACTATACTGAATCCTTTTACTTTGAAGGTAGACGTATATACAAAACGGCAATCGCATTGGTTCATTACGCTACAACAGGCCGGTAAGCCACGTATATTATCGGCAAATATGTAAATAATTACTATCAGGCATCGCGCACGGTGCGCCAGCAGTTCCGGAACTGGGACAACTAACAGGATTAGATAATGTCTAAATGTTGGGAAAAGGGACACAGGAAAAGTATAGACGATAAATGAAAATAGAAAAAATATTGTAATCAGAGCATCAACAAGCCGGAATCTATACCTCTCGCATACAAGCTTCCGGGTCGGATGATCCAGAGAAACATCTGTTAATTTGCACTAATTCATCGGCACAGCTGCTACTGCTTTCTCTCCGCCGAGATGCTTCGGCTCTAGAAGCTGCCGGGTCATAGTTCCGTAGAGCGAGACCAAACATGCGGGCACTCGCAGCAGCGTCGCTGCTGCTGTTCCGTCTATCGTCAACACTACCGCTATCGCTTGTGGTGGAGGAAAAGGAGCCGCGATCTCGCCGCCGAGAACTATCTTCCAGATCATTCGCGGCTGAAGATGGCATTCCATTTAAAGCGGTGCCAGAGCTGTCATCGGCCACAGCTGAGAACGAATCTCGTTGGCCAACCTCCTTAGAACGAGACGGCAGTCCCGTGAGCTGAAAGAGAGCCATATTGAACACTGCTTGACCGCTGAAAAATTGTACGCAAAAGGTGGCAATCAGCTTTCAACGTTCTTCGTCTGATTCGTACACTCTAAAATTGTCGCTCTTAAATTTGACGAGCGTCACGAGCGTCAGCCACGAGGTGAGAGCAAGTGACTATATATATATGCACAAGATAAGCTTTGCCAATTTAGCGTTGTTGGAAAGCCGATTTCCCTATTCTCATTCCTCTCTTGGAAAATCGTACGGATGAGCGGCGGAGACGCTCATATGATTATTCTTGCAGTGGCAAAATATGGGGAAATCTATACTTACACACTGTGCCAAAAAGTTGAGTATAATACACGCACGAACTGGTTCGGGTTTGTATTAGTAATGTTTGACCTATTTTCTAGTAATTTAGTTTGTATAACTTTTGCGAATTGCGCTGCGCTGATTTGCAATTTTACACGTTTACCGCTCCCGACGTCTAAGAAGAATTATAGTATAAACCCGAGAACATTGTTTGACATTTGTCTAAAACAATACGGGACTTGATCAATTTTATACAGTCAGAAAAGTAGGCAGGTTCTGTGTATACTGTGAGCAAAGCGGTATACCACTCTTATACTTGCCAAGGCGATAGACGGGACGCGACGTGTACAAATTGAGAAATGCATTATTGGTGTATTAGTCTGGTTTATCAAATTCAATAGCAACTCTAAAAATCCGAAGCCGACGTCGAGGAGTACGCGCTTGATTTATCAATCCTTTAAAAACTAATACTGTTAAAGTAATTCTGAAAGTAATACTCTTCAACTAAATCCTGCTGCTGCCTTACTTGCGACTGTCGAGAAGCTTCCGATTGACTTGGAGCCAAGTAATCAGAACCTTTTACCTATAAAAATCCAAGTGTATTTTATTGGGTTTATTATATGGAATGGGTGAAGAGCAAAGCGATAGAAAATTATTCTGTCCAAAATTTTGTCCAAAATTTTATCAGTCAAGCGAGACGAACCAGTCTATGTTTGCACAAGTATAATATATTGTCGTGTATATAGAACAAACAGAAAAAAAAAAAACAACACAACTAACCGCTGCAATATGGCCGACCAGCAGCAGCAGATTCCTACGTTCAAGCTTGTGCTTGTAGGCGACGGCGGAACTGGCAAAACCACTTTTGTCAAACGCCATCTCACAGGCGAGTTCGAGAAGCGTTACATTGCTACTCTGGTAAGTGCTCTGCCATAGTTTTTCTTTGACCGTTTCCTTCTTTGTGCTGCTCTTCAAGTCTGGGTTTAAATTCAAGTCTGGGTTAAAAAATTTTTGGGAATGCTGGATCAGATCCAAACAAATATTTCCCTACACAATCTTGCTTAATCGCGTCTGTTCCCTTGTGTGACTTTTGCTGATCATTTTTTCGTGGACGCTGTACCAAACCTCGGCGTTTCCGCTCGAGCTTGGTACATGAGCTTTGCCGTCCCTTTTCCGCAAATAAACAGGGTGTAGAAGTGCATCCGCTTAGATTTCACACCAACTTTGGCGAGCTCTGCTTCAATGTATGGGACACAGCAGGCCAGGAAAAGTTTGGTGGGCTTCGTGACGGGTACTATATCGAGGGCCAGTGCGGAATTATCATGTTTGACGTGACCTCGCGTATCACGTACAAGAACGTACCCAACTGGCACCGTGATTTGGTCCGTGTCTGCGAGAATATTCCTATCGTTTTGTGCGGTAACAAGGTCGATGTAAAGGAGCGCAAGGTCAAGGCCAAGACAATCACGTTCCACCGCAAGAAGTCTCTGCAGTACTACGATATCTCCGCCAAGTCTAACTACAACTTTGAGAAACCATTTTTGTGGCTTGCACGCAAACTCGTTGGCAACGCTGGACTCGAATTCGTAGCGTCTCCCGCTCTGGCCCCGCCCGAGGTACAGATCGACCAGCACGTACTGGAGCAGTACCAGCAGGAGATCAACGCTGCAGCCGCCATGCCTTTGCCGGACGAGGACGATGCCGACATTTAGATTTACTCAAGCATTTCTCGTGCCGTCATCTAGGAATAGTTGCGAGATAATTTTAATTTCGTTCGTGTTGACTATAGTCTGGTCTCTAGTACACTTCGTGAACTTGTATGTATGCGTAGATTTTGGACTATTGGTATCTTGCCACACTGCTAAATGTAATGAAGGCTCAAGACTAAATTTATTCGTGGCCTTTGACTGGACAGGAATGGGTTTGATGTTTTTTTTTTTTTTTTTTTTTTTTTTTTTTTTTTTTTTTTTTTTTTTTTGAACAGGTGAAGCTCTCAAAAGACAATGATTAACGCTTCAAACCGATGGCATAATACTGTTCTACTAGATTTTCAAGTATTCCATGCTTGTCCTCCATTGCTGCAAGTTTAATATTTCGTATGAGACTATATGTGTTTAGTACTGATGGAAATACAACCAGCCATTCGCAAAACCTGCAAGCTGTGCCAGCACGCTTATGCTGCAGTAGTAGCGCGTTGAGCGCCACTGGCGCGCCAGGCTCCCTCGATAAGAGACACAATATCGTCAAGGCCAACTCCGTTTTTGACTTGCGCAAATACTGTAGGCCCGCTTTCCCGCATTTTGGCTGCATCGCGCGCCATAACACCGAGATCTGCTCCCACAACATCCGCCAAATCAGTCTTGTTGATAATGAGCAGGTCCGATTGTGTAATTCCAGGCCCACCCTTGCGAGGGATTTTGTCTCCGCCAGACACGTCAATCTGTCGCAGGCTGTCAGCCAAATAAACTTTTACAGAATAGAGCAAAGAAAACAAGATGGAAAAACAAAGTAGAAAGAAAAACAAGATGTAAAACCAAAATAAAAAAAAATAAAAAATAAAAAAATAAAAAATAAAAAAAATAGAATAAAAAAACTCGTTCCTGTGTACACGAGTTCATGAGGGTAGAGTGCACAGAATGGCAGCTTACCACGTAGATTATATAGTCTGCTAATTCACGTGAGTAATTAGCAGCAAGATTATCGCCGCCCGACTCGACAATCAGCAGGTCAGTGTGGCAGTCACGCTGCAGCTGTTCCAGCGCCCCTAAATTGGCAGAAATGTCTTCGCGAATAGCAGCGTGTGGACAGCCGCCTGTTTCGATTGCACGGATACGCTCGTGTGGCAGAGCATTGTGCCGCATTAAAAACTCTTGGTCTTCGCGTGTGAATATATCGTTTGTTACTACACCAAGCGAGATGCGCGGCGCCAAGACGCGGCATAATTGGAGCACGAGGGCAGTCTTACCCGACCCTACAGGGCCGCCAATGCCGACCGTGAAGGCTCTCTCTTTGAAATCACGGGCGCTATAGTCGGGCAGGTCCCTCTGTACAAACGAGCCGGCACTGTCCAGTATTTCATGGCTGTGGCCGTGCTCGTGCTCGTGGCTGTGGCTGTGGCCGTGCTCGTGGCTGTGGCTGCTGCCGTCACGAATTGTGCCTGTACGAACAAACTCGGCTATGCTCGACATTGTGTAATGCAAAAATTAGTATTACTCAATCAGCTGTCGCTCGGGCTTCAGATAAAAGCAAAACTGCGGCAAGGCAGGTTTACGGTTTGCTGCTCGAGCGGACGACGCTGCCAAACTCAATCAAGTTGCCTCAACGTATTTGTGTGACATAAACAGACTGTGGGCTTGGCTTAATTTTATCTACAGCAACTCAAGTTCCGCCAGTAGGGTTAGTTAGGGTTAGTTTAAATATAATGTTAGGGTTAACAGTTTGGGTTAATTATAGTATTTCGGTGCGTCTGCTGCGTAAATCTTTATTATCCACTCGCATTGCCCATCTGATTAGTCTTTGACATCCAGTGACGCCAGTATGTGACGCCAGTATGGCCAACACTTTATGTAGAGACTCGTATATTAGATAGAGGTTTCAATAGTACAAACTTGTATTTTTGAGTTTATTCTAGAGCACATTTAAGCTTGGCACCATACTCGAGAAGCAATATATTTTCAAAGGCAATAATTAATTGTTCTCGTCCAAAGGGAAGCGATACCCATTCTGGACGGTTCAATACCGGCAATCCCGGCAATCCCGGCATAGAAAAGCAGCTCGGCCACACTTTTAGTTTACCATTGCGCAGAGCAATAGTATCGTCTGCCATTGACAGCCCCGCGGAGCCATATGGCTTTTGCCTTGTGCAATATAAAGGCCAAGCAATACAAAATTGAGTGTAAACGTCGAGCCTTAATACCTTTCAATTCTTCTATGTAGAGAGTACCTTTATCACCTCGTCATAACCTCTGTTCGGATATCGTGCTCGATCCTATAGGCTTATCGCGATCGGGCGGGATCTACGTCATCCAATCATTCCATAACCTGACATACGTATATATACGTATATATTCTATATATAAAAATATCTATATATATAGAGCTAAAGAGCGTAGAATACCATATATTACGCAACATATACAAACAATCATGGGCAAAGCAGACGAGCTAAGAGCAAAAGACCCGGAGGTGTCAGACTCTGTGTTTGACTCGTTTAAACTTACGGGAAAAGTTGTCGTTATCACAGGCGGATCAGGAGGTATTGGCCATGAAGTGGGCAAAGCAATGGGCGAGGCTGGTGCCGATGTGGCCCTGTGGTACAACTCGAACCCCAAGGCGAACGAGTTTGCCGAGGATATCAGCAAAAAATATGGCGTCAAGGCAAAGGCCTACAAAGTCCAGGTGAGCGATTCTGATAGCGTGTGGGCCGGCGTTGCTCAGGTGGTCAAGGATTTTGGCCATTTGGACGTTATGATTGCAAATGCCGGAATTCCGGCTACTGCACCGGCACTGGAACAGCCGCTCAGCGATTGGCACAAGGTCGTTGATATTGACTTTAACGGTGCTTATTACTGCGCTAAAGCTGCCGGTGAAGTCTTCAAGAAACAGGGAAAGGGCAATCTGATCTTCACTTCGAGCATGTCGGCTCACATTGCAAACTATCCGCAATTGCAAGCCAGCTACAACGCGTAAGTTGACATTACAGCAGTTTAGATTTGCTTTTTCTATTTCTCATTTCTTCTTGCTTCTAACACTCTACAGTGCCAAGGCTGGTGTTTCTCATCTGGCACGGTCACTCGCCCTGGAGTGGGCCGGGTTTGCGCGCGTCAACGCTGTCTCTCCGGGATACATCAACACTGAAATTTCTGATTTCGTTTCCGACGATATCAAGGCTCAGTGGTACAGTTTTATTCCGTTAGGCCGCGATGCTATGCCGAAGGAGCTTAAAGGCGCTTACCTCTACCTTGCCTCTGATGCAAGCACGTATACTACAGGCACTGACCTTTTGGTTGACGGAGGTTACTGCATTCGCTAGACAGGTCCAGACAGCTTAGAGTTCGAATATATACAATCTGCTCATATGAGGCTTTTGTAAATTTTCTATAAAGAGGTATGAAAATGTTTGTGGCTTAATAGCCACGACATGTATAAATAATCCATATAATTCCGTAATCCATATACTGCCGCACCGGAAACCCAACTTCCTGCCGATAAGCCCCTTATAAACTCAAGATAACCCCACACATTAAAACCTGACCATAACGATCCATTAACAGTCCAAAACCATTGAAAGGTACGGGCCGAGAAACGTAGAATAGAGATCTCGTCGACCTCTTAAAACAGTCTACCCTTTGCCCACAACACCATCAACCGAAACTAAATACACAAAAGCAAGTAATAAAACCAAAAAATCAAATCATTGAACCCAAAAAGCAAATTTGAGTCCCAACTCAAATTCCCGGCCCCCACCTCCACCATCGGGGCTGTCTGTTTTCCGCATCAGTTGGCTTTGCTGGAACATCAATTCGTCGTAGAGCAATAAATTCACGACCTGCAGAGAAGGGCGTGAAACCTTCCTTTTTCGCGTATGAGTCGATGAACGGCAAGTAAGCGTACAAGTGGTCCACAGTTTGAAACTGCGTCATCATTACATCAACATCAGTTTTCTGTTCGTGAGCATCCAGCATTGTAGCGAAATCTGCAGTACAGACTCGGTGGCGTCGACCGTCAAGCGACAGAATGCGTACAGTTGCTGGTATTGTATCAGGCGCTTTTTCATTGTTCACACTGTCAACACTTGTTTCTTTGGGAGGATCAGCATTTCCTGGTTCAGATGAGACGCTGCTAGGGTTCGAGGGTTTGGTGCTTGAAATAGTCTCTTGAGCCTCGGGCTCCGGTGGGTCTATGGCCTCCTTACCAAAGGCTTCAAACGGTACAGGGTTGGGAACCTGATGTTGCAAACCGATCTCTGAAGGTGGTATCGATGCCGGCCATTTTTCCGCATGATTATGATACTGTAGAGGAGAATGTTCTTCCACAATAGGAGTGTCGGCTGGAAATACATGTTCCAAATCCTTTTCCAATGTGGCAGCATTCTGCGTTTCAGAATACGGGGCTGTTTCCCTTCCCGTGGCATCGATTTCGGAAACAGGTTTGTTTGCAGCTGATAAATCCTTGGACCATTCGAGCACTGTCTGTGACCCATTTGCTGGAGGAGAAGAATCGTTTGGATCCTCAGCCAAAACGTCATTTTCCACGCCTTCAAGATCAGAGAATTTGTTTGGAACGCTGTTTGACAAGACAGACGGTGCCTTATCGACCTCTTCGCTTTCAATAGATCTAGGCGATTCATTCTCCATCTTCTTGGACAAGTCTGCATTCGCATTCAAACTGAAACTGGCCCCTTGCGAGTCTAGTGCGGCTAAAGCATCATCCAAAGCTGTACTTCCCGTCTCGAATTTGTCCAATTTCTTACTGTCCATGCCCGGCTGGTTACTGTCCATGTCTGAAACTTGTTCCCTTTTATTCACGCTTTCTTTGCCCTCCGATACGGCTTCCATCAGAGCCGAATTCCCAGAATTTGCCACTTGATCCTCCGTAGGCGCCATAGCATCCTTTGTCTTGCCTGGCGACGAGTCTTTCGCATCCCACTCCGCAATCCGTGGCCGTGTGCCTTTGCGCCCAAACCAGCCCCGATTACGTCTTGCTGAGCATGCATCGTACCTTGATCGCCTACAAATATCTCTTGGGCTATGCCTCAAATAACTTGGCCGCATAGCCTTCTCGATCTGACTGCGTACGTCATCGTCTCTGCCCTGAGACTTGGAGCCCCTTGAAGAGTCGATATCCACGATACTCTTGCCAAGAGTTCGAGAGCGGTCATTGCAAGACTGATCCCACGATTTCTGTGGATCTGGCCGCACTTTCTGCAATTGCTGCCGGAGTAGGGCTCCATTTACGACTGCTTGAAGCACGCTCTGCCTTCTCCGCACATGTTCTCGATAAGCCTGCACCATCGCCTCCACGTCCCGGGAACCCCATAAAAAAGTGCGACGCGTCAGCGCACTACTGCGTGCAAGCAGACTCTGCGTGACTGTAACGCGCGCGTACCTGCTCGCCATAGTGAAACCGGAATATACGGGCACAAGGACCGATACCCCGGCCGCTCAGGATGAGGATTAGGGACGTGATTAATAATTAATTATATGGCGATAAGACTGTCTATAAAAAACACGGTACAATACACTTTTGCTCTTTTTATACAGAGCGTTGGCCAATAAACCGTCGGCTCGGCAGTGTGGCCTTCCGGACTACCATATTCGCTTTATTGCAATAAATTGCACTCTATCGACGGTGTGGTCCTGTGTATTGTGCCGTAAAGGCATAAATTCGTCGAATTCATGTTTGCATTGCTCTACCATTAATCCTGTAACAGTGTTGTAAATCAATCGATTTTAATTTAATTTAATTTAATTTAATTTAATTTAATAAGTTAATAAATAAATTAATTAATAAATTAATTAATTATTTAATTTAATAAATTAATTTTTGAAATTCGTACACGGCATGAACAGGTCGGGTTTACGACCGCGTTCAGGCGCAGTATTTACGCGGCTGTACAACAGGCATCAGCTTCGCTACGCGAGCAATGATTTGGTAGATATTCGTGGAACTGATGTTTATCGCCGTGACGATTATTTCAGTCATTTGCGTGAGCACCAACCCGTTTTCCGTTCGCTTACACTCCGCATCCACGACAACGAGCACTGGGTCGTGGTAGGTGCAACTGGCTCGGGTAAAACTACCCTTTTGCAGGTACGATGTGTGAAGGAGCAGGAAATAAGGAAAACATGGTGTATGAATAAACAGGCAAAAGGCAATACTAAAGGAGGGCATAGTAGCCAAGATGCGAGTCACAAAGAACCTGCCCGGTTAAAGCAAAGCCGAATCACGCAACCATTGTCCCTTTGAAGCTAATACACTAGACGATCCGAGGCTTGGAGCACTGTGAGCCGCCTACAGCAATAAGGCACCCGTTTCTCGATAATCTATCAGCCGCCAATGACGGTAGGGAGCGTAGCCTGTGGCCGGAAAAACAGATTGCACTAGTTGGCTTTGCTACTTCCCACGCCAATGGCGGGGCGGCGTATATGGCAGAGCGGTACGAGGCGTTCCGAGACGAGCACGACCAGACTCTACTGGAATGGCTGCGTGCGGAGCAGACCATTATCGGACAAGACGGGCGCGGGCCAAAAGACGACTACTTGCACCAAGTAACTGAATGGCTTGATCTGGAGAGTCTGCTACAGCAAAGCGTGATGAATTTGAGTAATGGGCAATCAAGAAGAGCGCGTATAGCCAGAGCACTGCTTGGCAAACCTTTTGCAATTGCATTGGACGAGCCTTTAATGGGCCTTGACGTTCGCACGCGCTCAAAGATTCTGCACCTTTTAGGCCAGCTGGCTCAGAGTAAGACGGTGCGCGTGCTAATGGCTCTCCGGCCTCAGGACCAAGTGCCATCCTGGGCTACTCATGTCGCAGTTTTGGAAAAAAAAGATGATAAAATTAATGAAAAAGATAACAAAATTAATGAAAAAGCAAATGCCTCCATTGCGCCGCTGAGCCACATAAAACAGGGAACAGTCGGGGAGATGGAGGCGACACTAGCGCGCCTCGTACAATCACAGCATCATGATTTGCGCACTGTTATCCGCAAAAACCAGCGACTTGCTCACTCTGCAAACGCTGACGATTCAGCACTGGAAATTGTTCGGCTGGTGAACGTACAGTGTGCTTATTATGGCCGCAGCGTACTGCGCGATGTGAATTGGACCATTCGCGCCGGCGATAGATGGGCCTTTTTGGGAGCTAATGGGTCGGGGAAAACTACGCTTTTAGCACTTGTAACAGGAGACCATCCCAAAGCCTATGCGAACGAGATTTACATGTTTGGAAGGCGACGCGGCACAGGCGAAAGCCTGTTTGCAGTGCAAGCGCGCATTGGCCACTCTTCACCAGAATTGCATGCCCATTTTCCAAAGCAGTTTACAGCGTTGGAGGCGGTACTAAGCGCCTGGAGTGAAACGCTCGGTGTCCGGCTCCGCCATCCGTCTCATGAGCAAGAGACTGCGGCAAAAGAAATGCTAGAGCGCGTAATTGGGCCGCAGACGGGGACGGGTAATGTTTTGGATTCTCCCATGTTGCAGCTTTCTACAGGCACACAGCGGGCCGTACTACTGGCGAGAGCTCTTGTACGACGATCGCCATTGATCATCCTGGACGAGCCGTTTCAAGGTATGGACGCGGCCCAGATCGCACAGGCCAAGGCACTACTAGAAAGCGAGCAGGGCATTTCTCAACAGCAAGCCTTAGTGATTGTCAGCCACCACGAAGAAGAGGAAATGCCGGGGAATATGAACCATCTCCTTCGATTGGACGCGGGAACGGTAGTAGAAATTGTATAGCGAGAATTATATAGCATAAATTATATAGCATAAATTATATAGCATAAATTATATAGCGAGAAAAAATAAATCGTGTTCACCGTATCAAAGAGGTCGATAGACCTTTTATCCGGTTTTCAAGATATCGTCCATCGTGTGCACGAGACTCGATCCAAAGTACGCGACAGTGGGATTCTCAATTAGATAATGTCACTGTTTACTATAGCTTGTTTATCCCTTTTATTCAAGGTGGTACCCATTACGCGTGCCCCCTATGGGATTGTAGTATAGCTAAACAAAGAATGGACGCGTTTTAATATTAATAGAAAACCCTAACGGAAGGGATGTCGCGCTCAGCCAGGGTGTTCTTTTCTCTTTATGGAACGAAATAGATTCCTGTGTGTTCCGTGCCGTATTACGTACACAGACCATTGTGCCCCTGTTTCGTCTAAACACGTGCTCTGGACCTAAAAAAGGTCGGCCTCAACAAACACTTGCATCTCCGATTGAAACGATTGCGCTCTAGAGACTAGTCATGATAATTCAGAAATTGGTATGGACTTTTTGTAAATTATCTACGCATCCAATAAAAGCTTAATCTTCATTCTATGTATGATCTGGTTTGGCACTTGCCATTCGGGCACCGTAAAAGAATTGACGTGGCGGAATATACCGCTGCCACGTTACTTGCAACCCGATCTATAATGCACATTAATTAATTATCGGGTTAAATCAATGTGCATAGCGTAATCAAAACATGCCGGATAGCACACTGAAATTAGCCTAGTTTCTAGATTATATGGTTTATTTTAAATCTATTTCGGTTTAACCGCATTTCTGCGCTCTAATCTTACTTGAATAATTAATCAAAACAAAAAAAATCAAACTCACCGTACCCGCCGCACTTTTTCCCTCTCCAACCCTCACACATACATAACACACACGCACGCACACATATACACACACACACCCATTCTTCTTGTCTTTGTCAATGTCGCTCTCTCGTGAAGATCATGTCTATCTGGCCAAGCTGGCCGAGCAGGCCGAACGCTATGAGGGTAAGATACAGCTTACAGGACACACGACTTTCTCCCATCTTTCTGTGCCTTTTTTCGTTTTTTTTTCTATTCTGCCTGCACTTTGCCTCCGTTCCGTTGCCCTTAAAAGAAACCGTATCGGTTTGTGAGAAGGAGCCATTTGCAGCTATGCGGTGGCTGCTAGCCGCTTAGCACACGGAGATTCAGATGTTATCACCAATGACCCTTGGTCAATTGTCCTAAATGATTGTCTTGCCCACAATAGAGGGATCAATGTCGCGGCTTCGTTTCGGCCGTCTCATTTTACACCTTTTTATTATTTTATCCCTTTACGCGTGTTGCGCGTATCCACCTTCTATCTTCCAGGTAGATACGCGCGACGGGTTTAATTTTATAGGCCATTTCTGGACGCGTCTTTATAGTCGGACTTTTCCATTTACCCTTTCCTCTACGCTCTGCCATCTGCTGACGTGAAATTTATCGCCATAATTTATGATTTTATAAACTGGCGTTTTTCCATTATTGTTATTATTTTTATTATTATTGCCTGCATTCACTTTTTTTCCTTTGTGTTTCTTATGAGATATTTTATATATTTTAATACCCAATTGAGTAAGGGTTTTCTGGGCACTTTTGACATTGATCGGAACAACTTTATATAGCGAAAACATGAATTGGGCTTCATACCGGGGGCAAATCGGGCTGGAATCGACGCCTTAAAGCGTTTATTATTACGTTTTTTCTTTTACGAATTTGTGTTTGCAATTGCTAATATAGCAGAAATGGTCGAGAATATGAAGGCCGTTGCGTCTAGTGACCAGGAGCTCACCGTCGAGGAGCGTAACCTGCTTTCCGTCGCGTACAAGAACGTCATTGGAGCACGCCGTGCCTCTTGGCGCATTGTATCTTCGATCGAGCAAAAAGAGGAGCAAAAAGGCAACGAGAAACAGGTCGAACTTATCAAAAAATACCGTCAAAAGATTGAATCTGAACTCGGAAGAATCTGCGACGATATTTTGTCTGTACTCGGCACTCACCTCATCCCCAACGCAAAGACTGGAGAATCGAAGGTCTTTTATCACAAGATGAAGGGTGACTATCATCGCTACTTGGCCGAGTTTGCAACTGGCGAGAAGCGCAGTGAATCAGCTGACGCTTCGCTTGAGTCCTACAAGGCGGCCTCTGAGATCGCAGTTACTGAGCTGCCGCCCACTCATCCTATCCGTCTCGGCCTGGCGCTCAACTTCTCCGTTTTCTACTACGAGATTCTTAATTCGCCCGACCGCGCTTGCCACCTGGCCAAGCAGGCCTTCGACGATGCTATTGCGGAACTTGATACGCTATCTGAGGAGTCATACAAAGATTCTACGCTTATCATGCAATTGCTGCGCGACAACTTGACCCTCTGGACCTCGGATGCTGAGTACAGCAGTGGTTCGCAGGCACAAAAGTCTGGCGAGGGTGCTGAAGCGGCTCCTGCTCAAGGATCCAAGGACGACTCTACGTCAAATGATACACAAGCCAAGCAGCCTGAGCCTTCTTCGTAAATGTTATACTTTTACTACTACTTACCCTTTTTCGAGTCTATTGTCTTTTAAACCTTTGAAATTATTTTTCTATTTTTATTCATAGCAAACCATGATTTCTTTACTCTACCCATGCTCATTGATGTATGCAATGAATGGGCCTTTTTTCTGTACTACGCATGAACCGGTAGTTGTAAGGAGGCCTATTTCCAAGTTATGAACCACTGTTCTCGCGAAACAGGGGGAATGATTGGTGAGGCTTGGGCTCCTGGTAGTATTTAAATACACTAAATTAACTATAAAAAAACAGCCATGACCAAACCAATAAAATGCAGAATCATATTCTTCATTGTACAATGTAAATTTATCAAGATAGGGGTGGTAAAAAACATGTAAGATAAAAAACATGTGAAGAAAGAAAGAAAAAGAAAAAAAGCTAAATTGCCTTGGAAATAAAAGTAACAAAATCTTGTCTTTTACAACGGTAACCATCTCTTTTACCAACCGCGCAACTGCCACAAACACTATGTATGACAAACCGGAAACAGACCTGGAGCATCCCACTTGTAGAACGAAACCTGGTCGCTTGTGCTGAAAGGACATTTAGCAGTTGCGAACGCAGTCGCTGTAATCGTAGAGCGAGTATATTGAACTGCCTTGGCCTGTAAGACTTGGCCATATAAGACTTGGCCATGTATACAGCACACTATTGCGCACTAAACCCCGGCCCCGCTCCACCAATACTTGGGGCAAGAGATCCAAAATGGTACGCGTGCAAGGGCAGTCCACGGCTGCCAAAAGGCGAAGAGTGGCCCGGGCTGCAGCCGTGCACGTTTGTCTCCCACGCCGGCCGCAAAGCCCGTTCGTCCCTCCATCCAATGAGAGCACGTACGGCCGTGACAATACTCGCCATCCAGTGCTCGCAGGGCTCGTGGCCAGTAGAGTCGTGGAGAGTAGAGTCGCTCTGCCTACCACCAGAAATGCCAGCAGAGCCAGAAATGCCAAAAGAATGGGCCTCGAGACTAAACGCAGACTGAACCCGTTCCAGCCAGACGGGCGAAATGTGTCTGTGCGTCTCTGCCGTCTCCAGCACCAGCATCCACGAAGCCAAGACCTCTTCCCGAGCGGCACGCAGCAGCTGCATGGCCCGTGCCACCTGCCCAAACTGGGGCAGACGGTCTAGGCACTTGGACAGCTCCAGCAGCACCAGAATCTGTGTCTCTATCACGGCAGAACTGCCCTCCACATTTGCATTTGCATTTGCATTTGCATTTGCATTTGCATTCGCATTTGCATTTGCATTTGCATTCGCATTTGCATTTGCATTTGCATTTATACTAACATTTACATTTATACTAGAGTGTGCACCGGCACACTCACAGACAGCATCGAGCACAGCCTTGTAGGCAGAATGCACACGTGACCAGGCGTAGCGGCTGCCTGGCTCTACTCCGTACGGCATTTCGTGATGAAGGCTCCGCTCCAAGTGGGACACGTACTCTAAAGCACTTCGCGCAGAGGGCACAGGCACTCTCGCATCGATCTGTGCGAGCAGAGCCGAGTCGGCGGCAGCCAAATCGCACACTAACTGACGCAGAGCAGCCTGATCCATAAACCCTAACCTCCGCTGTAGGGAATAGCCGCCACGTACACTCGCAGCCTTGCGTGAAACTTTGCCGCCTCCTTGCCCAGCGGCACGTGCTAATCGTGCCTGCACTACTGGCTCAGAGTGGATACGGCCTTCTTCCGTCTCCGCCTCTGCCTCTGCGTCCATTTCAACGTCCTCTGACAGTTTGCGTTTCCGACGCAGTGGGACTGCCTCCTCGCCGAGCCTTTGCGGCCGCCGGTCTGCATGCTCAGAGCTCCGGCGGAGTAGAGGCGAACCCGGCCGAGGGAGGTGCAGTGGCGACGGTGCTGCCACCACGACGGGGCTCGAGTTGCTGAGTGAGCCCATTGCTCTTGTCTCCTCTGCCTTAAGCACAGCTGCTTACTTACCCACCCTGCGCTAACGAATATGCGTCCTGCGCAACCTCGACGATGGCCGAGTCACAGTTCGCAAAGTGCAAAGGCTGAATAGTGTACAGCGGCCGTACTCTTTGCCCAACTGCAAGTGGAATGAAGGCTGTGGAACGGTGTAGTGACAGTGTAACAGTGCAATACTGGACAATATTTACGTTATTAGTACAATATTTAGTATTAGTACAGTTGGATGTACTAATAGTGCCTACAAGTACGATGTACACAGTACAAGTAGTGTGTTTGAATACAAAAAAAAGTGCGAGATACTTTAAGAGTAGGATATACATCAAGTACGGGGGATATACATCAAGTACAGTTGGAGACACTCTAAAGTACTGTTGGATATACATTTCAATACAATGTTTGGATATACAATAGTACAATAAAACCACAAGACAGCAACGTCAGCGTGCAGTAGTAAAATAGTAGTAAAACAGTACATAGTAAAACAGTACATAGTAAAACAGTACATAGTAAAACAGTACATAGTAAAACAGTAAAAGTATAGATATAAAGTTGTACGTTGTACAGATAAATAATATTAATTTTGGCCGTATTGCTCCACATTCGGCACTGTCAAGAGCGAGACGAGATGATACGGCGCCGTGCGCAATAGCAAAAGGCTCAAAATTAATCTTACTTTTTGAATCGCTGATACATTGCGACTGCAGTACCCGCGAGTCTGTAGTCTCGACGCAAGTGGACTGCGCAGAGACGATTGTACAGTGATCGATTACATCAACCGACAAACCGACAAACTAACCAACAAACCAACAAACTAACCCTTCCTTCATTGTGGAAAAAAAAGCTAAAAATACGTAAAGCGCAGAAATGTCGTCGACGGGGAGACAGGAGGCCGATACTGGCGACGACAAGAGCGCAGTGGCGCCTTTGTCGCCACTGCCAGAGCGCGATGAAAGCTCCTTGCGTACAGAGGAAGGCCAAGTGGCAGTAGACGACGAAGACTCTGTGCCGCAGCAGCAGTATGAAACTGACGACGAATATGACGCAGCGGCAGTTGCGGACGGGTCAGAGGCTGAAGAGCAGCCTTTGCTGCGCTCTCGCGACAGTGAAAGCCAAGGCCAAGGAGGCAGCCGGCTCCAACTGTGGCGGAGACGGTTAAACGACTCTTTGAAATCTCACCGGGCAACAAAGCTTTTGCTGGCTCTTTTACTGCTGCTGTTGCTTGCTGGCGTAGTAGTGGCAAGCGTGTTTACTGTGGCTAAAGCAAGAGAGTACGCTGGGCGAGCAGTGCTTGTTGACGTACGAGGGCTACAAGTCACCCAGATCGATGACGCTAATAATGCACTTGAGGCTAACGTTGTAGTCGCCACAGGTCTGAATGAGTCTGTTCGTATGCCCTGGCCGCTAAACGCTTGGGCCCGGTCCCGTCATAATGTTACAGTGGGTCCCACAAAGGCTAAACTGCTCTTTGATGGGCGCATAGTTGCCCGAGCTTTAGTGCCGCCTTTTCATGTCCACGTCGAGCCTCACACGTTTCCTCAGCAAGTGTTTTCCCTGCCTGTAGTGGCCCAACTGACAGACATCGCTACCCTCCGCCGAGCGATTCAACAGTACTTGACGAATTCTGCCGGCCGTGGCAATGGCAATGGCAATGGCAATGGCAATGGCAATGGCAATGGTAATGGTAATGGTAATGGTAATGGTAATGACACTAGCGGGGATAGCGGGACACAATTTTCCCTACACGCAATAGCACTCGCCCAGTCGGGGCCTTTTATTTCCCTCAAAGTCCCTGTTAAACGGCAATTTGTACTGCCGTCTATCAGCTTAGATGAGGCTCTGCGCATAGAAGATTTGCACGTCGGCTCTGCTAAATCCTCCATAACTGCTACTGCCACAGCAGCCTTTGATGCCTCCGTCATCGGCTTCCCTGTTGCTGCAACTGTGCCCGATTTTCAATGGAAACTAATGGCAAAGACATGTAATGGATCGTTTGAGCCGGCAGGGCACGCGGAATCCGAGTCTTTCCAGCTGTCGCAGGGCAGCAAAAGACGGGTTAGGGTTAACGTGGCAGGAGAGTTGTCGGAGCTGTCCCCGGCGCTATTGGAACAGTGTGCTCCCTATGGCCACTCTGCCTTGGATCGCCTGGTTATTGGGTTCCTGGGTCATGAGGGGGCCAGTCTGGATGTTACACTAGCCCCACCTTTGCCAGAGAGTGATACAGTCGTAGGCGGAGGCAAACAGAACAAGTTCCATACCAACTTTGGCATCGATATTGGTGCAAACAACGACTTGTCTTGTTCCACGACTCAACAGCCAACGCTGTTTCATAAACTGCTGCAGGGTGTCATTGTACCGTGCCGACTTCCGGGGCTCGATGCCTTGGACGGCGGGCTCGTGGAGACAGTACAGGCTCAGCACGTGACCGCTCGGCTCTTGGACAATGACGGGGAAAGCGGAGACGAGATTGCCGCTGGAGCCAGTTTCAAGGTAGTCGCACATGAGCCTAAAGGCGTAAATGTCCAGCCGGACATTTACGCTGTCGGAGGCAGTTTGCGCGTCTTGTACAACACGACTCAATTGGCCCATTCGACTACCACTAAATTGCTACAAACCCACACACGGCACGATGAGGGGCGGACTATAGTAGACTTTACCGTGCAGGACCAAGTAGTGGCCATGGAAAATGCCTCAACCGGCTGGCGACAGTTGGCAGAGGCTCTTTTGGCCGGGGAACCTGCCGATTTATTGGTAGAATCGCTGATGGATGCGAGTGTGCGATTGCCCATTGGAAAAGTCGATATCAACCGAGTTCCTTTGGCAATGAATATCACACTACCCAAGATTGGGCCGGCCAGTTTACGTCTTTTGGATTTCATGGTGTCAGACACGTTTCCCGAGGGTTTGAGTGTTGATGCTTCTGTTGCTATTTCCCGTCATATACTTCCGGGAACAAGTGTTGACTTGCATCTGCCCTCTGTTTCAGCGCTGGTAGAGTACGAAGGCTCCGTCCTTGGACAAGTGCTGACAAAGCCGGCCATTGTCTCCTTCACTGACTATGAAACTGGTAAAAGCAAGGGACCGATGGTAAATGCCACCCTTGAATTTGCTCCCTACAAGTTTGGTGGTGAGCACGCAGAAAGGAGAGCAGAAAAGTTTTTGAGTGCTTATCTGTCTTCGTCCGCGGAACCGCCCAACGTTACACTTGTGGGCCACGAGGACTCTGTTCCTGGCCATCCCGCTTTGTCGAGTGGGATTTCTGGACTCGAGCTCAGTGTGCCGGCTCCACAGCCCTTTGTCAATGGGACACGTGAATTTGTCAAGGAGACACGGTTCCACGTTATTTCTTCGGCGGTAGACATTTTACTTGAGAACCCGCTCGACACGTCCGTCACCCTACATTCGATCGAAAGTAAAGCGTTTTTTAATGCCACTCATGTCGCCTCTGTCGACTATAATCTGCCTATCACTCTGGCGCCAAAGTCATTGGCTTGGACGCCTTACTTGCCCGTGGACTGGGCACTTGAGGACGGCCCTACTATTATTCGCCGGGCTCTTGGCCGTGAGTTGGGCATGGACGCAGTTGCAAATGTTACACTATCAATGGGCAGTATGCAGCGGCAGTTTACAGTGGGAGTGACTGCTACGGGCACGCATGCTAGTATTCGGCTCTAGGCCCACTTAATTATGATTCTCGATTTGATACTGATTTTTTTTCTCCGCCTTGTCATTTTAATCATTGCTCTATTTACCTGTTTTGACTTGCTGTTCTTTGGAGTTATTTGTGCATAGGCTCGACACCAATCGCTCGACGATTGTATGCCGATTTCTTTCAAATGTCTATTGGTTGACTAATACGCTTCTCACGCTACTCGTCTACTGTCTTTAGGCTATCTCCAACGGGTCGCGTACAAGGCGCGCGGATAGGCTTTTCTCGTTTACGACGTACATACTTGTCCCAGATATTTTTTATTCATCATTTTCCAATGAGAATGCTTATCCAGGGAGCCAGATTTTGATACCTCATTTACGCACAGGCTCGAAAATCTGTTTGTATATCCATTGGCCGGCCGGCAATTACATTCAATTATATACAATTATACTCGCTTTAATGTTGGGATAATTCGAATTCAACTTTTACAATCAAAACTTCCATGGCTCATCGCCGCCCTTCCACCCTGACGATTAGTATGAATAAATTTGAATAAAGCAAGGATGACTGATTACATTATTATATGATATCCAAACTGTGTCTTGATAGGCTGTGGCGTGTATACAGGCTTTGCCGGTGTGGAAACTGGTAATTGAAAAGCAGCGTCCTGGAATGCGCCCACCATTGCCCCACGATTTTGCCAGCCTAAAGAGCCGCCGTGCTTGGCTTTGTCTTCGCTATACTTGGCTGCAACAGCATCAAACTTGGCTCCCTCACTTAATTCCTGGAGCGCCTGCAAAATTTTTGATTGCTTTTCGCACAAAATGTGCCGTACATTTATAGCGTTGGCCGGCTTTAACTTGACTTCGCCCTTGTCAGCGTCACTCTTTGTACTCTTCTTTCCCATTTGTAAGTGTGGAGAGCACTGCCAACCCGACTACCATATAATAATAACTCCATACTCTATAGGTTCAGTCGCAAAGTACTAGGAAAAGATAACTAAACCCTAACCCTGAACGTTTAAAACTATTTTGTGGTCTTTTTGCGGCTAGTTCAATGGAAATTCTGTCATTATAGTGATTAAACTTGACCCAAAACACTGATTAAATCTATACACTCGCGCTCACACGCCAATCTTTTTGTCACACTTCCCAAACTGAATACAGAGCAACAACACAATACGAGATGCCGCTTGCTATTGGCAAGTACACCCTTACTTTGCATAAGCCACTTTCAAATCATTCGCTTGTAGATCAAAGAGGTCCTTGACACTACTTTCCACATTGCAAGCTGTCGTGCACGCGGCCTCTGCTGTCGGCTCTTTGCATTCAATATAATACTTAATTTTACTTTCCGTTCCAGATCCACGTACAGCCACGGCAATGTCCCCGTCTTGTGCGAGGAAATAAACCATTTCTGCGTTAGGCGTATGCGGAAGCAGACACTTGTGGTCGCTCGTACTCGAATCGAATCCACGCGTAGGATCTATAACGCGTTCTACTGCGTAAGGTCCAATATGCGAAGGGTACGTTTTTGAGTCGTGCCCACGCAAAACTTTATTTATAACTCGCTTCCCATGTTGACTATCCCGGCAGACGAAATAGGAGTTTCGGGAAGCAAAATGTCCATACTCGTCATAAATATTTTGCAGCTGTGCTGAGGCATTCAGCCCATGCCGCAGGAGTCCATCGTAAAGCTGTAAAAATTTACAAACAGCCACTACTCCATCCTTGTCCAGGGACTCGGTGCCAAACATGTAGCCAAGCGCTTCTTCAAAGGCAAATATAAGGCTGTAGCCTTCACGCTCCAATTGCTCTGCTTTACTGCCAATCCATTTAAATCCACTGAGTGTGCTTTCGTGCCGGATTCCATGTCTCTTACATATCGTTGCAACAATCCGAGAGGAGACTACCGTGTTTACCATTGCACATTTCTCTAATGGCTGCTGAGCAGAGTCAACTGCGTATTTTGCAAATAATGCCGCCAGCTCGTTTCCTGTAAATGTTCGCCAGGTACCACTGAATGTTAGATGCTGAACGATAGCAAGACGTCAATAAAAGGGCAAAGAAAAACGGAAAAATCGTGGAATAAAAATGCCAGTCTGACAAAAAATACAACAGGATAGACCGAATCATAAATTTGAGAACAAATCGCTTGCCATACTCTTGTTGTCGTTCAGCCGCACCAAATCGGTCAGCATCTGGGTCATTTGCGATAACGAGATTAACATTTTGCGCTGTTGCTGCAGCAATTGCTTCGTCCTTTATATCTGTTAACTTTATGAACAAAATTTTACTAGTTTTAGCATACCAGCGCTCCTGCTTCCTCTGGATTAGGGTACTTGACAGTTGGGAAAGACGGATCTGGTGTCATCTGACTCGGTACGCTTATCATTCGCTCAGAAAATGGTGTTCCACGCAGTACGGCTCGTACAAACCGTTCGCCCACGCCATGAATGGGCGTATACACAAAAGGAAAGCCTGTGCAGCTGTGTAATTGAGGACTGTTCAATGATTAGAATGCAGATGAAAATAATAAAAACAAATAAAAACAAATAAAAATAAAATGAACCCAAAACCAAACAGAGAATCAAAAAGTAAAAATTTGACAAATTAAATAATCAATAGACATTCATCCGCAGCACAAGCCAGATAAAATAGTACATACCATTGCTTGTGTACTGAAGCGGTATATTCAGTGAAAACATGGTCGTGGACATTATCAATGCTAGCGGAAAAGCCGTCGATATCTTGCGGCGCCTGGTGCTTATCAATCTGCGCCTGCACCATACGATCCAGTGGGGGCACAATAGCACACGAGTTGGACATGTATCTAAACATTTAGCCCACACAGTTCTCTTGCAGAAGGCTCACAGCTTGTAGCCATTGTCGCGCGCGGGATTGTGAGAAGCGGTTATCATTACGCCCGCATCAGCGTGGAACAATCTAGTAGCGAAAGGCTAAACCGTCAACAGATAGAAACGCAGCTATTGGTACGAACCACCAATGGTGTTATGGACAACTGCTCCAAGAACCACACGCGTATACCACGATTGGCCAACACTTTAGCGACAACTGCGGCAAATTCGGAAGAGTGAAACCGATGGTCGAACCCCACAACGATACTCGGCACTTTGTCGCTGCTCGTTCTCTGTGAGAGAATGAAAGCAGCGAGACCTTGAGTCGTTTGTAGCACGGTCAAGTCATTCATTCCAGAATACCCTGAACGAACAGGCCCACGCAGTCCCGACGTTCCAAACGTAATGCGGGGCAGCATTAGCGGTTCAAGAGCCGAATAATTTTGAGCATCTAGTAACCTTGCAATTTCCAGTCGGAAACCTTCATTCTGTCCAATTAGCCAATGGATAAGCAGCATTGGTGCTTACACGTTCCCATTGCACGTACTCTTGCGCCAACTGCCGCACCGTGTCCGTTATCGTCATAATGGCAATTGTGAGGAGGAAACTTGAGCTTTATCGCTATACATTTAAACAGACGAATTATCGGGCTAAACGTGTCATTAAACACAAGTTTTGTATACGTGTCGCAATAGTTTGCTATGTAACGTATGGCTAAATTGCTAAATATATCCCACGATAATGAGATTATGGCGCCGATAGTGATGTATAACAAACGTTTTACGATAAATGAGCATATATTGCACGATAAAAGTGAATAATATTGTAACTTGTAATAAATAATAAATATAATAAATATAATAAATATAATAAATATAATAAATATAATAAATATAATAAATATAATAAATATAATAAATATAATAAATATAATAAATATAATAAATATAATAATAGACACAAATACTGCGTTCGCAGTCAGTGCCAAAAGCGACCAGATAGATAGATGGACACTGGAGACACGCCGCTTGATTTTCCGGGCTACGCAATAGCGTGGCTTTCGGACGATCAAGTAGCAGTAGGCGGAGGTGGTGGTTCCGCCCGTACTGGCCAGGCCAATTCGTTATGTGTATACACAGTTGAGCCAAAGACATTATTGTGCACGAAGCAGCGGAGCGTCGTATTAGGTCCGAATGACGACACTGTCATGTCGCTTGATGCTAGGGGAAAAGTAAGGGCTAAATTTTGGACGGAATACTTACAGGCAGCTATTAGTGGCGGGTGTGAATGATAACACGTTGCCGACGGAAAGGGTTGAGAAGAAAAACCAAGAAAACGTGTCAAATGAAATCGAAGAAAAGATAGCGAGTCTGCGGGAAGAGAACGCGCCTAGAGTTAAAAAGGAATTGCGAAAAGACAAGGGAAGTTTCGAAAACCTTGGCTCGCGCGAAAAGCACGAGGCAAAAGGTGAACACTTTACACCTAGTGGCTCGCCATCGAAATCGTCTGGAGAAGGATCGCCTCGTACACGCAGGCCCATGCAAGGCGACTGTGCACGTATTCTCGCGACAGATGCAACTACAGCAGAGAATGCCCAAAAATGTGGTTTTGTTTTCAAGAACCCGCAAGACTATTTGGTAATTTCGACGATCGATTCTCGGATAATTTCATTGTTGCTTTGAAGCTAATTGGCAGAGAGTTGTAAGGTTCAGTAAAGCGGGCGATATGCTGAGCCTGGGAAGTACAGCTGGCGATTTTGCAGTACTGGCCCTGCCGGAGGCTCTTGGGAAGCAAATTCATTTGGACGGTGCAGAAGTTTACGACACAGATTTCGGTAGTGCCCAGTCTGACTCGGTAAGGTCATTGAAATATTTTTAGAAATGACAAATTAAAGAAAAAAGGAACAATTTTAAAAAGATGAACTGCAAAACATAAATTTTATCAAATGTTTCGCTATTAAAAGACTAACAAAATCACAGCAATATGTGTACTTTGCCACTGCACAGTCGGTCAACAGGTGTAAAATTACTCAGAGCAAGCATGGGGGCGTGTCGTTCTTAGGCTATAGCCCAGTCGTGGACATTTCCCAGAATGCGAGTGGGCTAGCTATTCGAGCTGCACGTTGTGCTGCTCCAGATACTCTTCTAGTGCTCGTTAACACACTGCATCCTCGGCGGCATCGGTCTGCTGAAATACGGAGGTACTCTTCTACCACCAACAGCGATCGGTGGAGTTTAACAAAGACGCGTGCTCTGCATCGAGGCAATCGAGGTGGAACGTGCTTTGATTTATCAGATCGAGCTGCCGCTGTTGGCCTGGCTGATTGCAGTGTAGCTATTGTTTCAACACGGACCTTGAAGGAAATGGCAAGCCATCGCAAACATACGTTTCCAGTTACAGCCTGCCGGTTCTCGCCAAACGGACAGTATTTAGCTACGACTTCTGTGGACGGAAAGCTTGTTGTTGTGCGTGTGCCAGAGGACAAGACGATCGGGACACCGCTTGAGCGTATAATCTTTATTTTACTAGTTCTTTTGATCGCTATTGCTCTGGCTTTTGTACTGCATTAGCTACCTGATGTCTGAGATTATTCATCAATTGTGATACCTTTTTCATAGAAGAACTTAAATATTCAATGATCACTGCAGTCATTTATTCTGGCCGAACGTTTCCTACCGCGTGTAAGCAGACTGGGCACGTGTGCCTTGATCGATCAAGAATGTAAAACTCAGCCAGTGTGACCAGCCCACTTTTTCAAGTATATACCAAGAAAATAGACATTTATTATAACTCTTATTTGCTATGCTCAGATTTACAACATTCGGTGCAGGGCGGTGTCATTGGCAAATGACTCCAAGTTGTCTAAACTGCTCCACCATTTGAAAAGAAACGATTCACAAATCAGTTTGAACCATGGCGTAAACACAAGAGCTAGACTATTAGTAATAATAATAAACTATCAACAGTTTGAATCAAATCGTACCTTTGTCCTCAAACATAGCACGCAGCTCGTCCTGCGAGACATAACGTGTAGCCTTGACTTCGTTCGTATTTACATGCAAATCCACAGGCTTTTGAATGAAAAGAATATAATCGACTGGAATATTAGTATCGACACCAAAAAATAAATAAATAATAAAAAAATAAGATAAAAATAAGAAGTAAAAATAAACAAATAAAAAATAAAGAGAATTTACTTTCATGCTCTCCCCAGACGCCATCGCTAGGAGCAAGATAATGGATCCGAGTCAAAAAGGTAAAATCCGCTATGGGAACTTGCTTGGGCTCAATGCCGAGCTCGTGTTCGAGCTTGCGCCGGGCTGCGCGTTTAGCACCCAAAATGGCTTCATCCAAAGAAGCTCCAGTTTCGCCAGCTACCGCCAGAGGATGTGAGCAACAAGTGTTTGTCCACATCCCGGGAAACGTAATCTTTTCATCAGATCGCTGCTGTAACAGCAGCCTGCCTTGATTATCGAATAGGAAAACGGAAAAGGCTCTATGTAACAGTCCCTCGCGAATATGCGACATTAAATGGCACACTTTCTTGCTGTCGCTACCAATTGGCTTATCGTTCTCGTCCAGAGTGATGCACATTTCTTCCATTAGCTTCACCTGCTCCTCATCGTAGCCGTCAAACGATACTGTAGCTGGCTCTGTCACCGTCATGGTCGCCATCTTTTCACAGTGTCTCTGGCGGAGAAGCTGTGCACACGTAAAGAATGCGAGAACCAATTCTCAACCTTATAATAAAGATTCTTTATTATTAGGATGCTACTTTATTGAGAGTGCTATTTTATTGTTTGACAAACGAGTTCCTAACGTTTTTCGCGACACCTCCAATGCTTATTTTCTATTTAATATAGAAACTAAATGTTAACGTATGACAATGTACGCATCTATATAGGTACAAGGGCTACTTTTATCCCAGCAACCGGCCAATATACACAGAATTAAATGTAGTATGTATGGTGGATACGATAAGATAAATACGATAAAACGATAAAACGACAAATACGATAAATACGATAAATACGAAAAATACTAGGGTTTTCCGGAAAAAAAATTAATAGCAGCTGGCAAGGTTTCGCAAACGACTAGAATGGCCGTACGCGCGTGTACAATGAGCACGCTACGGCGGCAATGCGTACCGCGCGGCACAAGGCAGCTGCACAGTTTACCAAAGCTTATATTTCCGGAAGGCTCAGACGCAATTGCCCCGGTATTTGATGCGAAAGGTTTCAAGACGGCGTGGACCGACCACCAGAGCAATTTAATTGAGTCTTTAAACAGTCAAGTTAAAGGTAAGAACTCGCGAAAAAAATTGAGTAAAATCAGTCTGACAATTGCAGGCACTCCGCTAGAAGATGCCTCGGTACTGACTACGGTACTCCGGTCGTTCAACCGCTCGTCACTGGCTCCTGTCTTCAATTATGCCGCACAGGCACACAACAATCATTTCTTTTTCACTCAGCTGACTCCTGCTTCCACTCAGCCCTCTTTGTCCGGAGCTTTACTCGAGGCCATCATACAGCAGTTTGGTTCGGTGGAGCAGTTTCGCGAAGAGCTGCTTGAGACCGCGGATAGCTTGTTTGGAAACGGATGGGTATGGCTCGTGTTGGATCAAACACAGACTCTTCGGTTTTTCCCTACGTATAACGCGGGCACTCCGTACATTTGGGGCCGGCGACAGTCAACTGACCCAAACACGGGACAAAGCCTGGTGGGGTTCGTAGCGGCTCAACGGTACTCGTTGATTCCGCTCCTGAACGTTTGCTGCTGGCAGCATTGCTACGTCGAGCGGTATGGCGTGGCCGGCCGGCGTGCCTACCTCGAGGACTGGTGGTCCTGCATTGACTGGTCAAAGGTCAACAGCATATACCAAAAAGCACGCGATCCCTTGGAAGTCACACCCATCTTTTCGCCATAGAAGCATTTGCACAGACTGTAAATTGAAATCAGTGTTGATTTAAAGCGAATCGCTCGCTATTTTTTACTTTGTAATGTATCCAGTACGTATGAATAAGTGTATGCTTGTAATTATAGTCACGATTTTTGGGCATCTATACGGGTATCGAGTAAAAGTTGGGCAAAGGCTGAATGCGGTTGCCATTTGACACGGAATATTTCAATTATGGCAAAGTAAAAATAGCCTTGTGCCAATTCAAAAATTATCTTATTCCCAAAGATAAGAAATAACTCGGTTCAAATAGTAAATACAAAACTTTTAAAAATCAGAAAAATATGTTCAAAAACATAGCGTAGTTTGAAATAGCTTTAAAGCCGGAACAATTTGCTATTCAATTTTCAAAATGCAAAAACCAACTGAAAACGTTTGGCTTCTATATAGTCACTAATGCTAGATGGCCACACACACCACGCCGAGCCGTTCATGTAAACTTTCACAAATCAGCTCTCTCTTTTTATTCGAACCCGGCGTCTTCCAGCCCAATAGACCCATGGGTTTGGAAACGCTCTCCAATCAATCGGAGACGCACGAAATTGCTGCCACCTCCACTGGCCCCGAGCCATTCAGGACTAAACAAGCATTTCAGCAGTTTAACACCCTGCTGCCCATAGGTTTGCACGAATTGTGGTCCTGCAATATCACAAAAAGTGGCGACCATCGCACACGTAGTTTGAGCAAGATCCTTACCCTTTGGATCAAGTATCATTTTAACGGGCGAGTATCTGTTTGCCAGTCTTGCCATTAGTGTCCAACCGTGAGACATACCGTAAGGATTTTGGCCCGGGGCCGTTTGTACTATAGCTGCGTAAAGAGCAAAAATACCACTCATTCTCTCCGTATAGTTTGCTCCGTCCTCCCATTTATTCTCGTTGCCCCCGCGTCGAAACCCGAGAGCTTTGCGTCCGGGTTCTGTGTCGGTAGAAAAGTCGGTTAAAGGTATGACCCAGGGACAGTTTTTCACTATACGTGCAATCAGCAAATCACATAAACGCGGATGCTGTTGCATTAAAAGCACGCATACGGCGGCTAGGGGAAAGGCCGTTTTAGGTGCAACTGTGACTTCAGTTTCAGCTTGTTTAACAACCGCCTTGCACAGAAAATTAAGACACCAAGAAAAAGCCAGTTCCGATATGGATTGAGCTTCAGTCAAAACTTGATTTAAAGCAGCCGTGACCTGTTCAATTTGGTTGATCGACTGTGTCAGCTGACCTATTCTTGGCGTAATTTTCCTCTTGAACGAAAAGCACTGTGTGCGTAATGCCTTGTCTTGAGAGACTGGCTCCAACACTTGGGTCTTGAGTCGGGAGATTATATCCATATAGCCTCTGTATTCTCGAAGAGGCAGGCTCTTTGAAGAATCAGCAAGCTGCTTTTCTTCTTTTCTTTTGGCTTCTTCTTCAGCCTGCTTTTCACGCTTTTGCCGTTCCAATTCTTGCCTTCTTGCTTCTTGCTGCCTTTGCATCTCCTTTTGTTGCTCCTCTCTCTGCTGCTCTTGGAGTGCCTGTTCCACTTTCCTTCTTTCCTCCTGCCTTTGCTTTTCTAACCTTTGTTCTTCCCGTAGCTTTTCCTCCCGCCGCTGTGCCTCGATACGCTGCAGCTCTTCCTGGCGCCTTCTCTCCTGCTCTATATGCAATCCAATGGCCGCGTCAATATGCTCCCACAACTTTGCTGGTTCCCATTCGTCATTAGCAGGCAGTGGCGTCTCTGGTAATAGCTCTCTAGTCTCCCTTACCGCCACTGCGTCTTCGTCCAGTAACCGGCTCTCCTGTGCCTTTTTACTTTGCACCCATTTGTCGATATTGTCTTGCACGGCCCGCCACTCTTGCCGTTTTTCTCGCAATGCGTCCTGCACGTTAGCCCACTAATACGTACTACACCCTCAAGGCCAGTCTTACCGACAAGCAATTTAAAGTCACACGTTCTTGCAGCTCTGCCAGATCTTGCACGTCAATTCTGGTCTGCGCAAAAGTGCCGCCGACGGGAAACTCGTCTTCTTCACTGTCCTCAAAGCTGTACACGCTCAGTGCTCCATCGTCCCACGCCTCGTCTGAGGAGGTAACGGCTTTGAGCGCTAATGGCGACAGTGCGCCATTGCTCCCGACGGGATTGAGATCCCTGTACGGCGAAAACCGCATCGGCCGCGAAGAGCGGCAGACGCCAAAAGTGCCGCTGCTAGTAACGATCAGAGGCCCTGGCCGTGTATAAATATAAATATAAATATAAATATAAATATAAATATAAATATAAATATAAATATAAATATAAATATAAATATAAATATAAATATAAATATAAATATAAATATAAATATAATTTATTCATTGCCTGCCTCTATCTGTATTTATACCGTGCGGCGTTATGATAAAATAATACAGGGCAATGGAGTATACGTCTATACATTGCGCAGGAATAATGTATGGGGATTAATGTATGGTACTAAACTAGTCACATTTATGTCATACCTCGAGGCAGCCACTAGTGCATGAGCTTTGCCTTGAGCCTCTCCATGGCGAGCGGCAGACGGCCGACGTCGGCAGATCCGGGCTCAAGCGTTATATATGGTACGGCGTTACCGCCGCCGGACTCGCGGCGCGACAATGACGCGCTGGTGCCGATATGGAAGCAGGAAGTGAGAGACGAAAGGGGTCGCAAAAGGCTTCATGGCGCATTTACGGGCGGGTTTAGTGCTGGATTTTTCAATACTGTAGGCTCTCGTGAAGGGTGGGTGCCGGCCGCGTTTAAAAGCTCGCGCACTGACCGGCAAAAGACGGCACAGCGATCAGTAGAGGACTTTATGGACGAAGAGGACTTTGCTGAGCGAGATGAGGAACGCGCTCGCCGAATGCTTTCGAGCGAAGCAAATTTACGGGAGCAGGAAGAGATTGAAAAGCGGGAGTGGGGGCTTTTGCACGAGTTTCTTCCACAAAAAGAGAACTGGGGCATAAAGATTATGGTACATATGGGCTGGCGTGAAGGCCAGGGTATCGGCCCGCGACGTGCTCGCAAGGATATGGCAGAGTTTGCTGGAGACCGTACCTTTGCTCCCACTGATAACAAAGCCTTTGAAGGTACGATAAAGTCGGACCGACATGGACTGGGATACAATAAGGAGTCGGAATCGGAGTCTTCGTCGCTCCTCAAGTCGGCTAACGAAGACTCGCCAATGGCTTCCAGCAAGGGCATAGCACGCGCTTCTTTGGCAGAAAGGGGCAGACCTTTTGGCGGTATTCGTGGCTCAATTGGTATGGGCGTGTTGAATGACGACGGGGAGGATGACGAAGATCCGTATGATTTGGGGCCGCCAAAAGTACGGTACGACCGGTCGCTTTTAGCACACGGCCACCCGTCTTCCAAACCAAAGCCGCCTTCAGTACAGCACAGGCATGCTTTTGTTTCTAAAAAGGCGGCCAATGGGAGCACGGCTCAACCAGTGACTTTGGCCAGGGCCAATGCTTCGTCTGGTCGTATCGCTTACTGTCATGATGGTAAACTGCCACCAGCTGGATGGATCTTGGGTAAGCCGGAGCTCTCTCAAGAGCAGATAAGGTTTCCGCGGCCAGACGTACCCCCTGATTTCATACCAACACCGCCATCGTCAAGCAGGAATGGTGCTTCAGAAGCTCAGCAGACTTTTAGCCACAGGGAACGGGCTGCGCTTTTGGGGGAAGCACCGTTAAAGGGCAAATCAGTATTTGATTACCTTTCTAAAGAGCAGAGGGACAAGATTGCAAATGCCACAGGACGAAAGGATTTACCAGACGCTAAAGATGAGCTGCAAAGCTCGTTAGACCTGCGGACTAGATTGTTGAAGAACTATGGTCTACAGCTATCAAGTGAAGCGGCCAAGGCAGTTTTACAGCGAAATTATTTGCCTTATGATAATGACGCTAAAAACAAAAGGTTTCGTGTTTTTTTAGAGTTTTTTGCCATGCTTGGTCCGCAAGATCTTGACCGGGAAGGCATATCACACGAAGAATGGGTACGGGAGCTTCATGAATTCGTACGTGTTGCAGAAATGTTTAGACCCGTTTCTGGTCTCATGCGCTCAAAATTTACTTCGTCTTCCAGCTCGAAACAGGACCTGGAAGAGCCGCCGTCGGTGGAAAGTAATGTATGTCATGCTCCTTTTTTCCACCTCTCCATTTTCCTTTTTTTCCTTTTATTCAAATTTAATTTTAGGGAGTTTTCAAGTATTTATAACATTTGCCCTTTTCCTTTAATTTGCAGAATGTGTTGCTTATTGTCTACAGAGAGATCCTGCAGTTATTGCAGCGCAAGCTGGGTTGTATGGTCATTTGACACGGACTATAACCCCATTCTTCGCACATCGTCTATTATGCAAAAGGTTTAATGTAAAACCAATAAAAAGGGCTGATAACGATTCTGATATGAAGTCTGAAGATTACAATTCACAGTCGTCTCAGACCGCAAAGGTACCGGAGCTAGTCTCGCACGCATCAATGGCTCAATTGCTGGATATTGTGCATAAAGAGGAAGATGCTGCAAGTGATTCAGCACCTAGCGAGAAGAAAGATAAAATAGACGAGGAGGTGTCACTACCAAAGACTGAGGCGGATAAAGTGTTTGAGCGTCCATCAATATCTGTATTTCAAAGCATTTTCGGCAATGACGATAGCGATGAAGAATAATAGAATATATTTTATTAAGTATCTAATTCTACTGGGGAATCAGAAATCACATTCCAATATGATTTTTTTCGAAAACCGCTGGTATATCAGCGGTGGAAAGAAGAAAGACTTATAAAGTATGGCGAGTGGGGTGTTTTTTGTTCAAAGAGTCGAGATTTCTAGGACTTTTTCAAGCCTACAAGGTTCTTGATTTTGTCTCCGATATGCCGGAACTATACTTTGGTCAGCAAGAATAATAAAATCGATTGTGAACTCATTACCCCTCTCCTCTTAGATGAAGACTCACTTGTGGACTCCTTTGAAGCTTTGGCAAACGCTTGCTCTTTGAACATTTGAAATTTTTGCATGAGGCTGTCGAAGCTTTTCCCCGTGGTGTCTGATATCTTCTGCAACTCTTCATGAACAGCCTTCTCCATTCCAGGACTGAGCTCTTGCTTTTTATTTTTGTTTTGTGAAGCAGAATTCTGCTTCTCATCTTTGGATTTCGAAGATTTCGATGAAACAATATTTTTAATCTTCTTTCTGGCGCTGCTATCATGGCTCGTTGAGTTTTCAGAAGAATCTGTACTGTCTATAGCAGAGGTTCTGCGTTTAGCCGATTGCGATTGGTCCTTTGATTTATCTTTGTTCAAAGGACTTGAAGGAGTATCACCTTTACCACCAGCGTTTGCATTCATATCTTTATCCAAATACTCTGAGTCCTTACCCTTGGCTTTATCGGAATCCTGTGCTTTGTCGTTGTTTTCTTTTGAAGGATCTTTTACATGATCCACAGAAATCTCCGCCGCTTCGGATTGCTTGCCACAAGTCTCACTGTCCTTGGTTGCATCATTTACAGGGTTTTCAGGAGCATTGTTTGATACCTCTTGCGTTGTTTCTGCTACTGCATCTTTCGCTTTGGCAGCTTTATCGGTCGCTCCATCTGCTGCTGCTGCTACAGCCCCCTCATCTGCCGGATTTTTGGTAGTTTCAGCAAAATCATCTAACATACCATTGGCCTTGGCTACTACAGCGTCCTTCGCCTCAGAGGCCTTTTCAGTGGCCTTTTCCGCTGCTGTAGTCGCTTGATCTTTTATGGCCTCTTTAGTTTCTGATGCTTTTTCTGCCATTTTATCACCAGCTGTTCCTGCTTTACTCCCGATATTTTCGGCCGCCTCTTCCGCTTTGTCCGCTGTACATTTAGCGATCTCCTGAGCTTTTGTAGCCGCTTCATCTACTTTATCTGCCAAAGTATCTTTGGCCTCTGAGACTTTATCTCCGGCATTATCAGACACTGATTCAGTTTTATCAACTGCGTCTTTTGCTGCTTGTGCAGTTTTATCAGCCGTTGATTCAGCTTTGTCAACAGTGTCTTTGGCTGTGTTTTTTGCTGTGTCTTCAACACCCTTGGCTGCGTTGTCTGCTTTAATAGCAGAAGTGTCCTTAGCCTTGGGCGCTTTTTCTGAAGCACTATCGCCAACTGACTCGGGGTTCTCTGCAGTATTATCGGCGGACTCTTCAGCTTTACCAGATGTATCGTTTACTGTCTCCTCGGCGTTTTCGGCAATGTTGTTCGCAGCCTCTCCGGCTTTGTCTGCCACTGATTCAGCTTTGTCTTTTGCATTATAGTCTTTGGAGTTTTCAGCAGCAGATTCGCCTTTTTCTTCGGCTTTTGCAACAGTTTCTCTATCATTTTGGGCTAACGCGTCCTTTGCTTCAGAAGCTTTACCGGCCGTCTTATCGGTAATCGACTCTGTAGTCTCTGCAGCATCTTTGACTGCTTCGTTGCCCTTATCGCCGGTAGATTCAGCCTTGTCTTTGATATCATTCACTGCGTCTTTGGCCTTATCAGCTAAAGTGTCTTTTGCTTCAGAGGCTTTATCGGCCATCTTATCGGCAGCTTTCTCTGTAGTCTCTGCAGCATCGTTAATTACCTCGTTGCCTTTATCGGCTAAAGCGTCTTTTGCTTCAGAAGCTTTGTCGGTCATCTTATTGGTAGTCTCAGCAGCATCGTCAATTACCTCCTTGCCCTTATCGGCTAAAGCGTCTTTTGCTTCAGAAGCTTTGTCGGCCATTTTATCGGCAGCTGACTCTGTAGTCTCTGCAGCATCGTCAATTACCTCCTTGCCCTTATCGGCTAAAGCGTCTTTTGCTTCAGAAGCTTTGCCGGCCGTCTTATCCGCGATTGACTCTGTAGTCTCTGCAGCATCATTCACTGCGTCGTTGCCCTTATTGGCTAAAGCGTCTTTTGCTTCAGAGGCTTTGTTGGCCATTTTATCGGCAGCTGACTCTGTAGTCTCTGCAGCATCGTCAATTACCTCCTTGCCCTTATCGGCTAAAGCGTCTTTTGCTTCAGAAGCTTTGCCGGCCGTCTTATCCGCGATTGACTCTGTAGTCTCTGCAGCATCATTCACTGCGTCGTTGCCCTTATTGGCTAAAGCGTCTTTTGCTTCAGAGGCTTTGTCGGCCATTTTATCGGCAGCTGACTCTGTAGTCTCTGCAGCATCACTAACTGCGTCGTTGCCCTTATCGGCTAAGGCGTCTTTTGCTTCAGAGGCTTTATCTTCCATTTTATCGGCAGCTGACTCTGTAGTCTCTGCAGCATCGTCAATTACCTCCTTGCCCTTATCGGCTAAAGCGTCTTTTGCTTCAGAAGCTTTTCCGGCCGTCTTATCCGCGATTGACTCTGTAGTCTCTGCAGCATCATTCACTGCGTCGTTGCCCTTATTGGCTAAAGCGTCTTTTGCTTCAGAGGCTTTGTCGGCCATTTTATCGGCAGCTGACTCTGTAGTCTCTGCAGCATCACTAACTGCGTCGTTGCCCTTATCGGCTAAGGCGTCTTTTGCTTCAGAGGCTTTATCTTCCATTTTATCGGCAGCTGACTCTGTAGTCTCTACATCATCTTTAACTGCTTCGTTGGCCTTATCGCCGGTAGATTCAGCCTTGTCTTTGATATCATTCACTGCGTCTTTAGCCTTATCGGCTAAAGCGTCTTTTGCTTCAGAAGCTTTGTCGGTTAATTTCTCATTGGCTGATGTGGCATTATCAGCAGAATCTTTATCTGCATTGTCTGCTATATCTTCCGGTTGTCCTCTGTCCTCATCCGTCGTCTTGGCTCCGTCTTTTACGTTAGGCCATTCTCTACTTTTTGGTGTGTTCTCTGAGTCGGCTGGATTCATAAGAGCTGGTTCTGGCCTGTTCTCTTCCTTTTCTTTTTCAGAGGCATTATCTTCATCTGGCAGTTCCTTATTTGCATCGTCTCCTTTGCCTTTAACATCAACGGGTCGTCCATTATTTGTTTCAAGCGGCATTTCCTGTACTTTTTCCGACTTTACAGTGTCCTCTTCTTTTGGTGGAGACTGGTTGACTGCCGATTCCATTGGAGAGTTTTCATCAAAAATGCTTTTATCCAAAGTGTCAGTATCCTTTGCAGAATTTTCTTTATTTTCCGCGTCATTGACATCAGCTTTCCGTCCAGTGTCTGATAATTCTTTCTCTGCATCTCGAGTAGTAGGATTAGCAGTTTGGGCTGCTGGCTCAGGCTTGGCGCCTTTCTCAGTGCTTTTTTTTGTACTGGCGCTTGTAGCACTTTGCTGGGCTGGAGGCTCGTTTTTATCTTGATTTTCGTTCTCAGTCTTTCTCACGAAATCATCGAGCTTCTTTAGAAAATCCTTGGGCGACTTGTTCATCTTTTTGGCTTTTTCTTTTAGTTTCTTTCTTGCAATGGCCTCCACGTTTCGGAAGCTGTTTTTCGTGGCATCGTTATCGCCACCGCCCTTGAATCTGCTGCCTGCTTGTTCGGAAATAGTGTCCACGCCTGAACCTATCGCGGACTCGATACCATCAACGGTGTCTTGAATCTTCCTCGAAGCTGCTTCAAAGGCCTCATTGGCCTTATCCACTCCTTTTTCAATCGAGACTTTTACATTGGTTTGTCAGCCCAAATAAACCAACATAAAATCAAGCGAAAGCAGTGAAGTGCAAAAAGCTATAACATCAACTTACCTGACATCCTCACGGTTGCATCAAGATATTACATAAATATATATAAAGGTGTATACTCTGCGCGTCTTGTTTCCACAGACGGACTCGCGTCTTCAAATATGCAAGCCTTCAAGAAACAATGGTTTTGTAAGTGGCAAGCGTAGATTGTTTTGTTTACATATCCAAACATAATGTATCCAATTTGTTCGCGCATGTAGTGTGGGAAAAGAAACTCGTCACTTTGGCCAATTGGTGTATGTCAATTATGGTACGTAATGTGAAATTTGTGGTCACGCGCACCTTAACCATGTGAGCACTATGAAATAAAATAGAAGAATTGAAAGGTATCAGAGATTAAAGGCCAAGGTATTTGCACTAGCGCTAAAGATGCCTGGCATAAATATGAGCTGTAAATGTATTATACCGGTAGATTAATTTGGCTCGTTATCAACTACTTATGAGACACCAATGAAAAATGCCTGATCTGTTTTGGGCCGATATTTGAAAAAAGCCTTTAAGCACTGCACAGGAGTAAGACTGTCCACCAGTAACCAATTGCCGAGACAATTAGTTCGCTGCGAGCTCTTAACCTTGCGTAATACAATGCTATATATTTACTTTCCTCAAAAACAGTGCGCAAATAATCAGTGCCAGACTTGGCATCACATCCACTCATAAACTGACATTGACACGTATTGACTTTGCAAAAGTATCTGGTCAATATCGGCACAATGAGCTTATCTGCCTCGCGACTCTATAGTTAAACATGTTGCTCAAGATATATATTTTATATGACCTCTGTGATTTTAAGAATGATACTCCATATTAAACCCGCCGACTAGCATTACTTAATACTGGCTCGTACAAATTACTCACTTTATACATACGAGAATTACGCAATCAATGCGTTTGAAAAACGTAGGTCGAAACGCATAAATATGCGGTTAAAATGAATAAACAATATTTAATTGATGACGCACTATGAAACTGTTTAGGGTTATGGTTAGTTTATTTAATATAGCGGCAAACTTTTATTTCCTCGGACCCAACAAGGCCGCCGTATCAAAGCTTTGTAAATAGTCTTGATCGGTGATTATGGCAGTTTTTTCGGGTATTATGCGTCTTGGCGCAGTGCGCAGTACAACTGCCTGTGCTTCCCGAGCAGCACTTAGCAGCAAAAGCTCTACGGCCTTCAGAACAGCGCGGCCCTATGCGTCTGCTTCAAACCGATCTAACGCGGTAGTGCATGAAGCACGGCCTGATCTCCCCGCCGATGCCTCTGCCGCCGCCATGGCAGTGACACAAGGTAGGGGTGTAATTGGCATAAGCCTTATATTAACTATCTAGCTCCTCTCCCCAAGGGCAACGTTCTTGAGAACGCAAGCCGGCCCATCTACCTCGACATGCAGTCTACTACGCCTGTGGACCCGAGAGTATTGGATGCTATGTTGCCTTTTCTCACCAATATATACGGTAACCCGCACTCCCGTACTCATGCGTACGGATGGGAGGCAGAAGAGGCGGTCGAGACAGCGAGAAAGGTACAGTTTTATCATTTATTATGGTTCCTATTCTTGTCATGGCCATTTGTGTCTTGATACGCCCTTTTATTATAACCTTTTGTTCGAAACTTAGTGGGTTTTAATTCTCAAATTTTCATATTTTTGCGTAATTTTTAAGCCTATCGTTTTATCTGTGTCTTGTCGGTTTTGTTGGTCCATGGACATGCACTAATCGTTGTAGCACATTGCAGATCTGATAGGCGCTGATGCGAAAGAAATCATTTTCACTTCTGGTGCTACAGAAACCAATAATATGGCTATCAAGGGCATCGCGCGATTCTACAAGTCTAAAAAGAAGCATGTTATTACCACGCAAACGGAGCACAAGTGCGTATTGGACTCGTGCCGAATGCTACAAGAAGAAGGATTCGATGTCACGTATTTGCCTGTACAACATAACGGACTCATCGATCTCAAACAGCTGGAGGAAGCAATCCGGCCAGATACCAGTCTTGTTTCCGTCATGACTGTGAATAATGAAATTGGTGTTATTCAGCCTATCGATGAGATTGGCGCTCTATGTCGCAAGCACAAAATCTTCTTCCATACTGATGGCGCTCAAGCTGTGGGTAAAATTCCGCTTGATGTTAACAAATCGAATATCGATATGATGAGCATTTCCGCACATAAACTGTACGCTCCAAAGGGAATTGGGGCTGCTTATATTCGTCGTCGGCCGCGTGTCCGGGTTGAGCCTTTGATTAGTGGAGGTGGACAGGAGCGGGGTCTGCGCAGTGGAACTTTGTCCACTCCTCTTGTAGTGGCTTTTGGCGAAGCCGCCAGGATTGCCAAGGCAGAACTCGAGGTATGATTCAAATATTCTGTTGTGCTTGTATCTTTAAATAATTGCACATTCAGCTCCTTTTACTAAACAGCTTCCATGCGCTTGTCTATGATTTGAACTATAATATATCCAACGCTTATTATGAACTTTGTATCTCTTTTGAGATTTTCAGCCTTGATTATATATCTGCTATGAGACAAAGCTGGAGAGCTGCAGGATTCTGTTTTACCAAAACTAACACATACAGTATGATCATGCTTATATCTCAAAGCTAAGTAAACGCCTCATTGACGGTCTGGCTGGAATCCCAGAAATAGACGTGAACGGAGACAAATTACATCATTACCCTGGCTGTGTGAATATTTCATTCAAGTATATAGAGGGCGAGTCGCTGCTGATGGCCTTGAAAGATATTGCGCTTTCGTCTGGCTCAGCTTGCACTTCAGCTTCTCTTGAACCTTCTTATGTTCTCAGGGCCATCGGGCAGAGTGACGAAAATGCACACTCAAGTATTCGCTTCGGATTAGGTCGATTTACAACGGAGCAAGAGGTGGATTTTGTTGTGCAAACGGTGCGCAGCAAAGTAGATTTTCTGCGAGAGCTCTCGCCTCTTTGGGAATTGGTGCAAGATGGCGTTGATCTGAGTACGATTTCTTGGGCCCAGCATTAGCCAGAGGGATTATCTGATGACGGGGTCGTGAATATTTGTGGAGTACTTGCAATAATTTAATGATTAGTATACGCTCTCTTTTGTCCGTTATTAAAGCTGCTCGACTATTCTTACCGACCTACATTTATTCTCTCGTTTTACTGTCTGCTTGGCCTTATTATTCATGGTACAGTCCGCCTGTATTTGGGCTATCAGAATTGGAGTTTATGAATTTCGCAGGATTGTTTTATTTATACATGTATTTATTTATCTACGCTATAGGGAAGGGTGCAATGTGTAGAGCCCGTGTAAATCTTTCCAAGATTATATAAGCAAACCCAATCGCCGTGCAATGAAACAAGACAAATTCAATACTGTGCCGAGAGTGAGCGAATTTGCCAAAATCGATGAAATATTGATTCGAATCTCGCTTCTATTTCTAAAGAATTTTGGTATAGTTCATAATAATAATTCGTGTTGCAATAATTATAATCGTAATAATAATAATTGTAGCAATTATTAATATAATTAATTACAACCACAAAAGCACCGACTGTAACTGAAAAACAGATACGCGGATAACGTTGAGCGGGGTAACCATTGTATACGGCAAAGTAGCAAATAAATAAATGCGTGCTCAATTTGATGCGTGGAAACGAATACAACAAGAATGCCAATTGACTAGATTTTTTGTTTAAATTTATTCGTATCGCAGAGTACCGTAATCGTCAATGCACGCATGATAATAATCGTAAAATGTAGTAATAGAAAACAGCGGATGCAATTAAATCAGCATTAACGCTCTCCCTCCCAATTTCCCTCCCGATTTCCCTCCCGATTTCCCTCCCGGTTTAAAGCCTTCATTGATACATTGTTTCAAGGAGAATAGGAACAAACCGGTCTTCATATTGCATATAGCCGCAATGACGGGTGCCTTGCGCGAGGGACCCAGTTCGGAGTACAGCACTGGGCTTTTGCTGGCCAAAGTTACGGCTGACAGCTCAGAGGCAACAAGTTTTCGATCAATGCTTAATAGAGAAAAAGAGGTAGAGGCACAAGAGGAGCCAAATACGCGTCAGGGACCAGGGGCATTGGGTAGAGGAACAACACGGCAAGAAACGCGCAAAGATCAAGACGGTAAATGGGACCAGATCATGGCAGAGTCTTTGAGCAAGTGGCCCTCTTCCCTGCCTCACCTTCATTGTCTTTACAAAGAAGAAAAATCAATTGCAACAGAGGCATCAAGTCCGATTGAGATGAGTCACGATAGCTTTGAAACGGAGAGCCCTCCATCGAGCCAAAGCAGTAGGTAAGTTCAAGAATCTAGAGTCCTTTTGGTCTAAATATGTGAATACAGACTGCGAGTGGGCCCACGCAAAAGAGGCTGTCGCGCCGGGAAAGCCATCCAGGCAAAGAAAAACAGAAAGGCAGAGGCGGCAGCGAGCTTTCCCAATCAACAGCAACCTGGAAGATTGGACAAGTATCCAAGCAAGGAGCTAGAGCAAGGCATGGGCAGAGCAAGACTTGAAGAGTCTGACATGATCCTGGTGTGGGAAAAGACAAGGCTTTCGGACGATTTACATGGTAGCAAGTTTGACTATTTCTATCTAGCGGAGCTCTCACCTCACGAAGACGAGGCTCTGAGTCATGAAGAAAATGAATTGGCTTCATTTGGTTTCATTGGCGACTGGCGCCAGGAGCCAAGAGCAAAGCCTAAATCCTGGTCGATCTCGACTCCTTTCACTAGCAGAAACGAAGGTCTCAAAGAGTACAACCACACAGCAGGCTTTAGAGACGAGAAGCACAATCACGAAGTACTGCAACACATAAAACTGCCTTGCTACAACAGCTCAAATTATAGAATACCGCAATCAAACCTGTTTTGAGCAACGTTGATGGAAAATCGGCTTTCATCAAAGACTAAAACATACCAAATAATGCTCGAGAGCGAGTTTTGGCTGCTGAATTATAAACGTTTATATGCATAGATTTCAAAACAAAGCAGTTCACAGATGTAAGCAAGCCGGTATTCCCCCGGGAATATATCTAGACAAGCTTGACAACTATTCCTTTTTACTAAGCAGCTCCTTGTCGGCGTTTACACGTTGGAAGACAAATTAAGAAAACCGCTTGAAGCCACTAAAACAGTGAGCAGTAGAGACAGAAAGGATCTAGCATATTTGCACGTAGACGAATAGAGCGAGCAAAGATTAAACATCATGAGAGCAAGCATCAAGTAGAATGACGGGCCACGTGAATGGGAACTAATTGAACGGGATTGTGGCAGGTTTATCGAGATCGTACTGATATAATTTGTTGAACTTTTGTGTTAAATTTACTAATTCTAGCTACAACCTATATAAATAATTGTATGTGAGTATAGGCTTCATAAGCAATAGTGTGTATAAGTTGCATAAATAATAATTAGGTTTGGCCCATATTTAGATGTATTTCAACATATTCCAACACACCCTCCCAGGCGGCGGGCACGGTAAGCCTGTATGCGCGGATCACGTGGTAAGGTTACTTACTTTATTCGCTCACTCCAACTAACTTTGTAAAGTTTTTAAACAGTAGCTTGCGGAGCGGTTTTGTAAGGCCGTCAGCTGCCATACGAGCGGTTGGTATGTACTTGATTTTTATTCTTTCTGACTCCGTTAGCTCACGGACAAAGTGCCATCGGATGGCTACGTGTTTTGTCCTTCGGTGAAATTGCGGGTTCTTGGCGAGGGCGATAGCGCCTTGGTTGTCCTCCAGGACAATCATAGGCAATCTGTCGTCCTCATTGTAGTTCAGTTCCAAGAGGAGCTGTTGGGCCCACAGCACCTCTTGGCCACTGATCGACAAGCCAACATACTCGGCCTCAGTGGAGGAGAGAGCCACTGTCGTTTGGAGAGTTGATCTCCACGACACAGGTCCTCCACCGGCCAAGAGTATGAAACCAGAGCATGACCGTCTGGTGTCTGGGTCGCCTGCCCAGTCCGAGTCCGTATGGACCTTTAGGTCCATGTTGTCCTTGCTGAATCTATACTTGATACTGTAAGTTTTTGTTCCTTTTAGATATCTCAAGACTCTTTTGGCAGCAGTCAAGTGCTCTTCACTTGGCCGGTGCATATGTCGAGCCAGGGTGTTAACCGCGTAGGCTATGTCGGGTCGCGTCTGAGTCGACGCAAAGAGCAGCGAACCTATGAGTTGCTGGTACTGCGTTTGCATCTCTTTGGTCGGCTCTGACTCGGGCTGTCCACCAATGGCCTCTCTATCCTCGGCCATTGGGGTTTCGATGGCCTTGCAGTCCATCATTCCGAAGCGTTCAAGCATATTAGTGACATAGTGTTCTTGTTTAAGCTCTATGCTTCTATGCTTTCTGTCTCGTACAATTTGTATTCCGACGAAAAGGTTCGCCGGACCGAGGTCCTTGGCTACGTAAGCCGTTTTAATTTCCTTTTTAATGTCAGCTAACTTTGATTCTGTAGCTGCGATGACCAGCAAATCGTCTGTATGGGCGAGAATTATTTCATTCTCGTCCCGGACGAATACTGAGTTATCGGATTTAAGGGGAATGAACCCAAGCTGCCTGAACATCTGGCGCAGACATTTGTACCACTCGCGTGGAGACTGTTTTAGTCCATACAATGTTTTGCGAAGCTTGCATACTTGGTCCTTTCCGGTTTCGAAGCCGACAGGTTGTTCGACGTACACTTCTTCTTGTACTTGTGCGTTCAGAAAAGCGGTTTCGAAGTCCATCTGGTCACATTCCAGATCTTTGAATGCGACAATGGCCAATACCATTCTCCACGTCGCGGTATGTACTACAGGCGCAAAGGTCTCTTGGTAATCAATTCCTTCCTTTTGCAAATAACCTTTTACAACCCATCTTGCTTTGTATTTTTGCACATTGCCTTCTGTGTCTCTCTTTATTTTAAAGACCCATTTGCCTTTTAAGACGTGCTTGCCCTTTTCAATGTCGGACTTGTTCACTAACGTCCAGGTCTCGTTTTTGTCTAACGACTTGAGTTCCGCATGGCAAGCTTCGGTCCATTCCCGAGCTTGTGGGGACTCGAGTGCCTCTCGGAGAGTCTGCGGCTCTATGTAAACTGCATGAGCAACAGTAAGTAGAGACTTCTGCGTTTCGTTTAGACGTGCTGACCGACGCAGGCTCGGCACAGGTGCTTCACTAATTATTGTCAGTTGCTGTTCCGGCTCAGCGTGAGTGTTGTTAGCTTGCTCCGGCTCAGCGTGAGTGTTGCTAGCTTGTTGGATTTTTTCATTGTTTGATGAGTCCTCCTCACTCCTGTCCGCTGCTGTCGTTGTCGGCGGCCCTTCGGTGATAGTGACTTTATCACTGTCCTCACCCTCCGGCTGCTGCAACGGCAGCGGTGTCAGGAGTGGGGACAAGGCAGCATTTTCTTCATCAGGCACCTGAAAGTTTGGTGGGCTGCTGATGTTGTTGCCGGTGTAGTCATCGATGGTGTTTTCATCGAACCTGACGTGACTTGACCGTGTCGTTTGGCCGCTTGGCAGCTGGATTTTATAAATGGTATGGCTTTCGTAACCAACCAGCTTGCCAATCTGTGCACGACTGCCTAGTTTGTCGCTTTTGACACGTTTTTCATGTGGGATGTGGACATATACTCTGCATCCATACACTTTAATGTGGTCCACTCGTGGCAGTGTCCCATAAAGTGCTTCATGAGGTGTCATGTTCAGCGTTTTGGTGAATTGTACGTTGAGGAGATATGTAGCTGTCTCCATAGCTGCATACCACATGTCTTCCTTCAAACATCCTCCGATGCTGAGTGCCCTGGCCTTTTCACTTATTAGCCCGTTGCTACGCTCTGCCATTCCATTTTGCTCAGGCGTATATGGCACGGTGTTTTCAATTTTAACTCCCAGTGATGTAAGCCAGGGTTGAGCAGAGGTAAATTCAAGACCGCCGTCTGTGCGAATGGACTTTGGCATTGCCTTGAAGTAATTCTTGATGAATTCAGTCCAGAGCTTTATTGCCGAAAGAACTGAGCTAGCTGTTTTCGAGGTCAAAGGTATGATCCAGCGAAAACGACTGACTTCATCGGTCAAGATGATTACGTAGCGGTATCCGTCTCTGGATATTTGGCTCATTGGACCCATTAAGTCCATGTAGACTCGGTCGAGCTTCTCGGTAGCTCGCTCCAGTGTCTGGCGATGTACTGTCCTGTGCGACTTGGAGAGTTCGCAGACTGTACATGCACCCTCCGGCTCTAATGCCGGGGCAATGTCCATGCCTATAACATGGTTTGCCGTCTGAGAGATTGTTTTGGCCGAAGCGTGACCATAACGCTTGTGCCAGACATTCTCTGTGGCTACGATAAGGGCTGTTGCTTCGTCTTTGGACTGGTTTTTGCTTGTCGGTTGACCAATACAATCCAACATCCAGTGGCCCTTATAACTGATTAGTTTCGTAAGTACCTCATCTTCTCCTGCGTGTCTGACCAAAGGCCCTTCAGAGCGTATCTCAAAGTTCAGACCTCGCTCGACAAGTATTGTCATGGAGAGAAGATTGATGGGCAGAGCTGGCACATAAAGTACGTTGCCAAATGTGAGTTGCGTTACCACACCACTTGGCTTGCGCACATTGAGTGTGACGTTGCCAACTCCTAGGGCCGGAGTCTTGCCTGACCCCGTCTCCACCCACTGTGTTACGGTGCGCTATATGAGGCGCTAGCTAGCGCTGAAGATAGCGCTTTTACATCCTTTAATTTGTTTTGTTTCACTTTATTTTGTGTTACGACTTCTATTTTTAATTAGTTCTATTTATAACTCTTAGCTTCTATTTTTAGATAGCAACTTAGTTAGTTTAATTAGTTTAGTTTGATTAGTTTCTCGGGCAAAGCCCCACGGAGCGTCATAAGAATGGGACACTCCCCTCTTATGTTCGCTACGTGTAATCAAATCTTGGTGTGCAATATTTTGGTTTTCTATTACTAGGTTCCCTACTTTCCACGTATCCTCAACAGAGCCAGCGTGAGATCTGGCATATTCACCTTATTGCACCTTTACGACTTTTTGGAAGTAAAGCCCCCATAACAGTATTACACGTCCACGATTCTGATTCGAGGATACAACGATGTCGGCAGCGGATTTTGAGCAGTTGAATAGGTTTCTTGAGCAAACCACAGCGCGTTTGGAACGGCTGGAGAAAGAGAACCGCACTCTCGCTGACCAACTCGGTATCGCTAAGGGAACCGTGCAGGAACGAGGGTCGAAGGAGCCTAAAATGGCACCACCACCATTCTTTTCCGGCGAACGCTCGAAAACTGGTGAATTTTTGACCTGCGTGAGGATGATTATTGGCAGTCAACCAGATCGCTATCGCTCGGCGCGACAGCAAGTGATGTTTGCGGCGTCTTACCTTCGCGGAGCGGCTTTCAGATGGTTTGAGCCTCATGTGAGAAACGAAAATGAAGTTATTCTCGACGATTTTGATTGTTTTTGTGACACGCTCGAGAGGATGTTCGGAGACCGGGACGTCAAACGAACAGCAGAGCGAAGTATCCGTCTCTTGAGACAGAGAGGATCTGTATCTCAGTATGCGACTGAGTTTGAAAGATTGAAATCTTGGCTAACCTGGAACAATGATGCATTAGTTGCTCAGTTCTACGATGGGTTGAAAGAGAATATCAAAGATGAGTTGTCAAGGAGAGAAATGCCTGAACTTTTGGGCACCTTGATTGATGAATGTGTGAAGATCGATGGCCGTTTGTTCGAGAGAAACAAGGCTAGACAGCGATTTAGTTACAGTGAAAGGGAGTATGCAAGACCTCTGCATTGTGGAAGTACACCGATGGAGATTGACAATCTGATGACAAGACGGATTGATGACGAAGAGACAAGCGTTAATTATGACGCTACCAAACGCCGATACTCGCGCCCGCAACAAACTGATACAAGAAACTATGGCGTTAAGTATGGCGCTATGGAGCGCAGTTCGAAGCCAAACCAGAGCAAGGACGTTACCTGCTATCGGTGCTACGAGAAGGGACATGTGTCCAAGAATTGCCAAGCGCCTTTTCCAAAGCAGTCGTTTACGAATGGAAATGTGCCAAGCAAGAAAGTACATGATTTAAAAGATCGGACCTAGAGACCGAGGTGGTGTCGCTAGGTGGTATTGAGCGAAAGCCACCAGATAAGAAACTGTCAAGCGGAAAGCTTGAAGTGTTATGCAAATTTGAAGAAAAGGAATTGCACGCTTTGCTAGATAGCGGTGCAGACGCAAATTTTATACATCCAAGAGTGATATGGCGTCTAAAGATTGAGACAAAGAGACTAGAGAGTCCTATTTTTGTGAAAGTAGCCGATGGCCGAGCAATGGCATCTGGTCTAGTACGAAGAACGACCAAGGATATACCTATTGAAGTGCAAGGTATTAGGTCGACTGAGATTTTTTATGTGGCGCAAATTGGACACCATGATGCGATCTTAGGTATCCCATGGTTGACCAAGAACAATCCCAATATTGATTGGATTACAGGACGCCTGACGTTACGACAGCCTACGCTGGAATCTATTGAACTTAACAGTATAAACGAGATTATTCAAGACAGCGAGGATGACTGTCAGATTGGAAACGAGAAAATTGAATTGCCTCCAGAATATGAGGAGTTCAGAGATGTTTATGAAGAACCAAAGAACGACGTGCTACCACCGCATCGATCGTACGACCACGAGATTGAACTACTGAAGGACGCAAAAATACCTTTTGGTCCCGTTTACAGTGTTAATCAGAAAGAACAAGAATACCTACGCGAGTACTTAAATGAGAACCTCGCGAAGGGATTTATTAAACGCTCTAAGTCACCGGCAGGAGCACCAGTGCTATTTGTGCCGAAGAAGAATGGAGAATTGAGATTATGTGTCGACTATCGGGGACTGAATAATATTACTATCAAAAACAAGTATCCAATTCCCCGGATTGACGATTTGATCGACAAGCTAGCCGGAGCCAAGATCATGACAAAGATCGACTTGAGAGGTGCCTACAACTTGATAAGAATCAAAAAAGGTGATGAATGGAAAACAGCCTTTAGGACAAGATATGGCCACTTCGAATATCGCGTCATGCCCTTTGGACTGACGAACGCACCCGCGACATTTCAAGCTCTCATGAACGATGTGTTTAGAGACTTGCTTGATTACAAAGTTTTAGTATATCTTGATGATATTCTAATATTTTCAAAGGACAAAGAAACGCACGTGAAAGATGTTCAGGAAGTACTACGACGCCTAAGAGCCAACCAGTTGTATGCAAAAGGCGAAAAATGCGAGTTTCATCGCACCAAAGTTGAATTTCTCGGCTTTATATTATCTACAGATGGAATATCAATGTGTGAAGAGAAACGAGATCCCATTCTGACTTGGGAAAGACCAAAATCAGTCCACGATGTTCAAGTGTTTCTTGGATTTTGCAATTATTACCGAAGGTTTATCAAAGACTTTGCAAAGCTAGCGCTGCCGCTAACGCAGGCGCTACGAAAGAATAAAACATTCGAATGGACTGAAAGGCAACAAGGAAGTTTCGATGACTTAAAGAGTTGTTTTAAGAAAGACGTTATGTTGCGACATTATGACCCGTCAATGGAATGTATCCTAGAGACAGACGCTTCAGACTTTGCGCTGGGCGCTGCTTTGACGCAAGGACCAGAAGACCACCGTCGACCTGTGGCATTTATCAGTAGGAAGCTCACACCGGCCGAAGTGAACTACGATATCCACGATAAGGAATTACTCGCAATTGTTTGGGCATTCAAAACCTGGAGACATTACCTCCAAGGTCACCCAAACCCAATAGTTGTCTACACGGATCATCGAAACCTACAAACATTCAGAACTACAAAGCAATTGTCTCGAAGACAAGCAAGATGGTCTGAGATTCTGGCCGAATACGATTTTATTATAAGTTACCGAAAAGGAGCTGCTAATGGAGCCGCTGATGCCCTTAGTCGATGCTCCTCTCTAAACGATTTAAAGACTAATACATACGAACAAGAGCAAAACAGGATATTGCTCCCCGATGAGAAATTTACAGATACAAATTTGGAATTGAATGCGGCTGAGACGTTGGCCAACCAATTGCCAGAAGGAGTTTTAAAGGACTTTGTACCAGAAGAAAACAGAAAGGAAGTCCTGGCCAACGCACACGATCACCCGCTAGCTGGGCATTTTGGTGTAGCTAAGACTTTGGCTCTTGTGCAAAGACACTATACTTGGCCTGGAGTTGTCAGAGACGTTACTGACTACGTGAAAGCTTGTACTACTTGCAAAAGAAACAAAGTGAGTCGCCAAAAGAAAACAGGATTGTTGAACCCTTTGCCTACTGCCTCACGACCATGGATTTCTGTGTCGCTCGATTTTATTGTCAAATTACCAGAGTCCCAAGGGTACGACAGTATTCTTGTTGTGGTGGATCGATTCTCAAAAATGGTTCATCTTATCGCCTGCAAGGAAACAATTGACGCAAAAAGTTTGGCTAATTTGTTTCTTCGTGAAATTGTTCGACTACACGGTCTACCAGACGAAATTATATCAGACCGCGATCCAAGATTCGTCAGTAAATTTTGGACCTGCCTTACAGCGCAACTTGGCATAAAATTACACAAGTCTACGAGTCATCATCCACAGTCAGATGGACAAACAGAAAGGATGAATCAGACTTTGGAACAGTATTTGAGATGCTACTTGAATTATTTACAAAACAACTGGATTCATTTGTTACCATTTGCCGAAATCGCAATGAACAACTCTACGAGTGCAACTACGAAAGCCTCGGCTTATTTTACAAACTATGGATTTCAACCACGTTTTACGCTGACTCCTACAATATCGGAGAATCCCTCAGCGAACAGTGTCGTTCAGGACTGGAACGAACATTTTAAAAGAATTATGGAAATGATTACGAAAAACTCTGAAAACATGAAACGTTTTTACGACCGCAGAGTACGTCAGGGACCACAGTATCAATCTGGAGATTTAGTATGGATACGCAAGAAACACATCAGAAGCGATCGCCCCAGTGATAAATTTGATCACACTCATATAGGACCATTCAAAGTTCTCGAATCCGTTGGACGATCGGCTTACCGCATCGAATTACCGCACCACATAAAGATTCACAATGTGCTTAACGAGACTTTACTTGAGCCCTTTGTACCGGACCGATTCAACCGTGATCCAACTGATCAGATCGTACCAGATGTCCTACAAGAAGTTAATGAATACGAAGTGGACTATATTGTTGATCACAAAGGAAGAGGCAAGAATATCCGTTACCTGGTTCACTGGAAAAACTACCCAGTGGAAGACCGAACATGGGAGCCATACACAAACCTCTCACAAGCACAAGGTGCTGTGTCCGACTATCATTCGCGACTTACCGATAGCGTTAACACTCGCGCTACAGAGCGCCATATATAACGCCCACTATTCTATTATTTTATTATTATTCTTATCCGCACTATTATTACTATTATTCTTATCATCTCTTATTATGAGGATTATCATTTATTATGGAATTACTTAAATTCTTCTTACTATATGTTAGCGAAAATATACACAGCTTATATTTCGTTATAACAGATTTAATATATTATTAACTATGGTGCTTGCAACATTACTTATTGTCCTTATCCTCTGGGCGGGATCTTCGTTAAAAATATTTTCACGGCGCTACACACACCGTTACAGAACCCAATATCTAACGCGATGACGGAGCTCACGCGTCCGAGAGAGGAGAGTGGCGAAGAGCCCAGTGGTCGGAAGCGCAGACAGCGCAACGGAGGTTCCTTTAGATGCGAAGTGTGCGATCAGCCCTTCTACTTCGCAAAGGATTTGAGAAAACACGAACGGTTGTTCCATTCGATCAACCTTACGGAAATCATCAATGGGTGGAAGAAGAATGCAGATCTGGCTGTCAACTACGATATCGGTTTATTGGCTTTAAAACGCGCTTTCGAATCTCCGCATCAACTAATCGAAGTGGAGAAACAGGACCCGAAATTAACTATAGATCAGATCAATGAAGTGCTTCTGAAGGAGAGACAGTGTATTCTAATGAAAACTTATGCACGAACGGCCGATCCAGATCTGACAGTGACAAACTTTGTGACTAGCCTTATCGACAGTACAAAGGAGAAGATTGCTATCTACAACATCAGTGGCGGAAACGAGCTTGTTCGGCCAGACAAGAGGCATGTTGGAATCTCGGATTTTTGGCTACACGCGATAACGCCCGCGTCTACCATCACCGACGTGCATGTGGACAACGTATTGCTCGGGCATACAATTTATTGTTTATCCGGGAAAAAGCTATTGCTTCTGTGGCCTGGTTCTGACTACAATCTGACACAGTTTGCCCCATACCATCGGGTAGGTGGAGATTTATACCTACCAAAGGCTATCAAGGAATTGCGCGATTTGAAATTGGCTATATTGGAGACGGGGGATTTTGTCATACTTCCGGCGGGGTCACTTCATGCGGTGATCACCATTGAGACCTCGGTGATTACCGGTTATATGTTTGTGGACAAGTGCGCCGATTGGCAAAGACTAGCGTTTTGGGACGCGAAAGCTGCTCGCGATGATGATGCGGTGGCCGCAGTTTTTACGGAGCACCAGGAGGCCTTGGAGCTGCTATCCTCGTGCAACCTGCTCACCCCAAATATCGAAGAAAAGGTCAAGGCAGGAATTGAATATCTCGAGTCTTGAGGCGGGGGTAGTGTTACGGTGCGCTATATGAGGCGCTAGCTAGCGCTGAAGATAGCGCTTTTACATCCTTTAATTTGTTTTGTTTCACTTTATTTTGTGTTACGACTTCTATTTTTAATTAGTTCTATTTATAACTCTTAGCTTCTATTTTTAGATAGCAACTTAGTTAGTTTAATTAGTTTAGTTTGATTAGTTTCTCGGGCAAAGCCCCACGGAGCGTCATAAGAATGGGACACTCCCCTCTTATGTTCGCTACGTGTAATCAAATCTTGGTGTGCAATATTTTGGTTTTCTATTACTAGGTTCCCTACTTTCCACGTATCCTCAACAGAGCCAGCGTGAGATCTGGCATATTCACCTTATTGCACCTTTACGACTTTTTGGAAGTAAAGCCCCCATAACAGTCTTGGATGTAGTAGCGCGATTTGATTTTTACGCTTTCGTTGTCTGTGAAACTGTCTGGATTTTTCAAAATAGTGAGTATTTTGGACCAATGTCTGTCCTTTTCGTAGGCCAACTCAAATTTTAAATTATTCTGGGGCGAAATTTGTACGGAAATTGCACCTACATCAGATGTTTTTCCGGGTGTTCTTGAAAGTAGATCCGCCAAGACATTTTCAGTTCCGGGAACATGAATAATATTTATATCGAACTCATTTAAAAAATCCATCCATCTAAGGTGTCTTCGTGAAAGCATAACATTTTTAGAGTAAAGGAGGCGACTCAGAGCTTGGTTGTCTGTCAAACAATTGACTTGGTAACCTCGAGCATATATTTCAAAATGATCAAGAGCTCGTATGCATGCAAGATATTCAAGTTCATGTACAGGATAATGTGATTCAGCTATCCCTAATTTTTTCGACGTGAAGCCTATTACTCTGCATTTTCTCCAGTCTTGTCCTTGTCCTAGCCATCCACCTGTACCAACTAGTGAAGCATCTATTCCCATGAATAGCTTTTCTGTACCATTATTCAGGGGTTCAGGGTCAAACGGTGAAAGTACTATGTCGTGCTGAACTGCTTTCTTGATTTTATCAAAGCCTTTTTGTTTTGTTTCGTCCCAAGAAAAGTCCTTCATCTCAGTGAATGTTGAAATGTGAGAGGATAAGTTTGGTATAAACGTTGAAACCCAATTCAGCATTCCAACTAATCTTTGTACTTGCTTAATATTCTTTGGTGGTTCCAGTCGCAATATGGAGTTTTTTGATTTATCAGTCATTTTGATTCCTTCATCACTGATTTGTCGTCCCAGCACAACAAAGTTCTTGCAAAACGGAAATGTTTTGGTTGGACTCGCGTATAGTTCCCACTTTGACATAATACAAAAAACTAGCACCAAATGGTCCAAATGTGCTTGGACATCATCGTCGTATATTATTATGTCATCGACATAGACTGTCATCCATATTCCAATGTAAGGTCTGAAGAGCTCCTCCATAAGTTGTTGCTGTATAGCAGTGGAATTACGATCTCCTTGAGGCATGACGTTCCACTGATATATCCCAAATGGTGTCCAGAATGCCGTGTAGTGTTCTTGTCCGGGTTGTATTCTTGATTGAAAGAAAGCGTCCTTCAAATCAATCTTAGTTCTGTATTTTGCTCGTGCAATGTCTTGTACAACTATGTCAATACGTGGTACTTGAATGTAGAAACGCTTCATGTTTGCATTGCGAGGTCGAGCATCATTAACAAATCTCAAATATTTAATTATTTCTTTAGGATCTGTTAGCTTGTTAACCATTTCTTTGTCTTTGGGAATAGGAAACAGTATTGCACTAGGTTCTTTGCTAGAGATTGAGATCATCTTTGCTTTTAATAGCTCATCAATCTTTAATTTCAGAGGCAACATAAGCTTTTTGCTTGGGTACCACTTTTTTATGTTATACCTTTTTTCTGGATCAATTGGCTCATATGTAGCAACCACAGGTCTCATTATAGGCAACTTGCTTGGAGGATCCTTGATCAAAGTTTGATCAAACTTGTCTTGAAGTATCTGCAGTACTTTTTCTGGGTCAACCAAGTCCTCATTTGTAACTTGTTGGACTTCAATTCTCTTGTTGTCATCGATTGTTATTGAGCTGACTACAGGAAGTACTTCTGGCTTGACAAACCTTCTTTCATTTGCATCTTCCTGCCACTGTATATGTCGTTTGCGAGTGTTCACAATTGCCCCAAGCTTACTCAGTGTTCCCATGCCAATCAATAGATCAGAAGTTCTGAGTCTTGCAACGGCGCAATTTAACTCGCTGCCTTTGAACATGACTTTGGCCATATATCTGCTCACAGTTTTCGATCCTTGAAAGGCCATTTGAATTTTGTGGTCACTTTCTTTGTATGTTGGTCGGTGAACATTGCAAAAGTTTGAGTCAATAACATCAATATCACTTCCAGTATCAATCAGGACCTGACATTTGATTTCTTTATCATTTATTTTCACAGGTAGATTTACTAGAAATTGTTGGTTTGTGTTTTGGACAGCAGAACAATTGTAATCAAGTTTGATTTCTTTGCTAACTATTTCAGAATCATCTTTAAGAGCACTGATGGTTGATTGATTCTTTCGTTTAAAGCACTGCTCGTACGTGTGCCCAGTGCGGCGACAAAAGGTACATCTTGTTCTCAGGGCTGGCTTCTCTGGTTCTTTCTTCTCAGAAGTAGTTGCCTTTGCTTCAGTTTGTTGGTTGCCTTGTTTAGGATTCATGCTCCCTATGTATGGTCTTGTTGCAGTAAAATCGTAGCCTGTTGCCACATCAACCACACTTTGCCATTTCCATTTCGTCATTCCTGTGTTGTTTCCCGACTGATTTCCAAATGCGCTTCTCAAAGATCCCATTATTTGAGGCTTTGTTCTCTCATTTAGCCCATGTATGAATTGTTGAATTAAGATGGCTTCGTTAACTATTTCTAGTTCCATTGATTTCAATTTAAGCTGCGTGGCATATTGGCTAATGCTTTTTGTTCCTTGAGCGAAGGTAACAAACTTGCTGTAAGCGCGTGGTAAATAGTCGTTGGGTACAATGCTTCGCTCCAGATGATCAAGCATCTGATCTGTCGTTACACTAGCATTGTCCCTGAGTTCTTCAGCATAGATTGTAGCGTTCGATTCGAGGAACATGCTAATTAAGTCTATATCTGAAATCCCGGTAACACTGCCTCCTGCTTTGGCATATGTCAGCCATTTAACCACAGAGCTTCTCCATGATTGGAACTCTCTATGGGTCATTGAATGACCATTCAGCTTTGCTGGTTCAGGCAGCTTGATTTTGAAGTCCATATTTAAAATATATTTTAATCAATTTAAATTAAATTGATACAGAATTAAATATATTAAATATAAAAGACTAATACAAAGTATTCAAAAACGCTGGTGATTGCTGTCCACTTTTCAAGTGCTCGTAGTAATCCTTCTCAACTTTGTTTGGATCTTCTCCTCTGTAAAGACGAATTTTGAATCTGTCCTCAACAATGTTGTCCAGAAGATATTTTGTTTTCTTCCTGTTGTGCAGTTCTTGAATGCGATTGGCCACCAATTTGTTGTATGTTTCCTCGTAGCGTAGATTTGCGCCGCTTTGCTTGTCCAGTGCGCTTGTTTTCGAAAAACTTCTTCCTCTGATAGAGGCAAGCGAGGAGTTGTAGCAGAAATAGTGGCCAGAGAAACTGAAGGAACTGTGGGAGCTGGGTAAGGACCAAGTCTCTGCGCTGGTGGAGGAGGTTTTCTGAGCACCTTTGCCGCAATAGCAGCAATTGACTCAGGCTCCTTGGAAATTCGACCGTTGCGTTTACGCTCTTTGAATGCCTGCGATCGGCGAGCGTTTCTTTCTTTCCTCTTATTCAATTGATGAATAGAGGTATTTTTCTCTGAATGGGCACTCTGGTCGGTAAGTCCAGACACAGAGGTTTTATCCTTATCCTTGGGTGTATTGCTTCGGCGGATAGAGCCAGCCGAGACAACAACCTTTGGATCGGTTTTTGCCTGCTTCAAGAGATTTGCAAATGTCTCAGAGTAGACAATGCGAGGCCGTCGGCTGTCTCCTGACGGATTCACTGACATGTTAGCAGTGAAAAAAGTTGTTATAACTGGAAGTAACTCACTGTTATAACTCTTTAGATTAATTGAATCTACTCTTAAACTATGGAAAACCTTGTCCTTTTATAGACTTCAAGGCTCAGCTCTTATCTCAGAGATAGGATCAAGACTTTCCTATCAATTAGTAATCAGATAGGATCAGAAGTAACCGATCAATTAGTAATCACCTTATCATTGATAGGTTACAGATACCCGATCAGTGGCGTGATTTAATGATTAGTAATTAAATATTCCTCCAAATCGGTTAAATTCCGTATTTGGAGTGAATTAATTTAATTTAATTATGTCATTTTAAATTTAAATTTTACTATCTACACTATGGCCTAACAATAGCACTAGGTAGTGCTATACAGCACCACCTTGTGCTATTACTTAGTTTCATAGAAGTCGTAGTGTATAAAAGGCTTCGCGGAAGACTTTTTACACTACGCAATATCATAAGCTACAACTTGAAGTCTCCAGGTGTCTTAGGAGAATAGGCTTAGCTTCTAGCTGTAGTTCCCTTAGTCTTCACTTACCGGAACCCCTATCGAAAGGCAGCGTGCTATCTGCCGCCCAAGGGGATTACTCGTCGTCGCGGCTGAATTCAAGCCGTGAGTCACCTAGTTGCGGGCCGACCCGTAACACAACTACAAGAAAAGGGACCAGTGCAGTTTCTGCAACAAGACTGGACATCTCTCGGAAAATTGTTGGAAAAGGTTCCCCGAAAAGAGACCAGGAGTTACAAAAAGGGGGCCGAAGGAGGCGACCAAGACGTTTGTTGCCTCTGCGCAAGTTTCTTCTTTTACGGCAGTGCCAAATACAACGGCATGGATTGTGGACTCAGGTGCTACACAGCACATGTGTAACAGTCCAGCTTGGATTACGAACCTTAAGCCCACGAACAATCAGTGTGTTATGGGGGCTTTACTTCCAAAAAGTCGTAAAGGTGCAATAAGGTGAATATGCCAGATCTCACGCTGGCTCTGTTGAGGATACGTGGAAAGTAGGGAACCTAGTAATAGAAAACCAAAATATTGCACACCAAGATTTGATTACACGTAGCGAACATAAGAGGGGAGTGTCCCATTCTTATGACGCTCCGTGGGGCTTTGCCCGAGAAACTAATCAAACTAAACTAATTAAACTAACTAAGTTGCTATCTAAAAATAGAAGCTAAGAGTTATAAATAGAACTAATTAAAAATAGAAGTCGTAACACAAAATAAAGTGAAACAAAACAAATTAAAGGATGTAAAAGCGCTATCTTCAGCGCTAGCTAGCGCCTCATATAGCGCACCGTAACACTACCCCCGCCTCAAGACTCGAGATATTCAATTCCTGCCTTGACCTTTTCTTCGATATTTGGGGTGAGCAGGTTGCACGAGGATAGCAGCTCCAAGGCCTCCTGGTGCTCCGTAAAAACTGCGGCCACCGCATCATCATCGCGAGCAGCTTTCGCGTCCCAAAACGCTAGTCTTTGCCAATCGGCGCACTTGTCCACAAACATATAACCGGTAATCACCGAGGTCTCAATGGTGATCACCGCATGAAGTGACCCCGCCGGAAGTATGACAAAATCCCCCGTCTCCAATATAGCCAATTTCAAATCGCGCAATTCCTTGATAGCCTTTGGTAGGTATAAATCTCCACCTACCCGATGGTATGGGGCAAACTGTGTCAGATTGTAGTCAGAACCAGGCCACAGAAGCAATAGCTTTTTCCCGGATAAACAATAAATTGTATGCCCGAGCAATACGTTGTCCACATGCACGTCGGTGATGGTAGACGCGGGCGTTATCGCGTGTAGCCAAAAATCCGAGATTCCAACATGCCTCTTGTCTGGCCGAACAAGCTCGTTTCCGCCACTGATGTTGTAGATAGCAATCTTCTCCTTTGTACTGTCGATAAGGCTAGTCACAAAGTTTGTCACTGTCAGATCTGGATCGGCCGTTCGTGCATAAGTTTTCATTAGAATACACTGTCTCTCCTTCAGAAGCACTTCATTGATCTGATCTATAGTTAATTTCGGGTCCTGTTTCTCCACTTCGATTAGTTGATGCGGAGATTCGAAAGCGCGTTTTAAAGCCAATAAACCGATATCGTAGTTGACAGCCAGATCTGCATTCTTCTTCCACCCATTGATGATTTCCGTAAGGTTGATCGAATGGAACAACCGTTCGTGTTTTCTCAAATCCTTTGCGAAGTAGAAGGGCTGATCGCACACTTCGCATCTAAAGGAACCTCCGTTGCGCTGTCTGCGCTTCCGACCACTGGGCTCTTCGCCACTCTCCTCTCTCGGACGCGTGAGCTCCGTCATCGCGTTAGATATTGGGTTCTGTAACGGTGTGTGTAGCGCCGTGAAAATATTTTTAACGAAGATCCCGCCCAGAGGATAAGGACAATAAGTAATGTTGCAAGCACCATAGTTAATAATATATTAAATCTGTTATAACGAAATATAAGCTGTGTATATTTTCGCTAACATATAGTAAGAAGAATTTAAGTAATTCCATAATAAATGATAATCCTCATAATAAGAGATGATAAGAATAATAGTAATAATAGTGCGGATAAGAATAATAATAAAATAATAGAATAGTGGGCGTTATATATGGCGCTCTGTAGCGCGAGTGTTAACGCTATCGGTAAGTCGCGAATGATAGTCGGACACAGCACCTTGTGCTTGTGAGAGGTTTGTGTATGGCTCCCATGTTCGGTCTTCCACTGGGTAGTTTTTCCAGTGAACCAGGTAACGGATATTCTTGCCTCTTCCTTTGTGATCAACAATATAGTCCACTTCGTATTCATTAACTTCTTGTAGGACATCTGGTACGATCTGATCAGTTGGATCACGGTTGAATCGGTCCGGTACAAAGGGCTCAAGTAAAGTCTCGTTAAGCACATTGTGAATCTTTATGTGGTGCGGTAATTCGATGCGGTAAGCCGATCGTCCAACGGATTCGAGAACTTTGAATGGTCCTATATGAGTGTGATCAAACTTATCACTGGGGCGATCGCTTCTGATGTGTTTCTTGCGTATCCATACTAAATCTCCAGATTGATACTGTGGTCCCTGACGTACTCTGCGGTCGTAAAAACGTTTCATGTTTTCAGAGTTTTTCGTAATCATTTCCATAATTCTTTTAAAATGTTCGTTCCAGTCCTGAACGACACTGTTCGCTGAGGGATTCTCCGATATTGTAGGAGTCAGCGTAAAACGTGGTTGAATCCATAGTTTGTAAAATAAGCCGAGGCTTTCGTAGTTGCACTCGTAGAGTTGTTCATTGCGATTTCGGCAAATGGTAACAAATGAATCCAGTTGTTTTGTAAATAATTCAAGTAGCATCTCAAATACTGTTCCAAAGTCTGATTCATCCTTTCTGTTTGTCCATCTGACTGTGGATGATGACTCGTAGACTTGTGTAATTTTATGCCAAGTTGCGCTGTAAGGCAGGTCCAAAATTTACTGACGAATCTTGGATCGCGGTCTGATATAATTTCGTCTGGTAGACCGTGTAGTCGAACAATTTCACGAAGAAACAAATTAGCCAAACTTTTGCGTCAATTGTTTCCTTGCAGGCGATAAGATGAACCATTTTTGAGAATCGATCCACCACAACAAGAATACTGTCGTACCCTTGGGACTCTGGTAATTTGACAATAAAATCGAGCGACACAGAAATCCATGGTCGTGAGGCAGTAGGCAAAGGGTTCAACAATCCTGTTTTCTTTTGGCGACTCACTTTGTTTCTTTTGCAAGTAGTACAAGCTTTCACGTAGTCAGTAACGTCTCTGACAACTCCAGGCCAAGTATAGTGTCTTTGCACAAGAGCCAAAGTCTTAGCTACACCAAAATGCCCAGCTAGCGGGTGATCGTGTGCGTTGGCCAGGACTTCCTTTCTGTTTTCTTCTGGTACAAAGTCCTTTAAAACTCCTTCTGGCAATTGGTTGGCCAACGTCTCAGCCGCATTCAATTCCAAATTTGTATCTGTAAATTTCTCATCGGGGAGCAATATCCTGTTTTGCTCTTGTTCGTATGTATTAGTCTTTAAATCGTTTAGAGAGGAGCATCGACTAAGGGCATCAGCGGCTCCATTAGCAGCTCCTTTTCGGTAACTTATAATAAAATCGTATTCGGCCAGAATCTCAGACCATCTTGCTTGTCTTCGAGACAATTGCTTTGTAGTTCTGAATGTTTGTAGGTTTCGATGATCCGTGTAGACAACTATTGGGTTTGGGTGACCTTGGAGGTAATGTCTCCAGGTTTTGAATGCCCAAACAATTGCGAGTAATTCCTTATCGTGGATATCGTAGTTCACTTCGGCCGGTGTGAGCTTCCTACTGATAAATGCCACAGGTCGACGGTGGTCTTCTGGTCCTTGCGTCAAAGCAGCGCCCAGCGCAAAGTCTGAAGCGTCTGTCTCTAGGATACATTCCATTGACGGGTCATAATGTCGCAACATAACGTCTTTCTTAAAACAACTCTTTAAGTCATCGAAACTTCCTTGTTGCCTTTCAGTCCATTCGAATGTTTTATTCTTTCGTAGCGCCTGCGTTAGCGGCAGCGCTAGCTTTGCAAAGTCTTTGATAAACCTTCGGTAATAATTGCAAAATCCAAGAAACACTTGAACATCGTGGACTGATTTTGGTCTTTCCCAAGTCAGAATGGGATCTCGTTTCTCTTCACACATTGATATTCCATCTGTAGATAATATAAAGCCGAGAAATTCAACTTTGGTGCGATGAAACTCGCATTTTTCGCCTTTTGCATACAACTGGTTGGCTCTTAGGCGTCGTAGTACTTCCTGAACATCTTTCACGTGCGTTTCTTTGTCCTTTGAAAATATTAGAATATCATCAAGATATACTAAAACTTTGTAATCAAGCAAGTCTCTAAACACATCGTTCATGAGAGCTTGAAATGTCGCGGGTGCGTTCGTCAGTCCAAAGGGCATGACGCGATATTCGAAGTGGCCATATCTTGTCCTAAAGGCTGTTTTCCATTCATCACCTTTTTTGATTCTTATCAAGTTGTAGGCACCTCTCAAGTCGATCTTTGTCATGATCTTGGCTCCGGCTAGCTTGTCGATCAAATCGTCAATCCGGGGAATTGGATACTTGTTTTTGATAGTAATATTATTCAGTCCCCGATAGTCGACACATAATCTCAATTCTCCATTCTTCTTCGGCACAAATAGCACTGGTGCTCCTGCCGGTGACTTAGAGCGTTTAATAAATCCCTTCGCGAGGTTCTCATTTAAGTACTCGCGTAGGTATTCTTGTTCTTTCTGATTAACACTGTAAACGGGACCAAAAGGTATTTTTGCGTCCTTCAGTAGTTCAATCTCGTGGTCGTACGATCGATGCGGTGGTAGCACGTCGTTCTTTGGTTCTTCATAAACATCTCTGAACTCCTCATATTCTGGAGGCAATTCAATTTTCTCGTTTCCAATCTGACAGTCATCCTCGCTGTCTTGAATAATCTCGTTTATACTGTTAAGTTCAATAGATTCCAGCGTAGGCTGTCGTAACGTCAGGCGTCCTGTAATCCAATCAATATTGGGATTGTTCTTGGTCAACCATGGGATACCTAAGATCGCATCATGGTGTCCAATTTGCGCCACATAAAAAATCTCAGTCGACCTAATACCTTCACTTCAATAGGTATATCCTTGGTCGTTCTTCGTACTAGACCAGATGCCATTGCTCGGCCATCGGCTACTTTCACAAAAATAGGACTCTCTAGTCTCTTTGTCTCAATCTTTAGACGCCATATCACTCTTGGATGTATAAAATTTGCGTCTGCACCGCTATCTAGCAAAGCGTGCAATTCCTTTTCTTCAAATTTGCATAACACTTCAAGCTTTCCGCTTGACAGTTTCTTATCTGGTGGCTTTCGCTCAATACCACCTAGCGACACCACCTCGGTCTCTAGGTCCGATCTTTTAAATCATGTACTTTCTTGCTTGGCACATTTCCATTCGTAAACGACTGCTTTGGAAAAGGCGCTTGGCAATTCTTGGACACATGTCCCTTCTCGTAGCACCGATAGCAGGTAACGTCCTTGCTCTGGTTTGGCTTCGAACTGCGCTCCATAGCGCCATACTTAACGCCATAGTTTCTTGTATCAGTTTGTTGCGGGCGCGAGTATCGGCGTTTGGTAGCGTCATAATTAACGCTTGTCTCTTCGTCATCAATCCGTCTTGTCATCAGATTGTCAATCTCCATCGGTGTACTTCCACAATGCAGAGGTCTTGCATACTCCCTTTCACTGTAACTAAATCGCTGTCTAGCCTTGTTTCTCTCGAACAAACGGCCATCGATCTTCACACATTCATCAATCAAGGTGCCCAAAAGTTCAGGCATTTCTCTCCTTGACAACTCATCTTTGATATTCTCTTTCAACCCATCGTAGAACTGAGCAACTAATGCATCATTGTTCCAGGTTAGCCAAGATTTCAATCTTTCAAACTCAGTCGCATACTGAGATACAGATCCTCTCTGTCTCAAGAGACGGATACTTCGCTCTGCTGTTCGTTTGACGTCCCGGTCTCCGAACATCCTCTCGAGCGTGTCACAAAAACAATCAAAATCGTCGAGAATAACTTCATTTTCGTTTCTCACATGAGGCTCAAACCATCTGAAAGCCGCTCCGCGAAGGTAAGACGCCGCAAACATCACTTGCTGTCGCGCCGAGCGATAGCGATCTGGTTGACTGCCAATAATCATCCTCACGCAGGTCAAAAATTCACCAGTTTTCGAGCGTTCGCCGGAAAAGAATGGTGGTGGTGCCATTTTAGGCTCCTTCGACCCTCGTTCCTGCACGGTTCCCTTAGCGATACCGAGTTGGTCAGCGAGAGTGCGGTTCTCTTTCTCCAGCCGTTCCAAACGCGCTGTGGTTTGCTCAAGAAACCTATTCAACTGCTCAAAATCCGCTGCCGACATCGTTGTATCCTCGAATCAGAATCGTGGACGTGTAATACTGTTATGGGGGCTTTACTTCCAAAAAGTCGTAAAGGTGCAATAAGGTGAATATGCCAGATCTCACGCTGGCTCTGTTGAGGATACGTGGAAAGTAGGGAACCTAGTAATAGAAAACCAAAATATTGCACACCAAGATTTGATTACACGTAGCGAACATAAGAGGGGAGTGTCCCATTCTTATGACGCTCCGTGGGGCTTTGCCCGAGAAACTAATCAAACTAAACTAATTAAACTAACTAAGTTGCTATCTAAAAATAGAAGCTAAGAGTTATAAATAGAACTAATTAAAAATAGAAGTCGTAACACAAAATAAAGTGAAACAAAACAAATTAAAGGATGTAAAAGCGCTATCTTCAGCGCTAGCTAGCGCCTCATATAGCGCACCGTAACAAAGACGGTATAATACATCTCCAATACGATGATCGAATCTGCCTACCAACAGATTTCACCAACATCATAATAAGAGAATCACATGACACCTACCAAGGAGGGCATGGAGGTATAAAGAAAACAATAGCAGGCGTAGGCCGCAAATACTACTGGCCAGGCATGGCAAAAGAAATAAATGAATATGTCAGATCATGTGAAACGTGCGCTAAAAGCAAAATAATACCTCAAAAGCCAATGGGACTATTGCAAGAACTCGATATACCGAGTAATCGATGGCAAACAATAGGCATGGACTTTATCACTGGACTACCAGCTTCGGGGACTCGAAAGTTTGATGCTATAATTTGCATAGTTGATCGTCTAACCAAAAGAGCTCATTTCTGGCCCACGCACACAACTATAACAGCACAAGGAACTGCACAGCTATTTCTGGAAAGATATTTCTGTCTACACGGCTTACCAACTGCAATAATAAGTGACAGAGATGTAAGATTTATGTCTGAATTTTGGCAGACACTTACAAAAACTCTTCAAATCAAACTGAAGCCATCATCAAGCTATCACCCACAGTCCAACGGTCAAACCGAACGCACAAATCGTGTATTGGAAGACTATCTTCGTCTTTTCATTTATGCCAATAAAAAGAACTTCAGCTGGCACACATTATTATCGTTTGCCGAATTCTTTTACTCTTCAAGCCAACACTCCGCCATATCAATGACACCCTTTGAGGCGGATCTTGGCTACATTCCACGTAGTCTTACTGACTTATCAATGCCCGAAACACCGAACAAAGATACTTCCTCTTTTATAAACACTCTGGAGGCCAACAAAATTCTTTGTCAAGATGCTATCAGAACAGCACATGATTTATCAAAAATCTATGCGGATAAAAAGCGAATAAATGTTGAATATAATGTTAATGACCTGGCTTATTTAAGCACAGCCAACATACGAGAAATACCGGAGCTATTCCACGATGTTCTCACACGAAAATTACAATCAAAATACATTGGTCCATTCAAAATTATTCAAAAAATCAGTCCTGTTTCATATGAATTGGAACTACCAACATCAATAAAATATCATCCCGTTGTTCACATTTCTCAATTAAAGAAACATCATCCAATGAACAGTCACAACACCAGAGAACAACCTAAGCCTAAAGCTCTGCGACGCTACAAAGACAACACAGAATTATATTGATCCAACAAATCGTTGACCATGGATGGTTCAAAGGGTCTAAAAAATCCAATACACCGAAACAGGGGTATAAGCTATTATACCGAATCCGCTGGGAAGGCTATGGACCTGAAGACGATACATGGGAACCTAAATCTCACTTGGCTAACTCAACCAACCTGCTGAACAACTACAATTCGACACATCTCGAATTAGTGGGGGAGGATGTTAGGCCATAGTGTAGATAGTAAAATTTAAATTTAAAATGACATAATTAAATTAAATTAATTCACTCCAAATACGGAATTTAACCGATTTGGAGGAATATTTAATTACTAATCATTAAATCACGCCACTGATCGGGTATCTGTAACCTATCAATGATAAGGTGATTACTAATTGATCGGTTACTTCTGATCCTATCTGATTACTAATTGATAGGAAAGTCTTGATCCTATCTCTGAGATAAGAGCTGAGCCTTGAAGTCTATAAAAGGACAAGGTTTTCCATAGTTTAAGAGTAGATTCAATTAATCTAAAGAGTTATAACAGTGAGTTACTTCCAGTTATAACAGCTATCGCTATGAAATACTATATAAAACTATATAGTCCTTATCCTTAAGTAATGCAGCATTCGCTGTCTTACTTAAGGCCATGTCACACTCGTGACAAGTTGGCTCCTTTGGCGACTAATGCCAATTCGGAGTCTGCAACCCGGCCACGACTGTGATTTAGAAAGCGTTCTATTATCACGTCAAGGTCTAGTGGGTTCTTTACGTCGTAGGTGTCTTTTTGTATTTGGACAAACTGACTATACTCCATTTCTATACCAGTAAGGAAAGTATAAATTTGTGTATATCTTCCGACCTTTTCCCCTGCAGACTCAAAGGTTTCTAGGCGGTCGACGAACTTACGGCAGTACTCCTCTGGAGTTCTAGCCTGTTCACTGGGGAGTCTCAGGCTGAAGAAATTTTGGTAGCAAGTACCGACGTAGGAGAAACCTGCCTGCGCATATTCCCTTTTCAAAAGTCTCCAAACTTCCTTGGGACTTGTAAGTCTTTTCACACGTCTGTTGATTTCAACAGATATATTACTCAAGATGTAGCTTAGAGCTAGGGAGCAGTTGCGCTTCCAGGTGGCTAGCTCATCGCTTACATCCTCGTAATCGTCGTCGGAGAGGATAGACGCCGTGTCGTCCTCGATCTCGGCCGTCTTTTCGTCCTTCACTTCCTTGACTTTCTTCTCTGGCTCCTTAATTCGGCCAGAGACGTAACCAAACAAGCCAAGCCCATTGAGATGGGCCTTCATGTTCTGCGCCCATATATCGTAGTTTTCAGAGCCTCGGAGCTTCTGAAAAGAGATTTTCGTAGGGGCTGTTTGAGCAGAGTAGCTGCTATTTCCTTGAGGCTGAGCAGGCATATTCAGTGGTGCGTCTGTTTCCATTATGACAGGATTGTCAGGTGATAAGGGAGAACAGAATTAATTAAACGATAGTGCTTTTTGGATAGCAAAAAATTTTTGTTGGCTCTGAAGGCTAACGATCCAGGCTCATAACCTGTTGAACTTTTGTGTTAAATTTACTAATTCTAGCTACAACCTATATAAATAATTGTATGTGAGTATAGGCTTCATAAGCAATAGTGTGTATAAGTTGCATAAATAATAATTAGGTTTGGCCCATATTTAGATGTATTTCAACATATTCCAACATAATTTATATAACTTATATATAATACAAAAAATATAAACAAAAATATAGCCATCCACAATATTTAGGGTTGATATTGTTTAATTATATAACGTTGTGTTTATATAGTAAATATACTGAACCTGGCAAATCACGAATCAAATGCCTACAACCAATGGATGTTAAAGGCTGTCCGCCTCCGTCCCCTGATTCGATCGCGGACCTTCACTATGCAAAGTTTTTGAGTCGACTGCCTGGAGCAAATGATTATGTCACGTGCAGTGTCTTTGACTTTTTCGAGAAAAACATAGCAAAGCCGGCCACTGAGCTGTGCGAGTTTTATGTCTCTGGGTGCCGGCAGCTGAGCTGCTTGCTTTGTACGTCCCTTTAGCGCTTGTGCTTTACTAACGACAGGTCCATCGGATAGTTTGGTTTTGTATCGCCTCGTCAGTGTAGACTACGATAATGAGGAGACATTTTGCCAAAGTTTACGTGTCACCGTAAGCGCGTCCAACGAGACTATCTGTTTTCGTATCCGATCATTGTGTCCCGAGTACAAAGATATGATGCAGATGGCTATTCTCAAGTCACGTCTACTTTTGTTCATTAATATGCTGTACAATAGAAAACTAAATTTCGACAAGTGGAGACGCTCCGAGATGATTCGGATCATGCATTCAGTTTTCAAGCGACAGGATATACGCGAATGGACTCTGCTGACTCTTTGCGATATGAATATTGAGTTTATTGTTAAACGCGTATCGTATCGACGGTTGCGGGGCAGTCGCCCAAAGTCAGAACGGTTTCTTTACAATTTGACCAGGTCTTGCGAAGATCTTTTGGAAAGCTCCATCAGTGCGTGGCGGCGAGAACTAGAATTGCGGCCCTTTGATCCAAGCCATCGGATTGAGTTTACTAACCGTATACCTGAGCCGGTAGACGCAAATGTGGATAAGGTGGACCGGCGCGTGTTTGTAGCTCTCAACGCGCAAGGCCGAAGAGTGTACGAAGGGCTTCATCGTGCTTTAGAGCACTTTGCGTCCCCGAAGGTTATGTTTGATAGTGTACAGGCTGCTATTGGCATTGCACCGTTGTTAAATTGCTCATCGTTCGAGGCGTATTTGCAAGTCTTTATGCATGCAGAAGCCTTATTGTATCGCATGTCAGACGAACGTAGTTGGAGAGAGACACAAATTTATTCCGACCTCGTGATGTCGGTCTCTTCGTTCAGCTCCAAGTTTGTCAAGCACATGGTTAAATCGGGATCAGATGCAGCGAGTTTTGGGGATAGCGTCACTGCCGTTGCGGGTGAAGCCCGTGCTGCAAGTACAGCTCTACATGAGCACTTTAAATTCGATACAATCGAGAATTTTGCAGGACATTTGCGATGGGTATTTAGGCACGCGCCGAGTGAAGAAGTTGTACAGGCCAAAGGTATAGTTTGGCTGGAATATATCATGATCGCAATTATGGACACAGTCCGGCTAATCGCGCCACAACCACGTATCTTGGGGCCTTTAAAATTTATTGAAGAAATGCTCCCCTACGCTAAAGCCTTGGCTCACGATGCGAGTGTCTATCAACAGATCCCCTTTAATGACGAACTGCCTTTAGACATGTGTATAAGGCTGGCTGACGAATTGGAGTATGCATCTCTATTAATTAGAGAAGGCAAACAGTTTGCCATTACTATGGATCAAGCAGAGATTGATTTCGGTAGTTTGAGCGACGATCAACTACTAAAGCTTTCCGATTCAAATAGTACTGCTAATACTTCAGAGCCAAAGAGCGTCAAGTCTAGCTCTTCGACTATGGCCAAGAAAGAACGGGTATTCAAACCCCTCCCGGAGAACAATGGCAGCGAAAAGCTTCCTGGCTCAGTTTTACGAAGCGTCCCTATGAAAAAGCGCGAGCCTTCAAGATCGTATGGCAAAAGCACTATTAAACGTACTCGATATCGAAGTAAGATTGAAACCAATTCTTATGCGAAAAACAAAGTACGAGCCGGTAATGGTACACCGACATTGGTACGGGGGTTTGTTAATGCTTACACGACACAGTCGTTCACTGGTATATGGAAATGCCCGTACGAGGAGTGTGGAATTTGTATAAATAAGGCTGATTACAAACTCAAAGGCCGCAAACATTTGTTAGAGCATGTACTTCCGTTAGAAGAGAAAGAAAAGGGAAATCAGGAAGACGGCGACGTACGCAAACTTGTAGATGTGTTGGAAACTCTCGCGAAAAGTATGACTCGCAAGACATTAAGTGGGCCCTAAGAGGAAGAGTTCTTACAAAACTTTGAGATGATGATAAACGAATCGTGATTGTAATGTATAAAACATTTATTATTTCCCACCATGTGCCTAGAAATACTAAAAACCAGAATGAATAAATTTAGATTTATTTTAGAAACAATAAAAATGAAAGCAGGTGAAAATTGAAGCATTTTAAAAAAATAACAAAAAATAAAAAGAAACGAAAAAGAGTGACCTGCCAAACAAAAAAAAACCAAAAATTTCTGTTTAGAATAAATATACAGGTGACATGTAAGTGGAAGAAACCAACGTCAAGATTCAAGAAGTTGTACAAACTCGGATCACATGCAAATCGTTGAATAATATCACTCTCAATAAAATAAAACAAAATAAAAGAAAAGCCATAAACATTTTCAAGCGCAGCTCTGCATCATTGTAGACAGTACCCCCATCAGCTGCTCATTCTCACACGCAGCAGCGACACGTTCTTTATCATTAAGCTGCTTGTTCACCTGTGTTTCGCTTTGGTGAGTGCCTTCTTTTATGCGTATTTCCACACGAAATCGAGGAGGTAAGCAGCGTTGTAAACGTACCCGGATGCAGAGCCCGATGAGCGTCGCCATAGAACAGTGAGGAATCGTGGGTGTGATATCCACATGCACGCGTGATAGTTTTGGTGAGTCTGCGCCAAAATCAGTGACAGTTATATCCTCCAAATTCACGACTGAAAGTTGTGCCAAATTTAGCGGATGCTCTGGATCCGTTATATTGTATAGTAATTCGTAGACCTCTTGAGCATCTATGGTTTCACGCTCGCGCTCTTTAGAAGTGCCATAAAACGCCATAGAATAATCATCGTCCTCCGCGCCTTCCAAGCTTATAAAAGGATCAGCTTCAGGATCGCGCTGCGGACGCTGCGAGATATCTTTAACCGTCGGGTTGGCGTTCTGAAGCTCTTGAATATCCATATCTCTGGTGTCAAAAGATTCTTGTTGGCAATTTGTAATTTGAGATTCTATTTAATTTGTGGTTCTCGTGTAATTTAAATTACATAATCCACAGATCGTATAATATACAGTAATTCTTAAACCTGCGCACAAATAATTTTGACCCTTTTCAAAATCTTTTACCGTATAACCCTAACTAACCCTACTGAAGTTCCTGAACAAACAAATAAAGTGCTCTGTCGGGGTTCGAGCTATTGGCAGCAACAATATTAGTTTTGCGTTTAGTGTATCGCAAACAAGTTAGTATATTTGTGACTGCTTGCTAATGCAAATGCATAATTTACCAAAATCAAATTCTTTTGTTGATGCTGCACGACAAGATGTCGAATTAAGATCTACGATGATCTTTTTATTTGCCATATATGTTAAATCAACAGTGACAACAAAACTTATACGGCGAATGGTTGTAAAACCCAAAAGCAATGTTGCAAGGTTAAAGTAGCGTTTCATTATGTGTTCATTTAATATTACTAGAAGAACACCAACTGGATTTAGCTTCGGTTATCATACAAGAGACTTTAATTTTGTCCAACTATTCATGCCAATGAGCTTTAAACAGCTAATATCCTACACATTGAACTGAACTTTGCATTCGTTTTAGCGTTTTCGTTTCCAAAAAGCTACTTATCACGCACGACACTGTTAACGAATCGTAGCGCCAGTGAGTGATGTCGTAAGGAATGGACCGACAGCATTATTGCCCTTGATGCTCAATTTGTGGAAAGCGCCTTCACTATCTTTCCATCCCACTACTTTGTCCTGCGTAGAGGTGAGTCCGGGTTGCAACTGCTCCCATAACTTCTTCTTTGGCTGCAAAACAGGCTCCGGGTCAAGCGTGCCATACCCTTCTGCTACGACACGGTCCCCAGCTTTTGCACCCTCTGGTGGCAAGACAAATTCCACGATTCCATGCTCTTCGTCACTTGCGCAAAGTACCATGGCTTCAGACTTTATACCGCGCATATTTGCAGGTTTTAGATTACCCAAAATAACGACATAGCGCTTTTGCATATCATCAAGTGGCACGTACTTGACAAGACCAGACACAACCGTGCGCGGCTTTTCCTCGCCACATTCTATTGTGGATACATAGAGGGAATCGGCGTCTGGATGCTTTATAGCCTTTTCAATAAAGCCAATACGTAAATCAAGCACAGACGGATCCAAAGACCGCTCGACTTTTTCCTCCTTTTTGGGCTGCTCTTTCTTCTTTTTGTCCTTTTTGTCCTTTTTGTTGCTATCGTTCTTGCCCGCTGCTGATGGTTCAGAGACGGCGGATTTGTCATCTTTTGCAGATTGTTTGGAGTCGGGCTTCGATTGAACTTTTGCTGGTGAGCTGCGATCGATATTGGGGGCGTCTTGAGGGACTGCAATCTTCTCAAAACCCAATTGGCTCATGACTTTTGCTATTCTCGTTTGGTTCTGCAAGAAATCAAACCATCTTGACACATTACCGTATTTGAAAAACTGCTGCTTATTCTGAGCCCAGCCCGACTTTTGAGTTAGAATTTCATCGAGTGAGCAACAGTCAACTTACCAGAATGTGGTAAAATTTTGGTATCAAGTAAACGTCGGCCACACTTGGGTCCGTTGCATAGACCAAAAAAGCGTTCTGTAAAAGCGCTTTATTTGTCAACTAAAAAAGCGTTAGTCAATACCCATAGTAAAAGACTTTATCTCTTTTTTTTTTTGGGCTCTTTCTACGACTCCTTTTAGCCCTTTTACTTTCCATTTATTTCTTCTACTCCATATCTCAACATACGTCCAATAGATCATTGTCTGATTCTGTAATGGCAAGAGATAGCCACTGCTGCAATTGCGCGTCCTCGATTGGACTGCTCTGGGCCCTTTCCTTGCTAGCGACGTCCGCAACGTACTCGGCAATACTTTTGCTGCCTTTCACGGTATCACCAGAACTCAAGGTAAGAGATGAGAACTCGTCCGCTGTTTGATCTACCGAAATATCTTGTGGCGCATAATACGACGAGACAAAGAACAGACCGTAATCACCTTTTGCTACTGCGAGTTTTGCTGTCGCCATTGTACAATTGTTCTTCCCCTCCTTTTCGTATTTGACGTTCAAGTTTACGCTATATAGCAATATAATTTGAGCAAGCAAAAAGATACTTATTTGTGATTTCTCTTTACGGGGTACATCATTGATGTGTAAAAATGGAGAGCAATATTGTAAATACAGAGATCAATGTAAGTTTGGGATTACGATTTTGTTTTTAGAATGAACAAAGCTACCGCAACGCAAGGCACAGCGCGAAGCAAGCCTCACGAACAAACAGCCTACATTGCTTAATAGATACTGTATCGCAAGATGTTACAATATCGAGATGTAACAATCTCCAAATTATATACATGCACTAGACTTTAACTGTACAATGGATTGCCGTAGAAATTGCGTGTGCCAAACTAACGTGTGCACTGGGCACGCGCTACATGACGCAACACACATCAAAGCGGTTCTACTTGCATTGAGATTCTCCCTGTATTGCCTGTAACTGCATCACACGTCAGTGCCACAGGGCAGATGAGGCAAGATCAAACTTATATTTCACTCACTGCTCGTTTGCAACTAAACTTACAATAAGACTAGCAATTAGCGAGCAGCAAAGACAGAAAGAAAGCAAAAGTGAGTAATTCATACCAGTAGAGATAATAAAAGAACATTAGAAAGAAAAATGCCAGCTTTGCGTAAAGCTCTCGCTGCTGTTTCCCCAGCGTGCGAAATATCTCTGTAGTATCGAGCACGTGCGTGCGATGATAAAATTTGTATGCGTTCCAAACAGCAGTCGGTAAATTCAACAACATCGAAAGCCAATACCCATTGATCAGAAATAAAAAGCTGTACAGTTTAGCATAGAAGGCAATGCTTTCCTCACGTTATGGTAAATTGGACTGCCATGTCGGGTACTATCCAGTAGTTTAAACGACTGCACAAATCAATGGGGTTGATGTAGTCCATCTCTAAATCCGAAAACCTAGGTTGCCGTTAGTCTGTCAACATTGAACAGAGCGCTTTTTCACGCGGGACTCACATAATCAGAAAGTAGATCGAAGCTATCAAATTGAACTAGAAAATTTGAGAATACTGACTGGAGAATTGAATACATACGCCATTGAGAACGGTGGTAACACCGTACAAAGCCGCAGCTCCCACTGTTTCTGTTAGTGTTTTAATGTGCACATGTTCGCCTTACTTTTCTAGGGCTTGGCGTTCCAATTTCGCGTTCACCTTGAATTTAAAGGCTTTTAAAAATTCATTACTGGTCTCAAGCGTATCGGCCTACACTTCTTCACGGGCAGTTTGCGCTCGCTTTTGTGCAATATTGCCAATTGCTGGATAATCACGAGACAGAGCAATGAGAAAACCCTGCTCAACCAATCTACGTAATGCTCTATATGTTGATGAAAAATATTATATTATGATAATGATATTTAGGTTAATTGAACATTGGCTTCAACATGATGAATCTGATACAACAAAAGCAAAGACGTCCCGCTAAGGGGTTCAAAGCATGAAAAGTACAATTGAATCATTCATGTTAACCATCGCTGTGCTTGTACGCAAACCAATAGCTGAAATTTAAATATTTAAACACACGGAATACGTATATATTATATACACACACACGCTTGCAGAGTAAACCTTTTTTTTCCCCCTTCGGATGTAGTAGAGCAAGTTTTACTGAATAATTAGTCTTTGAAATATCGATGAAGCATACCAGAAAATAGTCAGCAACAGGTTTCTTCGTCGGTATTCCTGTCCGTTCTTGCGGTGCCGCATCAAAGATGCGAAAAACGCCATTTAACCTGTCGTCGAGTTCAAGTACCGCAGCAACATTGCCGCAGCGATAACAATAATTTGGTGCGGACCACACCGTTAAAACGCCACTCAAGTTGTTGGCTTCAATGACCTCGCCACCCATCGGCGGACTATCAATACTGCGATCCCAAGGCTGGTGCTCCTGGCTTGGGTCGGGAAAATGCACTTTGTAGCCTTCCATTGCCAGCTGGTGGGCTCGTGCAATAAAATCAATATTGTTTGCGTGATTGAACGCGTGTGTAACGTCAGCGCCAAAGAGGTAGCCGGCTCCACGAGAGGAGAGACTCCATCCCGCAATATCGTCAGGGTCCGACCACAGCAAGTCGCACATTGAGCCCTCATGGGGCACCTCTTGCTTACGATCAATAAGTCTGATTTGATCTATTGTTGAAATCGTTGGGCTTAAGCCTCCATGAACGCAGAATATTCGGCCGTCAATCAAGGCACCGAGACTTAAATAGTCAAATACTTCACAAAAGCTGCGCCAGGCGTTGGCACTGCCAAACTTTCGCTGGCATTCGTCATAGAATCCATACACCTGAGTAATCTGTCGCGACTCATGATTGCCCCGAATCAGAGTTATGCGGTCAGGGTATCGTGCTTTTAGAGCGATAAGAAGAAGAAATGTTTCGACCGAGTAGAAGCCACGATCCACAAAATCGCCTTTTCAATCAGTATGCAGCGGCTCGAAACATCGATTTACCTAGAAAAACAAAGTTTACATTGGGGCACTCGCCCGATACGCGGAAAAGCTCCATAACATCATGAAACTGGCCGTGCACGTCGCCACAGATCTATTGGTTAATAGTCTTGCGCATTTTCAAATAGACACTTACAGTGACAGGAGAATCGACACGTTGCACGTTGGACTCCTCCGCCAAGATCTCGCGAACTTTATAGCATATATCACGGACTATTTGGTTAGTCACTAGCTGCTATTCTGCTGAGAGCCTGGCAGGAACAAACAAGCAAGCAAATTGGAGTAGAGCAAATGTTGACTATCTCTCCCGAACCCTTACCCTCGTTTTCGCTTATAAGCTTGCACTGCCTGAGCTGCTCAATTTGCCGATCAAGGTCGCTTTGGGCCGCCATAGTTTGAGCGCGGCGCGGTGCTTCAATACACACACCGTTCGAGTCTGACTGAGCGCGTAAACTTTTACGCCCTTCACTTGACTATCACAAAATATTTTATACTCATCGAGACTGTCTGCCGCAGCGCGCTCGTTGCTGAACCACGGCTCCCTCTTCAATTGGCACACAAAGACGCTGCCACAAACGCACAGGTCGCTAATACTTTACGTCCGTATAAATAATAATAATACCCTGTGAGACTCATGGTAGGTTTGTACTGTTCCCTATTCGTACAGCCTTAATATTATCGTTACAATTTTGGATTACACCGTTATACGTACCCCAGTGGACGTCACGTCAACAAGTATGACAAACACGGGGTACTTTATATATGATTGACGTAAATTCTCGGGTATTATTTACTCTCCAGTATTTCTGGCCAAACGTTTATCAGTGTAGAGGATAGATAAATGAATAAATGAATAAATGAATAAATGAATAAATGAATAAATGAATAAATGAATAAATAAATAAATAAATAAATAAATAAATAAATAAAAATAATCGACGTTGAACAGAGCCGACGCGAAAGTGAACACGGTGGCCAGTATGCGTTATCAATGAATGAAAACCAGACAAAGTTTGGGCGTGGAGATTCGCACCAGCAGAACTGGCGGCCTTGCCAACTGCGTGCTGAGGCGATTTCTGCTACTAATGCTCTGGATGACTGTGAATCCACAAAGGAAAGCGACAATGAGGACGATCCGCCACCGATACGCCGCATTTCGTCTCTGCAGCTCAATACAGGCGGCTACCGTCGAGACGCGTTGGCCTTTTCCCGGCCACCTCGTGCCGGCAGCGCTTTTGATCCGCCTTTCTACGGTCGGCCTATCCATGTGCCGCCATCCCCGAGCTTTACGTAGGCAAATTTATAGCGTACTTTTACTTTGCTTTGTGCTAACCTCAATCTTTCTTACGCATGCAGTTCACTGCTGAGTCGAACACGGCCATCAACGCCAGATTCGAGCGACACAGATTCGCCTTACGCAAAGGACTCGGCAGAGTTTCCTCGAAACACGCCTGTGGCAAAGGTGCCCACTTATGAATATTATGGCTTTGTTCTATACCTGTCGTCCTGGATCGCGATATGCCTCTACTTTGTATGGGCGTACTTGCCGCCATCTTTTTGCGAGAGCCTAGGGTTTACGTACGTGCCGGATCGCTGGTGGACCGTGGCCATTCCCGCATTTGTGGTATGTGGACTCGTGTATTTGTACACTTTTCTGCTCACGTACAATGTGGAGGTGCTCACACCAGACCCGAGTGATCTCACCTGCATAACTGATCATTACGCAATCGTATGCCACGACACAGATGCTTGGGCTTACGGATCAGATGCCGTGATGGACATGCCCATTGGCGAAGTAGACCAATTGCTTTATGGCACATGAGTTTGCATTTATGCTTTTAAATGTTTGCACAATGAATTTTTCAAACATATTTCTCTTTCAAATAGAATGGGGATGTTGAGATCCTTGATGCTGGCTAGCAATAACTTCAGCTGGAAGTTGAATAGGAAGATAAAGACTGATTTTGTCTCTAAACGTCGGGCACCTGTTTCTTGGGGAATGGGTACGATGGCCCGTTCAGCTGGAGGCCCTCGCGAGCAAGCCATTGCCCTATCTTGACAGCCTCTGCAATCTTTTTCCCGCTAGCAAGTGCACCCAAGAATCCTCCTGCAAATGCGTCTCCGGCACCGTTTGTATCGAGAATCTGATCAGCAGCGATAGAGATTACAGGGTATTCGGTGGGCTCGCCGTCCCCTTGAACAACGATGGTCTTTTCGGCACCTTGAGTGATAATAACCGTTCGGGGTCTCGTGGTATTCTTTTTAGGCAACCGAGCAATAGCCTTGGCAATTTCTTTGATATCCGTGGTCTATTCCGTGATTAGCAAAAGCTGCTTATTTATTTCTTGGTTGATCATTCATACATGAAGTTCAAAAGATTCCGCGTATGCCAGGGCTTCCGACTCATTACCGATCAGGTAGTCCCAGTACTGGGAAACAGAGCTCATTTGCTCCTTGAAAAACGTTGGCAAAAAGGGAGCAGACAAGTTCATGACAAACACCTTGTTTGTATTCGATGCGTGCTCGCCCAATGCTTGGATGGCAGGGACACATACAGTCAAATGGAAGCCACCGACATAAAAGAATTCAGCATTCTCAACAAGCTCCCAGATTTTGGGAGACTTGAGATGGTCAACGGTGTAGTTATTAGCTGCCGCCAGATTTGTGCAGAGAGATCTGTAATTAGTCGGTAATTTCAAAATTAAAATTAAAAATTAAAAAAAAAAAAAATCTGGCATAAGTGTAAACTTTTGTAGACGAACCTATGGACGCCATTGACAACAACAGCGCAAGCACCAGTAGGAGAGGTCGAATCAACCTTATATTCAGTGCGAAGTCCCTCTTTCTCATTTGCCTTGCGCAACATATCGGCCAGATCATCGTTGCCTACGCAGCCGACGTAAACAGTCGAATGTGGGGGTAAAACGTATTGCGCTCCACGAAGAGCGTTTTGAGCTATACAAACTTTAGTAGTCGAAACAGGGAGCCATTCTTACCAGCGCCTCCAGCAACATAGTAGACATCTTTTTGGTTTTTAACGTCTTCGTAAATGCCCTGGTGCTTGTCCTCTGCGAGAATAGCATCATCGTCCTTCAAACCGTATCTATTGGCACGACTTAGCATATAATTTGCAAATTACACGGTTACTTTTCCAGCAGAAAAGCCGATCGAGTTTGCAGATCAAGCAGGGGGTTGCCCAGTCCAAAGACAAAATATTGCTTATCGATCTTTGGTACAATCAGCATGTTGGCTGTCGTAATGGTCAAGGCAAAGAATAGGTGCTCTTCGAGTCTTGCGTATTATTTTCACAGTGTAACGTTTGCGCATAGCCTACGAGATTTATAGTGTAAATTATTACAAAATAATTAATTCGAAAACAATTAGAAAACAATTAAAAAGCAATATATATGAATACGAGCATAGTGGCAACTCATTTCCAGGCCGTCCGTCCATTTTGCAATGTCTCTTTTAGCAGAGGGTTTGTTACCTAAATGGCTTCTTTTTGTGGCAGTAGTAGGTGCGGGTAATACAGTCCAGTCTTATGCGACACTCAAATACTCGCGGCAAGTTTATGCTGCAGCTCCCGCTCAAGTTACGCCGCTTTCGGCTCGTACCTTTGGCACGTGGACGCTACTCACTGCCATTGTGAGAGCAATGGCAGCGTTCCATATTAGCAATCAACAGTAATTTTGGTGCGATGATTCGACGGCTAATATCTGCAGGCTTTACGATATTACATTGTACTCTTACTACATTGCGTTTTTGCACTTTTTTACGGTACGCTGCGCCAAAAAATTAGTCTCTAATATCAGGAGTTAATCGTATTCAAAACCGCAAAACTGGACCGTGGCATACTCGGACCCGCTATCGTATCGAGTAAGTGTGATTGTTTCTGGACTGTTGTGCTTAATTTATAGCGCTTTCGATTATTTGGATGACATTGCAACGAGACTACTACACTCTGCTGTGAACAATAAGCTAAGCGGACGGCAGCAGAGCTTGTCCGCTCTGTTTGTGTTTTCGCCCTTCCGTACGTAGTTTTTGTATAAATTGCGGTTGGGACGTATAAGATTAGGCGTTGCCCTGTAAAATATTATTTTTGGAGCTTGAATTATTGACATATTTTAAAGTGCCATGATAAGGCAGAATACTTCATGACAGCAGTAAAGTTAAGCAGAGCCGTCGTTAGTTTTAGAAGCAATTTCCGGGGTGACGATGTGTTGAAGCCCATGCCATTTCTGCCCTCTACAATTGTTATTTAATTCGTCGAGTATCATTTAACCCTAACCCTCACTCATGCGTTACGGCCTTGGGCCATATATTAGGGTTAGATTGTCATCTGTTATAAGTCGGCAATCATATCACAAGTCCAATCAGCACAACCGACGAGAGTCGAATGTTGAGCGACGGCCACTGAAGAGCGCATTAGACTGCATTGTTCTGTATCTCAATTAAATTGAATAGTCAAAAGTAGTCAATTGCAGCGATAGCTCAATAAATTTGAAACCAAAAAATATTAATTAGATACACAGTACAGAACCATCACCTTCCCTTTCCGTTGTGTCCAGCATTCTGTAGATGGCCAAATGACAACTGCCACGGTCTGGCTGCACGACAGTAGCACATTCCCTGAGAACGCAGTTATCAATCCGGCAACTACAGGGGGATGTGCTGATAAGGCCACTCTATTTGAATTAATTCCGCGGACAGCATCACAGACCGATGGTAGTTTTAGTCGGCCTTCTGTGCATGAAAGCGATCGGCTTTTCATCACACCGACATTTCTAACGGCTGAAAAGGCACTGAAAACACCAAAGCTACAGGTAAAGTCTCAATTTTAACTAATTCGAAGCTAACAGTAGGTCTCTTTGCACAATCATGTTGGACATACGTTTGGAATTCCTTCTCGCAGTGAGGTCAGCATAGTACCGCTTTCCAGCCCAAAGGAGGCTCATCTAGACTATATTGTCCTCTATTTCCGTGACCAGTATGTGTCGCGCAGTGATATGTGGCGGATTTCGTGTTCATTGGCCCAGCAGTGTGTATATGTTGGTCAAAAGATCTTTTTTGTCGGATCCTTACGAGCTGACTTGGATGTGTTGTGGCGCAATGGTAAGCCACAAACAAATGGTATATAGCTAATGTGCGCAGGCCAAAAAGTTCAATCAGGTTACGTTTCAGAAAATACACGGCCCATTTTTCGGTCTGAGTCTGCTCGTATTCTCATCTTTATCCAAATGTCAAAGGAAATGTGGGATTTTGAGGAGGACGGAGTCCTTTTGTACAACAAAGCAGTTGACTATTTTTTACCTTCATTATTTAAGAGATGGTGTGACATTGGTGCACACCATGTAGTTACTGTCGCATTGTTTAGTCGTGTTAAATACAGCCAAGCACAAGCGCCCATGTGCTACGCCAATCATACGGGCCACTCTTCGTCAGCGGTCATGGACGATTTTGAGGAAGATGATGAAGACAGCTCTCAGATTGTTTACAAGGATTTTTATAAAGTTGTGCTTGATAACGTTTCCAGCCGTGATTGGAGGACGGTTTTGTTACGACTGAAAAAAGAACTTTCTCGCTTCAAAAAAGATGTCTTGAGCGAGAAAATGGCTGGAGGACATGTGGCAATCACAGGTGAGATGTCGACTGCGAAAAATGGTAACGTCCTGGAGGCGATCAACATGGCTGCGTATCAGTTTCGTACGGATTACATTGATCGAGACCTACTTCGCACGGGAACTTCAATGATCATGGTGACTCCTGGAACCGGAATCTATGAAGTTGACGAGCATTTAATGCGGCTTACATCTGAATGCCTGATGCAGACGAATATGGGTATCGATTTTGTTTGCCTTAGCCGGGAGCCCTTACACGCTGTTCCTTTGTTCCGGTATCGAAATAAAAGCAGGCTTTCTCGTGGACAGCAAATGCTATCGGCTAGCTCTCGCGAGTCTTGGCGAAGATATAGTGCAGGAGCTGCCGCTGCTATGAGTGCTTCTAATGCCAATGCGACGACTTTTCCCGGTGGATCAGGCTCCCCGTCATCGTCATCTGTAAGCTCTTTTATGTCGCTTATGCGCCAACATGCTTTAAATCATCAATGGGAGTATGCGATTTCGTATTACATTGACATTAACTACCTTCCAAATACTGAGGTCAACAAATTTGCAGATGACCTTCGTCGCGGGTTCAATACGACTTGCAAAATGTACGAGCTTCAAATGATGGGATATATGGAAAACGAAATCTCAGAGATCTCAATTGCGCCTCTTCGTAAACCGAGCAACATGAACGAAGACGACTGGTTCGATGAATACAATCACAATGTGTTTAAGCTACCTGGTGGCGATGATACGTCAGAGGACAATAGTGATCTTTATCCGAAGGGCTCAATCTTCCAGACGAGTCTAGACAAAGTCGAGCAAGAGCCGGATAGTCCGAGGTACAGCCAGGTGCGGGTAAGAAGACAATCTGAGACCTTGAACTCTTCAGCAAACCCATTAAAGCCGCATATTCACAGCCATTTTCTGGCGGAGAAAATAAGCCAGCAATCGTTGAATCACAATAGTAAAAAGGCGACAAAATCCGGCTCCTTTAAAGGGTTTATGGTCTCGCCAGTGAAACCGGTGCTTTCACTGACTGCCTCTGATGGCTCATCCATTAATGCCAGTAAAGACGCTCAAAGTATGAACGATACTGGTCATGCCAGACCCGAAGTGAGACGCAATGAGAAATCCAGTGATACTCTACCAAAGCCTAAAATCAAATTAGTTGCCGAAGAAGCGGACTCTGAGCCGTCTGGCAGGAAGCATGCTTCATCAATCATACACGAAGAGCCAAAACCGATCCCTAGACCTGGAGTTGCTCATCATGCTGCGGGTGAAAGAACAGTAGAGTCTGTGGCCTCTCAAAGATCAAAGCATCATTTCCGACAAAAGTCGGCGAAGCCACGTGAGTCATATACGTGGAAGGTAACGGAAAATCCTTCGTCTGCTCTGGCAAAAGCTGTGGCTGAGGACAGGCATTTGCGGAAATGGAAACATGCTTTCCCCATACATCGATCAAAAGTGCTTTTCAACTGGGAGAGTCTTTGTGCGCCTGCTTCGCTACCCATAACTACCGAATTTATGCCCTCTGCGGAGGCGATTAAAAACGACTACAGTGAATATTCGTACACAATGACTGTGGATTTGGACGCTATGGCGTTTTCACCAAAAGAGCTTATGCTGGAAATGGTATCACAGCGACTTAATCAGGGCTTCCAAATTGCTGTTGCACCCCTGACCATTGGGAAGAGCTCTTCACTCTACAATATGAATGGGATAGCGCTACCAAAAGATGAAAATGGAGAGTTTATTAAGGGAGCCCTGGGCAATCTTCACAACCGCGCTGTTTTGTCGCTGAGTGATATAGAGATCCATATACTAAATATAAACCGTGACGCAAAAAACATTGAAGTTCGACGGTTTGTTTCAAAGTACAAAATGAGCAACCCTATTTCCTACGAGTGTCTCATATGGCAGATCAGGGCTTCAGGGTACCAAAAGACGGAGTTTTATATGCGGCCACCCAACCTTTTCCAGCAATCCTGGAACTACGTGGACCATTGCCTGGCCGGGTACGAGACTACGCTGAACAGTTCGATTCGTTACTTGCGGGCACGCTTTGTTTTGATACCGGCCAAAATCAAAAACAGTGGCAGTGTTCATCAAATATACGCTACTAATCATATTCATGACGAGCTGAACGACGAGGAGCTCAGGCTTGCTGGTATTTTTAAATTATGCAATTTAATTGGCCGGCAGCGGTTCGTGCCCTACCACGAACGACGCAACAGATCGCAAAGGCAAAACGAAAACGAGATCTTGGAGATTATGTTTACGAACCTGCGATCTTCACAATTGGCCCATCAGAAATTTTCTCCAGATCAGTCAAATCTTGCCGTCCCAGGAAGAGCTGATTCGTCCCCGACACCCACTGGTCAGCAGCCACAATTTGATGTGAAAGCCTTTGCCTGCTACGACAAGATCAAGGACGATACTCAGCTTATTGCTGTGCTCACTGAATTGCTGGGGCCTAATGGCATATCCATCGAAGACCGGCGCTGGCATAATCGGTTTCATGAAGCGTGCTTTACAGGCAGTGATTTGGTTTCATGGCTGGTTGAGCATATGAGCGACATAAAGTCGCGGGACGATGCGGTTGTTTATGGTAACGTATTGCGTGAAAAAGGACTGTTTGATCACGTTTCGCGTCGGCACAAGTTCTTGGACGGGCATTACTTTTACGCTTTCCGATTATCCCCTCGAAAACCTGCAATCAGCAATAGCGGTAATAGCAATAGCAACAATAACAGTACAATCGCAACTCCGATTTCCACACGAGGCTGGTTCCAAAAACGGCCTTCTGCTGTTACAAACATCAGCAGCAACAGTAGCAGCAGCAGTGCAACACACAACAGTACATCAATTCGCATTATGGGCCAATCGTCTCACCATAGTGGCCCCTCTAAATTTGCACTCAGCCGGTCCATTTTCTTGAACACGGACCCTCAAACCCAGTCTTATCGGCCCGAGTTTATTACAATGCATTATGATACAGTGTACAATCCTGATCAATGCTATCATTTTCGCTTTGAATGGATCGGCGCTACTGCTCGTTTGATTGAAGACACCCTAGTTTCCTGGTCACGAACCCTGGAACGGTACGGGCTTGCACTTGCTGAAGTGCCCTTTTATGAGGCAACGAGTATCCATGACTTTATACCTTTACGAGATACTCTGCCAGTTGCCCTTAAGCTAGAGCCGCCTATGGTTCCGACACAGTACCTGCCTCAAAACCAGGCGGCTGATAACAGCCATTGGTGGCAGTTACAAATACTTAAAAAATGGGATTTTATTCTTGATGTGGAGGCGAACGACAAGTTTCCCGCTGAGCTGGATATGAAGGCAGCTCGTGGAGACGTAGTGTTCCGCTACGATCAGTACATCCACAGATCAGGTGTATCCCTTGTGCAAATTGATAGGGATGGAGTCTTTCAATGGCTCTCTAACCGTCTCCAAACATCACGCATTTCGGCAGCCGCGGACCGATCGCAGCGACTGAATAACAAAAGGTCAGCCGAAGGATTGCTTGTGGATCCGGATTCACTGAGGGACAAGTTTGTTGACTGGTGTGGCGACGAATACGCTCTGGCTCATTTTTATGAAGAAACTGTGCAGCAGCTCTATAACGAGGCAAAACACCATCAGTCGGAGCCTTTGCGCAAGGGAAATGGGGATGATTATTCGTCTACTCCAACATCGCCAATCTCTGTGGCTAATTCGGCGCTGAGCAATTCCTCTTCTTTGCCTGGGGCGACGAGGGGTATGCGGTCTTCCAGTATTGGCACCAGCCTTGGAGCAAGTCTTGGAAGCCCTTCTGCTCGTGTGCTGCTGCATGATTCGCACAGCCTGGCGGCAACAAGTAAAGCACAGACGCCTCAGCTGACTTCAGTAGTCGAGACCGATGACAAGTCTGATCGTATTGACGATTTGCATCTATGACCTAAATTTCTAGTCTTTGCATAGACATGTATATAAATTCATGGATCGACACAAGGAAAGCGATCTTGTTGATGCGAGGGCGGTAGCACGGCCACAACTGTTCTATATGTATATATCTAAACCGAAGGGTCGCCGATAGGATCCCAGTCTAAAAGTTAATATGAGCACAATCACAGTATAAATCCACCTACCAGTGACTAAATTCTCGTTAAGACCATCGAGGTCAGCAATCTGGGAGTCGGAGAGAGTAAAATCAAATATTTCTGCATTTGCAGCTATACGTGCCTTGTGCACACTCTTTGGTAGAATAACAAATCCCTTTTGTAAGCCCCAGCGAAGCAGGACTTGAGCAGGCGTCTTTTCGTGAGCCTGAGCCACCTTCTTCAAAACTGGGTTATCGAAGCGCATCCCACGGACCAGAGGACCCCAGGCTTCCAAGACGATATCGTGTTCATGGCAGTACTCTACCAGTTTTGTGCGTGTCATAAAAGGATGCAGATCGACCTGGTTGATTACAGGCTTGTACTTGGGATTTGCAGCAAACAGCTCGTCCAAGTGACGTTCGCCATAGTTGGAAACGCCGATAGATTTTAGCAAACCTTCGTCTTTAGCTTCCTCAATTGCCTTCCAACTTTCTAGACGAGCGCGCTTGTCCGGATACGGTCCGTGAATGAGATAAAGATCAATGTACCCGAGACCGCACTCCGCCACTGATTTACGGATGGATTTTTGTGCCTTGGCAAACCCGTTGTTCGCCATGAGCTTAGACGTGTAAAAGACATCGCTGCGAGAAGTGCCAGTCTGATTTAGCCAGTGCTGGATAGCTTCGCCACACTCGCGCTCGTTTGCGTACCATTCCGCCGAATCAATATGGCCTGATGATCAGTAAGGTCAAGCTTGTCTTTGGCTTACGGTAGCCGGCTTCAAGCGCATTTAATACTGCATTGTAGCACTCACGGCCTTCTGCCTCGTAGACACCAAAGCCAACTTGCGGAATAGAATTGCCGTCGCTCAATCGTACGCGAGACGCAAGAGAGGCCATGTTTGGTACCAAGTTTTTCAGCGACATTACACTATAAAGAGATCAATATAGCGTTAACGGCCGGATAAACCACAAGAGAGCTATCGACAAAGCGCATAGAATAAAAGTCCAGTTTAAATTAAATATATCAAAATCAAATTTGGGTTAACTCATAACCCAACTCTAATCTTAGCAGCAAGGCATCTAGCCTAGGGTTAGTTAGGGCTACTACTTGTCGCCTGTCGAGTACTTTGTCCACCTGATAAAAATTAATAGATGGAAATAAAATTAATTAAATTCTCGATGCCCACGTGAAAAAAGTCGATATTAATGGCAGATGGGCATAAAGCGGTAGCCGGTGCCAGCACCTCAGGCCCGGCCGGTACGGCAGCTAAGCTGGGATGGCGAAGCTATCTACCAGGCCCAAAGCTGTCTATAGCTTTGGCTCTCTTGACTGGGTACATTGGCGCGGTAGTGTACGATCGCCGGGAGGCCCGTAGAGAGCTAGACGAAAGCTGTGAGAGAGTTCGATACTTGTCCCAGTTGCCGCTGAAACCGATGGAAATGCCGCGCAAAGTGAGGATTATACTCGCAGCGCCTCCTGGGGACAGCGTACATGCGGCCCAAGAGCATTTCTCTCAGTATATTAAGCCTGTTTTAAACGCGGCCGCTGTGGATTATGAGATTGTTCAGGGCACGCGTGAAGGTGAGCTGCGGTACAAAATAGCACAAGAGTTGCGCAGAATACGGGGTGGTGAGAGGGATGAGGAAAATCCGCTCTTGTACATGATAAAAAAGCCAGTTGTTCCAAGCGCAGAGTGGGGAGGCAATATTGTTATAGGCCGTCCTGCTTGGAAGGAGTACCTGCAGGGCTTACACGAGGGCTGGCTTGGACCAGTGACAAAGCCCAAGGAACTTGAAAGTGCTGCGAGTGGAGCCGAAAAGGCCGCGAGCAAGATTGAAGGAGCGGATGCAGTAGACGCTGTGGCAGAACCCTCTGAGCCCGTAAAAGTAGAGGCCGAGCAGACCATGGCAGAGTCTCAGAGGGACGGTGCACCACAATCTGGAGATCCAAGTTTGAATTCCGCACAAGCAGCGAGTACACCACCCGATCAGGCAGGGTCTCCAGCCCAGGAGCCAAAAGGTGAGCCAGTTTCTACGGAGGAGCAGCCTCCCAAGCCGCTCTTTGAGCCGCCCTATATCCTACCTGCCGCATATCCAAATTCTACACAAGGTAAACTGATTTCTTCCGCGGTAGACCCGATCGAGGTTATTCCGCACTCGCATTTGATTGGGTTTCTCAAGACGCCAATACGCATGTACCGCTTTACGCGTAGACGCGATGTGGCGCGGCAAATATCACAGCAGACGGTAGATGTAGTACTTGCCTCGAAGGCGCGGTGGTTTAATAGTGATGATGCTTACGCTTTGTCGTCAGAGGAGGCTGAATGGCCAAAGAGCTACTGGAAACGGCCAGACGCGGCAGATAAGGAATGGACGGGCGATATCGTGCTGGATCCACGAGTCACAGAGTCTTTAAGGTTCTTTGAGCCACAGGATAAGCCCAACACGCCTGTCGACTAGCAAACACGCATCGAAATGAGCATTGTATAGACAAAGAATGGGATGGCATACTATGCGCAAACTATGAATGGCAGCCTTGCGCATACTATGGATGGCAGTGCCCTCGAACAATTTCTGGCAGATTCATGTTATTAATCTACGCTGGCCAATCACTATATGGAGCCCAGACGACAGCCTATGCGTAGTATGGTAAAGATTTACGTTTATTCGTTTATATATGTACATTGTCGCTGCGTCTCAACCCTTTAGCCGCCGCCTCTATAGCATCTGTCGCATTTTCATACACCGGCCGATGTGCCGGCACACAAATCATGAGATTTTCAGTCATGCCCAAGTTCTCAATCTCCTCGTAGCCGCCGTGTTCTGTAACGCGAGATGCAAGTTCGCTGTTGGCACTGGTGTACAGCCAAACCGGCTTTTTTAGCGCAATTGCAAACCCAATCTCCCAGCTTGTTCCCGGGTCCATATTGGGGCCTCGGAACGGGCTTATATTAGCAACAACGCCATCGCACCGTTCCAGCATGGCCACATTTGCATCGTAAATAGCGCGGCCAACGTCATTGCACTCCCGATCAATCTCATTATCGAGCGGGAAAAGACCCTCCAGCCCGTGGCCCAGGCACAGTCTATTCAAGTATCTGCCGTGTCCACGAGCGTCTGCCAAGAACACGTCGGGGCCAGCCAAGTATACGGACGGCATTTGTTTAGATTTGGCATTCAGTACAGTGTTTAATATACGGGGAAAAGGGCACTTGATTTATTTCATACATTATTATACGCATCAGTGGTACTTTAGCCGTCTAGGGTTAGTTAGGGTCGCCATGAGGGAAGGCAGTAAAATTAATTTATATTATTGGTTAAATAATATATATTATTATTTAAATAATCTATTCATTATCTAAAAATCTACATTATTATATAAATTAATTATACGACTAATCAAAATTAATTCATGTGATATTTAGCACGCTCAAGAGCAATATTTTCGAGCAGCAAAAGTTTCCAATCCAGATTGAAAAGGCAATGTCTGAGGACTTTGGACTGTATGCCTCGCCGCTGACGGCGAGGTATGCATCGCAAGAGATGTCGTTCTTATTTTCTCGTCAGAATCGTATCGAAACTTGGCGTAAACTATGGCTAGCGCTGGCAGAGGCAGAGCAGCAGCTTGGTTTGCCAGTGACGGACGAGGCAATTGCCCAGATGAAGGAGCACGTGCAAATACGGCCCGAGGAGTTTGCCATTGCCGCTGAGGAGGAGCGTATTAGGCGCCATGACGTAATGGCTCATGTCCATACTTTTGGCAGAGTAGCACCTGCGGCCGCTGGTATTATTCATCTCGGTGCGACTTCGTGCTACGTCACCGATAACGCTGACCTGGTTTTCCTGCGCGATGCTCTCGATATTCTGTTGAAGAAAATGGCCACTGTCGTTGACAAACTGTCTCGCTGGGCGCTGCAGTACCGCGATCTGCCCACTCTAGGGTTTACGCACTACCAACCCGCACAATTAACAACCGTGGGTAAACGTGCCTGCCTGTGGATCCAGGAATTATTGTGGGACTTGCGCAATCTGTCTCGTGCACGGAACGATCTGGGATTCCGTGGAGTCAAAGGCACTACGGGCACACAGGCCTCGTTTCTCGCTCTGTTTGACGGGGATCATGGCAAAGTACGGGAATTGGACGACCTGGTTACGCACGCGATGGGGTTCGACTATGCTTACCCAATTACTTCGCAAACGTACTCGCGCAAAATCGACGTGGACACTTTGCAGCCTTTGGCCTCGTTTGCAGCATCGTGTCACAAACTGGCAACTGATATTCGGCTACTGGCTAACTTGAAAGAGGTCGAAGAACCGTTTGAGCGCGGTCAGATTGGATCATCGGCTATGGCCTATAAGCGTAATCCTATGCGCTGTGAACGTATTTGCTCAATGGCCCGGTACGTCATGAACCTTGTACCAAACGCGCTGCAAACTGCCTCTGTCCAATGGTTTGAACGGACGCTCGACGATTCTGCTAACCGCCGGGCTCTGATACCTGAAACTTTTCTATACTGCGATGCTCTGCTAAATGTACTGGGCAATGTGGTCACAGGACTAGTTGTTTATCCCAACGTCATTTCACGGCATGTTATGCAAGAGCTGCCGTTCATGGCGACGGAAAACGTTATTATGGCACTCGCGCACAAGGGCGTTTCCCGTCAGGAAGCTCACGAACATATCCGTGTACTTTCGCATCAAGCTGCTGCTGTTGTAAAGGAACAAGGTGGAGACAATGATCTTATTGAGCGTATTAAATCGGATCCTTTCTTTGCGCCTATTGTGCCAGACTTGCCAAAGTTGTTGGACCCTAGTACTTTTGTTGGCCGTGCTCCTGAGCAAGTTAGTGAGTTTGTTCAGACCGAAGTGGCTGCTGCACTTAAACCTTTTGCGGCAACTCTCTCCAACCAGGATACGTTTGAGCTATCTGTATAATGTAATGGGCCACTTTTTTTGGCCGCCGACAGTCTCTAATTAGCTTGATTCTATTGTGTCTTGCAGTACAAAACACCATCTATTAATAAATCACAAAGCCAAATTGGCATTAAGTCTTCAGAAACTAACCTTGGCCAAACGCTAAACGCTAAACCCTAACCCTCTCGTTTCAATTTATTTTGGCCATAAACTAATACCGTTGATTTATGAATTTTGTCCAGCGTGACTAACCCGTAATTTCCTGTTACAATCTTATCGCCGGATGTCTGGTCTCGTCACTATGTATTTGTCACGACGCTGCAACGCTCCGTACGCTATATAACTAAGCAAGCTTACTAATTTTATAATGCTTACTAAAATACGTCCGTTTATAAAATACGTCCGTTTACTTGATATTATATATAATTGATCGTCGCTACGGCGATACTTTCTCTCAATTTCGCGTGTTACTTGTTAATAGTGAACGGTATTACTCGTCATCAAAAGCGAAGCGTATTACGAAACGGCAGTTTTGTGTCGACAGAGAAACGCAGAATTCTTTGGATTGCTCCTTTTAAATTTGCACAAAATACTGCCGTACCATGTCGGTAAGCGGGACAATTTGATCCGACTTGTCTCTAATTTTATCAGGCGAAAATGGCGGTCGATGGGGCCGACACGCCGATGGATCCGGTCATCGATGAAGGCCTTTACTCACGGCAGCTGTACGTCTACCTCCTTCGCTCTTTGTCTGGCGTTATTTTTTTTTTCCTTGGGGTCCGAGTACTAACAGTACAGCTACGTCTTGGGCCATGAGGCTATGAAGCGCATGAGTGTCTCAAACGTTCTTATCGTAGGCCTTAAAGGTCTCGGAGCGGAGATCGCAAAGAACGTTGTTCTTGCCGGGGTCAAGTCGGTCACGCTTTATGATCCGCAGCCAGTCAAGATTGAAGATCTTTCTTCACAGGTTCGTTACTCGTCTTTAGCCTTTGCGGGATACTTTGCTAAAACTATCAGTTTTTCCTTCGCGAGTCAGATATCGGCACGGGCCGTGCTGCTGCTTCAGCGCCACGGCTGGCGGAGCTTAATTCTTATGTGCCAATCGATGTACTCTCCGGAGAGCTTACTCCTGAAGCAGTAGGCGCCTTCAAAGTCGTCGTGCTTACAGAAACTGCGCTCGATCTGCAGTTAAAGATCAACGATTTCACGCACGACCGTGGTATTTACTTTATCTCTACCGACGTTCGAGGCTTGTTTGGATCCGTGTTTTGTGACTTTGGCAAAGATTTTACCATTGCTGATGCTGATGGAGAGAATCCAGTTACCGGTATTGTGGCAGATATCGAGGATGATGGTCTTGTCAGTGCCAATGATGAGAGCCGACACGGACTTGAAGATGGTGATTATGTCAAATTTTCAGAGGTCAAGGGAATGCCTGACATTAACGACGGACCCACGTTCAAAGTGACTGTAAAGGGACCGTATGCTTTTTCTATTGGTGGTGATGTACAAAAGTATGGAACGTATCAGGGAGGCGGCATCTTTACGCAGGTCAAAATGCCCAAGGTCGTCCAGTTCAAGTCCCTCAGAGACTCTTTAGCCTCTCCTGAGTTTTTGTATTCCGATTTTGCCAAGTTTGATCGGCCGCCACAATTGCATGTTGGTTTTCAAGCTTTACACGCGTTCGCAGCGGGGAATAACGGGTTTTTACCGCGGCCCCGAAACGAGGAAGACGCTCAAGCCGTGTTGGCTTTTGCCAAGGGCATTGCCGAAAACTCAAATAATTTGGTGGAGCAATTAGACGAGAAACTGATCAAGGAAATAAGCTTTCAAGCACGGGGTGATTTGAGTCCTATGGTAGCAGTCTACGGCGGTCTGGTGGCACAAGAAGTTCTTAAATCTGTATCGGCCAAGTTTACACCTGTGATGCAGTACTTGTACTTTGATTCTCTAGAGTCACTACCAAGCAATGTGCTGACCTTGACCGAAGAATCATGCCAGCCGATTGGATCTCGTTACGATGGTCAAATAGCAGTCTTTGGAAAGGAATTCCAAGAGCGTATCTCAAACATTCGACAGTTTCTCGTTGGAGCCGGTGCCATTGGTTGTGAGATGCTAAAGAATTGGGCTATGATGGGGCTTTCCAGTGGACCTAAAGGTGCCATATTTGTCACAGACATGGATTCAATTGAGAAAAGTAATCTTAATCGCCAGTTTCTTTTCCGCCCAGCTGATGTTGGTCAATTGAAAAGTGAAACAGCAGCTAGAAAAGTTATTGAAATGAACCCGGCGCTCACAGGCCACATCAAATCGTTCCAGGAGAAGGTTGGCCCAGAGACAGAGGAGTTGTTTGACGACGATTTCTTTGAAAGTCTGGACGGGGTTACAAATGCACTGGACAATGTTGATGCTAGACAATACGTTGATCGTCGCTGTGTCTTTTTCCGTAAGCCATTATTGGACTCTGGAACCCTTGGTACAAAGGGAAACACGCAAGTGGTTTACCCTGGGCTGACCGAATCTTACAGCTCGAGTCAAGATCCCCCAGAAAAATCCTTCCCCATTTGCACGTTGAAGAATTTTCCCAATCAAATTGAGCATACTATTGCTTGGGCCCGTGACCTGTTTGAAGGATCTTTCAAGCAGCCCGTTGACAATGTCAACTTGTACCTCTCCCAACCAAATTTTCTTGAGAGCACATTGAAAACAGCAGGCAACCAGAAAGAAATTTTGGAGAATATTAATTCGTTCCTGGTCAAAGACAAGCCTTTGACGTACGAGGAATGCATAATTTGGGCTCGTAAAGAGTTTGAAAAGTTCTTCAACAACAACATTAAACAGCTTCTTTTCAATTTCCCCAAGGATGCGGTAACGTCATCAGGAACACCATTTTGGTCGGGACCCAAACGCGCTCCGGAAGCTCTTGTATTCGATCCAAAAAACCCTCTTCATTTAGATTTCATCATTGCTGCTGCTAAGCTTCACGCTTTCAACTATGGCTTAAAGAGCGACGCTGACAGGGATACGTATATCAAGGTGCTCAATAGTATTAGTCTGCCTCAATTCTCCCCGCAATCCGGTGTCAAAATTCAAGCAAATGAAAATGAAGAAGACCCAAATGCAAACGCACCCACTGACACGGATGAAGTTCAGCACTTAGCGGAAAGTTTGCCGTCACCGAGCACGTTTGCTGGTCTTCGGTTACAGCCGGTGGAATTTGAAAAAGATGATGATAGCAATTATCATATTGCGTTCATTACAGCCGCTTCAAATCTTCGTGCAAGCAATTACGGTATCAAGCCGGCCACGCGCCATCAAACCAAATTCATTGCTGGAAAAATCATCCCGGCCATTGCTACAACGACTGCATTAGTCACCGGTTTAGTGTGCTTGGAATTATATAAAATCATAGATGAAAAGAAGAGCTTGGAGGCGTACAAGAATGGCTTTATCAATCTGGCTCTGCCCTTTTTCGGGTTTTCTGAGCCGATTGCTTCGCCAAAGATCACATTCAACAATCGTGAAATGGACAAAATTTGGGATCGCTTTGATATTTATGGCGATATTACGCTGAAGCAGCTTATTGAACATTTCCAGCAGGAACAAGGCTTGGAGATTACAATGCTCAGCTCGGGAGTATCACTATTGTATGCCAGCTTCTTCCCACCAAGCAAGCTTAAGGATCGATACGGTCTCAAGATATCCGAGTTAGTGTCCACCGTTTCCAAGAAATCAGTTTCGCCGAAAGCCAAGACGATTGTGCTAGAAATATGTGCTGACGATGAGACTGGCGAAGACGTAGAAGTTCCATACGTCTGTGTTCATCTGAAGAAATAGATGCAGACAGATTTTTTGGGTCACGATAATTGATCAACAATCTTAATCTAGCTTTTTTAATACAAATAAATGGAGTTTAGTGAATCGTCTAGTTGGTGTAGTATTTGTTACAAATCTTGTTTGCTATAATATTGTTTGCGATAACATTGTTTGCTATAATCTTGTTTGTTATAAATGATATTGTTATGAATCTAGCAATGTCACACTGTTGATCAAGTCCAGCATTGGCGTTAGGATTGCGACAAGGTTAGCTGTGATACACAGCCAAGGGTTTCAGCGGCGGCTATATGAATGAAATAAATGGGTAGCAAATACGCGGTACTAACCAATTTCCTTAACCCTAACTAGCCCGCCCTGTAGTAAGCGAACCTACAGTAAGCTAGCCTATAGTAAGCTAGCCTATAGTAGACAGAAGACATAACCCTCTAAAAGCTCTATACTATTCCTTCTGGCAACCTCTCTCGCCACTCTCCCCGCTTTTCGTATTACTCTCCTCTCCGCCTTTTAACCACATTCAGACTAAAGTTACAATTGCAATTCCTTTAAATAATAGTACTCTTCCTTGCCAAACGTCGTTAGACGCTTTTAATTAAAAAAAAAAAAAAAGTTATGCCAAACTGCAGAGTATCCGTACTCCAACGCTTATTAATCGATTACTTTGCAGGCAAATGACAGCTGCTGACTCAAAATCGCTCTAATCTGACGCAGCGGTAGTATGACGTGTATAAATAAATAGATAAATCAATGTTGGCCCCACTGATTCGTCGGCCGAGTGCGTATCAGCTGCTGTGTGCCCTTTCCCGCGGGACAGCACGTGCCGCCAGTGTAAAAGCGATGGGTATCTTTGATTGGTCGTCAAAGGAAGAAGGTGGCCGGTTTGTACGGCAGCAATCGCAGTTTCGCGATTGGGTTGAGCCACAGAGTAGCGACAAGGCGGTTAAATTCGCAGCTGAACGGGACAGGTACCGTCTCTATGTCAGTCTAGCGTGTCCTTGGGCGCACCGGACGCTTATTGTGCGTGAGCTTAAAGGTCTACAGGACATAATCCCCGTAACTGTCGTACACTGGGAAATGCTGGAGAATGGTAATTGGCGCAATCGTCTTGTGCGTTTCTAACCCATTTAGGCTGGCGATTTTCTACGCCGGAAGAGTGCCCGGGAACGACACCGGACCCACTGGGTCAGACTTTTATTCGCGAACTCTACTTGCGCGCGGATCCAAAGTACAGTGCTCGTTTCACCGTCCCCGTACTTTGGGACGCAAGGGAGAATACTATCGTAAACAACGAAAGCAGGTACGTGAAGAAGAGGAGAAAAAAGTGAAATAAAATGAAAAGCGAAAAGTGATATAAAATTGAATGAAGAGCGAAAAGCGATATAAAATGAATAAATTGCACATTATTGCAAAACTCACAGACTAGTGAAATTATTCGAATGTTCAATACCGCGTTTAATGAAATAATTGACCCTCAATACCGAGATGTAACATTCTATCCCCAAAGTTTGCAGTCTGAAATCGATGATCTCAATTCATGGGTCTACGATAAGATTAATAACGGCGTGTACAAGAGCGGGTTTGCGTCTACGCAAGAAGCGTATGAGGAAAACGTGTTTCCTCTATTTGAGGCGCTCGATAAGGTTGAGACAGTTTTAGCCGGCTCTGAGAGCGGGTTTCTCGTGGGTGGGAGACTGACGGAGGCGGATATCCGATTGTATACGACCATCGTTCGGTTTGACCCTGTCTACGTTCAGCATTTCAAGTGCAATATACGCATGATTCGTGATGGGTATCCCCACATTCACAATTGGGTCAGGCGACTCTACTGGCAAAACGCGGCTTTCAAGGACACCACTAATTTCGAGCACATCAAGAAGCATTACACGAAGAGCCATCGCCAAATCAACCCTTTTGCCATTACACCAGTCGGGCCGCTGCCAGACATTCTTCCTCTTGATGCGTAGCGAATGAATTGTAGTCGATCGTTTGGCTGGTTGCGTATTTCGGGTTGAGCATTGCCAGTATTTTTGGTCATCGGACGGGTGATTGCCTATAATGCAGTTTGCCAAGTGTGGGAAAAGGGGTTTCATTCATTTTTTTCCAAGAACCATGCCCCTACTTGGTTTTCATGCCCATTCGTGATAGGGAAAATTTCAATTCGAGCTGTAGTTTAATTTTTAATATCAATGCCTTGTTTCGCCAATTCGTACAAATGTCGTGGCTGACAAATATGAAGCTGAGCAATGTTCCGTAGTATTTCCTAGCGCACAGAGGTCGATATGGGTAAGGTAAACGAAGAGATATGAGCTAAACAGACACAAAAGCACTGATGGATAAACGATATTGAACTAGCCCGAGAGCTAAACATATATTTATGCACAATATGGCATATATACTCGTACAAGTCTACTACACACTATTGTTTGCGTAAAAATTTCAGGTAAACAGGGTTATTTGTCTCCTCCTGAACCGGGTAGTTTAATCGTTCAAGGAAAGAAGAGATATCGCCTGCTTCAGCTTTAGGGACCTGCAGACCCACCAGGACCCGCGCCACATCACCTCCTTGATTGCGGTAATGGAACAGTGTAATATTCCAGTCGCTGGCAATACTGTGCAAGAACTTATCCAGCGCATTTGGCCGTTCCGGAAACTCAAAGGAAAAGAGTCGCTCTTCTGGTACGTAAGCCTTCCCCCCAATCATATAGCGCGCATGCGATTTTGCAAGTTCGTTGTCACTAATATCTTCAGCATGAAAGCCCTCAATTGCATTAATGTTCCCTAGAATTTCACGGACTTCAGCATGAATATCGGTCACGTTAAAAGACATAAAAATAGTAGCCTCTGATCCCGGTGAAGTTCGGTAAGAAAATTCTGTAACCTGGCGAGGACTAATAAGGCTTTGTAGTTGCAAAAACGTGCCCGGCCGATCGGGTATTGTGACGTAGAAAAATACTTCCCTGGCCAACCCTAAATTGGCCCTTTCTGCGACAAATCTGAGCCTATCAAAGTTCATATTAGCTCCAGAAACCACTGCACAAAAATGACGATTGCTATTGCCTCCAGGCGGATATTTGTCGGCGTTTTCGGCCAAATACTTTTTCATTCCTGCAACTGCCAGAGCACCAGCTGGCTCACTGATGCTACGCGTCTCTTCAAAGACGTCCTTGATAGCAGCACAGATTTCATCTGTTGTTACCCGAACAACATCGTCCACCACCTGCCGTCGAAGACGGAACGGCTCTTCACCAATCTGACGGACAGCAGCTCCATCAGCAAAGAGACCAACTTCTTTTAATAGCGAACGGTCCCCAGAATGCCATGCACGATAATAAGCATCTGCTTCATAAGACTCGCAAACAATGACTTTAACATGGGGAGCGATGCGCTTGATATAAGCACCAATGCCCGTCACAAGGCCTCCTCCACCAGCACAGCAAAAAATGGCAGAGAGCCGTTTGATATCCGTTTGACGAACTATCTCCATGGCTACAGTACCCTGGCCGGCAATAACATATGGATCATCGTACGGTGGAATATTCGTAAGTCCATACTTTTCGCAGAGCCGAGCTGCCTCGCGCTTTGCATCGTCAAAGTCTTCGCCGAAAAGAACGACTTTGGCTCCCATGCGGGATACATTGATATGCTTGATAGACGGAGTGCCTTTAGGCATTACAATAGTAGCCGGGATGTTTAGCGTTTTAGCAGAATATGCTACTCCTTGAGCATGATTCCCTTAAAATTAATAATGCTTAATTTAATAGACGTAGACTTTAATAAAATTTATTGTTCATACCTGCGCTACACGCAATAACTCCCCGCCACTTTTCTTCGTCTGTAAGATTTGCCATTCGATTGTAAGCTCCACGTAATTTGAAGGAAAAAACTGGAGTCAAATCTTCCCGTTTTAAAAGAATCTGGTGGCCTAACCGATCGCTCAAGCTTATTGCTGATTCTAACGGCGTTTCATGCAAAACGTCATAGACACGTGCAGTAAGGATCATGCGCATATAATCGGCAGTACCGTCGGGCAATAACAAGTCTGATGGAAGCGATGAGCGCGACTGCGTTTTGTCTTCAGCGCCAATAGTCGCAGCACTCACATTGTTCTCCGTAATTCCTGTTATATGCGGGCCAGTGACATTATTGTCGGTCATTCTTGCCACCACTGGTAAAGGCCGGCCGGCTGTTTCAATAACTCCTTGTAATGTCTGGATGCTTGATCAGTTGTTGTCTAAGAGAAAGTCAAAAAGGTCAAAGGGTTTTTATCTATCTTTTTTTGCAATTCGTATTTTGAAACAATACCTTTGCCAAACCTGCGTGTTTGATGAGTCTTGGATAACAGCGAATCAATTTCGATATATTATTTTTTTTTGCGCAAGCGTCCAAAGAAATATTTGGGAAACAATATTCGCACTTGCCTATGAGAGCCGCGCTAGTAAAGTATTTAACTAAGCCCTAACTAACCCTATTTCTATGTAAATTAGGAAAGTAGCCTGCGAATTGTATTCCAAGGTGCCATACCACTTATTACTCCTCTAGATTTTATAGAATAAAGGAACAGTCTAAAAATTTTTATCCAAACACGAGCCATAATCAAACACCTGCTTTAGAATTCAGCTGCTTTCTAGGAAAGCAGCCTCAGCTCTAAGGTAAACCTCTTTCAAGATATTGAAGCAGTACTACAAATTGAGCTTGGGCAAAGCCGGTTGATGATTGTTCCCTCTGAGGACGCAATGCGGACATTTTTTAATGCTTAATGGAATTCTTCGTTTCTGACCGCTTCGCTCACGCTCAATTAGTTGTCTGTCAATTTGAAAATGATTGGAATTTTTTTGCTTACATCATCAGGCAGGATGTGGATTGTTGGCTCAAATAATTTGATGGTAAGCTTTTTTGCGCCTCAATTCAGCCCGAGGATTATACTTTTCCATCTTGTCACGGTGATCACCTGAGCCTTACGACAAACATGCATCACCAAATGAGGGCCTTCTGTCTTGAATTCTATACTAAAATATACGGCTAACTCATCAGCATCTGCAGCGACTGAGCAATCGTTTCACTATTTAATATCCGGGTTTAATTGGGTAAGTTTGGAAAAGAAAAAATTAAAATTAAACCACAAAACAATATAACCCACCAAAGGCCGTTGATGATAATTTACTATTCAGTTCTGCTTCTGAGCCCAATCTGAAGACACCAAATTACCAATAGAAACTCAAAATTTGTCTGAGGCCCAACAAGTGTTATTTGTTTTTTTTGGCATTTCTTTTGCTAACATTGTATAGTATGTCTCACTGAGAAACTGCGCAGCAACTGCCCAGAGCACCGGGTGAAGATGATGATAACTAGCTAATCCATTCTACGACTCATACCGCAATTTCGTAGGCATGTCTGCTAGGCGTTGGCTTGGCCATCATTGGTTGGGTTTCTAGGGAAACGGTTGTTGTCTGCTGTCGAATAAAGCATCATTTTTATTCTTTTAAAAATGTTGCTCGAAATACGGCATATGGCAATTCGGAATACCTGGCTAACCCTTGCTATTTTGGTGTAATGGCCGCTTTGCATGGCTGCTTTGCGTGCGGATAGTGCTCCTTGTGCGAGAACTCTTACTGGTATTCAGGCAAGGGCTGACCGTACATGTTGGGACTTGAGAAAGATTTAAGCTAAGGCTACTGATTCTCATCTTTAACAGCAGTTTGCTACCGGCTTTTCCTGTCAGTGTTGGAAGAAGGCATGCTAACAAGACAGGATAATATAGGAATTTGAGATTTAGTCTAGAACAAAAATTTGATGGCAATCTATATATACATTTCCATTTAACCCTTCAGCCTTTTAACGTTTTTACGAGGCAGTAAAGAACTTCATTCCTGATATCTCGCCGTCGCTGCTTTTAATAAATTGAGCTATCCCCCGGCGCACTAAAATTTGCACAGCTCGTTTAAGTATAAGTGGGTCAAGTTGATACAGTTCCGTTCCCAACACTGTATCACCTTCCGTTAACTCATATAGAGTAAATACCGTATTGTTCTGGCCAGTTTCGGTTGCCTGGAATACAATTAGACAGAGAAGACAAGAAAGGCCCATACGAAGTGTGCGATTTTATCGGCCCATTCAGCTGCCTTGTGCCAAAATACAAGCAATGAGCTTTTCTGTGCGGGATCGATCCATTCAAGTGTGCCTTCGGCGACCATTGACGCTACAATCTCCATGAAAACGTCATACTTGAGTTTTCCTGTTTCTCAGCACTTGTTAAACCCCCAAATGATAAAAACAAATAAAATAGAACGAGAGACGAAAATCAAACATTTGCTAAAGCTCAAAAATGGTGGTTGAAAAGACTGGTATACGCTGTATTTCTGTGTTTGCAAACGGAGGATTATCCACTACATCGTAGGCAGTGGTAATCTGAAATTGGCGATGATGTTGGCAATATGCCAAAATCAAGTTCTTCCAAGCGTCTAATTGCGTCTCCCATGTTTGTGGTGCTATTTGCCGAGTGAAAAAGGGCGGAAAGGAGTATATTGCCGGATAAATAAACGGCTCTGCCATTAGCTTATTTCCAAATCGTCAGCATTGGCATTGACGCATTGGCATGGCAATTATTATTTTATTATATTTAAATTATTATTTGACTATTGTTTAATTATTAATTATTAAATATTACGAGAATAATGCCAATTTGGTATATGGTATATTCAGTATTTATTATTTGCTGCGAGTACTCTATGTTTTCTACGCATTAGTGTCCCACAAAAAAACAAAAGCTTATAAAATACACCATTTCTCGCGAATGCCAACTTATGGCGCAAAACGATACGGAACTGGACTCTTTGTCAACCCGCTTTGCTGATCTTATTACTACAGATGACGAGGTTTACGAAACTGAATTGCTGCGCAACCCGTATTCCGTTAGAACATGGGCCCAGTACCTAAAACAAAAGGCAACGGCGCCAGTAGCTGAACAGTCATTATTGTACGAGCGCGCCTGCAAACTTTTGCCTAGAAGTATGGTGGTGCTTTTTTTTCTTCTCTTTTCTTTTCTTTCTTTTATTTTTTGCTTGGATTGATCGTTTTTTCATTCATAATCGTCCTCTTGAATTGTTGCGATTGCCTTGGAAATACTAAAAGATCACAGGTTATAAGTTATGGAAAGCATACCTTGATCTGAGGGTCGCGCATCTCGATCACGTCAATCCAGCTAAATTTGAAATGGATTTTGATCTTGTCAATGCATGCTTTGAGCGTGCGCTTGTGACTCTGAATAAAATGCCTAAAATTTGGATAGCGTACCTCCGCTTTCTATCAAAGCAATGCAAAGTGACCGATACTCGGCGAGCGTTTGACCGTGCTTTACAGGCTCTGCCAATAACGCAGCATGACCGTATATGGACGCTTTATCAGTCTTGGGCGCGGATTATCGGTGGTGAAACTGTCCACAACGTATGGAGGAGGTACATTATGTTTGAGCCGGCTCAAATTGAGACTTGCATTAGTATCTTTGTGGAGCAGGAAATATATAATGACGCCGCACAATTATATTTAAAAATTTTGAATGATCCAAATTATTCTAGCATAGAAGGCCATTCACATTATCAACTGTGGTCTAGTCTATGTGATTTGCTTGTAAAGCAGCCTCGTCGAATAAAAGGTATCGACACTGACCGAGTTATTCGGAGTGGAATCAAACAATTTTCCGATCAAGCGGGGAAGCTTTGGGTCAACCTTGCCATGTATTATGTGAATATTCATGATTTTGATGGAGCTAGGGACGTTTTTGAAGAAGGAATTGCCTCTGTAATGACAGTGCGCGATTTTACACAAATTTTTGATGCCTTTGTAGAATTTGAAGAGCAAATGATTTCCTTGAAAATGGAGGAAATTGGAAATTTGTCGGGTCGTGATGATGGAGAGACGGCCAATTCTGAGCTCGAGCTGATGATGATGCGCTTTGAGGCGCTTATGGATCGTCGACCCTTCTTGGTAAATGATGTTTTGCTGCGGCAAAACCCGCATAATGTGATTGAGTGGCAAAAGCGAGTGGGATTATGGGGAGACAGCAAGGTACAGGTCGTTGCAACATACTCTGAAGCATTGGCTAAAATTGATCCAAAGCAGGCTAGTGGGCCCTTGGAACAATTGTGGCTTAATTTTGCCCGATTTTACGATTCACAAGGCAATTTGAAACAAGCGAGAGTAATATTAGAAAAAGCGACAAATGTTCCGTACAAAACTGTTCAGGAACTTGCCGACGTATACTGCGCCTGGGCAGAGCTAGAATTGAATCACGATAACTTTGACATGGCAAAGAAAATAATGGAGCGAGCTACACAGGCTCCAAGGCAGTCAAAGGTCAATTATTTTGATGATTCTTTCACTCCTCAGGAACGTCTGCATAAATCAAGCAAAGTCTGGATGTTTTATGTAGATTTAGAGGAAAGCGTGGGCACAGTGGAATCCACGCGCAAAGTCTATGACAGACTATTTGAGCTACGAATAGCTACACCGCAAACGGTCGTAAACTACGCAAATTTCCTCGAAGAACACAAGTATTTTGAAGACAGTTTCAAGGTAAATTTTGTTTTATACTATAAGTGTTTGAGCTAATGAGTCTGCAGATATACGAGCGCGGTGTTTCGTTTTTTACGTATCCCGTGGCGTTTGAAATTTGGAATTTGTACTTGACCAAATTCATTGAGCGTTATGTAAGCCATTTACAAAAGAACTCTAGAAAAGCAAAACATTGATAATTTGAATGAATATGAAAATGAAAATCAAATCAAATCAAATCAAAAAATTTTTTTTTCTTATTTTTTAGTTTTTCTCAGCTTCTTTTTTCAATCTAATTCAATTTTGTTCATAATTTAATTTAAAAAGACCAGAAACAAATACTAATTTTCCTAGGGAGGAACCCAAATGGAAAGGCTACGTGATCTCTTTGAGCAAGCACTGCGAGAATGCCCATCTCAATTTCAGAAATCGATATATCTTCTTTACATTGATATGGAGGAGAAACATGGTTTGATTAGACACGTTATGCAGTTGTTTGAGCGAGCTGTTCAATCTGTTGCTATAACACAGCGAAAATCTTTATATGAAATATATGCAACAAAAGTCACCAAAGCTTACGGAGTTCATGCTTCACAAGAAATATATGAGAAAGCAATCAACGTACTACCGGAGGATGACACGCGCGAGCTTTGTCTCACATTTGCTGGATTGGAGACGCGTCTGAGAGAAATTGAAAGAGCCCGGGCCGTTTATGCCTTTGGAAGTCAGTTTGCGGATCCCAGAATTCATGCCCGGTACTGGGAGATTTGGCATGACTTTGAAGTCCGCCATGGTAATGAGGACATGTTTAAAGAAATGCTTCGGATACGGCGATCAGTGGAAGCCAAATACAGTACTGAAGCTGGCTATATTGCCTCACACTCAGTTAAAGGCTCTCAGCCGTCTTTATCAAACAACGAAGATGAATTGTTAGGCGAAGGTAATGCAATGGAGGCTATTGAACGTCAGGCTAACAATGCGCCGCGAGGGTTTGTTGCAAGTTCCACCTCAATAGCCCAGGAGCAAAAACCCGGAGGACCACGGGACCAAAGCGAGGGGGAAGAAAATGGAGAAACAGCGGCTCTAAACCCGGACGCTATTGATATAGAAGATGATATTTGAACAATTGTTCACAACACAAATACCCATTCTCTGTACGTAGTATAATAATTATAAAATTGAAAATAATCAATTGTTGCAATATACTTTACTTTTTATCTCCAACTCTCAGTCTTAGAATATATACAGGTTTGCTTTGCACACAGTCCCCCGTTGATGCTAAAACAGAGTCAGCAAAATCGCTCGTGATGAAAATTGACGCGTTATTCCGCATTCATTGCCTGCCTGTAAACAGTTCTCGAAGTTCATTAGACACTTCTGGGAGATACTGCTCGAGTCGATGGATAGTATCCTCACTGAGTAGGTAGCCAGAGAGCGATTTGCGATGCTCTAATCTATCGTCATCCGCAACCGCATTATCTCGTTGTGACTCGTCAACCTGTGCCTTAGACTCGGCTTCCTGTTTCCTTTCAGGCTCGAAGTCAGACTTCTTTTCCGCAGAGGATTTCATCACAAGTACAACATTTTTAATTGACTCTGTAGCTGCTTCCACAATCTGCGGCTTTCGATTCGTCGTAGCAAGCATTTCTATTACTTTATTTATCAGCTCGGACCACACTGTCTCTGACGCAGCGATCGAGTTGGGGTATTCAAATGAATAATGCAAGAACACTTTGCACATAAGGCTAATCGTTTGAGCCTCTGCATCCAAAGCTCCTTTAGGGTCTACACGGAACAACTGGCTTTTGTTTATGGCGCCGGCAATAGGGAATAAGATTTGCTCAAAGACAAACGGTTCAGCTGCATGCTCTGGCGGATACTTGTAGATACCGGCAAGTAACCTTTGCAGGTACTGGAACGCGTTTTGGCGCACGACACGAGAATTACTGCAGCAATTCTCGGCCAAATTCCGTAAAACAGGCTCATAAAATTGGGACCATTCTGTAATTTTGTTAGCGTCTCACAATCATAGAAGGAGCCTTTACCAATTTTGCTGTCAGCTATATTAAAGTTTGTAATCGCTTCAGCAAGAAGAAACAGTTTCGCAAGCGCATCCGGTCCGAGGTAAACATATTCGTCCCTGATAAAGTTAGATTGGTAATTAGACTGCTATTGACATACCGTAAAAGTGCTTTTCCCCGGTTCTTTCTTTCATAATTAAACCTGGAGGCTATATGTTTCGAGTCCTCTTTGGCAATTGCGGTGAACATATTGGCCAAGGGCAAAAAGTTTTCTTTGGTCAAATGATTCTCCAATATTTTTGAAGCGATTTCTAGGACTTGCCGCTTTGACTTTGCGTTTCTGGACAGTTTTGAAAGAATAACGTACAAGGCATCATGATTCACAAAGATTTCTTCAACACCACCGCTGAGACACGTGGCGAGACCCTCGACAATGGAAAATGCCTGGCTCAAGAGTGCTTCATCAGAGAGACGATCGATTGCCAAAAGTACCTTTTTCTTGTCTACAATACCAGACAGACCAAAGTCCATTTCTCCGCGAACAATTCGCAGCAAATAAACACAGTTTCGACTGGCTTTTATTTCATCCGACGAGTTTGAGCTTGCGAGTATTAATGATCCGATGATAGGACCATTTGCTCTGAGAGATTTTTCGTCACGCAAAGACAGTGCAAGAGCGATTTCAGTTTTCCATAGGTTAATTGCCCGAAGAGACTCCTCACGGTAGTTTGGCTGCTTTCTCCTGCCACTGTGGCCTTCGGCATCTGCACCACCAGTCTCCGTACGATGACCCGTCTCGTGAACTGCTGTATTATTTTCCAGTACGGATGATGATGATGATGATGATGCCTTTAACGCTTTAACTTCGTCGCTGAGTAGGGCACCCAGCAAAACATCCGTATTCACCTGGTTCAGCTTTAGAACATTGGTAAAAAGATGTTCAATTTGACACGAAGCAATGCAATCGATCGTGCACATTGTACTTTCAATCTCCTCGTCTGAAGGCATTTGTTGATCATCGTTGTAATTAGCTAAATAAGAAGAAAGGGCGGAAAGCAGTCCGCTATCAGACGCGGATGAGTCCATGTCCTTCTTTGTATAATGTCCGCTTGGGGGTAGTGGTAGAGGTTCCAGATCTATAAACTGATGAAGAGGTGATATCGTTGCTGGGAGCAGTCTATTCACCAGCAACATCTTCAAGATTCCTAAAATTTGGCGCCAGCCATGGCGAATTATGCCTTCATAGCCCTGTGATATACGGAAAAGTACGACGGCTGCGAGTTGAGATTTGAAACTGCGCCCAAATCTAACAGACAGAGAGCTGACCGTAAAGACTTGGCTTCCACTCTCGACTGTAGTATTGGGCGCTGTATTCAAATACGTGTCGTTTGTTAAACTAGTCATCTTGGACAAACATAGAATAATATGGTCGACCACTTCGTGTAACCCATAAGCCTTTGCGATCTCTGCACATTGATTAAACGCGTTTATCACTCTGGAAAACACAGCATCATCCGTGGCAGTCGAAAACACATAGGCGAATGTTGTGATGACTGGCTTCCACGTTGCTTGAAACATCATCTCGTCGTACAAATTAGTATTGCAGACAATAAGGCCTGGTGAAGATGCAACTTTAAGCATTAGCTCCCTCCACGCCATATCAAAGCTCGCTTCAGTATCGTGTTCTTCCGCAATGATGATTTCTTCCCGTTTTATTGCCTCGAAAATTTCAAGTAAATATTCGGCAGAGAAATCTTTCTTATTATTCAAGCCACGAAGGTTGTTTTTGAACTGTTCAAAATTCATTCTTCTACGAACATTAGGACTGTGCAAATCAGTGTTGAGCATAATCACCGCATAAGCGAGAACAAATACGCTGTCAGCGTTCGCAACGAAGTCGTTTTCGCCCTCGTCATAATGAGCAGCAAAGCACTCCATCACTCGCTCAATCTGCTGTGATTCACCAGGAAGACGGAATGATTGCATCAACTCGCGCAGCGCTTGATCAACACGCATCCCCGAGAAATCAAAAAGCTGAATGAATTCGTAGAGTAGAGCTTTGTTTGACGGCTTCGCTAAATATTCGCCGAGCAGCTTTTTATTAAATCGTGAAGTGCTTCGTATAAATTGAGCAAGAGAGCGAGGGCTGGCTTCGCTGTCAATCAATTTCACATCTTTCATATACTGCACAGCCTTTTCCGGACTCTCGTTGAAAAGTGATGTGGCTTTTATGACAATTTGCTTTTTCTTGATCTGAGCCGTCAGCGTACTTGGGTCAGGGAACGATTTATTTTCGTATGTTTTTCCCACTCGAGCATGTATTGATTTGACGTAAGCCAGTAAAGCCTCGAGGCACAAAGGCGGGACGTTTGGAGTTGACCAAAGCGCAGCATCGACATATGCATTTCTCCCTAATATTCCAATGACGTCCTCACAAAGATTTTCCATGTTTGATTCACAATCGTAATTGACGAAAAGCTCAACCATAAACGAGGGGATCCTTATGAGTCCACTGATGCATTCAATCATAGACTCACGACTTTCCGGTGATCGAAGCGATACAGAGCCCTCCAGTCCCATTCTTTGACGATCCTTCACGGGGACGGGAGTAGTATTTCCCCCGGTGAGCTCTTTTAGTTTAGGTTTTGTAGGAACACCCTCGTAATATAATGGATCAACATTCACATCCACGAATCCATCGGATTTTGGGTACAGGCAGGATGCAAGGTAGGAGAGGAACAGCTCCTGCTGAAACTTTAAAAATGGCCTCAAAGTATACAGCAGAGTCATTGTCGCCCGTAAAGAATTGCTCAGTATTGTCACATTGTCTGACCTGACTAATTGAAACAGATATCTGCAAAGGTCATCGACAGCTAAGCCTCTGAGTACAGCATGATGGCCAATCTCTGTGCCGGCAACTTCGAACGCCACGTCAAGAATTTTCAAGGCCATTATACGCATTGTATCCGTTTGTTGGATATTGTGAGTGTCAAGAAGGGATATTAAAACCCGCAAAAGCTCGCGAATCGAGCCTAGTCCGTAGGGCTCGATCGCTTGTTCATCCGAATCAATGTTAGAAGGGGAAATCTGATCAGAGGACCCCTCCTCGTCTGGCTCTGCCCCATTGGTTGGAACTGCTTCCGCGGGTAACGCTGTTTCCTCCGTCGTCGATTCGATGGTTTCCTCGGTAGTCGCTGGTCTGCTTTGAATTATACTTTCTTCCGTAACGTGAACATTAAGCGAGTTTGTAATTTCCAATTGTTCATCGCGAACAACCTCAATCTCCTTGAGCCTTTCAAAGATTGTTTGAACCATCTTTACCATTGATATTTCTGCAGAGCGTCGAAGTAACTCAGAAAGCCGTAGCTGGCAGCACATGGACAGGCCCGTTTCCATCATCTCACAAACAGACTCATCACTGAGCATTTTTCCTCCAACACCAGTGATCATTTCCTCCATTACTTTCAAGATCTTTAGCAATACAACTTCGTCCTGAGCTGAATCGGATGCCTCGAACCGGCAGTGGGTTATTGCAGAAGAAAGCAATTTCATAGCAAGAGGAAGTCGTAGAGATCGCTCGTTGATAATTCCGTACGAGAAAAATTTGCTGATAGCATTGAGAGAAAGTGACGTGATTGACCCCGTCACAGATGATGATTTTATCACCGACAAGAACGGATGTAGCAGTCTGTGCGTATCAAATGTGGCAATGTCTAAAGCTGAGTCAATAAAGACGAGCCAATTAATTAATTTTGAAATAAATGATTACCTTCCACATCACTGATTTCAGCTCGCAGTTTTGTAAAGTCTGACATTAGAGGATTCTCCTATAAGGCAATTAGCATTCAGCAAAGAAACAAACCTTAGTGCAGTCGGGACAAAATGAACAGCATTAGAATAAGGAAAAAAAATTACCACTGATCGAGATGATGTTGACCGTAGACCCCATTTGCTGGCGAAATTTTCCTCTGCATCACCCGCTGCATCAGGAGCAGAAATGGCACCGCCGAGTATGGCGGCGACTCCGCTCGAAGCCCATCGTGAATGTTTGCGAAGTGACGCGATTATGATAATGATCTCGTTCACTACCAGCGACGTGGGCGCAATAGAACAAATTGGCTGACTTGTGCCATGTTCCATTCCGTGAGTGGCGTCGTAAAGGTCTCGCTCGAATGCTCCGCTACGACCTATACATACGTCTACACGCGAACGTCTGGTGAATATAGCAATAATATGAAGAAAGTCGGTGTTGCACGTACACGTAAATTAGTATAATTGTGCTACGTATTATACGGCGCTCGAATAAAATATGGGTATAAAGGCTATGCTGCCCCGCTCTATAGTCTCAGATAAGTAAAATAACCCTAACTAACCCTATTCCCCGCTCCGCTTGTCAGGTCTGCACGCTGGCGTCAATTTTTGTTTGCTATCTGATCAATGACGGCTAAATTTACACATTTACAGTGTGCAAAGGCTGTGTAAATTATTATAGGGCAGATTACGTCTACATACTCATCAGTTTTGTTTGTCACCATGTTTGGATCACTATTAGGAAATATGATCATACATTGTAAAACTTGTTTCATTTTGCTGAGGACTTCACCTTTCATAATACCGTTTAACTGCTTCTCTTGATACACCAACAATCATCTGTAAGCAAGGTAACGAATGGTGCTGAATATCAAAGTATTTAATCATGAATTGGTGCTCTGAAAAGTGTTGTACATGAATAATTACAACATGAAACCATATCTATTTAGACTGTCTAATCTGTAAGCTCTAGTCGCGCCCTAAAGGGCTCTTCGATTCCACGTGAGTGAGCGCTCCAAGCATAATGTCCCAAAAAGCGTTTGCCTGTAGGTCAATATAGCTGCAACAACTTTTCGTGATTAATTGGAAAAAACAAACAAAAATAAATACATACATCGAGCTCTAGGGCTACATGAACATTAGGAGGCCGACCCGAGTTATGCAGAGTATCCACTGCTGTCCGCCCCACACAGGGACCATGAGTTGTGTCCACATCCACACGGCAAAATTCGCTCTTCAAGCAAAGCGAGGGTGTACAAGCCAAAGCAACTGCACATGGATCATGGACAGGCGGCCCCTCTTTCATATTAAATACAGTAGCGTAGGTATGAGCAAAGTAGGTCATTAGTTCGTATAACAGGCGGCGAAATCGACTCTTTTCCGGTTGAAGACGCTCAAGCACTGATGCATCGGCAACTGCTTGGTGAGTCAGTTCCAATGGCACCATCAGTAGCTTTCCTCTAAGCTCTGGACAGCCCAGAACGACAGCCGCAGCCTCGGGATCAACGAGTATGTTGAACTCGGCTTGTGAAGAATAGTTCCCCACTGTCAGTGCTCCTCCCATAAACACAATACCGCCGATTAAAGATGCCGCAAGGGGAAACGTGCGTAGTAGCAAGGCAATGTTTGTCAGTGGCCCAGTGGCAACAATTGTCATGCCCGGTTTGCGCTGTAGAGCCTCGTACAGAGCCGTTATTGCTGAGCCATCGTCGATCAGACCAGTGGAGGAAGGCAGCAAATCAGTCCCATCGAGTCCACTATCACCATGTATTTCTGGGGCAATGAGCGAGGGCCTCACCAGCGGGTCACAGCTGCCACGATATATTGGAAATATGTTGGACTCGCCAATAGCAGCACGTACGCTAAGCGCGTTACGCGTAGTCGCGTTCAATGGCGCATTGCCATGAACAGTGCTAACACCTACGAGTGGACAGGCACGGTCCGTGGTAGCAAAGCCATAAGCAAGCACTATTGCCATGACATCATCGTGGCCTAGAGATTGTTAGTGCCGGGTCTGGCAGGGCCAATTGGCAGGGCCAGGCGGAAGTGTTTACCGGGATCGCAGTCCTGCAAAGTTAAACATTATTACCTTGGTAGTCTTACCAGCCATATGCTTTGTGCAGGACGCATGCCCATGCTGGACGAATTAGGGGACGACGACTTTGGGGATTATGACAGAGCGATAAACGGTAATTTCTCAAATTTATTGCCGGCTCTGCGGGCAACTACACATCAACATCTAACTGCCTACGAACCCCATTTTTAAGCTTAAGATTCGTTCTGGCGACGCTATAGCAACCATCCGTTGAATTAGACGGTGTTTAGCATTTGGTCGAGTTTACACTGACTCCAAGCCCAGATGATATAATGGTGAAACATTTCACTATTTGCAGATTACAATGTAACTCGAAATATACTGCGAGCATTCAGCAAAGGCCACTGGCACGATGACCACTGCCGGCCAAATCTTGATCTTCAATTCGGTGACACAGCAGACCGATTCGGGAAGCAGGGTTTGTTACATTAGTGCTGCCATTATGCATCGCGAACATTATCGCCCGCGCGCGATTAGGGTTAATTAAGGTTATTATTGGATTTAGGCAACCTAAACCATTCTTTGCCAATGATATTAGAAGATTTCTTGTGGATTATTAAAGTAAGCCGCCTTCGTACCTCGGTCCCGCTGTCTCGGGTTTCGCGATATGGTAACTTTTTCATATACAATAATGTAGGCGTCTCCCAAACGTACGATAAACTTTGCTGTCCGTGTACAGCTTGAATATGTAGTGTAACTGGAAGATTTGCGGTTTTTTGCTCGATAAAATAGGGATAAATAAATAAATAAATAAACAATTAATTAATTATATGTATATATATAAATAATTAAATAAATAAATTAATAGGGTGGCAAGCTGATTAAATTCATTCAACACCCAAACACTATGCCAGGAGCCTTTGTCACGTCATTAGCGGGTGTGCTGGCCTCACAGTTCACCCGCACTGATGTGGGTCACCCGCCTCCCGACCACGAACCACGTCTTGTGCCCTTTATGTCTGACCAGGTGTTGAGTATGATCGTGCCGATTGTCGCGTACTGGGTTTATTCAGTGTTCTACGCCTTTCTTGACATTTATCGCATACCTTTGTTTGAACGGCACCGAATACATACGCCAGAGGAGCTTAAATCGCGGAACAAGGCCTCGTTTTGGCACGTTATAAGGGGCGTCATTCTTCAGCAAGTTATCCAGATTCTTTGCAGCTTGATTCTCTTTTATATCGACGAGCCTCCGCCCCCAGTCGATGCGGTCGCAGGGCTGACCTCATTGAAAAGGAGGATGGGCTATGTGCCTATTCACTATCGTGCCCGCTTGGCACAAGTACTGTACTATGGAGCAGTGCCGGCAATACAAATGGCAATAGCTATTTTCTTGCTTGACACTTGGCAATTCTTTTGGCACCGGTATATGCATCTAAATCGTACCCTGTACCGCCTTATTCACTCTCAGCATCACGAACTTTACGTGCCGTTCGCTTGTGGCGCACTATACAATCATCCGCTGGAGGGGCTTTTGCTCGATACGATTGGCGCGGGCCTTGCTTTCAAGTTGTCTGGCATGTCGCTACGAATGGGAATCTTGTTTTTCGCTTTTAGCACATTCAAGACTGGTAAGTACTGCTTTTTTGCTCGATTTTGTTCTCGAGTTTTATCCTCGATTTTTATTCTCGATTTTTATTCTCGATTTTTATTCTCGAGCACCATCTAATGAAATAGTTGATGACCATTGCGGTTACGTGTTTCCTTGGGATCCGTTTCAGTTCTTTTTCCACAACAACGCGCAATATCACGACATCCATCATCAGTCGTACGGCTTTACAAAGAACTTTTCGCAGCCGTTTTTCACATTTTGTAAGCAGCAAAATAAATACTTATTTGAAGCCTTTTCTAACTTCAAGGGGACGATATCTTGGGGACTAAAATGACGCTTGACCAAACACCGACGGCAAGAAGAAAAGCACGGGAACATTTACAGGCGTTGGAGAAGGAAGGAAAGGTCGATAAGGAACGGGTTGGTAATGTTGTAGAGGATGTTACTCTGGACTACAACACTATTCCCATTACGCCGGCACAAGGGGAAAAGATACGCCAACGGGTATATGGCGATAAGAATTGAATTGAATGAGAAAAATGAATTGATTCATTCTCTTTGTGCCACCATTTAAGACCGATGAGCTATGTACAAACAAATGTTTAATATTCGTCGCGCACACCAAAAGTTTTGCTCGGTTACAACTGCGAAATACAAAACGCATAATACTTCCTTTGCACTCGTTTGTTTTTGGATCAGGGATACATATAATATGGTTGTTTTACAACAGTTTAATTTTTGATACCTAATATTGTATTTATACATTTTATCATCATTGTTCTCGGGACTTGCAAACTCGTTTGCGTACCACACGCTGCCCGTCAAGCGTAGTAATTTCGTAGCAATGACGATAAAGGCTTAATTGATTATGATGACAGAGTTCAAAACACTCATCTGGCCCGTAAAGTCGGTACACTGTCGTATGCAAAATTTAATGTACAAATGCGATGAAAATCGAGTCACGCTCGTCCTGTGCGCGTGTGCCATGTAAATTGTCCGTTTAAAATGTTTGAAAATTGTTCGTCTAAAATGTCCGAGAACCACCGGATCAATCCCGTACTATAACACGCTGTACGTCTGCTGTCCGTGCCGGCGCACTCTGATCTTGTTGTTGACCGTCTGTGCGAGAGTCCTTCCGCTGAGACATCCGCCCGTGTGCGTGGCTTACTAACCGTCCGTCACGATACGCCGGGCAGGGAATGAATGAAGGAAGAGCGACAACTACCACAGCGCCAGCAGCCGTAAGGTAGAATAGCGCTGATGTCAATCGGCCTTTTTGCCGTACCGTTAGACCCGGTGGGAACCGCATTATGCTTCCTCCTCGAGCTGTGTTTGTACCAATACAATCGATCGAAACAGATTGCCTTTGCCTTCCTTTGCTGATTGCAAAAGCAATACTCGACCCTTCAGACTCGACTTTTTAGGTTAGGCTGCGTAAATTTGACTGTAGCACTTTCCGCCTATCCTCTGGTCATATAAGAATATTTACCACAAGTAAGAGTCTATTCAAAGTGACAAATAAACAGTGCAAAGGGTCACGGCCCCCGTGATTATATCAGGATGAAGAGTATAAGTAATGTAAAGAGCTTGATAATTTAATTGGGTTTATAGAGTTTTGCAGTTTTCATTTATTATCCTCTTGCAAATTATAAGCGCAAAAAGTTTAGTAAACTCTCGACGAGTTTCGTACCGCAGAGGCCGTGACGATGGTTATCTTTGATTTTAAGGAATCGAGGCGTCTTTTGCCCCTTCTTTTATTTAGGCTATAATACAAAAAAGCGTACGTTTTAACTAAAAGATCAGGGAGAGTGTCGCCTGGCGTTTAATTGATTATTCTAGACAGTAGTTGCCTTGGAAACTATTCAATATCCAAGCGAGCTATACACCTCCTTAAACTGAGGCATTCTACTGATTGCTCAAGACTTGAACAAGAAACCTCTTTCTATCCTCTGCTCCTCTGCTTCTATTATATACTATACAATGTTCCGGAAATTCTCAAGATAATTGCTGTCGTCGTTTAGTCGCCAAAGTTTTAAGAAATACAGCCAAAAAAGACAAAAGAGCACATACCAAAATTAGACCATACGCCAGGTTACAGACCAGCCCTGCTGCTACAAAGAGCCGATGGCGTTTGGCATACACCGACTCGGGTGAGAATATGAGCGCCAGTGGTCCCACAAAGAACCCCATCAGTACAGCCAGTAAAATTTCGTAATAATTTTCGCGTTCCGCTAGTGAATGTAAGCATGAAAAGCATCCACAAAAAATTCAATTAATATTGAAAAACGAATATCCTACCATCAGAGTCAGCTGCATTTGCTCCAGTGTCAATCCAAGCCTCTTCAGCGGCTCGGTCAGCTGCATCGCTGGCTCCCAGCACTGTTTGTGTGCCAGTCGTCTCCTCATCCGCTCCATCACCGTTCCAACTATCACCCCCACGCATCATGCGAAATTGTGCTCGAAGGCCAGCGATATCCTGATCGGAAAATCCGCTCTCCCGCAACCGATCGAATCCACGTAAAGACGAATTAGGCTGTCTGCGTACATCTTCTGCCGTGGACGCACTGTCGCTAGTTGAGCTTGCTCCGTCAGGTTTTTCTGATATTGTGCAGTGCAGGTACACAGTGTGCCCTGCCATTGTATGCAACCGTGGTATTTGCTCGCTAAGCATAGTGTCGTCCACGAGCAGTTTCCCATTGTATATAAGCCGTAGCTGCTTATTTGCCAGTTCTGCAAGACTACTCGGTCGGCCAGACTGGCCGCACTCGTCTTGCAAAACCTGCACGATTTCCCGTTTCAATTGTGCTACTGTTCGCAGCGCCGGTACCTGCATCGGCAGGTCCTTGAACGTCTGGAACCGAACAATCAAAGAGATTGTGCGTACTTGGGGGCGCTTTGCCACTCCTCCATTTTCTGCCGCTCCACCATTTTCTGCCACTCCTCGACCTTCTACCGCTTTGCCTTTACCTTGTGAGCTTTGGCGAGAAGTAGCGCTCCTACTGTCTCCGCCACGGGAGCGATCGTTTACGCCTTGGTCCTCCATGGCAAACGATACATTGCCCGTACTTGGCCGTTATTTTATCCAGTATTTTAATCGTAGGGCTCTAGTCATACATTATACTGCATGGCAGAGGCAACTAACCCTAACCCTAATTTTATATTTATATTTTTGACTAACCCTAACACTAACAAACGGCACATGTGGCAGGCAGGCAGTGTGGGGTAATGGCGCACCCACGCGCGCCATCTGACTGGAGAAATCAGGTGGCAGTAGTCACCTCGTGTACTGCTGATGGAAGCGTGGCAAATGAGACGGCTTTGCTTTTGTGTCGCTGCCAGGTGCATGCAGTAGTAGTGGCCGATAGTAATAGGACAGGCCTTGCCGCCTTGACGGATCGGTGCCAGGCTGCTAGCAAAGGCAGCACACACGTGTTGCCCGTCGTATGCGATGCATCCTCAGAGAGACAAGTGCTACAATTGCTTTCGTATGTGTTTCCTCGTGGATAAAGCTCACATTAAGACAGGTTCTGGTCAGGTTTGGACGGTTAGACGTGTACATTACAGGTTATTCCAATATGACGCCCGCTGGTTACGCTGCAAGCATCGATGCGTATGTTGCACTTGTTCGCTTTGTTTTGTTTTGTTTTTCATTATTTATTTTTTGGTTTTTGTTTTCAATTTTGAACTTTTATATCTTTTTATTTTTTTTAATTTTTTTAATTTTTATTGATTAACCTCTCTAACTATGCTAGCGCGCTGGCTGCCATTAAACACGCCAGTGCGGCTATGCGTGCGAGCAAGACACTTCCCACCGGCTGCATTATCTTTACTAGTCCCAGTTTAAACGCTGAGTCTATGCCCTGTTTAAGTGCCCGTACTGCTATTCTGTCTATACTGAACGTTTCTGCCTTACGATTGGCCGCTGAGAATATAAGGGTCAACGCTGTGTCATGTGAACCAGCTTCCATGGCCGCGGGAGTACGGCCACTTGAAATGGCGGCGCGTGATGCAGCGAGACGGATTCTGGCAGTAATCAACTCAAAAATTAATGGCAAGCTGTTTGCTGTTCCTTGTTCTCAGAATAATGCCGCATGGATTAATTCGCGGATTTGATTTATGTCTAAATTTGATATTGCCAATCGGCATTATGAATGATTGCTGTCGGTCGTACCTCTTGAATAATTTTAGCGCTCTATCAAAGTTGTATTCCTTTTGGATTAGAACGATAAGCGGACTCGAATTCGGTTTAACATTTATAGATTAACAGCCCTATGTTGAGATTTCGTTTTAATTGTTTTCTTTAACGCACGGAGAAAGGAAAGCGAGACTAAAAAAATCTTTAAATTTAGACTTGAAGTCAAAGAGGTTTGGAAATTGGGCAGTCTTTAATGGACCTTGGCGAAACTTTCCCCTGCTTTGGAGAAACGTCAAAATCGAAAATCTATTGGTCGTTAGTGATGGGATTTGTTCGATACTTACGTCAATAGGCATCCCAAGCGTAGTTGCAGCATTTGGAATGTCCACTACGCCCGCAACATGTCCCTCAACGGGGGCAGCGCTCAACAAAAGATACAGCTGATACCCCGAGTAACCAAAACGTTTAAAGTACTCAATACAATTAAGGCACGATTGGCGGTAAGCAACTGTTGCATCGAGAAAATGCTGTTTCCCGTGTTCGTCGACAGAAATTCCCTCAAACGTAAGATAGCGGGACGGAGAAAACTGAGGCTGAACGGGACCCGGGAAGAAAAAGGGGTTTCGCACAGCCATATCAGAAACGCCGTTCTTGATCACATCAAACTTGATTGTAATTACACCGGCCATCTCAATGGCTCCGCAAAAGCTGATCTCTCCATCGCCTATATAGTGTGTTTAGTTTGAGCAAGGTAACACAAAAATCATGTATGAGTACCTTGAGAAAAATGCAAATCGCCAATAGAAAATTTTGCACCCTCTACATAAACTGGAAGGTAAGATTTACTTCCACGGCCGACGTTTTTGCAGTCAACATTGCCACCATGTTCGCGGGGCGGGATCGTGCGAGCTCCCTCACGATGAATCTTTGCCGCCAAGTCCTTATCGGAGAAATTGAGTGACCCAGCATGTGCGCCTGTGCTCAGTGGAAGCTGGGCTACAGTTTTCCCCACACTCTGTTCCTTTTCTTCGACCAAGCTGGTTTCGCGATCTGTCCATGTTTTAAGCAATTCTTTGGACGGCGCACAGCCCCTAAGGCATTAGCAACGACAAGATTATTCTGTCAATCGTGATTTTGTAGCAGGTTCGTGTATGACACAGGTCGTCAGATACGAAACGATACCAATAAACAATGATTAAACGAGATAAAGCGTACAAGCAATCAAAGTGCAGACTTACATCAAACCTGGATGAATCATTCCGGCAAAACGCACGCCTGGAACATGTCGGGAGGACGCGTACACACCTGCCCCATTAGTATAGATGCCGCAATAACAATCGTACCCTCAAAGTCCCAGATCGCCTTTGCTGCTTGAGGATAGTGATCATCGAGGAACCCTCCTCCATTTTTCTTGTCAAATATTCCTGTAAACCCCCATGGCTGTTCAGGCAGAGGCTGGATTTCAACAATCTCTACGACAAGCACATCGCCAGGCTCACAATTAGCCACGTGAATTGGCCCAGAAAGATAATGAATCCGCGTCAAATCAACGTCACGGAGATCGTCGGCCGAGTCGTTATCACCGATCTGTCCGCCCGTCCAATCAACACATTCAATATTGACTACTTCGCCGGGTTCGACGTGTGCAGCTGCTTCGACTGCCCAATGTCAGCGCCACACGCACTACCGTCTTACCATCAGGGTGCCTATATCATCAGTCACATGACCAACACAATAATCTTACCATCGATTATGAAAGCATTTCTGCTCATACGCCTCTTTGGACAAATCAGCCTTGATCGCTGTTCTAATGGCCATCTCGGACGGATACAATGCGCGAGTGGGACCATTAACGCTCCCCACACTAATATATACTCGTGTTAATTTGCGCTCCTTGACATTTTCCTTATCGGGCAGTCAGTTGCGTCTGATAAGAAAAGTCTCCAATCTTTTGGCGCTACCCCAACTGCCGATACTGCTTTTGACAAGCAGTGTTATGTGCCGCCGTCAGCCTATTATATTCTATAAAACAATTAAATAATAATCTCGCCTATTAATCTCGAATACTATCTAATAATAATTGTGACTTATCGTACAACGTCCATTTCTGCCAGTGAGGAGAATGGGCACGGAGAGTTCAAGGCCACAACTAGTCTTTATGTCTCCTACTACCCGTTTGACGGTTTGGTAGACCTTTTGAGAATACCGTTCTCTTACGCTAACATCCTGCTGTAAAGAGCACCCCGGAATTTTTACGACTATACTGAGCTACAGGGGGGCTAAAGACAGCCGAGCAAGGGTGCAGGATTATTCGCCTGAAAATAAATAGTTTTGTTATTTATAGTAAATGTATACAATGATATCAACTCGTACCCATTAGGAATATCAGTGCCCGCCTTTTGCACTGTTTCCCATCAAACCAAGAACAGTTTTCCTACACCTTTCTACTGGCCATAGATGCAAAATCGGAGGGCATCAGTAGGAGTAAAGGTATGCAAATAATTAAAAAAAAAAAAAAAAAAAAAAAAAAAAAAAAAAAAAAGAAAAACCTGTTGCCAAAATCAAATCGCCCCACTCATGGACGCTACTTCTTCGGCAAGAGAGAAGAGTTGCTGTCCTCCCGCATCATCTCTGGGACCTGAGGGATGGCCAAATCTTCCACAAACTTTGAGCTCCTTCGGTGGTCAGGCTGTGGTTCGTCAAAGACAGTATCAAAGGGATTGACATTTTCTTGCCCGTGATGCTCAGTGTCCTTGTACGCTTCAACGTCCGTTTCGGAGATAAATGAGGAATCGTCTCGAGCTACAACGACGTTTTTGACGTCTTTGGTTGAAGCAATTGTGTATCCATCAAAATTAGACTGGCCTTTACTTTTTCCATCATAGCACTGGGCCTCTAGGCTTGCACTGTCATCGCTTTTACTGCTCTCAATGTCAGCCATTGTGATTCCACGTTCACTAGCGCCATCTGATAATTGTCCATCAGGGGTTATCTTTCCCAAAACACTCCGCCTTCTACGGCGAGCTAATTGCAAAACCATGCTTGTTATCATAAGAACAACGAGCAAAACTGTGAGTATGCATTGCAAGACTACGAGCGCAATGCCCAAAACAGATTTGGCAGTGGCAGAGACTCCAATTGCTTCGATGAAAACAAGCATGCAAACTGCCATGATGATGCGCACAATGCTGATCAATATATTTACGACATTGAGGCTCCTGGACTCAAATGGAAACATGATAAACAGCATAGAGATCATGAAAAGCTCTAAAGCAATATTGCAGCCAACTTGCGCTTTCCCGTGTCCATCTCCCAGTGCAATGATGCATCCCTTGCTGAACGCATACAAAATGACTGGGAAAAAGAACCACCAGCTTTGCAAGCGGTAAGAATCATAAAACACGCCGTATTGCTTTCGAAACTGTTTGTTCACGTAAAGCACTTGTCTCGCATTGTTACGCTGCAGTCTTCGCTGTCTCAAATAAAACATTACAATACGCACAGAATATGCAATCAAAAGAAGGGAGAAGGCGGCCAGCGTAGAGGCAGCCAGAACGCTAGCTAACCATGAATCCCCATTGCGAAACTGAAATAGGCACACGATTGTCCATGCGCAAAAAAGCAGCAGTATCGTGCGCACCACGAGCCCCGTCATTACGTTCCAGTAATTTAAACGAAACTTGTTTAACCATTTAGGAAACCTTTTATTCCTCGCCATTGTGGCGGCTGCCAGTTCTAGTATCAGCTTGAGCAACAGGCACGCTGCAATTATTGACGCAATAATGATCAGGTACAACAGAAACGCGGTCATAAACGTGTTTTCTGTCGGCACACGGATCCGCTCAACGAATATCCTGAACCCCTGCTCAGTGTTTTTTATTAGCCCAGACGCGTCTGTCACAGCCCGTTTGTGCAAATGTCTGACTTGTATACTATTGCCACTGTCCGGCTGCTGATTGGCCGAATGGCCGTACCTCAATTCTCGATGGCTTGTAGTAGTCCAGTTACTGGTCGCAGTATGGCCTCCAGTCAAGTACCGCATATGATCAATCGATCTTTGCATTGGCCCCCACCCCACAATCAGTGAGGACCATGCAAAGTTTGATGCAAACTCCCTGTAAATCTCGGGATAGTCGAGCGACATGGCGGATGAGAAGGTTATGGCTTGAAACCAGCCAAGAGCATCCACAAACCCAACGGCTGCGCCTGGGCTCATGAGCGGGTACCCCATTAAAGAGCTGCCAGCAGAAACTGCAAGCGTCCCTACAGCAAACCCAAACGAAGCATAAGCCACACTATGGCGCCGGACGGATTTACCATTCGTCACCGCAACGTCAAGGCACAAGACAGTGCCGTTAGACTGTGCATCAACGAATTCAACACGTGCCGTGCAGTCCAAGTTGGGGACAGTGAAGGCGGTGGAGGGGATCTGGTCCATTTCCTCCTGTGTTAGTGTAAGCGTGCTTGTAACATTGAGCGCCTGCTGCGGAACAGGACACAGTGCCGGAATCGTATTAGGCTCGGCACAGGGATCGATGCGCGTACTGTACACCTGTCTGCCGTAAGCATCGACGCGAATAAAGGCTGCAAGCAAGTTAGTTAAAGCCCACAACAAACATGAATCTCCAAAAAACATGAATCTCCAACAAACATGAATCTCCAACAAACATGAATCTCATAAATTCTTATAGAGGTCCGTCTTACCAGATACGTGCTGCTCTCGATTCGATGATCCGTCTACGTGGAAGGTTAAACGCCGAGAATTGCGGTCGAGGTAAAGTGACGCGCCCTCAACGACTACATCGTTATTGCTGCTGCTACTGCAGCGCGTGACACGCGACGTTGCCAGGTAGTCGGAGGCACTCGCCGGCCGAGAGCATAAAGCTCCAACGAGGGAAAGCCAAGCGAGAAGCGAGTACACAAAGCGAGACATTGGCATTTGTTTACTACTGCCTTGGCCAAGTCGTGTGCTTTGACGATCAGTCCTGGCTCATATTCTTCCAGGCCAAGCCACTATGATGGAAAATGTGGCTATACGTATACATACATAGTTTGTATATGTATATACATACGTATATAGATATACTATAATTATATACATATACTATAATCATATACATATATACGTACAATAATTATATACATACACGTACACATGCAAGGGAGGTACGCGTGTCACGTGAATATAGTCACGAGCCAGAATAGGAAACCATGAAACTGGAACACTATATAATAATACCACTATACCTGTGCGCCGGCTCCTGCATAATATGTATATTGGAACGCGCATAGTGCCGTTCACATTGATGCATCGCGTATATAAATAGAACATTATGAATTTTGACAAGAATCATTGAGCAAGTAATCATGAACGCATGGCTAGTGTTTACATAGTCGCCAAACTCGTTACTGTTCGAGCTGTATTTGCCACTGTCTATTGGCTGTGTAGTGGAATAGCTAAAGAGGGGAATAGCTAAAGAGCCAGCGACGATTTGGATCGTCACTTGATACACGCCTGACTGCGCACAACTCGATATGGTAGAAAGGTTCATTAATTATCGTCATCTCGAATTATAGTGCTATGGAAGCAGTGCAGGCAGCCTAATTACTGCCCTCAGGCTTGCTTGGGCTGATTTTAAGGCTGCGTAATGTGGCCGTGAAGGGCGCTTGTGAATAATTGGTTTCACCACCGGCCCACTCGATAGTGCCCTGACCGTTGCTGGGATCGCCACCGGCCCATAGGCCGACTTTTACCTGCATTGGCGTGTTGATATCGCCAGGCCACACAGAACGGTTTGCGCTTCGCACTATTCTATCGTCAACGAGCCATTCAATCGCCTTGGGACTCCATTGGACCGTGTAGTCGTGGAATTCGCTTTGTGTTTGCTGTATTTTGGCTGAGCCGGCACTGCCATAATTTTGGCCTGTGCCCACTATCCCTTTGGAGTAGAAATTAGATTGAACCTCGTCAGGGTAGCCCCCCAACCATTCCCAATCGATTTCGTCCTTTACCGGTGACATTAAAAGCGCGGTCGTCACTATGCCTTGGCCTTTTATTTAGCACGCACACAGGGCCAATGAGACGTACCTTTTGCAGTTTTGAGCGATAGCTGTAAAGAGCCGTATGTGAAATTGGATCGTGATACGAGAGTAGGATAATCACCCTGTTTTTCAAGGCTTATCTCGAGGCCGTCGTCCGTTGGCCGTAATGAACCGCCACCTATAACTGACCAATCATGTGCAGAAACATTCTTGCTGTTTGTAAAGTTAAATACCTGGTCCGGATTCGTCACACTCGCTCGACTTGTTCCAGTCGCAGCTCCTGTTCCAGGAGCCGGTGCAGCGTATGCGCAAGCAAGGACACTAACAAATGCTATACCTGCCCTCATCGTTCTAGCAGACTTTGGATACAGATGCTTGGCGCATCCTTTTTATATTGATTTTCGTTTCTATTATTATGCTCCTACGGTAATGCTGCTATTCCGAGACCACTGTTTCCCCTGAATATCATAAATACCGATAACCGGGGATTTTCGCCCTATTCGGATGTGTCAGTTGGCAAAGCCTAATTTCTGCAACAGCGAGTCGGGCAGACTAGCTAAACGATTCAAGCATTATTCTCCACGCTGATCGACTGTGCGGAGGCCACAAGACTGTCAAAGACCAGAATCTAATACTCTTGGAATATTTCATTTTTCCAATTTTATTGTATCTCTTGACACTGCATTTTTGTCGCTATGGCGACCAACGGTTGCCCCGCAACTTCATTAAACCTTCATTTCCCTTCTAGGAGTATGATCAACAAGTAAACAGCGATAGAGCTGAATATACTCATAGAGACGATTGTGCGCCAACGTAGACAATTCTCTTGTTGTGGCGGCGGCAGATGCTCGTCCGCTTTGGAGGTATCCTCGCAGTCATAGTCAGGGCATACGATAAGCGCTTCGGGGTTCGCGTTCATGGTTAGCGTGCGTTAGTCTCTGGTCTGCTTATATAATCTCTCTCGTATTTTACGTCATGTGGATTTTATAATATTATTATAGCTCATACATAATGACTGGTACAATAGTCGCTACGGCTGAGGCACGATAGAGCTGCAAATGGCATAGTATCCCATACGCCACATCAATACGATATGTCAAGAGTAGTGTGGCGTACACAGTAAATCCACGATCATTTCAATCATCGACTTTCCATCTTTGTTCTACTGTCAACCCGCAAAAGGAACCCGTGTGACAGATCAATTAATTATACTTGAAACGACCGTTGCAACGGTAACGCGCTTAATTTGCTTTAAAAGTTTATGACATGACACATGGCAAGTAACGTTGCCTCCACGTGAATCACAGTGTGAATCACTCTTAACTGTATGAAAAGCACGATAGGCAGCAAAGTATGACACGCGTCAGCTACGTATGGCAAACAAGTAACCTTTACGCCAGACTATTACGGTACTAAATGTCTAAAACACAATTTAGAATTTTTGTGTAGATTTATGTAGATTTAACAACCGTTTAATTAAATTGTTTGCTAATACTGTCGAGATCTATGCAGCAAAAGCAGTATGGCCGACAGCAGCGCGGGCAGTGATCTGCCCGTAAACGAGATAAAAGCTCAAGTCTGGCATCTCCTGTTTGACCTCTGTTACCAGTTTCGATACAAGTTTACAGATTCGACGCTTGAGCAGGTAATACCGCAGCTGCTTGGGTTGATCCTGACAGAGGATCGTCGTGGCAGCTGGCTCGGCCCTGATATACAGAGCCAGTACCCTGTAGCGCACTATGGACTGGCCGACTCTTTAAGTGATCTGCTCTGTAAACGGAGTCAAACAGCCCCAGAGTATTTGCCGAGCGCACGTGGCCGTCCGTGTGGACACATTTTCCGGCCAGGAGAGCCAGTTTACCACTGCAAGTAAGAAAATACAAACTGTAAATTGACAGAGAAGCAGATTGCTCACTATTTCTATAGGCAGTGCAGTAACGACGAAACTTGCGTTCTCTGTATGCAATGCTTTAGAGCAACGGACCACGAGGGGCACGAAACGACAATGAGTATCACGTCTGGTGATAGCAGCTGCTGTGACTGTGGTGATGAGGAGTACGAGACATATAATTATACCAAAATTTCTGACTAGTGTAGGGCGTGGAAAGTACCTCTTAAATGCCGTATCCATTCTTCAGAATGGCAAGGGGCAGAGACTGCTGAGGAACAGTCTAACACTACCGCTCTGCCAGGCGGTGCACTGACTGAGGCAGAACGAACACGGGCCAGGGCAGCTATTGAAGCGATGCTCGAGTTTGTGTCTGTTACATTAGAAAACACGCCAGACAACAAAGAGTTTGTGACGGTTGGACACTGCCTTGATGACGAGGCAAAGTCACGGTTGACGTCTCCCTACAGTATTGACGGCGAACCACCACTTAAAGATGCGATATGCCAGCATTGGTGTGTCGTTCTTTGGAACGACGAAAAGCATACTTTTGCAGAAGTGATAGAGCGAGTGCGCCGGGCGACTAATCGCACACACGATTTTGGGAAAATGATTGCCATGAACGTGGACAAACGGGGACGTGAAACTGTGCTCATGTCCACTTCATTAATGCCCCTCATCCAAGCCGCTGAGCTGATCGGAAGTTCAGGTCTTAGTGTAAATGTGAGGAGCGCGCGTGACTGTTTTCGCGAAGAGCTTAGCTCGGCTATTCTGCTCCTTTTGAATGACCTCTCGCAATGCCCATTCCCAGCGGATCCGACATTTTTCAAAGATGTGTTGTGCGATTTGCTCATGATGGCTATCCAGGGCGATACAGACCGGAAATTTAAGATACCTATATACGTGGAACAGGAGTCCGATAGCGAGGATGATAACTCTGATGCTTATGATCTAATTACAGAGGCGATGAACGCTGCTGTCGATGTCGATTTTAATGGAGATGGCGACATTGAATTAGCGATGGAGGATATACAAGATGAAGTACAGAACCAAGAGCCAGTTCTACTAAATCATGCTAGGAGGCAAAGCGTATCAACAACGCGCCCAAATCATGTCCCACCAGTCAATACTCCGCAGAGCATGACAGATATTTCTGCCACTGTGCTTCGGCGAATGAGTTTTCAAGACGGCTTTGATACGAGCCCCGATCCTTGGTTCGTCAAGCCTTGGCTTGCCAAGACGGGCGGTGAACCGGTTGTTTACAGTGAAACACTGAAAGCGTTGGAGCGTGGCAATTCGAATAACGTAGATTTTCGGTTCCCTGATAATCAGTTGGGTACGTGGAAGCTACGTGTAGATCAAAACCCTCTCAAAGTTGGACCATGTGACAATGTACAGTCTCTTCGGCCTTTGCTTTTAATCGACTATTTAATTGTTAGTGAACTGAAGCTGCCAAAGTCTGTACGCATTGGTCTGCGAAACCTGTATACCCGGTTAATTGTTCAGAATTTTGATTTTCGACGGACTCTTGCCTTTAGATTTGCGCTTTTATACACGCATCTTGCAAAAATGTATTTCTACCATGACCGTGAGCCAGATCATTCTATTATGAACCTCTCTGTTCAGCTATTCACCGTGCCTTCGATTTCTGCAGATTTGATAGGCCGGCTGGATATCCTGACAACTTTAAACAGGATACTGTTCAGTTTTTATACACAACGGCACGAGCTGGGCCAGGTACCAGAGGACCCACTCGATAGTCCTGTCGAATTTGAATCGCCTAGGATAAAGCTGAAAAGGCTCTTTGTTGTACTGCAAGATATACAGCATATTGTTCAGTTTCCAACCGCATGTAAATTAGTGACGGAAGACAATAGATACATTGTGCAGTTCCTTGAACTTCTTACCCTTTTTCAAGGAATGCACCCCGTTGAAAGAGAGAGGCATGATCATGTTGAGTACGAATCGGATTCGTGGGTGACTGCTTTCGGGATCAGCCTTCCCACAGCACGCATGATCGATCAAGCTGGACGCAATTACGAAGAGGCCTCTTTATCATCACGAATTACTGCCGCAAAAAGCTGCGTACGAGCACTTTTGGTGTGGCTGAGTGGGCAATTGAAGTGGAATCAGCCGGAGAATGGATTCGCTTTGGTTCTCGAGCGCGATTACTTGAATGATTTCAGAATGGTTCCTTTTCATGCTGTATTTGAGCCCATAAGCTTTCATCATCCTCTGCATTGGATGCTGGGCGGTGTTCTTGCTCATTTTGACTTTACTGATAGGTCGTTGGCGGAATCGCTGTTTAGATGCGAACCCACTGAGACCTACAATAAATATGGGCTTCCCTCTGTCCTATTGGCTATCGTCGATCATCCATTGAGAGTAGCTGCCTGGATAGCTCAAATTGAGGCCAAGCTTTGGGTTCGTAATGGTGCAGTTCTCTTGCTTCAAGTACATTATTACAAAGAAGAAAAGCATCGAGAATTTTTCCATCTAAAAGACCTCCATTTGATCTCCAAGATGGCGACTATAATTTCTCCTGATGATTTTGTGTATGCGCTCATAAGCCGATTCGATCTGATGAATATTGTTTTGGGTAGGTACGATGTGCCCTGTGAAGATTACACAATCAAACACCAGACGATTATTTTGGAATCAATGCTGCGGCTCTTGCTTTATATCTTAACCGAAAGGAGTGCGTTCAAAGAAACTATGAATTTTGATCAAGTAATGAATGAGCTTGCTCATGTTCTTTGTTTAGGTCCATTGGCGCATTCTGAAGTCGTCCAGCATTGCACGAACAATATTGTTTCTTCAAAGTATTTCGATCAAGCACTCATGGAAATTTCTAATTTCCGTGAGCCTGTAGGGCTCTATGAAAGTGGCACATACGAACTGAAACCCAATGCATTAGAAAGGGTGAATATCTATTCTCTTCGGTTTAACCGCAATGGTCGAGACGATGTGGAGTCGGTTTTACGGAGAAGGGTTTCGCAGGACAAAGGTATTGAAGAGGAAAAGGTAGTCTTGATGCCTCCTGCAAAGTTTCTACCGGAAAAGACTTCTCAAAAGGACATATTTCATCCTTTATATACATCACTTGGATTTATTCGTCTTGTTTATCACGCGGTTGATTACTGCATTTTGCACATACAAACCAGCGGAAAGTTTGGCACGACCGATATTGACGATAGCCCACGACCTGACACAGTATTGGATTTATCCTTAACTTTGATACTGCTGGCTTTGAGGCTGGATAGAGAAAGTGGAAAGCAATCATCCCAAGGCCCAGATTTTGGAATAAAAGTCAAACTTGATTCAAATCTGAAAATACTTTTCGAATGCCTTGAATTAGTGGAGTTTCGATCCGCTTGGCCAAAAGTTACTGCCATACTTGAAGAGTATGCCGCCATTTCAAATCGTAGCGTTACAGAGCTAGCAGGCTCGCTTGGCATCAAAGCAGAAGACGGCGATTTAAAGGGACACTTGGCCGAATCATCTGCCAATTCTTCGCAACAGGTTCAGGAGCAAAAAAGAAAGCAAGCTAGTGATCGCCAAAAGCGCATACTAGAAGAATTTAAGCGGCAGCAAAGTACATTTATAAATAACTTTGATGTGGAGTTTTCTGATAGCGAAGGCGAGGAAAACGAAGATAGCCAATCTCGAAATGATCAGGCTACCTCTGACGATTCAGATGACGAGCAGCTAAACAGTGTGGATTTTCCAGCGGGGAATTGTATAATATGTCAAGAGCAATGTGACGATCGCCGCATTTATGGTGCTCTAGCACACATTCAACTTTCAAATTTCCTTCAGGGTCCACCAGACAGCGATTGTTTCGATGCTGTTTTGAAGGACGTAATTTCGTTTGACCAAAACCTCAATCAAGACGAGAAAGAGTTGGAAGATCTTTGCAGCACAGCACAGATGATAGAGCCACCCCCAATCAAAAGGATGAAACGCGATGTTCGTCCTTCCCTAAGAGGCTGTGGGCATATTATGCATCTCGCATGTTATGAGCAACTTAAAACTAGCACTTTTGACAGGGTCAGACTTCAGCCTTACAGAAACAATCCAGAAAACCGAGAGCTGCAAGAGCTTCTATGTCCTCTCTGTAAAGGTCTTTGCAACTGTTTGCTGCCAATCATGTGGCGACCTTTGCGGAGAAGAAAAGTGTACGACGCGCGGGATTATGCGGCGATAATTCACAGACTTTTGTTTGAAGCCTACCGACAGGATGCAAACTCCAGCTTCATAAAACCGCTAAACACAACAGATTCTATCTTTAGTGGTGCTTTTACCGAGAGCTTTCATTCTTCTGGAGCCCGAAAAGACAGGAATGGGAAAGCCAAGTCATTTGCCGGCTCACTTCTTGAAAGGGCTGCAAGTATTGCGCGTTTTGGCGAATCTTCCAATACTAATGTCGCAAACCAGGCCTTTAAGCGACTCGAACAGGCCGCTGAAGTCCACATAAAACGTCTCAAGCCTCGATCAGGCAGTATTAGCCCTATAATGTCTGAATCATCCATGCCTGAAAAACTCATTCTTATAACGACAATGCTTGAATCCTTTGCAAACTCGATCAAAACAATCGAGTCATCAAGTCGTAAGCGATTTTCAAGCGACATTTGGTGCAATAGCATTCCAACACACCAGCTAACAGTGCTGAGAATTGCCATGAATTCGATTATTGGGCTGGTCGTGAATGAATGCTTGCACGATTTGTCCAAAGTGCGAAGTCTGGAGACTCTGTACCGGGATTGTTATTGGAAAATGCATCCATACAGCTCACATTATTCCTCTTTCCAAGGTGGTGAGCTAAGGCCCGGTCCGCCTTTTACCCTAGTGGACTGCGATCGATTCACCGTGTTTCTAGTGATGACCATTTTTGGTCCGGACATTCAGGGGTCGGAAAAGCATTATGCTGAATACACGTATTGTGCAGAGCTAGTTGCGGCAGTCATTCATTTTTTCATCAGCTGCTCACACTTGGATACGCTTGTTGAAGACAAGGAAATTAATACCACCGTGATTAATCGACTCGGGGACCAAGCTGGACACGCAAATATCCATAAATTTAAGCAGTTTGCCTATAAGGTCTTGACGGCTTTCCTGTCCAGTGGGCTCAATGGTGACGAGCAGAGTTTGCGGGTCTTGGACAACGACAACTATTTGATGCTTATGCTGTACTGGGTGCAACTATGTGGGGATTGCTATTTAAGAAAGTTGGCCCTCTTCTTTACCATCACAAACACCGACCTTGTGCATGATTCCAAATACACGTTTGAGGGCGATATTCTTGCTTCTGCTCTAAAACTGCCCATCTTGTCACAAATTTTGATGACAGACTACGTCTTCGAATACCCCAGTCTTTCCGAGGCCATTGTCGTTTGGTCTAAATCGTTTAATCCTTCAGCGACATCGAGCGCGTTTGGCAGTGGCAACTCTGTGGCTGGAATAAGCATGGATTACCCCGGCTTGTATAAGCTTTGCCGTCTGCCAAAGCAAATGGACTCACTTTTGAGCTCAGTGTTGGATATGGTCTGTCCAAAGTGCAATACAGCACCAGAGCAACCGGCAATATGCCTTATTTGCGGGAGACTGGTCTGCTTTCAAGTCTATTGCTGCCTGTCAAATGGTGTGGGCGAATGCTCTTCTCACGCAGCCGAATGTTCTAATGGCGAGGGCATTTTCTTGATTGTACGGAAATCTGCTATACTATTGCTGAATGGCGGTAAAGGCCATTTCCTGCCAACACCATACCTGGACGTTCATGGCGAAACGGACATGGAAATGAGACGGTTTCGGCCTCAATTCCTGAACGCCCGGCGGTACAATGTGTTTATCCAGCAGTTATGGCAAGACAGAACGATTGGCGATTTTATTGCTCGCAAGCTTGATGGGCGAATAGACCGTGGTGGATGGCTTGCAATGTAAATATTAAATATACATTCATACTAATATAGTATCTTGGTCGCATGCAACGACAATATACCCTTATCCTTTCTATTCTTCAGTTATATCGTAGCGACAGGACTCTTCCAAGTGATGCCAGATGCCTCGGAGACCATGATTGCCAGTTTCCGGGCGCATCGCACTTCTGTACGTGTCACACCAAAATTCAAAGCCGCGTGTAAATGACCCTTGAGTTGAGGGTTAACGTCCTGCGGGACTAGAGCGGCAATAATAACAAGGCTCGACTCCTTGCTATCGAGCACCTTGTCAAACGCCAGCACGGCTCCGTAAATGTGCTGAATAATTATATGCTCCAAGTCCGGGTAAGAGTGGCGTAACGACGACCGTACTTTGCCAGTGACTTTGCCATAAGTTTCGGCAAATTGTGCCTCTCCTCGTGCTTGTAAGGCAGCCAAACTCACATCGCGTTCATTTGCCCTGGAAAACTCGAGTGATCGTGCCTCAGAGGGCAAAGATTCCTTGAGCCGCTTTAAAGAATTGATTGCTTTGGGGGCACCAGTGAGAGGCAATGACTTTAAAAGCGCCTCGCGTGCTTTTAGAATGTGGTTATCCCGCTGAGCCGCAGTTTGGCAGCAATGGTCCAACGAGTAATTGATGACTGCTGTGCTCAACTCTGGCTGATTACAAGCCGAAGCGGCCACTGCGCTAATGAGGTACCACGGATCCGAGGCAAACGACGGGAAATGGCTCGCTGCCCGTAAACGCTCCAATAGACCATTCATTTAAACATTTTGCAGTGGACCACGGCAGTGGCTCTGTTCATATTATATGAGCATCTGTACATAACCCTAAATAACCCTAACCCTTCTCCCAAAAATACTGTTAATGATAATAATATATATACATAATTTATTTACTTTATATTTATATATATTACGTGTGTAATGGATTGGCACTTGTGGATCCAGCCTCTTTAAATAGTTAAAACAAATCGCAGTCGTCCATTGTGGCATCGGGGAGTATACATGTTCTCTTTTGCGAGTCGTGTTGCATTCACTCTGCTGCAGAGACGATTTGAAAGAGACGGCAAGACTCGTATATACGCAATCCCGTACAGCAGTTGAAGGCATTATTTACCAGCTGTTGTATATTCATCGCTATATTCCCCATATTATTTACCATTCACTAAATTATTCACTATAATATTCAATATATTCGCTATATTCACTATATTCACTATTCACCATATTCACTATATTATTCACTTTAATATTCACCAAATTCACCATATTCACTATACTCACTATAATATTCACCACTTGTTATCATGGCAAGTAAGCCAAATCACCGTACGAGACCTGTGCGTTCGAAACCACATGAATTCATGGACGGCAAAAGGCGGCGAATTGTACATATAGTGCGGCACAACAAATGTAGTATCTGTATCATTGGGCATGTGGCTATCTTTACAAACGCGTAAACCTGTCTTTTGCGGCACTGCCTGCTTTAATTGCGAACTGCAGTGAGTAGTCGCTGGCAAAAATGTCGAAATCGTCGAGCGGCAGTGCGAGCAGCGGTGACGGGGACAAGCTTCAATGGAAGGCTCGCGCTAATAAGCGGCTGCAGGCAATAGCGTCTATTACGGGAGAACTTACTCGCACTAAAAGTCAGCCTCAATTCGAGGACGGGTCGGGTGCAGAGCCCGACCAGCAGAATTTCAATAATTGGGCTTTCCCCAAAGACGACTTGGCCGTCCCCGCCGAGGCAAGTCGGACCGTTTTGCCACACGTGCCCCTGAGCAGTGCAAGGGCACCCGCAAAGACTAATAGAGGCACAGCAAAGACCCCAGAAAATTCAAGAGCAAACCACAATCGCAACTCCTCCAGCCAACCTGCCTCGGCCTCGCCGACCAGCAGTGCCAAGCCGAAATCGGCCAAAGGCGATTTCGGTGACGTCTATGACAGAAGCGGGTCGTCGTCTCCGGCAGCTGGTCTGTCGGCCTCGTTGCATTCTCCCAGCGCAAGCAATGTGCCGTCAACGGCAGGGTCGGATACACTGCCGTCACAGCGGAAGCCTAGATCTTCACAGCTCTTTAAAAAGTTTAGACGGACGTATGGCAAGCTGCGGGAGGAATCAAAGCATTACAATGGCGGTAGTCATAACAGCAACAACAATAATAATAATAATAACAACAATAACAATAACAATAATAACAATATTAGCACTTCGTCATCGGGAGGATTCTTTCACGATTATTCGTTTTATCCCAACCGGGTTTTCAGTGCTGGCTCAAAGTTTGAAACGTTGTCGCCGCTCGCCAGTTCGGCGTCTAATGACCAGCGCTATATGCTCGGCTACGGGTGGGATGGAGCAACTGCTTCTTCAGAAGATGCGTCTGATATGGGCGCGGGCGTACCCTGGGCCGACACTTCACAGAGCACTCCAAGGCCGCCCGCTGAGGCAGAGCACGAGCCGGCCGATTGGTACCAGCTGCCTGCTCCATCTAATGCACACGATCGTGATTCTGCCAGTGTACAGCTCCCAGAATCAGCAAACTCATCCATAAGTCACATGAAGATTACGGCTTTTGCTAAAAGTTCAGACAAAGCATCAGAAAAGGCAGAGAGTGCACCGGATCAGCGTCGGCCATCCGCAGTGAACCATTGTATCCGCATACTACGCCAAGACGGAACGTTTGCTACTGTGCTGGCCCGGCTGGATATAACTACGGACGGCCTTATCCAGATTCTTTGCCGAAAATTCTTCATTTCCAATCATACAGATCAGACAATTGTGCTATTTAAAAACGGGTTATCTAGAGAACTGGCGCCTCATGAAAGGCCGCTCGTAATACAAAACGATCTATTAAAGCAGGCTGGCCACACTGAAGACGACAGGCTTGAAGTATTGGGACGGGAAGATAATTCGATCCTGTGCAGGTTTGTCCTCGTTTCAAAGGCGTTTTACGAGTCGTCGATGGAAAACATATCTGTGCCGGAGGATACAGATTGCGTAGACTTGCTGGGCCGCAATTTAAAGCATATACCTATTGCAGTGTTGAAGCAAGCGGGCACGCTCAAGGCACTGGATGTCTCGCGCAACCTTTCCATTGATATACCCGTGGATTTCCTGCAATCGTGTTCCCAGTTGGAGGTGATTAAGCTCCAAGCGTGCGAGATTAACGGAATCAACTCAAATTTTAACGAGGTCGTCAGCCTTAAATGCTTTGATTTGTCTGAAAACTTCATTGCCGACCTGCAAGGGTCACATTTGGACCGAAACCTAAGGCTGCGTGATCTCGAGTTGAGGGGCAATCTGTTAACGACAGTGCCCTCGTGGTTTGAGCATTTCGCGAGTTTGCAGACACTTAATCTCTCCTTCAACAGCCTGCAAGAGATCCCAGAGGCTATCGCGTCTATAGGCACACTGACGCACCTGAACGTGTCCTTCAACATGCTATCGCGGGTGCCTGCGTCGATTGTAACAATGCCGAATTTGCAAGAGCTTTTGTGTAACAATAACAAACTCGATGAGCTTCATTGCTCCTTTAGCGAATCGCGTATAACCGAGCTGAACCTGCAGCACAACCGGCTAACAGATATCGACACGCTGATGGAGATGGTGTATTTGAAGAAAGCCGAGTGCGATTATAATGCTATTTCAAACGTACGGTTCAGTGGTCCCCGGCTGCAGCATCTATCACTGGCTCACAATCCCCTGACCTCCTTTGAGGTCGTAGCGGCTGCCGAGTACAGTACAACGCTGCTCGACCTGAGCTTTGGTAAGCTCAGCAGCCTCGATCCCAATGTGTTTACGTACTTGAGCAACCTGAGGTCGCTGCGACTGGACCACAATCAGCTAACCTCCCTGCCCGCTGAAATTGGTGCTCTAACAAGCCTTAAAGACTTGAGCGCTTCGCAAAACAATCTGGCCAGTATTCCAGCAGAGATTGGAAACTGCTCGCAGCTGTCAAAAATCAATCTGTACTCGAACAATCTCAAGAGCATCCCTCCGCAGATATGGGACCTGGCAGAGCTGAGTTTTTTGAATGTTAGCTCAAACCTGTTGACCGCGTTTCCCGTCCCGGCTCCAAGCGCAGACGCAAGAGATGGAAAAGGAAGAGATGGAAGAGGAAGAGATGGAAAAGGAAGAGATGGAAGAGAAGGAGAAGGAAATGAAAATGACGGAAAAGAAAATGACGGAAAAGAAAATGACGAAAATAACGAAAAAGAAGAAAACCAGCCAGTGGGTGAGCCAGTGGGTGAGCCAGCAGACCGTGAGCGGCAGTCGTCTGCTACGTCATTGTCGCGAGCAGACCGGGCGGCGGTACGGAGTCTGATGTTTCTGAACCTTGGAGACAACCAGTTGACGGACGACTGCTTTGAGTCTATCTGTCTGTTTGACAATCTGTGTGTACTGAACCTGTCGTACAACGAGATATTCGAGATCCCCCAAGGAGCCTTTGCACGTATGGGCAAGTTGCGAGAGCTGTACATCTCTGGCAACGAGCTGACAGCTCTGCCGGCGGACGAGTTTGACCATCTGCGGCTGCTAAACGTCCTCTTTGTCAACGGCAACAAGCTGCAAACCATCCCGGCAGAGCTGGCGAGGGTGCGTCATTTAGGAGCGCTTGATGTGAGTGGCAATGCGCTCAAGTACAATGTAACAAACTGGCCGTACGACTGGAACTGGAACTACAACCCAGAGCTGTTTTACCTCAACCTGTCTGGCAATAGGCGGCTGGAAATAAACCATGGGACAACGAATAGGGAGCGGTCACTCACCGCCTTTGAGCGGCTGACAAAGCTGCGGATGCTGGGGCTAATGGACGTGACGCTCACGATCCCGACTGTCCCCGAGGAGTACGAGGACAGACGGGTGCGGACAATCGGCACTGACCTGAACAACGTAAGGTGGGGGGTCGCTGATTTTACGGGTCCACAGCACCATATCCGGGCCACTGATCTGGCCATTTCACAGTTCCGGGGCAACGACAAGGAGTGGGTCTTTGCCGTCTTTGACGGGATTGGAGTGGCAGACGGGCCCAACAAGGTGGCCATGTACCTGCGCCATACGTTTGCCAGCAAATTTGCCCACGAGCTGGCCAAATTAGCGAGTGGAGAGGCTGCCGGAAATGCCTTGCGCCGCTCCTTTTTAGCGCTCAGTAAAGACTTGGGTCTCGTAATGCCTCCAGCTGGACGTGACGAGAAGCTGTACAGTCTGCTCAATGTACCACTCAGTTCGAGCCGTGACACTCGGCCAGAATTTGCCTCTAATTTCAGTGTGGCAGACAGAAGCACTGGAGCTTGTAGTATCGTGGCCCACGTCTGTGGCCGGCGAATCCACCTCGCCGGCCTCGGCACTTGCCTTGCCGTAATGGCCAAGACGGACGGCGATGCCGTTTGCCTTACACAACAACATTCTGTCCGGAACGAGGCGGAAGTGAGACGTGTAAAGGCAGCGGGCGGCTTTATAGACAGCAAAGGCCGTCTGAACCGTCGGTTCAGAGCCTTTAGGGCTATCGGCTGTGCCAGCGATGCGCCTATAGTCCAACCAGCGCCCTCTCTCACGACCATTGACGTCACCGAGTCTGACGATCTTTTAATATTGGCCAATGACGGACTGTGGGACTATATAACGTTTCAGACAGCGGCCGATGTAGCCCGAACCCACCGTACTGACCCGCTGGCGGCCAGTTTAAAGCTGCGAGATTTCGCTCTTGCCTATGGCGCCAGCAAGACGGTTATCGTAATGGTCATTGCCGTCCACGATATATTTGCTGGACGGCTAACAAGGCCGCCTCATGTGGCAGTCGGCAGCAGCCTGCATAGGCCCAATATGGGCCTTTTGCTGGCAGAGGAGGACTACCTCCTCAACTACCGCTCTAAACTGCGCCGCAGCGGCCGCTCAAGTGGACCAGAGGACTCTACACTGGCCAGACTGAGCCGGGAAGTGGCCCCTCCAACTGGGATGGTAGCGCTCGTGTTTACAGACATCAAAAACTCGACACTCCTGTGGGAGACAGAGCCGGAGGCTATGCGCTCTGCTATGCGGCTGCACAACTCTATCATCCGCCGTCAGCTGCGTACGATTGGCGGGTACGAAGTGAAGAACGAGGGCGATGCCTTTATGGTCTGCTTTCCCACTGTCACGTCTGCCCTGCTGTGGTGCTTCACCGTCCAGACTCAGCTGCTTAACGCCGACTGGCCCGCCGGCGTTAAGCACGGAGGTAACGTTAGAGTGCCGGGGGGGGAGTATACGCAGCTGTACAACGGCCTCTCTGTCCGTATGGGGATCAACTGGGGGGCTCCGGTTTGTGAAGTTGATCCTATCACGAAGCGCATGGATTACTTTGGGACTGTTGTCAATCGAGCTGCTCGGATAAGCGCCGAGGCTGACGGTGGAGAGATTACCGTCAGCTCTGATTTTTGCAAGATGCTGAACCGGTTGCAATCTTTGTCGGCTCTATCGGCTCTGTCGAAGACAGAGAAGGCAGAGTCGACTCTGTCAAAGACAGAGGAGACTCTGTCAGAGACAGACAGGACTCTGTCAAAGACAGAGACAGAGTCGACTCTGTCAAAGACAGAGACAGAGAGGGCTCTTTCAAATACAGAGAAGACTCTTTCAAATACAGAGCTGTCAAATACAGATAAGGCTCTGACAAAGACAGAGAGGGCTCTTTCAAAGACAGAGAAGACTCTTTCAAATACAGAGGAGACTCTTTCAAATACAGAGACAGATAAGGCTCTTTCAAAGACAGAGCTGTCAAAGGCACAGACAGATAAGATTCTGTCAAAGACAGATAAGACTCTGTCAAATACAGAGAAGGCTCTGTCAAATACAGAGAAGACTCTTTCAAATACAGAGCTGTCAAAGACAGATAAGGCTCTTTCAAAGACAGAGCTGTCAAATACAGACGAGACTCTTTCAAAGACAGAGACAGATAAGGCTCTGTCAAAGACGGAAACAGATAAGGCTCTTTCAAAGACAGAGACGGCTCTGCCATCTCTGTCTCTGGCAGAGCCAACTGACCTGGAGCTGGCGGACCTCGGGATGGACAGTGTCACACTTCAAACAGTGACGCGCGACTTTGGCGCTCTGCACAGGATCGGGTACGAGATCCACGACCTCGGCGAGCGCAAGCTTAAAGGCCTCGAGTCGCTCGAGTGGATAGCGCTCGTGTTCCCTTCCAATCTTGCCGGACGGTACTATTACACTCGGCACCGACTGGACTCTAACGCTGCCTCTCCTCGGACACAGAGTGCCGATGCTTCGGGTCTTTTACCCGCCGCTGCTGAAGCCGCTGCTGAAGAGCTGGCGGCTGCAGATGCTGCGGCAGAAGCGTCACGGATACTGAGGCCAGAGGCACTGGAAGTGCTGCCTCTGCTGCACCGCCTTGTCGCCCGATTCTGGAGGATTCTTGTACGGCTCGAGAGGTGCAACGACAGCACTTTTGGCAGCAATCTGCGCAGGCCGAGCGATCTGCTCATCAACTTTCAGGAAACTATTCTCGATAACCTTCCGGAAGACGAGGCCGACGAAATCTACCTCGGGTTCATCGTCGACTTTCTGCGCCGTCTGGAAAGCGCTATTCTCTCTATCGCCCTCTGGAAACACGGGATCAGCCACGACGAGATGCTCTCACAGGTCTTGAAGATGAAGCCAGAAAGGTGAGGACTGGTCGATAAACAACTCGTCCACGAGGTACAGTCCTGCTGCTACTCACCGGGTTCTGGTCGGACGTACTTTTTTATAGAGCTTTGCATTGCGGGTTGCGTATAATGAATCGCTGGTGTTTAGTTCTTTGTTGTTTTAGCGTTATTTAGTATCGACGTTTAGTACAGTATTATGTTTATAGTATTGACATTGTCAGTGTTGAGAATAGCTTATTCAGAGTTTGCTGCCATTTCCAGGGCTCTAGCTTAGGATCTGCCATCAACTAGGCTCTAGTTTAGTCTTGCACGAGTATTAGTGTACGAGTCAGTGTACGAGTAGTGTACGAGTCAGTGTACGAGTCAGTGTACGAGTCAGTGTACGTCTAAAAGTAGCTATATTGAATGTACTCTATTGAATGTACTCATTGAATGTACTCATTGAATGTACTCATTGAATGTACTCTATTGAATAGACCAAATCTGCAACAATGGATCATTGTCTATCAATCTCTTAAATACCACGTTAGATCTGTCAACGATTTAGCAATAGAAACTCTTTTCTTTGCATTACTCTTCTTCAAAGATGAATCTTCAAAGATGTATTCTCAAAGATGTATCTTTAAAGATCCAGCTTGTAGGAAAGACGGTCATGGTAATCAGGCGGCATGCCAGTGATAGTTATGGCCCCGCCATCATCCATTTCACATTCGGCACAGGACATTGTTACGTTTTGCTCGGCAGCATAGGCTATTTCCTTGTCACAGAGCCGTAAAGGATCACGCGGGATCCAGACTACAGGCGGCTGTTTCCTTGAGGCAGGATCGTGGTACGCGTCCTTTTGCATGTCAGCTCGCTGGCTTTGTGTGAGCAGAACGTCCGCGTCCGGGACGATGTACCTGTAGTTTTTCTCCTTGATTTCGTATTTGAGTATGCTCTTTACAAATTCGACGGCCTCCACCATTTTTGACTTTAAGAATCCAGTCTCGTTTCCTTTACCACTCTGATCAAGAGCTGCTGCCGGCTCTGCCGGCTCGCCATCACTTGTCCACTGGTTTCGATAGAGCAGTTCAACCGGCAGAGTCTGCAGCAGCGGGTTAACTTGCCGGCGAAGGTAGACCGTGAAAACGACACTGAAAACCAGGAGCAGAATCATCAAGACGCCCTGTACACGAGCCGCTGGCTGTATCAAAAACAAGACAGAGAGCCCCACCTGAGCGACAAAGACACCAGTTAAGGATTGGTAAAGCGCCTGCGGGTACGAGTACCCGACCATGTCCACCGTGTACCTAAAGACATACAGAAACTTGTACTTGTAAATGAGGTAGAAAGTGGAGAGAACGAGGAGGATAAACACCGACATTAAAGGGGCAATTATGAAATACGTAAGGCCAACAACGCAAAAGGTTACAAACTTGGGGAAAATAAAGCACCAGTTCATTTCTTCCAAGAACTTTGCCGACCGCCAGCGTTGCCGGGGCGTTCTGTCCCACAGAGGATCGAGGATTGCATACTTGGCAAGTCCAACTACACAAAGCAACTCCATACCGGCCAGGCCAAAGCCGCGGAGGAGCAAGTACTGGAAAAAAAAATTGGCGGCTTTGGGAAGGACGCGTGAGAGCTCCTGCACGTATTCAGGCTTGAACTTGGAGACCAGGTCGGAGAAGATTGCGGCAAAAGTGCTCCCGCTGATGCTGATGCCGACGACGACCTGGACAAAGAGAAAGACGAAGTGCAGAAGCAGCGAGTCTGCACAGACCTCAGAGTAGGTAGTGACTCCCATTTGCAATACTGCAAACTGAATGCCAAAGGGCACAAGGGTTAGAAGGATTTCGAGAATGATTGCCGGCAGTAGCGACGTGCAAAGGCCTCTTACAAACTTTGGGTAGCGTTCAAGACCGGCCAGCCAGGCCCATTTGCCCGTGTACGATTTGACCTGGTTCAGAGCAGAGGCAAAGGAGGCCGGGACAGTGAAGAGTAAAGTGAGCAAGACAATAATCAGCATCATTGTCGTAGTACGCAGAATCCGCTGCCACCAAAGAAGACCGAGGTTTGCCCAGACTACGTCTTCCGGAGACGCATTGATCACTCGGGTCGCCATGAAATTTGGCGATTTATGCGCAATACTCTGAACGGCCAAATGCGCAGCCAATTGGGTCTTGAATTTGATGAAAACTGCACTACATACACTGAACTGGTCTGTGCTTTGCTGCAGTAAACGAATATCTATACTCAACTGTGCAATTTTGTCCACCAAGTCTTGAATCACGTCAACGCTTGGGCCCAATCGAGGGATTCGAAGCGGACCAAAGGCAAGTGTGCTTCGACGCAGCGGCCTGGCGCTTTTAAAAAGCGGAGTAAACGACTCGATATCGGCCAACAGAGAGTCCGAGTTGTCTGTTACTCTCAAAGCCTCTTTGCCAGTGTCATTGGCTCGAGTCTGACACTTGTCTATAGAATCCTCGCCACCGGCTTGCTCAGCCTTTTTCGCCAACTGACGATGCATCTTGATTGCCCTACGCATATACACAATCTCCTGCAGCTCCAATTCGTGGACGAGCTGTTTCCGCTGACGGATAAGCCTTGTGAGCGGATTCAAATCACGGTTCAGCCAAATGCGTTCTACTCCGCCGGGGTAAACGGAAAACAGGTCGGATAAAGCCTCGACAGATAATTGGTGGTGTGGGACAGCCATCACCATTATCGTCGTTGCCCTCACACGGCGGGTAAAGACGGGACTGCTTACATAGTCCTGGTAGATGGCAATGTAGTCGAAAAACTCTCTGCGTATAACGAGTAGCACAATCGGGTAAAACACGTAGCTGAGGACACAGTGCGCCCAGTACCGGCGCGATTGTGTTTTGGGAACTCCGCTAAAGGAAAAAATGTCGAGGCCTTGTGTTTCTGGATCGTGTGCAATTGAGTTTAGTGGCAGTAAAATGGGCATACAGAGGCACGCTCCGAAAAAGAAGACACCCAGAAAGAGTTTCAGGTAGCGCAGGAAAAAGAAGGCGTCAAGTCCGCATTTTGTCACGATTTCTTCTGGACGTGTACGCGCAATGTCAAACAGGAAATGCAAAGGCGATATTGGTGTAGGCTTGCATCGCCTTTGATCGGGTATTGATTCGATAACGCCCTGTAACAAATGTCAGCAATCAAGAAGAAAGTATAGGAAAAAAAAAATATAAAAAATAAACATAAAAAATAAATATAAAAAATAAATATAAAAGAAAAAGAAAAAAAAAATAAATATAAAAAACAATTTGCAGAAAAGGGATATATTACAGCTTTGGGCTCGTACACCCGTGGTAAGAGTTTGCGGATCAGTAGAAACGCAACCAAACAGCTGGCAAAAGATATAAAAGTCGCACTGACACCACTGAGAAAATTCTGTAGGGAGACGTCCTGCAGAATAGGCTCTGCTTCAGGCATAGTGCGAGCGAACCCCTTTAGCAAGCCACAAATATTTATCAAAGCCTCCCATTTTGCAATCATGAGTAAGGATCAAATGATCTTCTCATACAGTCACGTGACCGGGACCTGATCTATTAAAGGTTTAATTTTGTCCATACATCAGCGGCATTAACGTTATTGTGCTGCTCACGTGACGCTACTTTTTGCTTCACCTTTTCCACTATAAGGGAATGCAGCATTTGCATATCAAATGCGTCTGCCTTGGCCTCGAAGTAGAGGTCATGGTCCAGGTAAAGAGGGTACGACAGGGCCGCTTGCTCGGAGGCGGCACCAACACTGCCGGAACCATTGCCCATTAGCGCAGTCAGTGTCGGTCCGAGCGCAATATCGTCGGACAGAGGAGAGATAGGAATGCCCTGTGTTGACGCAAGCCATAGAGCATCAAAGGCCAGCAAGGATGCACCCTTTAAAAACGAATCCAAGTTATCTTCCGCAACAAACAAGGGCTGCTCTGATCCATCAGTGTCACGCACAAAAGCATGGGGCCTCTGTCGCCGCGGCAGTACAATCGTGTTTGGCAGCTTTACCCCCAAGTAATGAGCAGTGATTAGCAAAAAGTAGCTTAGCAGTGCCATCGCCGTGTTTGTGCGAGCGGTACTCGTTTGACTGAGCATTTCCGTCAAAGGCGGAAACTTTACTTGGCCGAGCGTAAAAGTATCGCCGGCTTCGAATCCGTAGATATCGCAGAGTTCATGTAGTAATGCACGACGAGTAGCGGCAATTTCTTTGGCAACAAGACGAGCTTTAGCACGGCCCGTGCTGGTTGCACGTTCAGCCTCTTGGCCTCGGCCGCTGAAAAATGTACCAGCCGCGTCTCTGCTCTGATCGGCGTCCTGAGCCACACGCTCGAGCCTCCGTTTCTGCTCCTCTACGGCATTTTGTACTGGTAGAGTTAGTTAATCGAGTCAATCCTCCACTTACCCGTTGCAAGACGGTACTGTTCCGCTTCAGTCTCCGTCTTTGCCTTCTCCAAACGGAAGAGCAGGTACCGCTGAGTCAGCACTGCCTCTAAGTGTTTGCCGCTGGCAGAGCCGCACTCGTGCTCGGCAGCCTCACACGCTTCTTCTCGCTCAAACCAGGCAGACAGCAGTGACTGGCGCGCTGCCAGTAATGACGCCCGCACACAGCTGCTGCATACTACTGTCGCCGAAAGCGCATTGCACGCAGGACACTCCATCAGTCACTCCCATTGCATTTACGCGCTCGCACGGATCATAGCCTTGACGCGTCAGACTGCCGGCACACGTCAGGTATGGCGTACTCGAGGCTTATTTAATAATTCCGTATTTAATTAATTCCATATCCTCGATACTGTGGAGAATGAATAACTATACAAATATAAAATATAAAATATAAAATATGAAATATAAAATATAAAATATAAAATATAAAATATAAAATATAAAATATAAAATATAAAATATAAAATATAAAATATAAATATAGATAATAGATAATAAATAATAAATTATAAATTACAAATTATAAATTATATACAGTACTGTGAAGGGGTATATGATAACGACACTTTATAAATAATAAAAAGTGAAAAAAGTGCGATAACCGAGAATCGAACTCGGGTTACAAGTTTGGGGAACTTGAGTGCTACCTCTACACCATTACCGCGCAATCCTAACTGACTATTACTTGAGAGAATTTTCTTAGGCGAAAAGTTTATATTTATAAATGCTTTAAGCTTGCAATATGCGATTATGTAAGGCTAGCACGTAATTTTTAATTTCCTTTTCTGGACAACAATCGTTTTTTTTTTTTGCCCAGTCTTGCTTCGCCGAGATTAATAGAATTGCAAATCGTGATTTCAGTCAATTGGTCCAACCAGAAGAGCTTATAGACTAAAAGCATCAACAAGGCTTAGTTCATTGCCGGTAATATATTGCACAAGTTAAACCGTTGGTGAATTCGGCTGGTCAGTTGCACAATTCACAAACTTGGTTCTCGAGGCGATCTTTAATAATATCTGTGGGTTTTTGAATCAAAGCTTCAATCATGGTCAATACACCACACGGCGGCGTCCTCAAGGACCTCTTGTTGCGAGACGCGCCACGACGTGGTCAGCTCTTGTCCGAGGCGGAAACTTTACCCGACCTGTACCTGACACAGAGGCATCTGTGTGACTTGGAACTCATTATCAATGGCGGCTTTTCCCCACTTGAAGGTTTCATGACGCAGGCGGATTACGACGGAGTATGCGAAAACGTGAGACTGGCCGACGGCACTTTGTGGCCTATGCCAATCACTCTGGAGGCTACTAAACAAACCATCGACGAAAAAGGCATTAAGCCTGGAGTACGTCTGGCCCTGCGTGACTGGCGTGACGAGCAAGTGATTGCCATTCTTACTGTGGGTGACACCTACCAGCCGGATAAAGTACGGGAGGCTATCAAGATCTTTGGAGCCGATGATCCCGCCCACCCTGGTGTAAAGTACCTGCGCAGCAGCGGCGAGTATTACATTGGAGGCAAAGTAGAAGCAGTCAATAAGCCACAGCACTTTGACTACACTGGCCTCCGCTACACTCCGACTGAGCTTCGTGCTCAGTTTGATAAACTGGCCTGGAGCAAAGTAGTGGCCTTCCAGACTCGAAATCCGCTGCATCGGGCTCATAAGGAGCTCACTGTGCGTGCAGCTCGACTGGCCAAGGCTAATTTGCTCTTACACCCAGTTGTGGGTATCACAAAGGACTTGGATATTGATCATTTTACCCGCGTCAAGGCTTACGAGGCTATTTTGCAAAAGTATCCCAAGGGAATGACGCTGTTGGCCCTACTGCCTTTGGCCATGCGTATGGGCGGCCCCAAGGAAGCTCTGTGGCACGCAATTATCCGCAAAAACTTTGGAGCCCGTGCCTTTATTGTGGGCCGTGACCATGCTGGACCGGGAAAGAACTCCAAGGGCAAAGATTTCTATGGACCCTATGATGCTCAAGAGCTGGTGGAGCAGTATCGCAACGAGATTGGCATCGAAGTTATTCCCTTCCAGGCTATGACGTACCTTCCTGACGCGGATGAGTACATGCCACACGATGAAGTGCCTGCCGGCACAAAAACGCTTGATATTTCGGGGACCGAATTGCGACGCCGGTTGCGTAATGGCCTTCATATCCCGGAATGGTTCTCGTACCCAGAGGTAGTACGAGTCCTTAGAGAAGCTCATCCTCCCCGAAATCGTCAAGGTTTTACCATCTTTTTCACTGGGTATTTGAACTCGGGCAAAGATGCGATTGCACGTGCTTTGCAAGCCAAATTCAACGAGCAAGGTGGTCGCAGTGTCTCCCTGCTGTTGGGTGAGACTGTACGTGCTGAACTGTCTTCGGAATTAGGGTTTAGTCGGCAAGATCGGCTCCGTAATTTACAGCGCATTGCCTTTGTTGCTACTGAATTGACCCGTGCTGGAGCTGCTGTTATTGCCGCACCAATTGCGCCCTTTGATGATGGCCGCAAACGCGCTCGCGAAGCAGTTGAGCGTGCCGGCAGCTTTTATCTTGTTCACGTAGCAACTTCCCTCGAAGTTTCTGAGCGTACTGACCGTTCTGGCACGTATAAGCGCGCTCGTAGCGGAGAAATCAAAGGATTCACGGGTGTTGATGATCCGTACGAGACCCCCTCAGATGCTGATCTTGTTGTTGATACCAGCAAGGACAGTATCAGCACGATTGTGCACCAGATCGTGCTTCTTTTGGAGTCGGAGGGTCTATTGTTGTAGAATGAAATAGAGAGCTTGTGGCGCTAGACTAGGATTGTTGTCCCGGGCTAAATGAGTGTTTTGATGGGGATTTATGGATATAATGTCATAGTAAAAGAGGCAATCAATGTCTGAAAAGTTGTTTATTGAGATTTAGGTTGAAGTTTGTTTAAAAGATGTCGACTTGTATTACTGTGATATAAATATAAATATAAATATAAATATAAATATAAATATAAATATAAATATAAATATAAATATAAATATAAATATAAATATAAATATAAATATAATATAAATATAAATATAAATATAAATATAATATAAATATAAATATAAATATAAATATAAATATAAATATAAATATAAATATAAATATAAATATAAATATAAATATAAATATAAATATAAATATAAATATAAATATAAATATAAATATAAATATAAATATAAATATAAATATAAATATAAATATAAATATAAATATAAATATAAATATAAATATAAATATAAATATAAATATAAATATAAATATAAATATAAATATAAATATAAATATAAATATAAATATAAATATAAATATAAATATAAATATAAAATAAATATAAATAAATAAATTACTATACAACTGCTACGCAGCACTTTATCAATGGACAAACCTTCCGCTGCTGGAGTCCTCTTGACAGCAGCAACGGCCACGACTGCTGTCACTCTTTACGTTTCCTCACTCGCATTTCCAAATTTGACACAATACCTAACTCTATCCACCGAGGCCGTTTCGCGATTGCAATTATGGCGTATTGTAACGTATTCCTTGATGCACCTGTCTTTACTGCATATCGTTTTTAATATGGTCGCGTTTGTTCCCTTGGGTGCTCAGTTTGAGAGGCGTGTCGGCACGTTTACCGCTACTGTTGGGGGATTGTTAGCTTTCGTCATTGCTCCGGCAGTAGTGTATCTAGGCGCTCAATTTCTGCTGGGCGACACGGGCGCTATTGGTGGGATCAGTGGCGTTGTTTTTGCCTTGATTGCTGAACAAGCAATGAACTTGTATCGGCAGAGTGATGAGTCTAGTCATATCGTTATTGCCGGGGTTACTGTGCCGACTCTGTCTTACCCTTTCATAATGCTTGGGCTTACCTGGCTGCTTTTGCCAAGCTCGAGTTTGCTCGGGCATTTATTAGGAATCCTTCTGGGGTTTGCTTGTAAGCTATTCAACATTTTATTTTATTTTTATTTTTATTTTTTTATATTTTTTTTGTTTAGTCTAAAATTGTGCTAATTGAAGATGGTTACGGTCTCTTTGACGTAATTTTACCCGGACAAGAGACTATTGATGCTTGGGATGCACGATTAGAACCCATTTTTGGCGCTGTTTATGCGAAACGTTCGGGCGAAGCGTCGGTGCACCTTTCCGCAAGTGTAGAGCAGAACAAGAATACGGATCATCCGCATGGGCCCGGACATCGTCTTGGAGGGGATCCGGAAGACGTGGTCTAGCATCTTTCTTGATCCGTGTTGAAATATAGGCTGGATGCTGTGTTGGTGCGAGTAAATGTCCGTTATATTAGATATCTGCTTGGATATACCTGTTTGCCTGCACGCCCATTCATGAATTTTAGACTGTTTGAACTCGATTGGAAAACGCCAGTTCAAAAACAGATTATGCAAGCTTTCTATGACTTTGGTTCAGAATTTTTTATTGGCGCTATTGGTGCAGCTATTGAATTACTTTGGATCGGCTCAATCAACTCAATATATTCGTATAAACTAGACAAGCAGGCTTGACGAAACTCGCGTGATTTATCTGGACAGCCATCCATAGCTAAGCATACTTGCTTTCGCGTGCTTTTGGTGGCTATAATGTGGCAATTGACGTGAGTCGATCAAGATGATCGTGTACCTGCTGCTGCAATCACGAAATGGACACCTTTTAATTAGCTTCAAGTATACGCCGTCAATCATACCTCGTTCAAAAGCGGTCGCTTTTGCACAATACGCTCCAAGTTTTCGCTCAGTATATCACCCACACGCTCCATATACTGCTCTGTAAGGCCGCTCATATGCGGTGTCACTATACAATTCTCCAGCTCTAGCAAAGGATGCTTGTCCGGCAAAGGCTCTGGTGTAGCCACGTCCAGCAGGGCAGCAGCAATTTTATGGCTGCGTAAGGCTCTGAGTCAATTAGCAGCTAAAAAATCAATTGATAGCAAAACTTTATAAAAAAGAAAAAGGCCATACGCTACAAGTGCGTCCTGGTCGACAATAGGGCCACGGGCGATATTAATCAGAACGGCATCATTTCGCATTGCTTCAAGCTCCGGAGTGCTTATGAGCCCACGAGTTGATGCATTGAGAGGCAAAGCCAATACTACCGCGTCGGCACGAGAAAGAAAGTCATGAAAGCTCTTCTTGTCCGCAGTACTGTACCATCCCTGCGGCAATTCCGCTTCCGCGTCCCCCGTGTGGGGCAGGTAATAATGGCTCTTGTGGGTAAAACGAGCGGCCGGTACTCCGCTCGCTGTTGCGGCAATTACGTCCATTCCGTACCCCTTAACGGCTAAACGTGCAATTTCTCTGCCAATTGCTCCGTACCCGATAACGCCGAGAGTCCGAGACCGGAGTTCACGGACAAAGAACCGGCTTTTAACGGGGTCACGTGAGCGATCGTAATCAGGTCCAGCGCCTCTGTCCTCAGGCCAATGCTGACGTGCACGCGTAGCATCCAAGGCAAAAGGCAGACGATGCTGCCAAGCTGTAAGCAGCAGGATTACGTGCTCGGCGATCGGAGTAGAATGTACTCCAGACGCGGTACTAAGACGCACCGATTCTCCGCGCCGGCGAACGTCCGCTATAAAATCAGAGTCCGCGACTACGTCATACCCGGCAGAAGCCAATTGGATCCAGCGCAGACGTGGGGCTGCAGATCGCGATGGCGGAAGTCCACGTACGGTTAAGAGCAGAGTCGTTTGCGGCCAGTACTCGGCAGCCTTGTCGGGGTCGGGAGTGTGGACATTTACGATTTTTCTCAGGTCGCTCAGCTGCGATTCCGGGATACCGGGGATCAGGATTAAGAGGTGCTCGTCTGGGAACGTAATTGTCATTTGCGTAGACTGGTCGTTAGAAATGTGGGGGTTGTAAGAACGTGGGGATTGTAAGAACGTGGGGATTGTAAGAAATGTAGAAAAATTGACAAGGAAACGAGATACAAGCAATTGTTCTGTGCCGATAGCATACGAGTCTGACCCATCCTGTTGGGCCAAACGAGTTTGCAGCACAGCTGTTCCCACGAAACTTACAGATTGTTCCGCCAAAGTCAAGACGGCTTTTTGCTTGCGAGATTGATTATTAGGAAAAGTTTGTACTTTACCTGCTGTGCCGCTTCAATCGGTAGAAAACAGGCCTGAAATTAATGCGGAAATTAAACGGTAGATATCGCGCTGTGCCAATTTAATCCGCTGTCGGCAATCACACTGATTCTTTTTGCGTGCACGTTGATCTCCGTCTTTTTATCGGGATTCTATCAGCCCACGTTACGCCCACGTTTTGTGTCGTACCCTATTAATAATACTATAGTACAGCGCTGCACGGTATGTTACTTGACTGTTTTATCTTTATAATGGAGGCTGGATGGACGACTTTGTAGCACGCTGTTACTTGTAGCCTGTGGTAAGTATAGATTTACATACAGAACGCCCAATTATTCGAGTTTTTGCCACTACGCTGTCTAATATTATTAATCAAATAAATTACAAAATTTACAAAATTACAAAATTACAAAATTACAAAATTACAAAATTACAAAATTACAAAATTACAAAATTACAAAATTACAAAATTACAAAATTACAAAATTACAAAATTACAAAATTACAAAATTACAAAATTACAAAATTACAAAATTTATTTCTTAGTACAAACAGCAATTCGTGTACGAGCAATTGTTTATACAATCAACAACTGCCTGTAAACAAACTGTCAAGTACTGACAAGCCAATCAATGGGACGCGTTGCTTACTAGTAAACATGCACAATATACTACTGCAACAAGTGGAAAAAAATAAATTAAACGTATGCTCGGTAATCCATTACTGCCTTTGAAAAGACTGTCATTCCTAAACCAAAGTAACAAGCGTTTGGGCGCCTATTGGTTGTGCAAGTGGCGCATGCGATTGAGCGCAGAACCAGCCTTGAACCATTCAATTTGCTCAGCGTTGTAAGTGTGGTTAAGTTTCACGTCAAAGGACTCGCCGTCCTTGGGGTGCACACGCAGAGTAACCTGGCTACCGGGGGCAAGCTCTTTTACGCCAATAAGGTCGACCTTGGCCTCCTTGGCGGGGACACGGTCATAGTCGGCTGGGTCGGCAAAAGTGAGCGGGAGTAAGCCCTGCTTCTTCAAGTTGGTTTCGTGAATACGGGCAAAAGAGCGCACAATGATGGCATAGCCGCCCAAGTAACGTGGCTCCAAGGCAGCGTGCTCACGAGACGAGCCCTCACCGAAATTGCTGTCGCCAATTACGACCCACCGGTGGCCAGAGTCACGTAGAGCGCCTGCAACTTTGGGAACAGCCTCGTACTTGCCATCAAGCGGGTTGTACAGATCATTAGCTTTGCCATTGTCGTCGTTGATTGCACCAATCATGTAGTTTTGTGAAATGTTTTGCAAATGGCCACGGTACTTGAGCCATGGTCCAGCAGCGGAAACGTGGTCAGTGGTACACTTGCCGCGTGCCTTGATCAGCACAGGCAGATCAACTGGGTCCTTGCCATCCCAAGCATCAAAGGGCTTGAGCCTTTGCAGACGATCAGAGTCTGGGCGAACAATTACCTCAACCGCAGACCGGTCCTCTGGCGGGCGCTGGTAAGTGTCCATGCCTGGATCGTAGCCCTTGGGTGGCAGGCCGATACCGTGAGGAGGCTCGAATCGGAACTCTTCGCCATCCGCACCGACCAAAGTATCCTTCATCGGGTTGAAGCCGAGGGACCCGCCAAAGACCATAGCGGTTACAACATCGGGAGACGTAACAAACGAGTGAGTAGCCGGATTAGCGTCGTTGCGTCCAGTAAAGTTACGGTTGTACGAGGTAACGATAGAGTTGGCCTCTCCCTTTTTTACGTCCTTTCGGTTCCACTGGCCAATGCACGGGCCGCAGGCGTTGGCGAGTACGATTCCACCGGCATCGCGCAGAGTCTTCAAGTAGCCATCGCGCTCAATGGTGGCACGTACCTGCTCGGAGCCAGGGGTGATGGTGAACTGAGATTTAACCTTGAGGCCGTGCTTCAATGCCTGCTCTACAAGGGAAGCACAGCGGGAGATGTCTTCATAGGAAGAGTTGGTGCAAGAGCCAATCAGACCGACCTTGAGCTCCTGAGGCCAGCCACGCTCCTTTGAGACCTCTGCAAACTTGGAGAGAGGAGTAGCCAAATCTGGGGTAAAAGGACCGTTGATATGGGGCTCCAGAGTGTTGAGGTCAATCTCAATGACCTGGTCATACTGGCAGCCTTCATCGGCAGCAATTACAGGGGCCAGAGCACGCGAAGCCTTGGCGATATGCTCACGGCGAGTAGCCACTAGGTAATCGTCCATGCGGGAATTGTAAGGGAAAATAGACGTAGTGGCACCAATTTCTGCACCCATGTTGCAGATTGTGCCCATACCAGTAGACGACAGGGACTCTACGCCGGGGCCAAAGTATTCCACAATAGCACCAGTACCACCCTTTACGGTCAGGATACCAGCAACTGTGCAGATAATGTCCTTGGGAGCAGTCCAGCCAGACATCTTGCCAGTCAGTTTAACACCGATAACCTTGGGGGCCTTGATCTCCCAGGGGAGACCTGCCATAACGTCCACGGCATCGGCTCCACCGACGCCGATGGCAATCATGCCCAGTCCACCGGCATTGGGAGTGTGAGAGTCGGTTCCGATCATGAGACCGCCGGGGAAAGCATAGTTCTCGAGCACAATCTGATGAATGATACCAGAGCCAGGGCGCCAAAAGCCAATGTTGTATTTGGCACAAGCAGTAGCCAAAAAGTCATACACTTCCTTGTTTATCTCACGAGCGTGAGCCAGATCCTTGACGCCGCCAACTTCAGCCTCGATCAAATGGTCACAGTGGACGGTGGTGGGCACCGCAACCTGAGGGATGTTGGCCGACATGAATTGCATAATGGCCATCTGGGCAGTCGCGTCCTGGCAGGCTACACGATCGGGACGGACTTTGAGGTAAGACACGCCTCGCTCGATTTCCTGCTCGTGCGGATTGTCAAGATGTCCATACATCAGCTTTTCCGAGTACGTGAGCGGCCGGTTCAGTCGCTTTTTCACAATGTCGATATTGCGCACAAGGCGCTCATAGTTGATATAGCGGCCGGGCTCCCAGTTAGAGATCTGTACTGGTTTGCTCAGGTCTTCATTCACCGTGGCAAATCCACGGTGTGCAACGCGTACTTGCCGAGCCTGCAATGTTAGCAAAGAAAGGATAATTGTACAAAGGCATTTATTGTACGACTCTCAAAGGTCACTTACCAGAGGCAAGGCAGCACGCTGCATGCGGAGGACCGACATGGTGCCGGAGAGTCAATCGGATTTCAGGTCAAAGTGCGATAACTACAACGTGGCCACTCGATTATGACCCGTCGACGAAGGCACTATGGACAAGGCTACCGAGCAGTTTTGTTTAGGAGCGGATTTGGGAGGGGAGGACCCGTCTTTTATATTTATATGTAGACATTTTTATTTTTCCTATTTTTTACCATTCGCATATACAGTATGCCGCCGGCCAATAACTGTCCTTTTTTTAAATTTACTTTGGAAATAGGATTACTCGAACCTGTACAGTAGTGAGATTAGCTTACAGCATAAAAACACAACAAATATTATTGGCGGATTTTGCCACTGAACCTTTAATCGGCCACAGAAAAAAACCGGCTTTTCGCGATAGATAATCATTTAGACTGTGCTCTGTACAGGCACATGCATCGACTGCCGCTTCGTGTTTAGTCGCTTGCTCTTCGGCGTGTAGTGTGCCGTCGACACCGGCACACATACAGCCGGTCGCTCTGGCCAATAACGGTAGGCGTATTTGCCTCGCCCGCCGGGCCGTTATGTGCCGGCAGGGTTTTCTAGCCCTAGGGTTAGCACCGGGGTAAGGGTGCGGAGAAAAATACTGTCGAAAAGGGCAATGCAAAGTATTCAAATCCTATAATTTTTTTCTGTGGATTAGACGTATACTGTTACTTGGACACTGCTCTCCTCTTGTATACATGTCGCTGATATATTAGAGTCGTACACTAGTCAGTACCATTCATTTATTGTAGCGCCAATATAGAATTCATTCTAGTATTAATTCCCAAGGTCAATCAGTATTTTGGCTATTGATGGATTTTGCTAATCCTTGATTTAAAGGCATACAATTCGCTGTTTGTAAATTTGCAGTGTACAATTTCGCAGGGGACTCGTAGATCAGACCGATTTTCTTACATCTGTATGCGACGCCTTTTATTATCGCCTTTGATAGATTTCAACTAGTTTCATGTCAAAATATAAAAATAATAATTAGCAGTTGTGGTCGGTTCTAGCATTTTTGTTTGGTGCTATTTTACGATTCAATGATTCAAACCCGCTCATTTTTAAAACACGCGTTTCGGATATATTACGTAAATCTTTGTCAAATACAATGAACCTGTAATTGTGAGCTCTTCAAATGTATGGGGGTGGACTATGCATTGCCATATCTCTTATATCAGCAATACACATGTACTGTTCTAAAGCCATTTGTCAAGCTACTCATTTGTATTGAACTATAAAATATTAAATTAAATTAAAAACCAAATTAAAAGTCTAATCGCGATTCTAAACAGGATTCAAATGTGGGGAATGTTTAATGTATTATTTTGCAAATTGCATATTCGGTGGTCACAGGTGGCCTACCAACCAACACTCGGCTGCACAGGCTGTTTTAAATTTAGATTGACCAAGTTCCACGTACGTTTCGCCGTTTGCAAAGCTCCACAGAATGAAGAAAGCTCAGTTACCTGCAATCCTACGCACGTCTTGTCCTACATCAACCACCCGGTTAAAACTATAAAAAGCTCCTCTAAAAAATCTACCAGAAAAAGCCATTTACCAACACGTTCAATTATCAACAGCGTGCTATTCTCAAATCACAAATTTTTTCAAACCCCCAAACGGGATAAAAACTTTTCTTGCTGTAAACAAACAGTTTATTCGCGGGATCATGATTGGCAAAATACAAGTGTACAAAGGTTTTGCATAAAGAGTACATAGACAAAACAATACCTACTCATAATCAGCTAGGAGCTTATTGTGCCCTTGCACAAGTCTGTCCTCGAAATCGGTACCGCCCGCGAGGAAAGTTGTGCGGAAACCATGCCGACCAAAGGGCATAGTTCCAAACCCGGACGCTGGAACTACACAAATACCAGTGCGTTCCAGTAACTGCAGGCTGTAAAACTCATCGACTTCCATGTTTCGAGCAAAAGCTGCTTCTTCCATTCCTTTAGGTACGCGGATACGGGGAAAAAGGTACATTGCACCCTTTGGAGCATTGCACGTGACTCCATCCATACGCTGAAAAGCCTTGTGTAGTCTATGCGCTCTTGATTCCATGGTACTCTGTATTTTTTCCACTTCATCATTGTAAGTCTTGTAGCTCGCATCGCCCGGCCGAGGTGGATTCGACATTATTTCCACTACAATTTGCCCCGAAACAGGTGGGCAAAGATCAATGCTAGCCAGCTTATAATACTGCTCCCGGGCATAGTCACTGAAATTAAGCAGCTCCACATACCCCCCACGCCGACCACATTCTCCGTACTGGCCTTTACTGATAGTTTGTAAACTGGCCAGCTCCAAAGCATCCCAACCTTCTTGGGGTTCCTGTTGCTGTAGCGTGAGCAAGACTTTACGGAAACTGTGCCACTCTACTCCGGCAAACACATTAGTCTGGTAGACTTCGTCAGCGATCAAGAGCAGATTTTCTTGCTTGCAAAACAGTAGTAACGACTCCATGCTTTCTCGTGTCAATACACTTCCTGTCGGATTTCCTGGGTTAATAACCACAAGGGCTCGTACTCTCACGCCCCTTTTACGTGCCTCGTGGATGCTACGGTGGAGCTCGCTCATATCGATGTTCCAATCGGCATTTTCATCGAGGTAGTACGAGACCATTTGGCCTCCGTGAGTGGCCAGGGCTGCCGAATATAGTGGGTATTGCGGGACTGGCACCATAATACCATCGTGTGAGCCCGTAATCAGCAATTCACACAGAGTATGCACTCCAGCTGAAGCACCAGCAAGCAAAAAAACGTCGTCTGGATTAGCGGGCCCAGTTTTGGGCCCGTCTCTACTTTCAATCGCCTTGGCAACGGCACGCCTGGCAAATGGGATCCCCTGTGAGGCCGAATAGGCACCCGTGCTGCCAATTTGCGCAAGTAGAGTTCGAGCACGCTCTATTGCATCGGGCGCAAAAAGCTGACGCGTCAATTGCTCGTTTTCCGGTCTCAGCAGTGGCGGGTACTCTGTCAGTGCGACAACCTGCCGTACAAAGGTGAGCGGCTGCTGATCCAGCTGCTGAGGATTGCCAATATTGACGTTTACAACATCCTTAAAAGGCAGATCCGCGTCTTTCGACATCAGCTGTTCCCTTAATTGCTCCGATCGGACCGCGATCGGCCCGCGTACTGCGTACTGCGCATTAACCACGTGCGGGTTGACAGTGCCCTTGTCGAGAACGTGGCGCCGGGAAGAGTAGGTACGAGCTGTGAGGTCAGTTTTGCAAAAGCACCGCTACTTTTATTGGCCTTACAATGCCTCGCCATTGCGATACAGGAACGTAGGACCGGGCGGCTCCAACTCTGGGTTGCCATTACCCAGCAATTCTCCAGACTCGCAAGTAAGATTGGCGTGCAGCGAGTAAGGCGGTGCAAGTCTGATTTTGAGGCAGACGGGCAGACAGACAGACAGAGATGGAGACAGACGGAATTGCCGTGCTACGAGTCAGAGATTGGAACGACCGGCTCAATACAGCAAATACCGCGCTTAAAGTATGCCTAATCAAAAGCTCGGCTTAAACATTATTTTATCCAACATCGCCGCCCGCCATGTAACGAATTAACGTGCGACTCGCGTATTTGTCTCATATTAACTATTGTTCTTTATACACTGTGTTTATTTCATATATCAGATACTTTGACTTTGGTTTGCTTTTATGTATTATCAGTTAATTTGGAGATTAATAGTACTCGAGTTTATAGTAATTATATTTATTATATAAATATAAATAAATAAAAAGATAAATAAATATAAATATAAATAAATATATCGCGTCTGACAGGTTGTTGCAAAGCCGAATTGTCGAGTTCCCAATGGAATCAAAAGACAATGTGTCTCTGCTGCTACGGCTGCGCAGCGTGCTCGACCTATTTCCGCCTGTAGTTGACGCTGCCGGCGGAAATTCCGGCTCTGATATGGACGCGGATGCGTTTCGACGTGCCAGTACGCAACAGCGAGCTCACATACGCAGTCTGCGGTCGCAATTGGAGCAGCGCCAGAGAGCTATAGACGGTGCGAATGAAGACGCTGCAGTAAGCCGAAACCTCGACGTACCCGACCAGCTTCTTTTGATTGCTGATTTGGAAGCTCGCGTTGCTTACCAAAAGTGAGAAATACATAATCTACCTTTGCTAACTTGAAAAGAGCACAAATTTCGACGCTAAAAGAGGCATTGGGGCCTGAATGAAGCCTGTCTACACTTTTGCGTTGCCATTTTATGATATAATGATACCCGGCTGGTTTGGTAAAGCATAAACACATTGTCTACAAGCACACAGGACATGTCCATGGTGGGGATACCGCGTAGAAGCATTGCCGAGAGCACTGTCTGACTGGTGTGAGTATACGGTGTGGACGAGCTCTTGAATGAATACTACTTATTGCAATTGCACAGACGGCAAAGCCCAATCCAATAGACTTTGTGAGACAAAAGCACGTTCGCAACTATAACTATTAAATAAATTATTTTCCAGTAGATTTACAGCCCTAGCAGGCTCTCAGGCACTTGCTACTAAACACTATGATAAAGCAAAGCCTTTTCTAGGGGGAGGCAAGCAGCTTGTCCAGCTTGCCACTCTGTGCGAGCGACTGTAGATCAGAGTTTCCACCAATATGCTTATGGTCAATAAAGATATTGGGGACAGAGCGCTGGCCCGTCTTTTCTTCGAGATAGTCCTGGATCGCAGAGCCGTCGCTGATTTGGTCGAGCTCGAGTACAAAGGGATGTTGCCCTTTGTTGGCCAATGTATTCTTTGTCATGCGGCAGTAAGGGCTAGCGTGGTTAATACAATAAACAATACAGGGCAATTGAGTCTACAGGGCGCTTGAGTCACTTACCAGTAGCTCTTGGAGAACACCGCGATCGCATTTTCAGCGATATACTTGTCGACTTTAGACGCAATAGCAGACATATTTGATCTCGTCCGTACAGTGAGTGGTTTGCCTAATGATCCCGTATATTGCGTAATCCCCGAATTTCTCGAGTATTATGGAAATGTAGCGCGTTTTGACAGTATCAGGCATAGTATTGTGCCTGCGCTGCGTCATGCATCATTCTGTATAATTTGGATTTTTAAGTATAATTAAAGAAAAAATAATACTAGAAAATAATACTAGAAAATAACACAAAAAAAAAGAACAAAAGAAACAAAAGAAAAACATAAACATAAAGAAAACAAAAAATAAACGACCCATACTGAACAAAGAAATGGGTATATAAGAAAAAATAAACTGACTCGCTAGCAATTTCCTCCTACTAAACAAACGGCTGGCATGGAAACCGAGCCACATGTGGCTTTGGCGGCTGGCGAGGAAGCAGATGCGTCTAAAGATGTAACGATCTCTCGAGACCAGTCTGCTGCAGAGGCCATAGCAACAGAATCAGATACCCGGCTTGAACAGCCATCCCCTGTCGCTAATACTAAGATCCATGATGAAGATGCTCAACCTTCTTTCCCCTCCTCCTCTTCCCTTCCTTCTTCTCACGCTAGCAATCCCATTGCGGCACCTGATAAGGCTGCAAATGAGCCCCTAACGGAAGCTGGAGCCGCTGGTCATCCTGACGCTTCCGCGAATGGCACAAACAATGACGGAAGCCACAATACAGGTAATAATGCAGATGACCCCATTCCCAGGAATACTGCTTCTTCCACTGCGCTTCCTTCCATCCCGCGCTCACCTGACGTGGGAGAGAATCCTTCACGGCCATCGTCTACTGTGGCGGCAACATCGGCAGAGGGCCCAGCGGCGTCTGAAGGCAAAACTAATTTGCTAAAACGAAAAAGGCTACCGCAAGATACTGTCGGCCGACTGGAAGATAGTATTGAGCTAGATCCTTACAACGAAAAAAACTATTACGCTCTAATCCAAGAATACAAGGCTAAAGATAAATTCGACAGTTGTCGCAACGTGTACGAGCAGCTGCTCAAAATATTTGCTACCAGCGTATCGCCCCTCCTCTCTTTATTTACTTTGGTTTTGTTTTGATACATTTTATTTTAATCTGGCTTTATTCGCTTTTGATTAGGATGGGCTTTGATTATCTATTCTCACGGCGTTGTCTCTTGCCAACGCCAACTTTGCATGATCGAATACGACTAGATTATTTAAATCTGATTGTTGTCGTTTGCTGCAGGGGTTCTTTCTCCTTCTTGATATATTATACAATTCCCACTATCCAAGTTTATTATTCGCACCAAAACCTTTTACAAACATTTAAGCTAAACCTGTTTTAACATTTGGTGTATAGTCACGAATCTGGATTGAGTATGTCAATTTCGAATTGAACAATGGCGAGTTCCAGCGCGCTGCCACACTTTTCTCCCGCTCCCTCCGTTCTGTTATATCTTTAGATTTGTGGAAGTGCTACTTGGACTTTGTAAGACGACGGCAGAACTTGGCTACTGGTGGTGCTCAGGCAGCACAGGTCGTAGTCCAAGCGTTTGAATTTGTTTTGGCACACGTCGGTCTTGATCGAGAATCCACGATAGTCTGGCGCGAATATATCGACTTTCTCAAGTCGAACTCTTCTTCCTCAAACTGGGAAGAACAGCAGAAAAATGATCAACTACGGCGTACTTACCAGCGCGCTGTTGTATTACCCATAATCGATGTTGAATCGCTTTGGCGTGATTATGACACGTTTGAGAATAGTGTGAACAGGTCCACGGCACGCAAAAATTTGTCCTCTAAATCACCAGCGTACATGACGGCGAGGGCAACATTAAAAGAGCTGCTGTTTCTTACTGAAGATTTACATGTGAAAGCATTGCCTACAAGGCCAGTATGGGATGCACAGCAATTGGCGCTATTCCAACGGTGGAGGCGGTGGATTGACTGGGAAAAAAGCGACCCTCTTCAGCTAGAAGACGAGCAAGCTCTAACAGCGCGCGTCAAGTATGCTTACCGTCAAGCTCTTATTACTCTGCGATTCTATCCGGAAATATGGTTTGATGCTTACACATACTGGACACAGCACGAAAAGCCTGGCGGCAACGAGGCTATAGACATTCTACGACAAGGTGTGGCAGCCAATCCGACCAGTCTGCTTTTGAATGCCCGTCTTGCAGAAGCAGAAGAAGCGGTGCATCGGACACAAGAAGTACGATCTATATTTGAAAAGCTGGTGAACAATTTTGTGAAGGAAGGCACTCGTAGAATAACACAGTATGAAATGGAAAAGGCACACGCCCTTGCGCCCAATGGGGCTGATGCAGATTCAACGGTATCTGCTGACGGAGGAGGTGGCAGTGCTGAAGATATCCGTCGGAGAGCAGCGGCAGCACAGTCCATTGATGCTCAGAGGGAAGCTTTTGAGACTGAATGGAGCCGTAAGAGCTCAATGGCCTGGTCAATGTACGTGAATGCAGTACGGAGAATGGAAGGAGTATCCGCAGCGAGACAGATTTTCCGGACTGCCAGGTCATGCAAATTTCAATCATATTTGATCTATATCACGTCTGCTCTGATGGAGTACCACTGCAGCAAAGATCAAAACATTGCTGTGCGAATATTTGAGCTTGGGATGCGGCAGTACGGGTCGAGCGGACCGTACGTACTCGCCTACCTCGATTTTTACATTCGAATCAATGACGAAACAAGTAAGGCTGCTTAAAAAATGCGCTGTTTCAAAGCGGTTTAAATGTTTCTTAATTACTAACGATAAGACGCTAGGGCTCTGTATGAAAAGTCGCTTGCTAAATTGTCGGAGCAGGACGCCATGCCTGTCCACGAACTCTGGCTCTCCTATCAATCGTGGTTTGGCGATACTGTTGGAGTAATGAGAGAACTCGATCGTATGTCGTCAACTTATCCACAGCGATCCCGACTCGAAATTTTCCGTTCCCGTTTCGAAGTTTTACCGGGGTCGGATTCGACGTTTACGGGCGAAGTCTGTCCAAAAGAACCGTTGATTGATCGTACTGCTGTGACGGTGGCGACTAGTGCACTTGAAAACGATGATCCTTATCACTTGGACGACGAGCCAGAGTATGTACCGGCAAGCAACGGCACCGAGGAGCCTGAGGACACGGTAAGCCGTGAACCTCCTCCACTGCCAGAGGCCCTTGTACAATTATTAGAAAAATTACCCCCGGCGGCAACTTTTACAGGTGCAACCTTTCAAGTCCCGAAGCTCATCGAGCTTGTTCGATATGCGCATGTGCCCATGCCGGCATGGTACGAGGAGGCTCAAGCAAACAAACGAACTCGCATCTCTTAAAGGAACCACTATTTAGCATGATATTATGACTACGCGGCTTTGCAATGTTGAAGGATCCATCAAGCTTGATACTATCGTATCATTTTTTCTTGCCTGTAATAGATCAAATTCAAGTCATCATGTTGCCTCATTAAATTACTGTCCATAAAGTATTATTAATATCAAATTCATGGGCTCCGTTTACAGCTTCAAACTGACCTTGAAGACCCATCTGTAAATTTGCTTTCCTATCCCAATGCTATCCACACTGAATTATCAACCGTTTGAAATAAAAATAACACCCCAATAACAACCTGACCAGTCACTAAAGACTCTGGCATACTCGACGAAATCAAGTCGTGCAGAAATATAAAGTACATAAATATGTTTATATTGTCAAGTCTTCCGTAGCCATTTCATCTGCATTAGCAGGTCTGTTTTGCCCTGGGTCTGAAGGCGGCGGCGTCGGCGGTTCTTTTGTAAAATCAGGAAGCTTCACCAGCATACCAGCCGCAGCGTCCGCCTCCTCTTGTGTATAAGGAACTTCCTGTAAAACTTTTAGTCTGGTAGTTAGCAATTGCACCTTTTGAAAAAAGTAGATTGAAAATTCGATTGCTGCTAGTTTAAGCAAATTTACCTTTTCTTATGAGGTTTTGACCGGCAATGTTTCTGCAGAGCGTCTGCGCTTTCACAGTGCCGGGCGCATTCAACACAATAATGCTGTCCCAGTCCAGGCAGGTCGAGATCAAGTGCCTGCTCGTGTTTCAACCGCCGAACATTAGCACGCGTGGCCAAGTCATTATGCACTTGGTCCAGGTCACGGACATATCGTCTTGTGCGAAATTGAGCGTGATTGCCGTTGTGATGAGGCTTTCGTTTTCGCGCCTGCCGAGTCATCGAATTTTTGTATTTGCGATTAAATTTTTTCTAATAAAATCAATAGAATTTGCGCTCTATTTGATGTATTCTGTAAATAATAAAATAAATGGGATAAAAATTAAAAAATTAAAACACTAAACATAAATAAATTATTAATAACAAAAAAACAATGCTTATCTTGGATACTAAAGTGTACTACAAAAAAAAAGTGACTAAATTGCGTCAAACAGTGTCGTCTGTTTTACTTCAATCATGTCGCAAGATCGACTGGAAAGCCTAACGAAAGCGTTTCAAAAGGCACAAACAGGTAACTTTTAATCTCAATCTCCTCAGTGTTTGCTAATTCTATAAAGAATTATCTTCCTCCGTAGAAGCTCGGCAAAAGTTGGAATCTCAATTACAGGAAAACCAGCAAGTGCTCGCCGAGTTTGGTCGCCTGGCCCCCGATGCCGGCGTATTCAAAAAGATTGGCCCAACTCTAGTGCGTCAAGAACGAGCTGGGGCACTGCAGCATGTAGAGAAACGAATTGAATTTATCACAAAAGAAGTGTAAGTCTCTATTTGTATACGATTGTGGACTAAATTGGCAGTGAACGCGTAGAAGCGCTTATAAAAACCCACGGAGCAGCTGTGGAAAAGACACGTACAGAGGTAAAGTGGCAATCAAAAGCTGCAAGTATTGATCTAAAGGCTATACAAATCCAAGCGCAATTGCAGGCGGCAGGACAATCTCCTGCTGCCGCGTCGTGATCGGAGGACGTGGCAAACAGACCACGGCTGTTCTCGCACTTTACTTGGCTTGATGTATGATTTATAAAGTAGGTTTGCTTCAATATCGTGATGCAGTGCTGGCACACAGTAATGGTTTATGATGCATGTTCATATTATTACTCTACTACCCCTAAATCCAGTGCTTTTGCCCGTTTGGCCGTGCGCCATACGAGAATACTATGAGCATCATGCTTCTTTTCTGCTTGCCCCAAAAATAGTCAATATCCCGCTATTATACATTTCGATATTCTTCTGCCCAATATCGGCTCCGTATGTTTGTATCTTTAAATGGCAATACATCTTTCCGAGTACGGAGATGCCAAGTATCATCAATCTCAATGGCGCACGTGTTCATCACATTGTTTAACCGCATTACAGCCCATTGGTTTTACCGTCAACAGACGTGTCGCCCTTAGACTTTTTCTTTGATTTGCTGCGCTTTTCGCTCGACCTGCGCTTCTCACCTTTTGGTGATGAATCACCATCATCGCCACCAGGATCTAGAGTGCCAGCGTCACCTTCACCAAACCCAATCGGCTTATAGCGCATATACAAACCTTCTGGTTGAGGCATCCGTGGATGAACATATTTCCGTGGAGGCAGGCGTCTAATATCGAATTCCTGAACCAATGAAAACGAACGCGGTAACGAATTGGCCTCTGTTTAGATTAGCAACACTGATATATACCCTTTAGCCTAGGAATATCTTTAAAAAAATATCATTAAAAAAATATCATTAAAAAAATATCATTGGAAAAAAAGTCATTTCCCAAAGTTAATGTAGCGTTTTTCCTACCTGCTTGTTGGTAAGCTCCGTCCTGTTTAACAATAGCTCGTAACTCTGACAGCTGTTCCTGTCTGACAGGCAAGAGTCGCAGCTTATGCCCCTTTCTGTCAAATGCGGCACCAGCCTCCACGTCAAGGCGTGATAGACTTGACAGTTTTATTTCACGAGGAATTTTTATAATTATTGGCGAAGGGCTCTTGCCAGGCAAGCCAACGCCAAAAGTATTAGGATCCACTGTGCTCGAGCCCTCTACTGACTTGAAATCAGGAGGAACTCGCCAGCGAACACTGCTGTCGTCCATTGTAGACTGTTAAAGTGAAATATTGGTCATTTAGTATCGGCCAGCCCTACCTGGCGCGGTTAATTAATTAATTAATTAATTAATTTATATATATATATATATATATATATATTTTTTTTTTTTCTTTTTTTTTTTTCAAACTAATAAAAAATAATTAATATGTATCCTGCAGCTCGGAGCACGATTTGTTTATATAGAAGGATATAATGAATGAATGCATTAACGCGCGCTGCCTACTAGAGACAAGTCGCGTAATCGACAGTGTATTGCAAATTTGCCTCAGATGGCGCAGCAAGTCGCGCGACGTCGAATCGCGTCTCGGCGCAGGTCGTCTTTACAAAATGACTCGAAATCTGATCGTGCGCGGCGCGTGACAAGGCGACACAGTTCAACCGCCCAAGATACTTTTCAACGAGAAAGCAGCCGACTGCCACGGGCTCGGCGACAGCGATTGTCGGTCGATGTTTCTGGACTGCGTGGATCAGTTGACAAGGCGGATGAATTATCACAGAGGTCTGAGGAATCGCCGACTAAACGTGTAAAGCTGGGGACGCGATCGGCATCGAGCGATGATACGTATACTGATACAATTGAGGCTCAAGAAAAGACGCCTCCTGACTCTGACGATTCAGGTTTTACTAGAGTGAAAATTGCTCACAATGTTCAAGTCGTGATTGACGCGGACGATGTGGAAAACGCAAAGTCTTTTATCAACCATGAGCCTAGTGAGTATGACGGTGATAGCTCTTCCCTTGACTACAGGACTGCGAGTGAAGCAAGTTCGGGCGATGCGGCTGAGAGATCCGAGGAAAATGCTGATTTAGACGACAGCAACGTTCCTGTTCATATTGAGCAGATTGAGGTTGATATCGACAATGACGAAGCAGATGCAGATGCAGATGCACAAGATAAAAGCAGTACGAGCTCTGCGAGTGCTCAGACATTTGAGAGCCGCAGTAATTTAGACGAGTCTGAGAAAGATGAAGAATCGTCTTCTTTGGCAGACGAACCCCATCGTGCGCAAACTGTGAAGCCGGCAAGTAAGAAAGCAGCTTCGTTTGAGATCCAATTGCTCCGCCAAAAGGAAATGCCCCTTATTGAACCTGCGCTAGGGCAGCCCTTTTGTCCACGAGCAGAATATTTTTCCGAGGACATTGGCGATGAGGGAGACCCTGGTCTGGTAATAGCATTAAAGCCAGAGCAGGTCATTCCAGTACGGGGTCTTTGTGAGATCCAAGTGCTCCGTGGCAAATTGGCGGTTGCAGGCCGTGTCCTTACTGCTCCATCCCCCTCTTTTCCCATTTTCGCCCCCGAGTGCAGAGCTCATCCAGTCCTCGTAGCCTTACCGTCAAGTGCAGAACAGGAGCTGGAGTCCAGTATTAAACTAGCAGTATCAGCAAAACTTGAGGCAGTGTTACAAAGACCTGCACTGGCGGACAAAATAGTGTTTACAGTGCGTAATTACAACACATCTCTTTTGCAAATGGCAAACATTGCTCCTAAAGCTGGATCGCTTTGGAAGTACTACAGTCCTACACTAACATTTGCCATTGAGCCTGCTGCCAGCACACAGGCACCGCCTTCGTCCTGGTCGAGCGTTGCCATCACTATTGCTCAACAGGCAGTGCTGCCTCAACATACAGGGCAAAGGCTAGTTGTTGCAGGGGCCAAACATACGGGCAAATCAACATTTTGCCGGTTCCTGGCCAACAGTCTGATTACACAAGGCATTACTCCTTACTTTTTGGATATAGATCCAGGCCAGCCTGTATTTGCTCCGCCAGGAAGACTGGCCTTGAACCGTTTGTCCCCTGAGCAAATATACGTTTCACCTTTCCAGGCTCCGGAGCAGGAGATTGCAGCCTTTTACTTTGGCGAGGTAACTCCGGCTGTAAACATGTCGCTGTACAAGCAATACGTTTGCGCCCTGTACGCAGCTTACGAAGTATCGTGCAAGGACGAGTTCGGTAGCCATGTGCTGATTGTCAATGGCACCGGGTGGATCAAAGGCTTTGGCAGGGAGTTGTTACTTGAAATGCTTGATTATGGGCATACAGACACCCTACTCTATGTGGGGGCCCGGGATCATGACCACAGCGGACTGCTTCAGCTGCCTGCGGCAATAAACGCCGAGTACTTTGACGGTCTCTTGCCGCTGGATACGAGTGTGAATGCCGCACAGTACCGTGAACTCGTTCTCAGCTTTTATCTTCACTCAAATGCAGAGCAGTGGGATGCTCGTCCTTTATCGCAGCACAATGTTCTCGTCGCAAGTTATGGAGAGAGAAGAGTTGATAAACAAATTGCCCAAGGCATGAAAAACATTGATGAAGAAAAGTCCGGGACACAAGAAATGGTACAGGAAAAGGCACAGGAAAGTGTTCAGGAAAATGTCCAGGAAAATGTGCAGGAAAATGTGCAGGAAAATGTGCAGGAAAATGTCCAGGAAAATGTCCAGGAAAATGTCCAGGAAAAGGCTCAGAAAAATGTTCAGGAAAAGGACGCCATTGAGGAGAATGATGCGAAAAAGAATGAGCACTCTGATGATACTGAACACATTAATGAAAACAATAGTATCGAGAACAAAGATAATGTCGGTATTGCTGAGGCGGAAAATGAACCCGAAGATGGGACCAAACCTGTTGCAGGCAGTAATACTGGCAAAGCAAACGATAATCTTCACGATCGTGAGGATATCGAAAATGGCAATTCTGGTGACGATGAAAAAGAGACTGAACCGAGCAGTGAGAACATGGAAACAGTCGAAAACGGAAAAGACAGCAATATCCAAATTGACGTAAATAAAAACGGCGACATTGACAATATTGACGATAAAGTTTTTGACAATGAGAATAAAAATGAAAGTAATAAGGACAATATAACTGTGACTAGAGACATTGATGCTGTCATCCTTCCACGCTCAGACATGCTAATTGATGACGCCATAAAGGCTCTGCCTGGTACAGTGGTAGGAGTGGTAACTTGTGACGCAGCCCACGCACAAAAAATACAGGATCAAATTGAGCACACACCGGAATTGCTGCCGATTATCACAATGAGCAGGCCTCAACTGCTTCCAAATTGGCTGACTGGGACACGGTGCTTGGGCCTTGCAGTGGTTCGGAACATTGATACTTCTTCTCAACGAATACTGCTTACTGGGCCAATTGCACAGAAACAATTGCTGGATGCAAAATCAAGTGGCCAAAGGGTGTTTCTTATTCGTGGAAGCGGTTTGAATTTGCCGGCGTGGGAATTACATTGCAGTCCATATGATTACACTGCACCCGCTCCGTATGTATCTTTTACACCTATCATCGGAATCGGCAGAAGCTCGTGGCGTGTCCGGCATAATCTTGTGCGTGGAGCTGCCTCTTAAAGCATGGTTCTATTCAGGTCTATTTTAGGGCTATTAAAGGCACAATTTCCGACATGTACCTGAGCCTGTACGAGACGAGTAGTGTATAGACATTATAATGTATCGAAAGGTTTCTACTCTCTGTTACTTCTACTCACTGTGTTGGTTTTAGCTTTTTATCATCGATTGTCTATTGTCTCTATCATGTATTATTTCTCATTTATCAATTTGTAAGTATATATTTATATGATGATACTTTAATGTCTAATACTCTATCGTCAATATTTGATATTCGTTTTTTCAAGCATCATTCTGTCGATTAACGTGTTACTGTGCACGTGTGTCCATATAAAATCAATTGTGTACATACGTCATCTTCGTATACGTAACGTTGGTATCATTATTGCTATCATTGTACACGCTCACGGCGATTCAGTTGTAATTGCAATCTCTATTCCTTTAGTACTGATGAAATAAACCAGAAATTTTTACTGCATTATTATTGCATCATTGGTATTGTGCACCTTCTTTCTCCACTAATCTTTGATATGTCAACATGTCATGGCGATAAGGCTTCCGTTTGGCCATCCCTACTCTGGCATTGCCAAAATCATACAGTAGTATCTTCCCGTTTAACAGCAGCCTCCTCAATCTTGACTGCACCTTCAACGCCTTCGGGATACGCTCCATGCACAACGAGTTGATCAACATCGTTTGTTTCATATTTCAATGGTTTGCTCTCCACTTTCTCCTCGCCTTCCACCTTGCCATGCAGCAAATGAGGAGCCGCATTGGCTTTTGCCAGAAAAGGCCGTAACGGACACGTGCTGGCGTCAGACAGAGCGTGACGCGTAGAAGCTGCACAGCGCTGGCACGACTTTGCGTGCCGAATAAGCAGTATGTGCAAAGCGTATTTTACATCGTTCGGCACTCGCACATCTAAATGGTGATGAGCTTGGTCACGTGAAGCTCGAGCAGGCACCCAGCCAAGAGCACGTGTTAACCGGTAAACATGAGTATCAACGGCAAAAGAATCGCGTGCCAGACAAAACAGTAAAACGCAAGAAGCCGTTTTGGGTCCAATACCGTCAAAAGCAATGAGCTCCTCCATAGCTTGCCTGTCCGAAAAAGTGGGCGAGTGCATATGATCCAGCGAGTATACTCCATAGCGAGAATAAACGGCCTTTAAGATTTCCTGGATACGACGGGCTTTGATGTTTGCCAGGCCGCCGCTTGCAATTGACTCTGCTACTTTTCCCACAGGAGCATTAGCAATTGCTTCCCAATTATGCCGTCCAAAGGCAGAGTCGAGTCCGAGTTTTGCACGTGAAGAGTTGGTATTGGTAGTCTGCACATTAGCAAAATGGTAAAAAAAAAAAAAAAAAAAAAAAATAGGCATAAACAGACTAAAATTGAATGGCAAACGAGTTGACAAACGAGCAAAATAACGAGTAAAATAACGAATTAGACAAACTGCAATAGTCCTAAACGTACATTTTGCGAAAGAACAGTGCGCACTAGTGCGTCAAGCACAGACGGCACCTGACCACAATTGCCAGCGTCACTGTCTTCATGCTTCGTCAGAGCCTTTGCATCGGGTCGCTGAGGCATTCCATGTCGGTCGACGAGGGCGCAAAGCACAGCGCGGCACTCTTGCGCTGATGGACGGGCGAATTCGGGGAAGGGAGATACGCCGAACGCATCGTCCAGTACTTTGAGTTTTTTATTACGCTGAGGCGAACTTTCGCCAATATTTGTGCGTGCACGTGAGCGTTTTGGCGACGCGACTAGAGCGGCTGTGGCCTTTGGAGCAGAAGAGGCAGCGGCGGCAGCGGCAGCGGCAGCGGCGGCGGCAGCTGCTTTCTGCCTTGTAACGGCCATTTGTCACATGGCTGTCTAATATTAATTAATTATTACCAAATAAAAATAATTATGATGTCAAAATATTATTATTTACTAAATTCTTTCTTTATTCAGTCTACACTAAGCGATAAGATGGGCACAATATTGATTGGACTACGTTGCTCCATAATTTATTTCTTTCGTGATTAAAGCTCATGATTGAACTTTATTTCGAGCAGTTTTAGTTGACCATTTTGTCATTAATTTTGTCTCCTATTGTCTACACTCGTGTCCATCCACTCGTGTCCATCTACGCGTGTCTATTACTCGTATCTATTACTCGTGTCTATTACTTCGTGTCTGGGCTGTAATTCAGCTCTACTCATGATAAATACTCTCGTTACTTGATAATATTACCATATCAATATGCAATAAAAATAATTACATATCAAGTTGGTTTCAGACAGAAAAACTGAAGGAGCGAGATCAATAGATAGGTAATCGTTCGTCATACATTTACATGGCTAAAAGCCAATGTGGGGTACATAGAACGCGACGCGATCTTGAATTGGCGCGCACAGCACAAAAGAACACAGCCAAACTATTCTGACGGCATAACTTTTACGACGAATATTTATTCAGTTTCCGAATGTTATAAGAGAGCGGATCACCAATCTGGTGTACCACGAGATCGGGTAGATCGATCGGAGATATCTCAAAACTGAGCGTTGGCTGTATATATTATTATACAGATATTTAATCTTTTCAGATGCACACATAGCTATTATTATGGTAGGTCACTTGTCATTTATTCCACGCCCAAACAAGTAAGTATACAAGCGGTTTCCATTTATTATGAAACCGTTCTACGCTACAAGATTGCCACCAATGAATGATACACATATTATTCTGCGCTAGACAATCGAGGATGGTGGTGGTGACCAACGAGCCCCGAGGGCGTTACAGCTACATTGCACCTTTTGCGATATTGAAAAATCGCAATCGCAGTCAAGTGACGTCAAGACAATTTTGGGGACTTTATCAGCGTTTAGAAATGTTAAATATTTAGAAAAATTAAATATTGCGAAAGGTTAAATATTAAGAAAGATTAAATAATAAGAAAGGTTAAATATTAAGAAAGATTAAATAATAAGAAAGGTTAAATATTAATATTAACGTTCGATGTCCACAGTAGAGGTTCGCCGTAGATTATGTGCACTCGTTTTTCGCGTGAATAATTTCCACGTGGTCGTCGTCTCCATATCGATCGCGAGATCGATTAGTCGCCAAACTTGTTAATACATGATTTATCTATATTTAAGTATATGTACAGTTTACATTAGGAGTTATGTTACTTTTATACTAGTATGCGAACCTGTATATAGGTAGAAATCTAGATTGTGATCCAGCAAGATCGTGCGACAAGGGACGCAATGCCGCCGTATGTATTGAGGACGGGGCAATAAAAGAAACGTGTTTAGACGTTTAACAAAGACAGCAGTATTGTACATTTGACATTTGCATATTGAGCATTGAATCATATCGAAAGGGCTGACTCGACGCAACCTTTTATCGGTACTCTGAAGCAGATTAAAATAATTAGCACGTCGTTCGGCCTACAACAAATCAGCCAAGTCAAGGATCAGTTGACAACAACATTATAAACCAATCGCTCGCTATTCAACGGTTGTTTTGTTAAACTAGAACGACACAGCCGACAAGTGGAAACAAAAGTTTGGCAGCGAAATCAAGTGATAACGTCCGTTGACCCGCCGAAAAAGTCGTGAAATATTCTAAAACAGCTTCCGCTAGGATTCAAAGTCTATTTTAAACACTGACGGGTTTGCATATACGTCAAACTATATTTAGGGTTGCTCGACGCATTTATCCGAGTAAAGGCAAACTATTTTCGAATGATGACCAGCTCGTTCACTTGCTCCGATTAACATTTCTCTATCGATGCAGGCTACGAACAACAGCTCTAGTCGGCCGAGTCGCCGTAGCGCACCAATCGAAGGCTTTAAGCCCGCCTTTCTTGATTTGGCCTCGCGCCCTCGCTTTGACCATTCGCCTTTACCTTCAAGCGCTTTGCCCTCTACCAACTATACTTCGCTGCCTGCTGGATATGGCGTCACAACTGCTATTAGCAAACCTCATTTTTTCAGCAAAGACGATGCTCTTGGCTCGGTCACAGGGGTATCATTCATTATTTTTGATCAAATTTTAAGCTTATTTTTTTTTTTTTTTTTTCACTTTGACCTTTTCATACTAGGGACAATACTTACCCTTGAAGATGCCTAGCGAATACTATACGCAGCCTGCTCCTACGAGAAAATCCGAGGATTGGTTTGGCGATTTCAACTAGCCTGCCAATGTCCCAGAGACAATGCATCTTCCCGTCAGCTCAATCGATAAAGACAAGCCTTATTTTCAAAAGCACGTGACACAGCCAAAGAGTGGTCATAAACGCCGAGCTCTCTCCTTCGAGTCGCGTGCTATGCGTCACCCGTCTCGGCAAAGTTCGTCATCAAAACGAAGTGCAGAGCCAAACGATGGACCAGTTGCTTTGGCGAGTAGTTCCGTTGCGGGTACGGCTTATAATGGATCAGAGCCAAGAGGCCGAGTACGGCGGAGAAGTGAGGAGGAAGAAGATGTTTACCGCAGTGTTATCGATGACTTGACTGTGAAAATCCAGCACATGCGTCGCAAAATCCGTAAACTGGAAAGCCGTGAGGCTCGACGGCTCAAACAGGATACACTGTTTGAAGTCCGTTTCCACCGTCTCGATAGTGAAAGTCGGGAAAGATTGGAGGAACTACTGCGCAATTTCACAGTCTCACTGCCCTCCAGTGCCGACATGAGTTTCAATTCGAGTACGGCTAGGTCTGAAGATAGTGTACAGGCATCAAATTCTGGATCTTCAGCTATGATTACGCCATCTTCAGCACAACTTGGCAGACTTGTGGAAAGTAAACCGCAAACTGCTCCGGAATCGGCTGCTAGTGGATCACAATTCGATTCAGGGTTTTCGTCCATGTCTTCTGGCATGGAGGGGTATGGTGGCCGGGAAAGTACGCATTGTAATTTAGCGTCACAGATGGTGGATGATGCAGACCATAACTCTGACGTCAAAAAAGCGTATAAAATTATGTTGATGATCGAGATTGTCCTTTCCGAAGTAGCTACCGGCACCGACAGGGCGGTCGAGAGAGAAGTGCAAAAGAAGCCACACAGACAATTTAACCAGGAGGGCACGGAAAAGTCGTTTGGCGAAGCTTTACCATCCCCAAAGCCCGGCTTTCCACCCTTAAAAGTTCGGCTGAGCCTGGAGAAGCAAGAGAGTTTGAAGAAAATTGGCCTGCTCATCCCCTCGTTGCTGAACGGGGTGTACGAACGTTCCCTATCACCTTCTGGCCCGAGCTGGCTCGATCTCGCTTCAGTATGTGCAATTGCAAAGTCTTGCAATATCAGCCTTTGCGAGTCGGATTTGCGTAACGCAATCTTGCGGTTTAGCAGGTCTCTCATCCTGAGTGCCGACAATAAGAGCGTGCGGTACGCAGGAACGCCCTTTGAGACAACCGGGTCAGCGGCCACTGACTCGAGAGGGTCAATGAGCACATACACTGGCGGCAGCAGCAGCAGCGGCGGCTTTTCCGATACGCAAAGGGCAAGAAGCCGTGTGCAACAACAGCCAAATGAACAAAAACCCCAGCCTGGAAATAAAAAAGACAGTACTCCCTTTGCCGTTAACGAAGCCGGCAGCCATGGAAGAGCCTCTCCACGATCAGCCTTGTCCGGAGCCGATGGAGGCAATCCCGTCATATACACTCCAGTACTGGCAAAATCTCAGCGGTCAGCTTCAACGCTGTCCGACACCGATTCTGGTTTCTCTGACAACGATGAAGAGGGTGCAGCGGCAGCGGCTACAGACACACACAGATCGTCGATAGACGCTCGTGTTTCAAATGGCGGTGGCCCAGTAGTGTTTTTCAACTGCGGCCAGTTTTGTATAGACTTGTCGAGGCAGCCGGTCTCGCCACACGCACGGAGGTACTCGCCCGAGTATGAGCGGGTCTTTGTTGAAGAGCCATTAGGCTCTACAACACAGTCTCCTTTGCATTTAGCAGCTACCAGCGAGAAGGCAGGTGCCTTTCCCTTGCCCTTGCCCTCTACTTTTCCCTTTCTACCACTGACGCAGTCCGGTGTGGACGAGAGCCAGTTTGTACTTGTACCCGAGGCAGACGAGAAGCTGTGTGAAGTGAGGAAGCGAGCCTCCTTGGAGAGCAATTTCAAAGAGCCCAAAGAGCCCTACGCTCTTGCCGGCTTCAGTTTTCCTCCGCTCGAGTCTGGAGCCGTGGACACTCGCTACATGCAGTCACTGCCGATGCAGGCTTACGGGACCTGTCTCCTCGTTGACCATCTCCAGTTCCATGTCGTTGACGAGTACTGCAAGATCCCAGTGGAGACATCTAGTGCTCATGTAATGGACAACCGAGTGCACAACGAGTTTCTTGCTGACAAGGGTATAAGGCATATGGTTTACGAGTACAGACTGGCGAATGCCTCGAGGCACAGGTTCGTTTTCCGTCAGCTGTTCAGTCTGCTGTTTCTGCTCCCGTCCTCTACGGGAGCAGCACTTGCCTCTGCAGCAAAGCGGCCCGTCTCCCTGGCCGAGCTGAGACAGGACTCGGACGGATCGCTGAGCGATGGGTTTGACTCGTTTGGATCCAGTGCTGCTTTAGAGGCAAAGCCGGACAGCAGCATCGACTGTGATGCTCACAGTACACTGCCTGCAGGTCCTTTGGCTCCTATAGTGCCTTTGGCTCCTATAGTGCCTTTGGCTCCTATGGCTCCTATGGCTCCTATGGCTCCTATAGCCAATCGTGTAGGAAGCACGTCCAGTCGCAACGAGTATATCGACTCGAGCAAGCGGGACAGCGGGTCAATGACAGACATGGAAGTAGAGTCCTGCTCCTCTTCTTCTCAGCAGTCACTGTCCCTTCAGCCAAAGGCCGCTGATCGAGCAGTGCCAGTGGACAGGACAGCCACGACACAGAGCTCGCTTTCGTCTTCAAGGCAAAGCCGCAATATCCACGAGACACTGCTGGGCAAACTGGCACGTGAAAACAGCAAAAGGCAACAGCCGACTAGTCAGACTCTTGTTACACACGAGAGCCTTGAACGGACGCCGACAGAGTCCTTTGGTGAAGGCGGTAGTGACCACTCCTCGGATTATTACGTGTCGGGCGCTCTGGCGGACAGGGTTTGTCCTCCAGACGCGAGTCTAATGCCCTCGAGTGCTGTTGAGAGCGGCCGAGATGGAGATAGTGCGGGAGAGCCTCCGAGTCTGCTCTCCAACATTGACGCAATGCGCCAGTTTAGGGATATAATGGGCCAGAGAGTCGTGCAAGCATCTCTGCAGTTTTCTCAGCAATGGACAGAGTCTCTGCATTTGCGGCCGACGCCAACTGCCGCTCAACAAGGGCCGAACGAGACGGACGCAAGCATTGATGATGGATTTGACAGTAATGCCAGCGAGCGGTCTGCTTAGGGGGGTTTGTTTATTCCGGCAAAAGGTTTATGATGTTTATAATGATGATGGTGATGATGGTGATGATGATGATGATTAATGGTTGTGATTCGGTTTGCATCAGATTGAATCATACAAATACTATAATTTGGGTAGCATAAATAGCACATTATAATTACACCTTGGGTGATATTATACTTTGCAAGGGCGGTCTAGTAGATTAAGTTGGCTGACAAGGCAATTATTTGACAGTTATTTAGATTGGCCAGTAGATTCAAGTTGGCTAACAAGGCAGTTAATTTGACAGTTGTTTAGATTGGCCAGTAGATTCAAGTTGGCTAACAAGGCAGTTAATTTGACAGTTGTTTAGATTGGCTACTTTTAGATTGGCCAGTAGATTCAAGTTGGCTAACAAGGCAGTTAATTTGACAGTTGTTTAGATTGGCTACTTTTAGATTGGCCAGTAGATTCAAGTTGGCTAACAAGGCAATTAATTTGACAGTTGTTTAGAGTGGCTACTTTTAGATTGTCTACTTTTAGATTGGCCAGTAGATTCAAGTTGGCTAACAAGGCAATTAATTTGACAGTTGTTTAGAGTGGCTACTTTTAGATTGTCTACTTTTAGATTGGCCAGTAGATTCAAGTTGGCTAACAAAGCAGTTAATTTGACAGCTGTTTAGATTGGCTACTTTTAGAGTGGCTAGTTTAGATTGGCTAGGGTTATGGTTAGTAACGTTAACAAGTAGCGCTACTCAGGGTTAGGGTTATCATAAACATGAAGGCTGCAACAATCCTTCTCCTGCAGCACACAGCAGTCTAATCACTATTTAAGCCAATATTTCAAGCTCGCTGATGCGCAGGACAGTGTACGGCTGTTTCTGTGGCACTGTGCGAATGTGCCGCCGCCTCTTTCGGTGGTTAATTTTTAGAATAAACTTTGACTTTGTCTGCTCAATCACAGTAGCAGTACAGCGGTACAAGCTCTCGCTGATAAAAGGCTTTCCGTGCAGCGTAAAGTCGCGCGTACCCAGCCGCGTTGCCTGTGTGAATCTGATACGCTGTCCCACACGGACTCTGCCACGTAAACGTACCGGCAGCGTTACTTGGTCGCCCCGGGTCACCATATACTTTTGCGAGTGCAGTTTTACCACAATGTACGGCTGCGGCTGTGCACGCATCCGCTCCAAGGCGCGCCTCAACGCCTCCTGAGCACCCGTGTCTCTTTCAGTACCCGTGTCTCTTTCAGTACCCGTGTCTCTTTCAGTACCCGTGTGCCTTTCAGTACCCGTGTGCCTTTCAGTACCCGTGTCTCTTTCAGTACCCGTGTCTCTTTCAGTACCCGTGTCTCTTTCAGCTCTGGCGGCAGTGTGCATCTGCCTTTTGGCCAAATTGGCTGCTTGTGGAGCACTACCGACTCGCTGCGTTTGGGCACGGTTACGGATACTATTCAGCGCGGAACCGGCGCGGAAAAACTCGAGCTGATCGGGCGACATTGTATGCTGTACCGGGATGGTAAACTCCACCTTATTTCCGTCACGTTCACCTTCCACACATAAGGACACGGGCCCCGTGCCCTTATTGACAAGGCTAACGAGCCCGAGTGTACGCACCCGGTCTCCGGCACGGAGCACATCAAAGTCCGCCTCGTTGGCAAACGTGAGAGGCAGCATTCCCTGCTTTTTCAGGTTTGTTTCATGGATACGGGCAAAAGATTTTGCCAAAACTGCTTTGCCATTCATAGCCCTGGGCTGTAAGGCAGCATGCTCTCTCGCACTGCCTTCGCCATAGTTGTGCTCTGCCACAACCAGCCAGGGCTGGCCACGGTCTTTTAACCGCCACAGCCAGTCTGGAATCGAGAGCTTTTCTCTTGTGTTTGCCTCCGAATCATAGGCAGTATTAACCTCTCCCGTCTCTGCGTTTACGGCACCGATAAGCGTATTGTTGCAAATATTGCTCAAATGGCCCTTGTACTTGAGCCATTTTCCGGCTGCTGAAATATGGTCAGTCGTGCACTTGCCTTTTACCCTCAGTGCCACTACCAGATCCAGCTCTGCACCCGTCCAGGCGGGGAAAGGCTGCAGCAACTCGAGCCGGTCGCTGGCCGGATCCACCGCCACAATGACACTCGCGTCCCCTGACGCAGGCGCAGCAGCCGGCAGGTAAGCAATATTGCCAGCATCAAACCCGGCACTCGGCAGTTGCGTGCCCCGCGGTGGGCGGAAGCGGAACTCGCTGCCGTCCGGAGCCACAAGGGAATCATTCACCGGATCAAAGCCCAAATCAGAGGCAAATATCTTGGCCGCCACTATCTCGGGACTGGCTAAAAAATTCATTGTCTTGGCATTGCCGTCGTTACGGGCCCGGAAATTACGGTTGAAGGAGGTCAGGATAGCATTGGTTCCTTGCTCGCTCTCGTCGGGTTTTCCGTCGGGTTTTCCATCGGGTTTTCCGTCGGGTTTTCCGTCGATTTTTCTGTCCCACATGCCGATACAGGGCCCACAAGCGTTGGCCAGCACGGTTGCGCCTGCCTCACGGAGCTGTGCGGTTAGGCCGTCGCGTTCAATAGTAGACCGGATCTGTTCCGATCCGGGCGTAACCAAGAACGGCGTCTTTGCCTTTAGGCCGGCAGCGGTTGCCTGGGCAACCACGTCAGCCACACGAGTCATATCTTCATAGGAGGAATTGGTACAGGACCCAATCAGCCCGGCGCTGAGCTGCTGAGGCCACTTGTTGGCCTCAATCGCTTTGCGAAAGCCGCTGAGAGGCGTTGTCAAGTCAGGCGTAAAGGGCCCATTCACGTGCGGCTCTAACCGGCTCAAATCTACATGGATGACATCATCGTACTCGGCTCCCTCGTCGGCAGTGAGGTAGTTGTGGTCCGTGTGAGCTTTACGTGCCGCCTCTGCCACTGGCGCTCGTCCCGTAGAGTGCAAGTAAGCTTCCATGCTGCCGGTAAAGGGAAACACGGAGGTGGTAGCGCCAACTTCTGCACCCATATTGCACACTGTCGCCATCCCCGTGGCACTCAGCGTCTCCACTCCAGGGCCACAGTACTCGAGGATTCGGCCAGTGCCGCCACGGACGCTTAGCCGGCCGGCGAGAGTGAGAATGAGATCCTTGGGCGCTGCCCAGCCGGACAGCTGCCCCGTCAAATGCACTCCAACGACTTTAGGGCATTTAAGCTCCCACGGGGTCGCTGTCATTGCGTCAACGGCATCGGCTCCTCCGACGCCGATGGCAATCATGCCCAGTCCACCGGCATTGGGAGTGTGAGAATCCGTGCCCAGCATCAAGCCGCCAGGCGCAGCATAGTTCTCAAGCACAATCTGGTGGATAATACCCGAGCCAGGGCCCCAAAACTGTATACCGTAGCGGCGAGCACAGGACTGTAGGAAATCAAAGATCTCCTGATTGCTGGCAATCGCGTCCCGCAAATCTTGAGCGCCTCCTTCCCGTCCAACGATAAGGTGGTCGCAGTGGATTGAGGCATCCACGAGCGTCCGATCGAGACCACAGGTCATAAATTGTAAGAGTGCCATCTGTGCAGACGCGTCCTGCATTGCCACTCGATCAGGGCGCAGTTTCAAGTAAGACTCGCCACGCGGAGCGGCAGCTGCTTCGGACGAGTCCCACAGGTGGGCAAACAGGATTTTTTCCGCCAGCGTCAGCCGCCGCGGGCCAAGTACTCGGCGAACTTGAGCCAATTTGGCTCCCAGCCGTTTGTAGGGAGGCGTAATGCGCCCATAGTCTGGCGCCGGCGCCAGCTGCGCCATTGAGCGGGCACCGCTGCGTGAAAGAGCCTGCATTATAGCGTTAGTTGTTGGAGCTGTAGCTCTGCTGCCTTACCGCTCTGCCACGCAGTGCCGACATTGCGTTGTGTCTGGCAATGGTTTATTTGAAAAATTGTTTTTTTATTGTTTATTATTCTTGTTTGTCTAATATTCTTTTTATTATTACTGTTTTATATTACTATTTTTTATTGCTATATTTTATTACTATGTTTTATTACTATCTCTTATTTAATTAAACCTTGGGATTACCACCAATTGTGTCATATAATATACAAAATAATCATAGATTTAAAAGAAATTGCTGCATAAATAATTCTACGACATTTATTGCCTTTTTTTTTTCTGCCAAAGTTGCACTTGAAATTGTACCGTCGGCAGCTTTTATACGTAGTTTTAAAGGATTAGTACTCGTGTGTATGGTGGAAATAAATCTGTCTGACTGAAACAGCGAACCACATTGAGCCTAACAATAGACAGTGAATAGACAATGAGAATAGTAGCAAAGCACAGTAAACCAGTTGACAGCTGCTGGCATTGCTGGCAAGAATAAGGAAGGGCGCCTTGTCTAGAAGGAAAATTATCGATGTTAGGCTACAAGGGAAACAACGATAATGGAATATTGACGTTATTACTGTGCAGTTGGCAGTATTATATAGTGTACAGCTTATTATATAGTGTACAGCTTATTATAGTGTACAGCTTATTATATAGTGTACAGCTTATTATATAGTGTACAGCTTATTATATAGTGTACAGCTTATTATATAGTGTACAGCTTATTATATAGTGTACAGCTTATTATATAGTGTACAGCTTATTATATAGTGTACAGCTTATTATATAGTGTACAGCTTATACAGATGTAAAGTGCAGTTTAGTGTTTTTGGCTTTTGGTGCTATTACCGTCTCGAGTTTAGCGTAACGCGGTCCCCTTCAGTTGGGACGCACTCGGCTTACTTTTGTTTGGCCAATGAAGTGGTGTGGCGGCGAGTAAACTACGGTTGTATAGTCGTGTCGCAACTTTGCTGGGCCCACAGTTACTGGCGTCAGGCATTGCTGTTGGACTGATAGCTGCAGCCATATGATCAGGGCACAATGAGCTACCTCGTTCAAAGGATCCCGAACCGTGGCAATATGGCTCGCGATCTAATGGCACTGGAACGGACGTACCTTTCGTGGATTCGGCAGGCTGTTTTATGCTGTACAGTCGCACTGTCAATGTACTCGGTCTTTGAAATTCAGGTCTACACTGCCGCGTTTCCCGGGATGGCTCGCGCTATTCACGCCGTTACTTGTTCGTTTGCTGCTCTTTCAGCTCTAATGGCGATTCATTCACTGGAAAGGTATTTGCTCTCGCGCTTTGCTTGGTGTCTCATGCGTTAGGTACATTGTGTCGGAGCCAATTCTCATTGAGCAAAACGTTTTCACCTATTTTCCCCTCGCAATAATCGGTCTTGCGGCTTTGCTTTTAATGGTAGGCGTATCTGGTTTCGTTGCTGACCTAGAGATGGATGTTGCCGTGTTCATTCTTGCCGTATTCTCGACTAATAGCTTGCACGAAACTTTATAGCCTCCTAGTGCTCCTGTGGATTCGAGCCCAATCGGCTTGGGAGCGCCGTGTGACTGGCTGGGGCTATGTTTGATCGCGCTGATGCGCTAGCGTTCCAATTTGGGGTTAGCTGATTGCCTCAGATATAGTTTCTTCAGAGATTCAGAGATGTACATTTTCTACACTTTTTGTTTTTGTCTGTATATTGTTTTGGTCTATTTGTTTTGTCGGTTGGTTGGTTGGTTGGTTTGCTTGACGGTGTCTAGATTCGCATTTTGTACAGCAACGATCCGGGTTTGCTCGTGTTTTACTTTTAAAATGTTTTAATCGCAGCAGTAAATGTTTAACGCTTTAACCAGAATCCCTCTATATTATGACGAAAATTATATATATATATATATGAATGCATTGAGCCGACACTCCACAATCATCCATGCGGCTGATTTAACAGGTATGAGACTATTACCGAAAACACAAGCATAAAGCACAGTTTGCAGCAGTCGTCGGAATCTCCATTTCCTCACTCAAATCCCAAATGAAATGGTTCTCCCCCACCGCCTGCCTACTCCCTTCCCAGGCCAGCTTGGCGTAGCAGCCTTTGGCAAACGTCCCTGGACTATTGCCATTTGAGAGCTTGAAAACTCAATAAGAGTAACTCTTCCTTGTTCACCGACCTTGAACCCGGCGCACCTTTTTCCACCAATCAGGCTCAAAATTCTCGCCGTAGTTGATCCAGTCGGGTAAGAACCGGTGCACGCTGCGTTTGAACGCCCACGTTTCTGGTCTGCCATCCCACGCCCAAAACTGGTGGTTAGAATTAATCTTGATATAGAGATGGAAAGTGAGACGCGTAGCCCAATCTTGAAGGCTTGTTGCCGCGCATTGAACAATGTAACAGGGTAAAAAGAGCAGAACAAAATGAGGAGCGAATAAAATTAAGGAGCGAACAAAATAAAGAGCAAACAAAAACAAAGAGCAAACAAAAACAAAGAGCAAACAAAAACAAAGAGCAAACAAAAACAAAGAGCAAACAAAAACAAAGAGCAAACAAAAACAAAGAGCAAACAAAAACAAAGAGCAAACAAAAACAAAGAGCAAACAAAAACAAAGAGCAAACAAAAACAAAGAGCAAACAAAAACAAACACATATACGTGACTTACGAGAGGGGGAATAATTGTAAAAGACTTCAACTTTCCAGCAGTAATATGCTGCAAAATGCTAATATCCAATTTGAAAGGAAGCCATTCATTCAGTTCAATGAGCATACTGCGAGCTGCGCTCTGAGTAAACACGTAGGCGGTAGCGCACAGCGGGTTGCGCGACCGGACAATAAGCCGGCGAGGGGTTCGATCGTGAAAGTACTTCTCCAGAATCTCGTACACCCAGTCGACCGAGAAAGGCTGAACGTTTTCCCGGTCAGCGGGCACTTCCTGGTACACTTCCGACATGGGCAGCCCACGGACACGCTGTTCGCCGTGCTCAAAAGGCTGTTCATAGCAAGCGCCCAAGTGCAGCATGTCCCACAGAGGATAGGTAAACGCAGAGTCAATGTCGCCACTGACACGGCGGAGAACAGGGCGCAGCTGAGTAACGATACGGCGTATATTCAAGTCAAAATCCACATCGCCTTCCAGGACAAGAGCATTGGGCAAATTTAGCTGCACCATTGTACGCCAGACAGCAGCATGACTTAGGAACTGGGCATAGTCAGATCCCTGCATGCCCATTGCTGCCGTATCAACTGCGTCAGGAAGGGCATTCGTGTCTGAAGCTGCTGCCGCCGGTGGCACTGCTGGCACTAGCGTCACATTGAGCCCAGCAGCAGACGCAGACAGCACCATATCGTCCACCAGATCCGGCCGCAGAGTATCGTATATTACGTATATCGCAGAAAACCCTAAGGTTGAGTTCGACAGGGGAAGAATGGACATATAGTCGGCCTGCTCGCTCGAAACTGCCTCGGGCTTGACGAACCGAACTTTTGGTTTTCTCGGGCCGACGACGTGCACGTCGTCGTCGGCGTCGTCAGCGTCGTACCGACGGCGAAGCCGACTGTGCACTGTGCCATTGTGGCCGAGCTCAAACATATAGAGCAGCATGCAGACTGTGACTACCACTGCCGCCAGGGAAAACGCTAGCCGCCGCTGATTACGGGCTCTCTGGAGCCACAGGGTGAAGCCTCGCCATTGCGACCGTAGCCTGTGACCTGAAGCCAGTTTTTTAGAGCTTTTGCTTTCAGAGCTGTACGGGTCCGCTCCGGGGCTGTGTACGCTCCGGCTCGAACTCTCGCCGCCACCAAACTGCGGCCTCACGCTCATGGCCCAGTGTGTCTCCTGTATTATTGTCAAATTAATACGAGCATACTATTTTCACGCGAGTCGGAAAGGTTCGCACGTGGTGGATCTGTATTATATTCAGACTGCACTATGCTAACACTGTCGTTTTAGGGTTAGGGTTAGGGTTAGTTAGGGTTATCTTAGGTTTTATAATTAGTTAGGGTTATTATTGTCAATACTAGGGAAAAAGGCGGTAAAAGCGACGCATGGCAATGGCCAAAGAGTCGCTGCAGGTGCACAGCTGTGTACACGAGAATATACGGATTAGGGACCTAGTTACAGTTACTACTCTACACAAAATAAACTAGTGTTTTGGCACTATTATGCCTGTTTTTCCATGGCGCTCTCAGCAGTGCTTTCAGCAGGGCTCTCAGCGGTCTCCTTCCCTTGGGGGCAATATGTTCCATCTGGCTGCAGCACACCGAGTCGGTCGTACAGCGTACGTGCACGAACATACTTGTCCAGTATCCAATACTGTAATCCCAACACGCGTGCCACATTACTACGCTTTTGTGCGTGGGGCGAATCAAGTGTCGTTGACCGTTCAGAGGCCCATCTAATAGTCAAATCCTCATATTGCTTGTAGTACGCACTGCGCTCACGCAAGATTTCATCACGGCGCTTTGTGTCCTCCTGGGCCTCGTTCTCGCCCGGCTGAGGCTCTGGGTATTCGTAGCTCCAGTTCATTGGACCACCCAGCTCCTTGATAATCTCACTAGGCTCAATAAACTTGCCGAGATCATTCAAGTTGCGAGTAAATTGGATCTTGCTCGCCACGACAGGATCAAGCCATCCTTTAATGATATTCCAAACGCCCTGGAATACCCACGGCGCCTTGTGAATGAGCAAGACGCCAAGCGACTCGGGGTAATGCGCTTCAAAACATTTTATTATAAAGCGTACAGGATTGTAGTCCATGTTGGCCAGCTTGTAGAGTTAGCAAAGACTTGCAACAAAAGATTTGATGGGTAATCGTTGGCAGAGTCTTTCGTATAGCCACATCGAAATAACAACAAAAAAAAAAAAAAAAAAAAAAAACCAAATATTTTACTCACCGAAAAGTCAGTCATATCGAAAATAACGCACGCAGTGTCAACCGGAGGTTTAAGCATGAGCCTCCCCGTCTCCATTACGTAAACGGTAAACTTTTCAATCGTGGCATCGTCCTGTTCCTTTGGTTTGTGCAGGCGGACACGCACATAGCACAGAGGCCGGCCACGTTTGTCCGTGCCGTGGAAGAAGCTTTTGCCTACACGCATCTGTTGTAGGAAAGGCTCATCCTTGTCCAATGCGCCTTCCTCGCCCGTCCGGAGAATAGCATCAACGTCAAGAACCTTGACTCGCCAATGCATAGACGCCACCATCATGACTACAGCTTCGCCAACGTCCCATTTGCGAGCGCGTAAAAACCGAAGCAGCAGCGAATCTGGATCATCGCACTTTACCAGGCTCCAAAACGTCTGCCGCAGCTCTTCCGGAGACTGATTTTCCAAAGCTTCGAGGTACTCGAGCCGAGACTGGTACTTTTCTTCCTGTTGCAACGCGCCCACTGTACTGGCCTCACTGCGGTTTGAAGAGGCAACCGAAGTCGCAGCTGAAGTAGCGGTTGAGCCAGTATTACGTCTCAGCAGTCCACGGCGACGTCGAGCTGGACTCTTTTCTTCAGGCACTCCAAGCGTACCGTCAGAGAGCCCATAATTCGCTCCGTTTTCTTCTCCGTCTTCGCCCATTGCACGTTTACGCTCGTCAGCTGCATCAGGCCGCCCAAATATTTGCAGTACTCGGGCCCACATGTCCTTCAGAGCCTCGTTCTGCTCTACTGTTAAATGACCAGGCCTGCCTTCCGCGACCAGCGGTGCCGGCCCACTGTCGTCATCCAGACGAATTGCTCCTCCCGCACCAAAAACGAGCGGGAGCGCAGCGGCAAAGTACCAGTAGCGTGAGCTGCCATACCCTCGATCATGGTGAGCAGTACTTTCACGGTGCCTGATCTGATCGCTGTGCGGTCTGCAAGCATACCCTACCGTCGTCGCTGCCGCTGCAGAGCCGGCAATTAGTGGCAGCGCTACGCGCCCACGCGCCACTGAGGCGCTACGCGCCGCAATTGCTGTCCGCACTGCTCCGCTAGACATACATGCCCTGCCTCTGGCGGCTGTTAATACAGTATCTATGATGTATACACCTAATTATAGGTACTATTCTTAACGGTGCCACTTTTATACTTTATTTTATTGTATATATACATATATTTTATATATACTTTATATATACTTTATATATACTTTATATATACTTTATATATACTTTATATATACTTTATATATACTTTATATATACTTTATATATACTTTATATATGATCTAACTTGATTTAATTTAATTAACTCAATTCAATTCATTTTAATAAATTAATTAATTAATTAATTAATTTAATATATACTTTGCATTATCGGTTCAAGTCTATTCCTCTTACTTGGCCGTCGACACTATTAGGGCAGTGAAGGATCCCCTCATCCACCTCACCGGCGTGTAACCCGATACTCCACGCGGCCGACCGAACCTGTCCGGAGAAGTCTACAATGTCGTGCATCTTTTGCCGCATTATCAAAGGTATATTGGCTCCTTGCGGTCGTGCATTTGCTGATCCGTGTGCTTTTGCCGGTCGCTTTGCCCAATGAGAGGAGGGCAGAGTACCGGACTGGAGCATTTACAAATAGGTGAAATTCCCTCGTACAAATTGCTCGAGACGGACAAGACGTAAGCTCGGGAACGAAGACGGAAATATAATGCGATCAGCGCTAATGTCGCCAGCTACTCTTTCCTCGACATTGGTCCTCTGAGTGAGGGTCATTCTGTAGGATATAATGCTGACTCGCTTTGCTGATTGCCAGCTGGTTATCCCGAAAGAACACGCGCAATTCTTGCATGACCTTTCAGACGAATCACTAAAGGATATTCTGCCAGTTGCGAAGCGTCTGGCGACCGCTATTGGTGCGGAAAACTACAACATTCTCCAGGTAGGCATTGATTGGCATTACGACGCTAAAGCTAATTTCTAGAGTATGTGTGGCCCACACCGGTTTGACCATCTAACACTATAGACAATGGCCGCTTGGCACATCAGGTTGTCGACCATGTGCACTTCCATATCATTCCGAAACCTGACCAGGCTCAGGGACTCGGGATCGGGTGGCCTACTAAGCCTGCCGACCAGACACAGCTCAAGGAGCTCGCTGAAAGGCTGAAAGAAAAACTGTAGTTTAACCAAGCACGGACTTGACAGCTTCAAGTGTTGGCTTCCTCCTAGTACTCCAACTCAGCCAGCCGAGCGTATACTTGAATATGACTGTACAATCAAACCTAACTGCCCCTGACTGGTCTTGTACCCCTAAACCCACCTCGTGTAGGAGCCCCACGTCCGCGCGTTGAAGCCGTTGGTGTAGTATAACCCCTGCCACGGCCACGGCCACGCGTGCTTGCGGCAGTACGCGTTGGCACAGCAGAGGCCTGTCGCGCTGGAGGCCGTTCCACAAAGGACGCGTCGTTTGTTAAGAACGTCGCGTCTTCTTCATAGGCGTTTAAAGGTACGTGAGCGATAGGGTTTGCCGCCGCTGCGGCGGCACGGGCATCCTCAATCGTGTACCGCTCCAGAGCCCGTTGTAACGCGTCTGTGGAGGGCGCCTTTTGATATTAATGTGATTCTATCCAAACCATCATACCTCTGGGAAATCACTGCAAAAGGCGTTCATGTTGAGGCCGTACAGGAAACTTGCAAAACTCTCGTTGAACTCTGTTAGACTGGTGGAGACCATATTGAGCAAATTCAAGTTTTCAACAACATCGGCAAAGTTGTCTGTTAATTCGGCAAAAACAGGCTCAAAAGTGTCAAGCGGATGGCTCAAGTCTTCGGTATTGGTCCGCGATGCTGATAGTCGGCCAATTGAGCCTTTTTCAAATCGTCTTAGCGGCGTAGTCGGCCGCGAGTTACGCGACATTGTTTGTATTTGCACGGCAACACGTGGATAAATCATTACTTTCCATAATACTTGCATTAACCCTAACTAACCCTGTTTTTGTATTATCAACCCTAACCCTATCCGGCAGTTACACCAACTCTGCTGTGTAGCGCACGCTGATACGCGCACTCGTTTCGGTCCATGGTCTTTACGCCCTTTTCGCCGTCAAACAACGCTTATATACAAGACGGACTGCCTTTTCGCGACAGCATTTACAATTACCGTATTATGTTTATTATATTTGCCAGTTGACTCGTCGTCGCCATAGACTGTAACAAAAATCCAAAAAATACAGCAACACCCAATCGTCTATGAGCCAAACGTCTACGGGCCAAAGCATATTTAAAATATGAATACAGTGTAACTACGAGAGCAAACAACACAGCCCGGTCTCTGCGAATGATGAAACCATAAATGTACAGAATCGCTGATGGCCCTGTAAAGCCTTTGCCGTATACTGAGCGAAAACGTACGTATCGGCCCTATCGCAAGCGCTACAATAATATTTACGAAAACCCTGTAATTTTCTTGTGTGGGGGCCGAGCACTGCCCACCGATAAGCAATGGCCCCCACCAGCAATGGCCCCCACACAACGATATAAATAGACGCTCGCGCACAGCCGCAGAGTAATCGCCGACCTGTCGATTGCAGTACTGAACCCGTATCGAGCATCGTCCGTCCAACATACAAATGGCAAACACCGATCCCGGATACCAAAAGGACGCCAATGCGTTGCGGCCAGACTTGCTAGAGTACCTCGATCCTGTATATATAAAGCATCACAACACCCATCAAGGTACGCAGCCCGGGACAGGCTTGTCAGTGCTACTTTTGCTATTCTCTTGCATGCTCTTTCAATCTATCGCCACCTTCAATCTTTGCCACTTTTAATCTAATACCGCTTTTTCAATCTATCGTCACTTTCAATCTATCGTCACTTTCAATCTATCGTCACTTTCAATCTAATGTCACTTTCAATCTATCGTCACTTTCAATCTAATGCCGATCTATTGCCAATCTATTGCCAATATGCTAACTCGTCTAGTCGACAGGCTTATGGCCCACCAGGTGCCTTATGAAGAATTTGCACGCAACGAGAGCTTTTATCGGGTCAAGGCCGGAGTAGAGCCAGTCGAGTCCAAACACGCTGTCCGGCACGAGCGGGTTCCTGTAACGCACCCCGACATGGATATCGGCGTGGACGTGTATACCCCACCCGGCGACGGGCCTTTCCCCTGCCATATTAACCTTCACGGAGGCGGATGGGTCATTGGCGGACTGGAGGACGATGCCCAGTGGTGCCGCACTATTACGGTCAAGGCAGCCTGTGTCGTAGTCAACGTCGACTACCGTCTGGCCCCCACTTACCCTTTCCCCACAAGTAATCGTGACTGTGTGGTGGCCCTGCACTACGTGTTGGACAATGCGGAGCGGCTAAAAGTTGATGCCTCCCGTATCTCTGTCGGTGGCCTCTCTGCGGGTGGACATTTAGCCGCCTTTATCTCAATCTACGCTCGCGACAACAATATCCCGCTTGTACTGCAAATGCTCACGGTACCCGTGTGTGACGTGAGATACATACCTGTGTCACGTGAACAAGGTGCCTTGAAGGAGGCTAAAAACCCGTACAAGAGCTACCATTTGTTTGAGCATGCGCCTTGCTTGCCTCTGGCCCGAATGCAATGGTTTGCTGATCTCTGGCTGGGCACGAGCCCAGAGGCACGTGCTCAAGCAGAGTCGTGGGAGGCGAGTGTTATTACCCACCCTGACTTGCGCAACGTTGCTCCTGCCATTTTCTTGATTGCCAACGTTGATCCCCTGCGAGACGAGGCTCTCGCTTACGCGGAGAAGCTGAAGGAGGCAGGAGTGCCTACTGACGTGCACGTGTTTGAGGGGGTACCACATCCTTTTGCTCACTGGACGGCCGTACTGGACCAGGCTCGGCAGTACAATGAAATCACAATCAACGCTCTAAACAAGGCTTACTACCACGAGTCGCCAGACAAGAAGGAGGAGTAGTCGTCTCGTATACGTAGGGAATTATAAAGCACGGATCACTCTATAGCAATTTAATGTACTCTCCTTTGAAATTTGGCCAGTTAGGGTCGAGATTGGACACTCGCAAGATTTGAATACAAGTTTAGGGTTAACAAGTGTAGGGTTAACAAGTGTAGGGTTAATCTTGGGGGTTAATCTTGGACCAAGACGGAGCACATTCTGTGCCGTTGCCGTCCGCTAAACCCGGCATACGTCGAGTAATGCAATTCTTGTAAAGTGTCACATTAATGTACAAATCCAGTCCCATCATGCATAGTTTCTAAATACATTGTATAATTCCAAGAACAGCGTCGTCAATATCGCCAAACAGACTACCTGTGCCGAGCAGAATAATCGTCCAAACTACCTTTAAAATGCATCGTCTATTACATTGCTCATACATATTGCACACAATCTTTCGGCGGGTAACATTGCCAAGCAGAAAAATTTTGGTCACCTCAAAACCCGTACACACACAGAAAGAAGATACAAATAGAATAAAATTAAAAAAAATGAAAAATAAAAAATAAATATAAAAAACAAATATAAAATTAAAATTAAAATTAAAAATAAATAATAAAAAATAATAAATAAATAAAAAAAAAACAAATACAAATACAAATACAAGTACAATACAAGAAAATGGTAATACTAAAGAAAAGAATTATAGAGGCAAAAACTACGATCCAAAGTAGCCGTAGACACAATAGCGGTAAGCTGGTCCAAACATTTTGTACAACGACAAAAACGCTTCACGCAATCCAGGAAAGGTGGGCCTAATTCTTTGAGGAAGTATTCACCCAGTACTCGGCGTCCCCCGGGCTATCAGACCCCCGTAGCCTCGAGTCGTCTGTCGTGGCCAGAGGCGAAGCCGTTGAGGCCAGACTGCTTGTAGCAGTACCACTAGCGGCACTAGCGCTAGCGGCACCACCCCGCCGAGCATTATTACCAGCCCCGGCTGTTTCAGTATCAGGACTGGCACTGCTATTCCTGCTAGAACCGTTGCCCTTACTTCCTCGGCGCTGGAGCACCATCAGCTTAGCCAAACGCAGTCCGCAGCTGTTGCACAAGGAATGCTTTCCGTCCGGATCGCGTCGCCACTCGGGCGTCTCACTGCGCCCACAGTTTGCACAAACACGATTAGACTGCCTTTGGTGCCGTACCTGCTGGTGACGGATATTGTTGGAGGTAATTCCATCAATTTCCTGCTGTAATCGCCGATTGGCCAGCCGCAGATGCTGAATCTCATACTGCCAGCTGGTGGACCGTGTGGCTTCCAGCTCCATGTATATACTCTCATCAAGACTATGCTCCTCAACGCTCATTGACCGCAGCTGCGGCCTGACAAAGGCAACATGCTTCGACATTCCGGCTGCTGAAGCCGAGTCCATCAGGCTCTTGGGCAGTTGGCTCACTGGCGAAGCTTTGGATCGTGAGTCAGGGAGTGCCGCAGTACTATCCGCATTTGCCTCACTCAGCTTTCTTCCTGGTTCCCCATTGGCCGCCAGTTCTTGTTCAACGGAAGGGTTCATTTCTCTACAGCGCATTATTATCGTACGCACACTACTGCTCAATGGCTTGTCAGAGTCAGGGTAAAGGGTTGTCAGTACTTCAACGCTCTTGCCACTTTTACAGTTCAGCAGGTGCCGGACGTTTACTATCTTGCCCCGCCGAGCTCGTCGGAGAGCCTTGTCAATTCTTTCTTCGCCCTCTCCACGTGAAACTTCTTTTACATTGAGACCGTACAAGTCTCGACTCTCAAAGTCAATGAAGCGACTGCACGTAGACGCAACAAAGAGCATTATTCCATCCGCTGAAATCTTGGCCCAAAACTCATTCTCCTGTATCTGCGATTTTTGCAAGACATCACGCCATGTGAGCGAGACAAGAGGCCGCTGCCTGCCAGCAAGAACTATACATTTACGGCCTCGTCCAGGCTCAATATTGAGCCGCCCTACGCTCTCGAGCCACATGTAGCTCGAATTCTTGCGATGGACACGAAACAGAAAGCTTACCGCGTCACTGCTCGAAGACGCGTCCCTTAGAATTCGCATTACAGAGACAATATCGCTCGGGTGGCAGATGGAGGATAAGCCCAGGCCAGTTATTTCGTCCGACTCGTACTCCAGGATATTGCGACAGGAGGGAGAGGCGTACAGGATAACGCCTTTCAGAGAGAGAATATAAATAAAATCATCCGCCTGCTGTAAGACTGCCTCGTACTCTTTGCCTCCAGACATGGATACGTTCATCGGCGATTTGCCGTCTGTCCGTGCATCGCGCCGTTTCCGTTTCGTTTGGAATTGGGGCAGCGGCTCCAGTTCTTTGGGGAACGACGTCATTTGGTAGTTGACGGCGTACGTGCCATCTAATCGTTAGCCGTGGGAAAAGTAGGGAAACAGAAATAGAATAAATTAACGAGAAAGAATCAAGATAAAAGCTATCAACGAAGATTCGATGGACAACAAGACAGACAGGCAATGCACAAATCGAATTCCAGATATAATAAACAAAAACAATGATACACGCAATACGTACCCTTCATACGGTTCATAATAGACTCTGGCTGCTCGACTAAATCAACCTGAAACCCCACGAAAAACGAAACCTCTCCGTCAATATGGGTGCTGACGGGGATAATAGTGAGCAAATTTATAAAAGGCTGTCCAGATTTGCGATAGTTTATAAGCGACACTTGAGCCTCATCACCAACATTTTGCTGATGTTTGAGAAAGGATACGGCACTTTCGTCGGTGTATATCCGTTTTGAGCCCTTTGTGACATTACCATCTGGTGCTTGCAGAAATCGGCAATTCTTCCCCACAATCTCATCCATAGTGTAGCCCGTTAGCTTTTCAAAGTTAGGGCTAGCATAAACAATTGGAAAATCGGGTTCCCGGGCGGAAGAAACAACAAACGAACAAGACATGTCGACCGGACCAATATTGATTTTCGGGTCCCGACGCATTGCTACTCGCATCTAAAAATTAGTACTATAAAACCGTCCGCCAAAACTTACGAGAATGCCCAACAGATCAAACCCGGTAGAGGAGTACATGCCTGCAAACCCTGGCCGATCAAGACCCAATGGCTGAGCGACATTCTGAGCCCCGTCAATATGTAAATTCTGCTTTTTTTGCTGCTGCTGCTGCTGCTGCTGTTGTTGCGTATGCAAATCAACACCTTCAGTAAAAGGCGAGTCCGGGTAAGAGCTTTGCCGGCTCAATAGAGCGTCTGAAGTAGCAACGCTCGACTCCTCGTCCTGCACGCCTGCACGAACAGCAGACGCGATGGGCCGCCTGTACTGCATTTTTAAAGGATCACGGTCAGCTGAGTGCGTCGCGGGCAGAGTATGATCGTCGTGGGCGGAAAGGCTGTCACGCTGATTGTTGGTAAAGAACGGATTAGCACTCGGCCCATCGTCTTCAAAATTCTCAACAAACAACGAAAAGTCTTCATCCTCGGCACTGCCGTCGCCCACAGTCGGATCGGGAGCAGCGGCAATGCCGAAGCCGTCTCGGAGACTCCGATCGGGTTCCTCTCCGTCGCTGCCGCTGTTGGCAGCGACAGAGAAAATCTCGTCGGCTGATAAATTCAGCATTAAAGCTGCCGCTGTTCAGAGCCCGTTAAATGCGCAGATCAAGGGAGGAGCCTTACCTGAGCCGGCAGCGGGCAAAGCGAAACCTGGGACTGTCGCTCTCTCGACTCCCAACCCGCTCTGTCGGGCAAAGATGGGGCAAGTTTTGTGCAGAGAGAGCGACGACCAATTAACTATACACAGCAGCTGTATGACTATGAAAAGCCGCTGCCAGTTTCGCTGCCACGTTAGACTGACGACCCAGAAACTCGCGGTCTCCAAAGGTGCCGCTCCCGCCAGAGGGAAAATGTGGCACTAACTTTTGGCACTCGAGCGGCAAGCTCTTTGCACAGCGAACAGGGGCAAATCAATATGTGTCCGTATTCGTGTGCCTATGCATTGTGTATACCGGCTCGCAGACTGGTACTGTTCCTGACCAAGTAATGGTAGACGTATCGCGTCGGCTAGTTGTATCTGGCGTGCTGGCAGAGTCGTCCACAAGTCATACTATGGACAGCTAGTCACAGTTAAATGACTAGTTAGCTGCCCACCTATTGCGTCGTATTATAGCGAACGAGTTTACGTAGAGCCAACAGATTTATTTATATACATAAAAATATATAATTAAAATATATAATTAAAATAGAAATAAAAATGAAAATGAAAATGAAAATGAAAATGAAAATGAAAATGAAAATGAAAATGAAAATGAGAATGAAAATAAAATAAAATAAAATAAAATAAAATAAAATAAAATAAAATAAAATAAAATAAAATAAAATAAAATAAAATAAAATAAAATAAAATAAAATAAAATAAAATAAAATAAAATAAAATAAAATAAAATAAAATAAAATAAAATAAAATAAAATAAAATAAAATAAAATAAAATAAAATAATATAATATAATATAGAAATAATATAAATATAAATACAATTTATATTGCGTCAGTTTAAAAGTGTCGGCCGCGAGTATGAGCTGGGACCAGCGGACCGTATGTGGCGTACGCTGTTTGTGACTAATACGCAAAGATTTCTCTCTCTACGCGATCAAAGGGTTTCTATATCGTAACCGATGAAATTGTATCGCAGCTGCCTGAGCTACGTCATTACCGTACGGGGCTTTTGAACCTCTTTCTCCAGGTAGGAGCGCCGTTTGGTGAAGAGACTCATTCAGGTAGCACACGTCCGCGGCATTGACTATTAACGAAAGTAAGAAAAAAAAGTCGCTGACTTGTTTTGTCTAATGTACAGACTGGGACAGCGATACGCGCCTCGACCTTTCCGACTCTATGGACAGAGTAGTGCCCGAGTCCTGGAATTATCGCCACTCTGCCGAAGGCGCGGACGATATGGTAGACTCGTTGTGTGGAGGTAGTGCTAATTTCTAGCCCGCACACGTTAAATCATCATTGCTTGGACCCAGCCTTACAGTGCCTATTACGAATGGTAGACTGAACCTTGGTACATGGCAAGATATTCAGCTTGTACGTAACCACCTTCTCTTGTAATGGCCGCTGACGAGTATTTCAAGGCCGAGTTTCGGCGTATGAAGCACACGCGTAAAGTCGTAGCCACTATTCAGGGCTCGAAAGCGTAACGCTTACGCTGACCGATGGTCATTCATTGAGGTGTACGCAATGCTTTTATGGGAGACTGTCTACTTTAATGCTGCTACGAGGACAGAGTCTGTTTAGTGTCCTAAATTAGGCTCTATTTCGTGTCCTAAATTAGGATAATTAGGATAGTTGTATAGTCAATTAATTAGCAACCAGCTGATTGGGTTCCTTGCACGCACAATAAATTGAAAAACTCGAGCTGTCAACACGACATTTGTCTGCAAATGCCCTTTGCTGTCGGCCAGTCGTCTATGCTATAAACACGTCGTATTTACACTAATACAATACCATAAAGTAAACGGTCCGCTAACGGGTCTACACGAAAGCCTCATTGCTGCGAAGTAGCATCGGTTTTACTCGTGCTGTCTCCGGCACCACTCCACTCCTGCTCAAGTGCCGCTAACAGTACGGGTAAGCGTCCATGTGCATTGTAATCGGCCTCGGACTGGATAACCTCACCCTGCGCAGTTGTAGTTACTACCGGCAAAGGCGCTTTCTGGTGTGTCATTGCTGCAGAAACGGCCTCATCCGAACCGGAAAAACAAACCGCTGAATATTCAGGTCGGCCATATGGTAAATGCTCCTCAAAGAAACCCACAGTCGGACCAGAAGGCGGAGCCTTTGCAGCCGCTATCGGAATACTGCCACGCACATCCGACTCACTGAACGAATGATCTTCTGGATCTTGCACGGAAGGATGAACAGTAACAGGGCCTTTAGCAGCAGCAAAAGCATTATCCACTGGAGCGGTAAAACTGGCACGACGAAGTGTATCCACAGGCTCTTCTTTCATGCGTACAGGCTCGTCAAAATAGTACAGTGGGGGTCCGTTTGACACTGCGTTTTGCACCTTATCACCGGCAGGTCCTGAAGAACCAGCACGATTCCGGTCTGCATGTAATACGGGTTTGCCATTGTCGCCTGCGGTAGGAGACGAGGATACGCGGGGTTCATCGTCGGATTTCTTCAGATTTTTAATATAAAAATTCTTGATTTGTGTAGCCGTCTTTGTCGTGAGTTCTTGTGCGATCGCAGTGAAATCCGTGCCATGCTGAGCAACCAAGGCTTTTAGACTATCAATCTCCGGATGTGACCAATAAGAGGACTTGTTTGCACGCTTTACTGGTTTATGTCCACCCGGCTTGGAGTCTGGACCTGAAGTCTCGGCATTTTCTTGAACAGCCACGCCTGCCGCCGAGCTTTGATCCATATTGGTTGGCCGATCAGATGTATCAAAAGAATCTACCGCAGGTTTCACACTATTCCTGCGCTTTGAAACGCGTTCCGGCCCTGGTGTTTCCGGACTAGAATTGAATTTGCTTCCCGATTTAACTGCCTGATCATTGCCGCCAGCTTCACTTGCTGATTTGTTATTGTTATTGCTATTTATATTAATATTATTATTATTATTGTTATTATTATTATTGCTGCTGGTGGTAGTCGAGCTTTGTGCTGCCTCTGTGGTATCATTCCCCGATACTTCTACTGCATCTTCCTGGAAATCTTCAACTGGAGCAGCAGCAGCAATGTCTGTCATTAAAGCCGAGCCCTTTGATTTCTTGCGTTGCAAAGGAACTCGGCCAGACTTGCCGCCTGCAGAAGATGCTGCCTTCTTTCGTTTACGCATGCCTCGCTCGCGTAATTTGGATCGGTACTGCTCTTGCTTCTTTGTCATGTAATAATGCAAAATGCACTGCGACGTTGTTTTGTTTGGAAGGTACTCTGCAATCTTACCAAACTGCTTTGCAAATTCCGAAAATCTCTGTTTAAAGATCTCATGCTCTTCATCCGTCCAAATGTCGATTGGTCCGTTATAGTGATAATGGGTCATGGGATCGTTAACCACCCGATTCCTATCGTCAAACCATAGGGAAACTTTAAGATCATTATCTAGAATCATGTCAGGAATATCAGCAGTAGTTCGTTTTAAAAAGTCTTCTGTGCTTTCAGCGGCAGTTTCGCGCTCCAAGTTGGCAAGAATCTCTAGAAACTCAGCCTCAGAGCGGACTGCGTCGCCATGGGCAAAGGAGCCTCCACCAACACCTCCACCACGACGTGAACTGCGTCCAACCGTTGCTGAATATGGGGTATCGTCAGCCAAGGCGGGTTGTGCCATTTCCCGCTCATTACGTTCTTTTTGCCTATCGAGCTTCCGAGTGTACGCTTTCCAATCTCGATAAATGCTTTTGTACTCTTCACTGAGCAAACGAACTTTTGAGCGCAACGCTTCTTCATGCTCGGATAAGTAGCCATACAGCTTTGGCAGTAATGCTTCATAGTCCTCCTGCTCTTTCCGGAAAAAATCGTACCTGTCCACAAAGCTAAGCTGCTTATTGGTAATTTGATACTGCTGAGCATCATTTTCTAGTTTGATTTTCTTATTGCATTTGTAGATGTCTGCAATAATATCTTCTTCCTGATCACCGGTAGCCTTGTCTGTACTCGCCGTGGGACTGGTAGCTTCTTCACATATCGGCACGCTTTCAGAAACGAGTGCAGTAACACTGGATTTCGGTGAAGATTTCGGTGAAGGTTTCGGTGGACTTTCTTCCGTGGCTTGTAACAGATTTCCCTTGCCGTCCAACTGGCGGTCCTTCTCGGTATATCCTGTCTCTGTATCTATAGCGGATTCTGCATCAACCTTCCTCTCCAATTCTGAGCGTACTTGCCCATCTGCAGTCGGAAGCAAGTCTGGCTTCGAATCCAAGTCTTTGCGCTCCATGTCAGTTGCCATCGGCTCTGAAATTGGCTCCTTTGAGGGTACACACGCCTGTCCTGTCGCATCACTTAAAATTCCAGACGACGAGGCATCCGGCAGTTGTGCCTTTGCGTCCAGTCCAGGCTCACCAGCTTGATCCGGCTCATAAAGCAATTGTGGTTCAGTCTTTATTGCAACATCATCCTGCTTTTGTACACTAGTTTGGGAGGAGGGCAAACTTTGTTCCGGTGCACCAGCCTGTTTTTTGAGCATATCGCCTTCATCCCGTACCCGCCGCTCTCTCACACCACCGTCTTCAAGAGCCTCCCTCTTTTTGTCAAAAGAGGCTCGTGCAAAAGAGACTCGTGCAGAGGAGGCTCGTGCAAAAGGGACTCGTGCAGATTCGGTTTCCGCCAACTGCACTTTCCCGCTTGGTGTAAAAGATCTAGCACTGGCCCTGTCTGTCCCAAAACTCCTTTCTGGCCCCGAGTAGCCCCGGGGCCGAGTTGGCGGATTATCTGGATACGGATACTTGCCACGCACACCGTCTGAAGCAGAGCTGTACGCTCTAGACTCCGTATTTGCTCGATCAGAGAACGAGTCCTTGTGGTCATAGTGTCGCCGTCTATCGCGCTGTGAGTCGTACAGTTTGCTCCTTTCCGGTGTACGCGTATGCAGTGACCGAAAAGTGTTGTACAACCGAGGACCCGTTGGAATCCCGTTACTTGACGATGAGCCAGGCAATGGCCTTGAGGCCGTAGCTGTACTCGCACTGTCTCGATTGCTCAGCACAGGTCTTTGCTCAGCTTCTCGGTGCCAATTCGGCGATTGCGATTGCGATTGCGATTGCGGCCGCGGCACTGTCCGCCGCCTTGGAGCGGAGGGAAGAGGGCCACTGGGACCACTGGGAGTCGGAACGTACGAGTCGTACGCACTAGAGCCGCGGTCAGTGCTTCGAGGACGGTCTTCGTTACGGAACGGCAGCGATCGGCTACGCGAATACGCACGGTACCTTCTGCACACGAGGGAGGTCAGCGGTTATTCGGACTCGCAGTAAAATGAAATTGATCTCTTTTCTTTTCCAGCACATACCCTGACGAAGGAGGAGACGGAGGCCGTCGGTACCGCTCAGACGAGCGACCACCGTCCTCCGTAGAGGCGGACGCGTTAGCGTAGCGCTGCGCCATAATTGTATATTGCGTACTAACGGTCGTCCATTCCGCAGCAACCTTGTTGCGACCGTATTTTGCAAGAATTATTGCAGGCAGACTCGTCGCATTAGTCTTGCGGGTTATTATCCTATTTATTGTTATTATCATCAATTTCTATACTTTTACATGTACATTATGCTTAAAACATGATATTACCGTCAATGTACTCGTATTAGTTTTCTGAGGTTTACAAGATTACTTGATTTAGTTAAAACTTTATAGAAGTAATAAATAAATAAATAAATAAATAAAATAAATAGATAAATAAATAAATAAATAAATAATTTAATTAATTAATTAATTAATTATTTATTTAATTAAACGTTTATTAATATGAACCAGTTTTATAGTATTGTGTCAGTATGTTCTACGATTTACTTTGCACGCTGTCTGCTATACATATAATCTAATAAAACGAGTACAACTCGGCCAAAGTGTACGTCGTCGGTCCGTGTAAGATTGTGGTTGAACGGCTCCAGTCTCGTCCGCGTCATGGTAAGTTGAGCATACAAGACTTTGGCAGTCTAACGGTATAGTTTGGTGGATACTTTGACGAGTTTGAAAGCGGTGGGTTCCCTATGCACCCTGCACTTGAACGGCATTTACGGGCGCAGCGAGAAGCGGCTGCGAACCAGCGGTTTGAGGCACGATACCGCTGCTTTTCCGTCAATACAATGTCTGGCAGTGAACGTGAAAACGTAAATTTTGGCGGGAAATGCATTTTGCCCCCGTCAGCGTTAGAGAAGCTCAGTATGCCTTGATACACTGTTCATTCCTTATTGATTGCGTCATCCTGGATTTGTCACTGACCCAACTCTAGCGCGACTTAATATAAGTTATCCAATGCTCTTTGAACTACGTAATGATGCAGTGCCAGAGCGCCGCAGCCATCTTGGTGTGCTTGAGTTTATTGCGGAAGAGGGCCGGATCTATCTTCCTCAATGGGTAAGTTTATTTTTTGATTATGACTTTGTGTCGAAAGTATGGCTCACCTGGAAAGATGATGAACAATTTGGAATTGGAGCAAGGCGATATGTTGCATGTACTAAGCACAGAAGTTCCACTGGGCAATTTTGTGCGGCTGCAGCCACAGTCCCCGGACTTTCTTGAAATAAGCGACCCTAAAGCTGTGTATGACTCTTTCCCTCACAAATACCCTTCCATCTCTCTCTTTATATGGCTGACCATGGCGCAGTTTAGAAAATGTGTTACGGAATTTCTCTACGCTTACACAGGGCGATGTTTTCCAGTTTAAATACGTTGACAAGATATTTGAGGTGGCAGTCTTGGATGTGCAACCCGGATCAAGCTCAAATTCGATCTGTGTCGTGGAAACCGACTTGGAGGTCGACTTTGCTACGCCTGTTGGATACGTGCCCCCTGAACCACAGGCAAAAAAACCCGCCCACGGTGGCCACATTCGAACACAGGCGGGAATGGCAGCTAAACTAGACTTTCAGGCTTTAGTGGCAGGCGGTATTGCTCGTGCAATGGAGAAAAGCAAGCCGTTGTATGCCCGCAGTGGTGGACAAAAGCTGTCGGGAAAAGCTGTATCAGAGCCAGCAGTGCCTCTGGATAAAGCGTTGCACGAAACAGTAGCAGACGAGCAGGCAATTCATGCCGTGCCGACACCATTGCGAGTTCCGTTTGGAACTCTTTTCTTTGGATATGACTACAAGCCGCCACCTTCTACAGAGTCTTTGGAGGAAACGGAGAGCAGTAATAGTGCAAACAAGTTTTCTGGCTCGGGCCAAAAGCTGAGAACCAGGCGAAACGAGTCCCAGCCGGCCGCTGGAGCATCGACCGACAGCCCTATTGAGATTGATTAGATGGAAGGCTTTGTATATAGGCGCATAGATAAGAGGATAAACTGGTAGCATATTACTTTTGCAAGTGGACATGACGCATGCCACCTTGGACACTGAACTGTAATCGTTGAATACATTTGAATAATGACATACACTATAACTATTTCATCTCAGTTGTTTTACAATTACTCACCTCTATTTCTATTGCTCCACGTTACGTTGCACAACGCAAAGCATGTTAAGACGGACAGGACAGTATATTTGGGTAGTCTATATGGGCTATTTGTATGTGTTTGCTTGCTTCAACCAATCCAGGTTTGCCAAACTAACCCCAGCTAACTCTAGCTAACCCTAAACCTAACATAAGTTTGGGTTCCACCATAACACAGCACGTATCGTTATTCGCAGTAATATATTATCATGTAAATCACTCGTAATGACCATTACGTGTATGGATGGCATGGACAAATAACCAAGTAAACGGAACCTGAGATACTCTGTGGAAAAAACAATAAATGTGCTGGCGCTAACAGTCCCTAATTATTGCACTGCATTCACACGTATACTATAAATTTTCAAACCATCCGACGATTACGAGGCGCCTCGGAGCTCGAGTCTGAGCCATGAACTCTCAAATTTTTTCGCTGGCCATCGTGCTTGGCAGTATGCAGCTGGCTAAGCGTGTCAATTTTGACCAGCCTGAGAACCTGCTGGCGTTACGTATCATGTACGGCCTGAGCAATTTGATCATCTTTGGTGCAATGTTCTACATAAAGTACAAGATCGAAAAGGCGAACGGTAGGGTTTACTTGCTGGTTTTCAACCTTATTAATTGTAGATTTAACGACGATAAAGTACGTTGAGCCCGCGTCTTCAATGTCGGGTCGCGAAACTGATACGCTCGTGACCACTACCGTCAAGGAATACGACGAGAGCAAGCTTAAAGAGGCACAGCGCACTGTCCTCATGGGCGTGGCTATGATGGCCTTTATGCACTTGTATATGAAGTACTCGCAGCCGTTATTGGTACAGTCTATTATGCCAGTCAAGACAATCGTGGACAACAAGCTGTTCCAGATCCACGTCCTCGGCAAAGTATCTGAAGATTTGAAACGCCCGTTCAAGAACCCTCCTGGTTTGTTTGGTGGCGCAGCCAACGCGGGCGTCAAGACGGACAAGAAGAGCATCCAGGAGCTCGAGGCCAAGGCTACTATTAAGAAGGACGAGTAAACTTGTCTATTTCGCTTTTGCCGGCCTTACCTTTTATAGCCTTTTGATAAAGTTCTTCCAAGACACCTTTAATAGTAAATTATACATGTATACCAAATGCTCATGGAAAGTGCAGTCTGCAGATTAGAATACAAGAGGTGGGCCGGATTGTCGAGCTAATAAAAGACTGCCATTTATGACTAATATTGATTGAAATACCGTCATTGACTGCACGACCATCATTGATCCGGCCAATATACCTGTTTAAATTGCCCGTAGAAAAATCTTTTTATATTACAAAATGTTATTTTAAGTTTTATTGGCAATCTCACAGCCCTGTTTAATGGCCGCAATCATTGCGGTAAGCTGAATTTTCTCGGACGCACCTGAGCTTAGACGGTGCTCAATCAGAGCAAGCTGATCCAGCACGAACACGCGCATCTGTGCAGGCAGTTGTAGATCGTCAAGAGCCTCGAAAACACCGCCTAGTATGTCTTGCAGAGCCAAGCCTTTGTCCTTTTTCATCGCGCTCAGTCCTGAAAGAAATTAGGCACAGCAAACAAAGATAATAATTAGAAGTGTAAAAGCTTTGAGCGTACGCTGAGAACACGAAACGAAATCATCGTTCATGGTAGAATGCACGATTGCCTCTAAATCATCTGGATGCGGATTACCCACACAGTTGTATACAGCGTCGACATCAACCGTATCGTATGCAGCACTGCAGGCCTGCAGAATATTTAAAGCCTTGCGCATATCGCCCTTGCTCAATTTTAAGAGTGCCGCTTTTGCCTCGGGCGAGATGTTTACATGCTCATTAGCAATTACATAGTCTAGCCGCACCTCAATATCATGAATTGGCAGTGGCTGGAAGCGAAACTTTGTGCATCGCGACTGTATAGCAGGTGCAATTTTGTTGATGTAGTTGCAAATCAAACAGAACCGTACGTTTCGCGTGTATTTTTCGATAACTAGAATTAGATCCAATGACCATGAAGAGGCAGTGAACAAAATAAACAGTGAACCAAATAAACAGTAGGGAAGCATACTCCGCCGTAACGCGTTCTGTGCAGCCAAAGTCATAGCATCCGCCTCGTCGAGAATAATGAGCTTAAATTTGCTTTCGAATATCTGCCGTGTACTAGCAAATGTTTTTATCTGTTCGCGAACGACATCAATACCGCGATCATCAGAGGCATTGAGCTCCATCACTTGATTACGAAAGCTCTTCCCATAAATGCGTCGAGCCAAAGCCAAAATGGTTGTCGTCTTTCCGGTACCGGGTGGCCCATAGAACAGCAGGTGCGGTATCCGGCCCGTATCCACAAACCGTTCCACTGCGGGATTAGCGGCGTACTGCGTTGGACTTACGCGTAGACAATATATCCTGGTGCGCGACAACCTGCTCTAACGCCTGCGGACGGTACTTTTCCACCCTGTTCATGTTAGTGCTATGACGTATACGCACGCATACCAAGGCAGATCGGAATCTTCGGGGCTGACAAAGCCATTGTCGGATTTGCCTTTGCCTTTACGCGCGTCATTCGCGCTCTCCGACGCCATTACTTTTGGTTCTCTTACAATTAATTAATTTTATTTATTATACCATAAATATTTGCAGCTGTACGGAGCGATAATACATAGAATAAGAGAAATGGCGAGTCTTATGATATTAGCGCCAATATTAGTAGTCGTTGCCTGAATAATATGTAGACAATATAAATAATCCTTTTTCACACAGTATATGTATATAAATTAATAAATAAAAAATTGTAAATATTGTTATAAATGTTAATAATTGAATAAATTTATAATATTTTCTACTGACTATAAATTAAAAAGTATATTTGTTGTAAATTAATAGTCGCTGACTGCACGAAAATCACACTACAATTATACCGATCTATCTGCCTATATTTTAAAAGGCCATTCTCAACACGCCACGCGCCAGCCTTGAAACAGGCGGCTATTGAACGGCAATTGGCTCAACATGATCCGTGCACGGGTGGCAAGGCTTACATCTGTCGCCCGACACTGTAGACTTGTTACGGCTGGCCAGTCTGTACGAAGCTTTTCACGCACGCACTCGCCTGCTCGACGAGGGCGGGTGGCGTGGTCTCTGGCGATTGCAGCGCTCAGCGTCTCTGGAGCCCTCTATGCCAGCAGTGTACTAGCCCTGTTTTGTTTTTAATTAATTAGTTATTTATTTATTTATTTCGTTTATTAATTAATTAATTAATTTAATTTGTATATTTTTTAATTGCTCTTGCTAACGGAAAGGCGGGCACAGCGGTACAGTGCGACTCGAGACTAGAGGATGAGCAACAGGTACACACTTCTTGGGAAAGCTTACTTGCTAAAGTAAAAGACGGCAGTTGTTGCGGAAAAGCCGCTGATGCGTCAGCGTATGGAACAGTTTGTCAAGGATAAACAAAAGGAAATCGTAGAAGCGATCGAGCAGGTGGATGGCGGCAAGTTTCGTGTCGACACATGGAGGAGAAACGAGGGCGGTGAAGGCGTAAGCTGTGTATTGCAGGACTCAAACGTCTTTGAAAAAGCCGGTGTCAATGTCAGCGTTGTGCATGGCCAACTTGGTCCTCAAGCAATTGAAAAAATGAGAGCTGACCACCGCAGTTTGCACGTCGAGGCAGGAAAGACCCTACCTTTCTTTGTTGCTGGTATCAGTCTCGTTATGCATCCACGTAACCCAAATGCGCCAACAGTGCATTTAAATTATCGATACTTTGAAGTGGAAAACGAGGACGGGTCCCCGCGCGCTTGGTGGTTTGGCGGCGGGTCTGATTTGACACCGAGCTATTTGTATGACGAAGATGCTATTCTGTTCCATCGCCTACTTAAAGAAGCGTGTGACCGCCATGACAAAGCTTATTACCCGCGATTCAAGGCCTGGTGTGATAAGTATTTTTGGATTAAACATCGCGATGAGGCTCGCGGTATTGGTGGTATTTTCTTTGACGACTTGGACGACAAGGATCCAGAACAATTATTTTCTTTTGTACAGGATTGTGCAAACGCATTCCTGCCTGCATACGTGCCTTTAATGAACAAGCGAAAGGTACGTGTATTAATCATACACATTCGTACGTACTAAATGCTAATTACTAGGACATGCCTTTTGGACCAGAGGATAAAAAATTCCAGCAAATTCGTAGAGGTCGGTACGTTGAGTTCAACCTGGTACATGATCGAGGAACTGCTTTTGGATTGCATACGCCTGGAGCAAGAATCGAAAGTATTCTCATGTCCCTGCCCCTCACGGCTGCCTGGTATTATGAACATGTACCATCAACCCTCCAAGAGCAGCGGCTCATGAGCGTCTTGCGGCAGCCCAAGGAATGGGTGTAAAATTAAAGTAGTCTTTTGACCTTATAGACCCATATGTACATCTTAAAAAGAGAAAAGATTTTGAATATTTTGTTACAAATTATTCGAAGATTAGGCCGTAGTCGAGTTTATTGCATCTGAAATGCGATAAATCAACTAAAATGAAGATTATTTTCATGGCCTGTCTGGACGAAAAGCATTGTAGCGCCGATTTTCCGATCGTTTTGACTTCATTTCGTGAGCACGCTCGCGTGGATCAATAACTTCCAATTCTTCTTCAGCTTTTTGCTGTCTATATGCCAGATCTTTTCCAAGCTTTTCCGCAGGTGCCGCAAAACGATGACCTGCCCATGACAAAGAATTGTCATCTTCCTCAGCATCGTCTGCTCCATTTTCCCCGCCTAGACATGATTTACAGCCAGGGATATTATGCAATTTACACTCCGTTCCCGATGCCGTTTCCTGCTCATCTGTCTCGTCTTGTTGAGATGAAAGCATCCGCTGAAAATTCGAAAGCTTTTTCATTGTCTAAAAATTAGTATAATGGATCAAAAGTGAAGCAAAAAAATAAATAAAAAAGAATGATTGAACAAATAAATAAATAAACACACAAATAATACATTAACTATAAATAAATTTAAATAAAAAACTAAAAGACAGTTCCCCCTTTTACCTCTTCCTCACTAAAATCCGGCATGGAGCCATTCTTTTTCCGACTGCCTACTAGAGCACGGCTATTCGATTTGTAACGAGCCCGTTCTTGCTCAAGAAGCGAGAGCTTGCCCCGCGGTGTTTTTGCTTTGTCTTGCTTAGATTGTCCCTCGAATGATAACTCAGACTTGAGCGCTTCGATATGCTCTTTGACGGAAAGAGGCGCCTTCTTCTGTACTTCACTCTGAGCATTGGCGGCGCTTTTACTCGATTTCTGATTAGCTACTTGCCTTTCACCGACTGGATTTGCACTCTCCCTTTGCTTCTCCAATGACTTTGTTGGTTTGCTTATTTCTCGGTCAGAACTGGAACCTCGGGCTTGAGCCGTTAGCTTGTCTTTATCTTCCAGCGCTGTTTGAGGGCGACTAGATTCAGCCAACAGTCGTGAATCAGTGCCCACATCGTGGCTGCTTTTAAATTTTTTCTTGGGCACGATAGGCGCTTCTGCGCCTTCCTCATCCTCTTCTCCATCAGCACCAGCAAAACTGAGCAGTTTAGAGCTTTTCTTGGACAGCTTTGCCAGATTTTGTTGCTGCCGCTTCTTCTCTTCTGCCTGTGCTTGGCGCATGCGTTCTTCGCGTTGAGCGCGAGTGCTTCGCAGCTTTATGTCATCAAACGGATTTTCCTCTACCTTTGTGCTTAATACACGAGCTGGGTACACCGGCCGGTCGTCGGCTCCCAGCTCGAGCTCTCCAATAGCTACTACATTATATATAGTATCGCCAACAACACGTCCAAAAAGCGTATTGTGATTTTGAAGTTCTGGTGTTGCGTCCAATGTAATGAAAAACTGAGATCCATTATCGTTCTTGCCCGCATTAGCCATGCCTAAAAGCCCGCGCCTTGTATAACGCAATCGTGAATGAAACTCGTCGGCAAAAGGTTCGTCCCATGCAGACTGGCCTCCATGACCGGAACCCGTAGGATCTCCGCCCTGAATAATAAAACCTGGTACCACACGATGGAACAAAGTATCGTCATAATAACCTTCCAGGCCTTGTACATTAGTCGCGACAAACGCAAAGAGACAAGCAAAGAAAAAAAAGTGGTTGAGCCTTACAAAGTTGAATGAAATTTCGGCATGCAAGTGGGCACTCTTTGCCCCACAGTTCGAGGTCTATAGGCCCTCGCGTTGTTTCAAGGACCACGCGAGCACTGGCGCAGGTTAGAATACGTTATCGCTTCATATCTCACGTACGTTGGCACTGGCTCTAGACTATATATAGACTGAGGGTATTAGCAAAGACAAGCGCTAAAGCTTTAAAAGGCAATTACCGACATGGCGTCTGCTCGAGGCCAGGGCTCGAGATGAGTGTGGATTAGTGGCACAGGCGCACAGGCAAATTTGGCTATTTTTCATATATTATTGTAGTTACTTCTATTGTAATTTCTTCAACTGTATTTCCTTCAATTGTAAGCGTAAAGTGTGCTCGAGTAAACGAGTAACTTTGTATTTAGTAACACTGTGAAAGTTACAATGTTTGATTCATTTTACATGTGTATAACTTTATATCTCACACTTCTTATTTTATCCAATCCTTCTAGTTTATCAGAGTCGAAACTTTTTTGACAGTTGCAAACTGCAGCAAAAGTTGTGGCCCAGACTATGCCGGCTATTGGAACGCAAAAGCGCAAAGCGCGCAGCAGTACAGAAACTGATGAGACAAATACCGAAGCACGTAACAAAGCATCTCGAGCTGATGCCGCGGCTGATGGAGCGATAAAAGATACTGAACATGATAAAACCGCGTCGCAGGCCTCAACGGACGCGCAAGAAAACCCTTCGACCACGAAGGATCAGAGACTAATAGTTGTACTGGACAAGGCATGCCTTGAAATTTTCAAAGCCGGCAGCAGCAGCGGTGGCGAAACAAAGTACCAATTGCTTAACTGCGACGACCACCAAGGCATTCTAAAGAAAATGGGACGAGATATAGCTGATGCGCGGCCAGATATTTGCCATCAGTGCTTATTAACTTTGCTCGACTCACCTTTAAATAAAGCAGGAAAATTGCAGGTCTACATTCATACTGCGCAAAACGTGTTGATTGAGGTTAACCCTGCTGTGCGTATTCCACGGACTTTTAAACGATTTTCAGGATTAATGGTCCAGCTGCTTCACCGTCTAAGTATTCGTGGAGTAGGCGGGAATGACAAACTGCTAAAGGTTATAAAGAACCCCATCACCGACCATTTGCCTCCAAACTGCAAAAAAATTAGTAAGTTTTCCAGATTTGCGATTGTACTAATGCCGAAGCACTCTCATTCGACGCGGAGCCTGTCCGGCTTACAAAGTATATCCCACAGCTAGAACCAGGCCAGTCGATTTGTGTTGCTATTGGTGCAATGGCCCACGGATCAGACGATTTTGCGGATAGTTGGGTTGATGAAAAAATTGCTGTTAGCGAATACAGCCTCTCTGCTTCCGTGGCGGCGAGCAAGTTTGTACACGCGTGTGAAGAAGTTTGGGACATTCTATAGTGAAATGTGATGTAAACAGACGGCTCATATTACAAAAAGTGCACGGAGAAATGGGGATAGAAGGTACCGTGCCTTTATACCGTCTTTGACCTAGTTTGAATGAATAATCGCAGAGATTGCGAAGAGAATTAGGAAATTCAGGGCACAATGAGCATCATTACATAGGATCTTGTGTACGTACGAGCCATGCTTACTAAGCTTTTATATCCTTGGTACCCAATACCGACAGGATTATGAACAAACCTTTGGGAAAGCTCGTCCCAGAGATTTTATCTGACTTTATACAGCATACAGTAAATAATCACAAAGAATAAAACCCACGTTTATCCATAAACACTTTGTGCCTTGCCGGGCAAAACCCTGGGCCAAATACCACATCAAAATAAACAGATTTGGCGCTAGACACGGGAGCCTCGGCATCCTCGCCTTCCCGTGGTGGAAGCACGTCTTCCTCCTTATATTTTCGATAGGGCACCATGAAAATACGAGCGTGAATGCAATTGCTCCAGGACATTGAACCAAAACTGCGCTGATTTGAGCGTCCTAGCGGGGCTGACACGTATCTGTTTTGAAAATCTAGAGAAAGATCATGCTCTTCCATAGAGTGGCCACCAGACTGCCGCACCTGATTAACGACAACAACAGCAATATTGTATTTAAGAGCCAGTCGTCGTAATGCGCTTGAAATAGAGATAAAATGCCTTCGTCGATGAGCCAGTTTCGCTGTGCCCTCTCCATCAGTATCAGTTTGGTTGGCCGCTAAACTATCGAGTACGACTACGCCAATCGAACGTTGCTGGATATACGTCTCTAGTGCATACGAAATAAGGTTAAATTCGCGTGTAGCATCTAAACACTCGACCGCATCGATACCGTCAAGGACATGAACCTCCGGCTGCCTACCTTTGGCAATCTGTAGCAACCGCTGTGTGCTCCATCCACCCTCTGTGCATATTATTAGCGCACGTTTCCCAAGGCCTCCTGCTTCACGTGGCAATTGCGCACATACACACAATTGCAAGGCAAAAGTCGATTTCCCCACTGCCCTGCAGCGTTTAGTGAGTCTTGACGCAAAAAAGATGGAACCAAAATACATAAACCAAAGAAAGTGAACCAATTGTAAAGTATCCAACTTGTAATTTGCTGCTGAAACTTGACACCAAAAGAACAATTACAAAATAATTCCAGAATAATTCCATAATAATTATAGAAAAGAAAAGAGAAGAATAACAAAATACAGGGAGGAGCCGAGTTTAAACATACGCTTCGCCACATATTTCCGTGATTGCTCGCGTCGGTATGCCACCGCCAAGGTGCTTATCCAACGACGCGTCGCCAGTCGTAAAGTACGCGACTTGGTCAAGGTACGTGAGCGCGTTTACCGGTGGCAACGCGGTCGCCGACAACGACCGCTGAACCTGGTCAATGAGCGCCCGTGCGTCAAGGATAGGGAGTTTTGCTCGCTGTGCCAATGCTTCGACCCCCAATGATAGAATATCGAGGCAGGTTATGTTTGCTTCATGTATCAATATCGAATTACAAAGTCAAAAGTATATGACACGTACCCTCTGCGCAAACATGTGCAACACGCTCGGAAAACGGTGGCGATTGATCCACAAACTGGGAAACGTCCATTGCCTAGAAAGCCATTTTTACCATATGCCAGGCGCCATCTCTTGTGCAAACATCTGTTTCGCTCTAGTACCGATTTCCAATACAAACTGTAGCAGCTATATTGCTCAATTTAATTTATTTAGCAAATAAATAAATAAATAATCAATTAATTAATCAATTAATTAATTAATTGCTAGCAAGAAGCATGTTGGGCTGGGGCGACGGCAGTACTAGCCGCGAGGTTCCTCCACAAGCTGCCGCAAATGCACCTGTGCCTCATGAACAGGATCGGCCTGCTGCCGATGTTTTGGATTTTGTTAAGATGCCAGAAGAGCCTTGTGCACTAAGGGTAGGAGTAGCAGCAACTTTACTTCAATGTTGACAATGTTGAGACTAATGTCATGTTTTAGCATTATTTTGATGAAATGCTCATGTGCTATACGCCAGCATCTCAATTAAGGTACTATTATCGCTACGGCGGAAGCAAACCGTGCGGGAAAGCGTGGAAGGATTGGATGTGGTGTATGTCTACGCAGACACAGTCAGACCCGGACGAGCAAGAAAGTTTAAGGCAGCGCCGGTTAGATCAATGGTCGCAGCTCCGCCAGGGACCGAACAGCGAAAATGTCTGGACCGTCCGGACAGAGCCGATTCTACCGGGCTGGCGCGAAGATAATATGGAATAGATCTGAAAAGATCTTTTTTCTAGTGGATTGATAAATAGTATGATTCAGGCGCGATTGAATTATGGTCCATGACTTGTATAATCTAGTGTTGAAACAGTATCTATCCATTTAAATGTGAGGAGCAAAAACGAGAAGCCTGCTTCACAGCTTTTTGCCTCTGCTCCACTCAAAGAAATCGCGTTTCTGGGACTACACAACAATCATCATAGAGGGATACGTGCAGCTCTTACGATGATCTATGCTTATAAAGCGCTCATGTACATTTTTCCTTCATTTCCAGCCCTCTGTAGCGACTGTCCATAGTTCTTTTGCCATCAAACAAAGAGGCACAAGGTTCATGCCTAATTATTAGTACCGTAAAGATACTCTATGACTCAAATAAAATGCCATTTGCTCGTATTGTGCTGTAATCGGTATTGTGCATTTTCATTTGCAAGCTAGTGTCTGTGCAAATCCAAGCTACATCAGCAAACCGAGATACTCGGTACGAGGGTATCGGCGATGCAGTTCTGGCCATTGCACGATCATACGGTCTGCTACGCGTAGCATCAACACCAATTTTCCAGTAAGAGAGAGTTTGCTTACGCGCGCAAAAGATTCAACGTAAATAATAGAGACACGTTTGCCCAAAGCATACTGTGCGGGTTAGCATTAAAATCACAATTAGCTTTAATTACCTGTACAAGACGGGCGGCAAGGCACAGCATGAGACAGCTTCCTGGACCGTTACACAAAATTAGATCAGGAGCGCCAAACCTGTTTTGGCATAAAGGGCCAAAGCAGGCAAATAGTGACACTAGAGTAGTAAAAGGTGTAGTGGTCCATGGCTGTAGCACTCTGCGAGCTCTTGGGATAGTGATAACCTGGAACGCATGCTCCTGAACATTGGGCTGCTTCTTCTCGAACTGCTCAACTTTTGTGCGGCTCAGCTGATCACCTGATGACAGCACATATGAACGTGGATAAAACTCACATCCACTTTGCTGCTTGTCACCATGCAAATAGCTTAAAAGTGTCAGCATTTCCGTTGTATGTCCGCCTAAATTGTTGGTAAAGTTCAACGGTACATTTAACCTTACCCGACCCGATGAAAATGGCGGTATGGATATATTGGCTCCGCACCTGCTTGCGCCTAATTTGTGTCGCGGAGAGCCACACTGCGGTTCCCACGAGGGCCACAATTAGGAGCACAAAAGCCTTCAGCATTGCGCATGGCCCAATGCTTGGAGATTGCTCTTATTACCGCAAAAAAGATGATTTTTTACGTATTACAGACTGCAAAGGTTTCAGCATTTATCCAATGCAATGCTCAACGCGCCACTGGCCTCTGCACATGTACGCATGGTGGTAAAGGCCTCTGGACTTATATCGGTCTATATCATGTGTGCACGGGCTACAATATTGACCCTAACAAACCCTAATTTATGTGCTTATCACTTCATTCACGCTCCGAAAAATCATCTTAATATAGTATATGTAAAGCTGATTCTCTAACCTTTTAGTTGTTGAGCATCAGAAACCTTACGATTGTCAAACCCAAACAACCAAAAGGCAAATTTGTCCATAATTTAAGGCTACATGACCTGACCCGCGAAGCTGATTATCGAGTAAAAGCTTGTCAAGTGATGCTTTAAAGCACGCGAAAAAGGTACTATGATATGCCATAATTCTGCTTGATCGACTGGTCAAACATTATTCAGAGTCCGTATTCAACACTATCTAGATTCTAGGCCCTACAGTGACTTGATTTTGTCTATAACTTTGCCCAATAAAAAGCCATCTAATTTCATAACTCCATCGGTGGTCACTGCACGGTAGGCCTGATCCATTGGCGTATAAGTCCCAGGCACCATATGACCATCATCGACACGTATGCTTCCAAGAATATCTTCTGGTGCAGGAATTCGACCGTACGGCGGGGGATTTCGTTCATCAGGCACATGCATGTATCCTGTCTTTTGAAAGGCTGCCATTGTCTGTAACAGTGGATCATTAGGGGCCTCTTGGCCAATTACATTTTGGACAAGAGCAACAAACTCTGGATTAACCTGCACGTGCTCTGGAATACTTAGATCAATATCAGATCCCAACGCAGTTAAAGGTGCCCAGCCAAGAACGCCGGTAGTCTTTGATGGCGGTCTGGCCGTGAACGTGATAGCGGCCACATCGCGTTGATTACAGGCAAGACCAGGGAAAAAATGCTGTGGCGTTCAGTAATCGTTATGACAAGACGAGATAACTTACAACATGTGGCTGTGTAGCAGAAGTTATGAACCGCGCACCTATTGGCCGCTTACACAACAAATTCCTTCTGCAAGTAGCAAACAGCATTGTGGACGTCATTGAGGACTCGGTCAAACTCATTACAATTCATGTGACTAAAAGAACCAGTCAAGTCACGTGCCGAATATATATATATTATCCTATGGAAAGGGCACAGTAAATATATATTTCGCGTTTATATTCGTACGATTTATATTACTGCAGAAACCTCGGGGCAGCAATTAAACCCTAACCCTTGTAGGTCGATGAAACGCTGATAAGCATGGCTTTAAAGGCGTCGCACAAGGCCGGATAGCAAAGTGCTGTTTAATTTACGAGCCTGCAGGATGCCTGTACCTTGGGCGCTCATTACTGCTATTAAACAGAGTCAACATTAAATCTAAAGGCACACGTGACTTTTGCGCAACGTATCATGGGAAGATTGAATCTGAGGCCTCGACTGGCCGCAAACCAAAAGCTATGGTCCACCGTTATCGAAAGCAGACGCAGTACATAGTAGTTGCTTCAGCAGAAAATCTACGGCAGATACTTAACGAAAACGAAAGCGTTGTTGTTCAAGTCTGCACACACCACACAGAGTCGCTGGTCGTGAATTTTATGGACAATGTTGACAAAATGAGCAATCACTTCCCAAACTATGTGTTTGTCCTGCTCAATATCGACCGTGTCACAGACTGGGAGCTTTCCCACTCAATCCAGGGTACACCGCTTACCATAATCTATCACAATGGCGAGCTCGTGCATCGATTGCCCGGGGCGATGCCTACGGCTATCATAGACTGTTTGCAAAAATACAAAACACCCAAACCGCCTAAAAGACGCTGCATCATCAGTTGAGATGATTTGAAAGCGTACAACGCTGTATTTTATGCTTATCGGCCGCTCAGCATACCCACGCCATCATCTCGTGAAGTCACAGACAAAAAAAGGCAATGCCACATTTTGCATTTCAGTTGGGATTTAATTTACCTGGCTGGTGATAGAAGCCTAAAGAACAGAGGCAGAACTTTAATCAATTACAAGTCCTGTCCTGCGACTCAGACTCCGAATTTCTTTGATCTCTTGAGATTCGTCAACAGAGAGGATTATTACGACAGCTTACTACGGTCTTCAATTAGCATTAGTAATCTCGACAGAATTATTATTATAAATGATTGCACTCGTGTTGACAAGACGGGAAACACACTACGTCATCGGCTCCATAATACCAGCCTGTGCGAAGATGGGCTGTGCCGTTTATATTAAATGTATGATTCATAAGCAATGCTTGACATTTATAATCCATTGAACTAGAAGGATCCGTCTCATCTCTCATACACATAACATAAATATATATATATATATATAAAAGTATATATACGTCGATAAAGTTCTCTAACCTTAACCGCACAGCCCACAAACCTACATCAGTCTGGCAGCCCTACGCAGTTCGTGGAGGACTATTGCTATCGCCCATACCAATTCACTAAAGCAGCCCTTCGTCAGCCGTGCTTTTACTACCTCACTAAACAGAATGGGAGGTGTCAGCGTTATCGCTAATGCTGCCGAGTTCGACAAGATCAAGGCAAGCGACAAACTTGTAGTGGTCGACTTTTTCGCCACCTGGTGCGGACCGTGCAAGGCGATCGCACCGCAAATCGTCAAGTTCAGCGACAAGTACGAGTCTGCAGATTTTTACAAGCTGGACGTTGACGAGGTCTCGGAAGCTGCCTCTGCCGAAGGTATCAAGGCTATGCCTACTTTCAAGCTCTACCGTTCCGGTAAAGTGGTCGCTGAAGTAGTTGGCGCCAATACCAAAGCCATCGAGGAGGCGATCAAATCAAATCTTTAGATCCGGATCTTGATTCGCGGAATCTTTTCCAAGTTTAGTTCTAAATTTTTTCTTGAATATTTCTCTACAGCTTAGACGTAGCCGCATGGCATCGAATTAACGGATGTACATACACAAATTTGCTATCTGTCGGGTGCTTTTAGTAGTTGGACTTTAGTATCGTAGAGTTAATGGGCAAAGAATATCTGCAGAGCGAGCTAAAAGCACGGTTATCCAGTAATATATAGTTTTAGCAATGAACATAGACTGTGAATTTGCCACTCTTTATAAGATTAGGAGGAGTAGGAACAGGAAAGATTATGGTAAACTAAAATCAAAACTATCAAAATATCAAAAGAATAAATTGAACAAAAGCCATAGACCCAGGGTATAATTAAGGACTGTGGCCCTCTGTCCACTATTAGTGGCACCAGAGCATTTATAAAGGCTGCTCGCTTGCTCGACGATATTTTACAAATACGTACCCGCAAGCATACAGTAGAAAAGCTTCTTGAACACCCTCTGACGAGTTCATCAGCTAACTTGAGACGGGACCAGGACTATGCTGGGCCTCGTCTGGCATCGCTTTCTTGTACAGCGTCTCCACCATTTGCTGAATGTGTTTGACTTTCTCTTCCACACTAGCAATACGGTCAGAAGGCTCATCGATCCCGGATTGACTGTCGCTTGCAACCTCTTCATCAAGCTCGTATTCCAGATTATTGCCCGGACTTTCTTCGATTAAAGGCCCTTGAGAATGTCCGTATTCCGCTACGGGCAGTATTGATCCGACTCCAGCGCCCACACCTTGGAACCCTGCACCACCAGCACGCATAATGACCCGGCGGTTAGTTCGCGACTGTTTCTTGGCTCGATAAAGCTTCCTCTGCGTAACGTTAGACGGGCGATTGGGAACACGATTTTGAAGATGCTGAGCATGCTCAACCAGTCTGATTAATAGTGCCAATGGCCCATGTGTAATGTACAGAATCCAGAGTTTTGCCTTGAGAAATACGGGATGATCATCGCTCACGAACGCCCCGACAGGCACGAATATGACTTCCAAAAGGTTAAATGGCGGGTACAGGCACACGAGATGATCCGATTTTGTTGCTTCCAAGACCATTGTCGAGAACTAGAAAGGGGACCATTTAGCCGAGTCAGAACGATAACGTAAGCTAAATTAAAATAGGGCATTATTAAATCTCTTTGCTTTTACATCCCAGTATCTTACCACAAACTCATACTCTTGCCTTGCGTTTGACATAACTTTGGCAAAAGTGTTTGACAAAATCGAAATGAGCACCTTGCCAAATGTTAGCTGACAGAAATCAATGTATTGAATCCTTACCGTGCCCATAAGGATATTTGTAAGAATTATGTAGAGCATCTGCAATTAGTTTGAACTCTGGAACGCATTTATTTTGTACCATCACAGGCGGGCCAAACACAGGATGGATCCGAAACATGTTATCAAACCCGTCACTGGCACCACCAAAAAACACATCAAGCATCAGCATGAAAACGTCTTTGCGGGCTATGTCTCCCCAAGCCTATATCGAATTAGTGTACAGAATTGAAGGAGGTTATTGTCCATACCAAAGCCCTGAAGCAGACAAAGAAGCCTAAAAATAGAGCAATAATCATGCCCATGAACTTTATAAAGTCCGCCATCAGATGCCGAACGCAGGGCAAGAGGGTACCAAAGTAAGGCAAGACAGAGAACAATGAGAGTATCCTGGAGAACAAAATAAAGGGAAACGTAGGTTAGTTTATCGGTTTATTGATCGGTCTCTTATGCGCCCTTACCTGGGTATCAGGAACAAACCCTCCAGCGAAAGAATATCGTACGGAAGCCCAGGCGAACCCAAATCGTGTCCCAGCAAAGCTATGGTCCTCGTAACAATCCAGGCTAGGAAAATAACAACAATTGACATATCAAACAAAGCCCAGAAATCTTCTACATAGAAAGAAAGGTGACCGGCTTCCGCAATCTCCTCTATTTCGCCCCAAATAAATGCAGAAAAGTACACATCAAGAAGGATTTCTAGCCAGAGAGATGCTGCTGATCTGCGAGACAGAACGAGAGTGTAAAGCGCAAACAGTATACAATAATTTACACTTTGTATAGCCAGATTGTATTTCGGTACGCGTAAACGACTGTAGCTCGAAACCAGACCATGATGAGCCGCAGCATCGTAAAAGGCCGCTCTTTTAACCGCCTGTGTCTCAATGTCGTTCCAAAATACAATGTCACCTGCAATTTAGTTTTGTTTATGGGTAAAGCCTGTCGGCCGTATTTTATTCCTGCACTATTCCTTCGATGAATTTCGTATGATATGCTCGGCCTTGTGCCTTTGTACCTACCCCGCCAGATGCCGTCAATAACTTTTTGAACGTACGGAGACGATATGAATAGTTTAGCTTCCGCTAGTAAAGCAATTTCGAGGCTTGAAAAAGTTTCAATGCGTCGTAGCAAGCCACTGATCTCTTCGTCGGATCCTATCTCATCTTCATGCTCATCGTCTTGTTCGTGTCCTTGTTCGTTCCCGCTGGAAAAAGACGAAAGCTCGGGAAACTCGGTCGTTAATACGCGTAAGCGAGCTTCCTGTTTATAGTACCGCAAAACACGGATGGCAATAATCTCGGCCGCCCAAGCTCTGTTTATTAATATGCCAATAATTGACTCTTCAATCATTACCTTGCTGCCTGGCTGCTTCGACCGTTTTCCGAGTCCAAACCCTCGCCGTCCTGTAGCCGCAACCAGATCAGAACAAAGACAGAATCGGCACGACCAAGGGCCGCTACTGCCTTGACAATTGGCAGGATCAAGTCGTTCGCTAACGGCGCTGTCCGTAAGTCGTCCAAGGAATAGACATTGTTCCCAATGGCTCTTTGCAGCACAGACGCCAGGCTCAGTGCAAACTGCGGAGTCGGCGCTTGGCCCTGCAGCCGCGACAGACTCGCTTTTGTCTTTAAAAAGGTGCGCGACATTGCCCGGAAGCCGACAGTGTAAAGTGATGTTATTTGAGGGACGGAAGACAAGAGTCTATTGTGCTTTACAATTCTATAGATACATTTCAGAGTCAATTCTTCTTTACTCTAACAACGCTTACTATAAACACATTTACAGAGCCAATTGTAGAGCCAATCCATAAGAGAAATACACCTTTGACGCGAAATGACGAGGCTCGTGACGCGAACGCTGTTGGAACAGAATAATTGTCGTGCGTGACACTGCTTACTAGTCGTATAATTAAAATAATTGTTAAAATAATTGTTAAAATAATTGTTAAAATAATTGTCAAAATAATTGTTAAAATAATTGTTAAAATAATTGTTAAAATAATTGTTAGATTTGTTAAAATAATTGTTAAAATGCTCGTAAAATAATTGTTAAATATTGTTAAATAATTGTTACAATAATAATATCTAAAGCATAATAATAAATGGAATTATACTATTATTGCTTTACAAAAGAGAAAATAATATATAACATTCGCTGCGTATTCTACAGAGACGAGGTATTGCCGGCAGCGTCTCCAGCAATGCGGCTGAATCCTGATGTGCTGCTCGCAACGCCTTCTTATATAAACCCGCTGCATGACCGCGAACTAGATTTGCGGGGTAAACATGTGCAGGTTATTGAGAATTTTGGTGTTGTCCGTGAGCAGAATGGCGCTATTGATCTAACAGACAACGATGTTCGCCATCTCACAAATTTCCCCTTTTCCCTGCGTTTGACGACACTCCTCCTCGGGCACAATCGCATTACAACCGTCTCTCAAAATTTGGGCCAAACTCTGCCGAATTTGCGGATACTCGTTCTGTCAGACAATGAGATTGCACAGCTCGCCGACTTGGACGGGCTGCGCGAGTGTAAACGATTAGAGTACCTGTGCGTCACGGAAAACCCTATCACACAAATGGACCACTACCGGCTATGGCTGATTTGGCGGCTGCCTCAGCTGCGGTTCCTCGACTATGCAAAGATCAGGCTCCGCGAGCGCGAGGCCGCACAAAATTTGTTTGGCACGGAGGAGGCACCGACGGGGCTGACAGAACAGATAATTGGGCTTAAATCACGGGTATTCGATGTTGAAGCTACAGGCGCATTGCCAAGCAATGGTGCTGCTCCTAAGCGTAGTGCCAACAGGCTCTCGCCTGAAGAGCGAAAGCGTATTGAAGACGCGATCAAGGCAGCTTCTACTATGGAGGAAATTAGTCGTCTTGAAAGTATGCTACTAGAAGGAAAGATACCAGTCGGCGCCGCCGTCTAACCCAGGCCTATACCTCAAACATGGAAAAAATTAAAAGGAAAAAATATAAAGGAAATTGTAGTAGTCTAGAATAAAAATTAGGTATAATGCGGTCCCGTACGTAGTATTGCCGATACGGCATAGCGGTAGACATTTTAAATAACCATCCACGGTGACGAGCACACGGCTGCGACAGTGCTTTAGTGGAATTTTCTAACGTGACTACGACGCTATTAATCTCAATTGAACAATTTCCTGATCATTCCTATACTTGCGTTTAGCAATTTTCATCTATACTCAATACACGTGAACGAGCGCATCGCCCGTTTCCTCCACAGGGCGGCCCTGGCGCTGGCACGAGACCTTCCACCGGATACGGATGCCTGCTGCCTTGTCAACCACCCCAGAAACAGTCAAAGACTGCTTGATCCCATTCGACTGACGAGGCAAAAGATCGCGGCCAGACTGGGGCTGCATCTGCAAAGTCATTGTCTTTGGAACTGCCATCTGGAACCAGAGATCAGAGATACGGTCTGTGGGGGAGTTGTTTCCAAAACTAGCCTCCATTGTCACTGTAGTACCTTGCGGCCTTGAAGCGGTAATCTTTGCCGAAAGCCAGTCGGATTGGAAAATCACGGTTTCCGCGTCTAGATGTTAGGGATTAAAAAAAATAATAATTTCTAAACAAAAAATTACTAAATAAAAACAATTTTCACATCTTGAACTGCAATCAATACAAAATGATTTGTAAACTTACTGCTGACTGGCGACTGGTACCCGCCCATAAAGTCGCCCATTAGGTCGGACGAAGGTGCCGGTGGCTGAGGGGAAGGCTGTGAGCTGGGAGTCATGGAAGCCGACGAGGAGCCGAAAAGAGAGCCCAGATTATCAAAAGCAGCATTGTGGCCGTGTGGGGCAGGTGTAGCGGCAAAAGGGGCAGGTGAGGCTGTGCCCGTAGCTGCAGGCGAAGAGCCTAATGAAAGATTCGAAAGGCCCTCGAGGGCAGAGTAGTTGGGCCGGTTTGAGGGAGCAGCGGAGGGCCCAGAGGTGCCTGATGGCTGTACAGTAGTAGAGCTGCTCATAAGCCCTCCGAGGTCGTTTGCCTGGGAGGCCGATTGAGCTCCTCCACCGAGACTGATACTGCCTCCCATACCAAACGGATTGCTCTGAGCAGCCTCGTCCGTGAAAGAAAGCCCGAGCAAGTCGTCCGAATGGTTTTCCGACTGGGCTGGTTTGGGTGCTGAACTGCTTGAACTCTCTGCCCTGCCAGTTTCTGCTGCCGGTTGCTGGGCACTATCGCCCAGTCCAAACTCCATATCAATCAGTGACTGTGAGCCTCCAATATCACGAGGAGCAGAGGTGATATCCGTGGGCAAACGAGCCTTGATCTCTTGTGCCTTGGCGAAATCGCCGTCTCGCAGAGCATGATACTGTTCGTCCAGAGTATTAATAAGATCATTAAGCGCAAGCATCTTGCTCACGGCCTCCTGGTCATCAGACTCCTCCTGGCACATCTTTTGTATTTTGGGCTGCGCAGTACGAATCTGAGCTGTCATTTCCTCGTAAATGTCCCCATTGCCAATCTTATCAGATGCCTTCACGCCAGCCAGCATTTCACCAAGCAATGTAGCCTTCCTGCGTACTTTGTCCAGGTCCTGGGCCGCCTTGGCACGGTAGTCAGTCTTGCGAGACTGATCATAGCCGGCCATTAGCTTCATGAGCCGATTAGCCTCCTGCAAATCGTGCGTTGTGCCACGGCGAATAAGTTCCTGAAGCTTTGCAGCGTTAGCATTACGGTCCTCCTCTTCAAGCTCTTCCGGAGATTTCAACGAATCAGAAGGGTTCAGCACGGCTGCCTCGTCCTCCTGAACTTCGGGGAACTTGTAGCCCTTGTAGGCAAGCAGCCGGTGCATGTCCTTGATGAACCCCAAATCCTCGCGGTAGCGACTCGTTTCACACAGGGTGGAGTACCATTGATGGATCAATTCGAGAATCTTCAACTGGATCCGACTCGGCCGGGGCGGTGGCCGTTCCGGGAACCGTCGAACGAGCTCGTTCAAAAACTCCTTTGTTGCTATTTGCAGGTGAAAGGGGTACCCACAGTTCTTCACAATAATATCCAGCAAGTGCAGTGCCAGCATTGCAGTTGTAGGATTCCTGTCATTGACCTGCTGGACAATCAAGAACGCGGCCTCTCGTGGACTATTGCAGGTTAGAGGAGGCATCGTAGACAGCCAGATCCATTTGACTTACTGGTTGCCCTTTTTCTGGTTGATGAAATCTGCAATTTCCAGGTTTAGGGCCAGATTGGGCTCGAAATTGTAGGCGTCACATGCCCGGTCTGTGGGTGCGGGGTTAGTCAAGGCAGCCATTGGGCGAGCAATTAATTGCCTTACAGATATAACGCGAGAGCGTGCGTGAGTCCTTGCTCTGTCGCGGCGCGTAGTCCATTCTGTCAATGCAATCAAAGAGCCTCTAAGCCCCGTTGTTGGCAAACAGCAAAGAAACGAAAAAGTCGTTTCGCTATTACTGTAAAAATTACACTCTTTGAATGGGTAAAGGACGCTCGTAATCCACACAGAGGGCACTCGAGGCTCTCTTTGGCCGCTCGATTTACGGCTATTTTTCGACTCCGCAAGTTTAGGGTTTTCCGGGTAGTACAGTGGCAGCGGTCGTAATAGTATAGTGTATTATGGAGGAGGCAGACTTTTTACAAAATAAACGTCCCTACTGTATAGTGTATAGGGAAAATAATGAATCTGATAAGCAGTGATCCACAGTCCAGAGGCATCGAGATAACTCGAACCGGCTGACGAGCGCGCCGACTGGTCGAGGCTGCGCTGTATGCGCTGATCAGGACCAATGCCGACGAGCACAGAAGGCGTCCTTAGTGGAGCCAACCCTGTGGAGTACAGTCCGCAGCATACGCTGCGCCTGTTTGTGATACAGGCAGCTATTATCATCGTTTTCTGTCGCATGCTTTACTGGCCACTCTCGCGGATTCGCCAGCCTCTGGTCATCGCAGAAGTGTAACTCTTACCCTCTGCTTTTACGTGTAAACGCTAATCAGTTTTTCTTTTTAGCATTGGAGGCATTGTGCTGGGTCCTACTGCCATGGGCCGAATCCCTGGCTTTCTCGATACAATATTCCCACCAGACTCGGCGGCTATTCTCAACCTCACGAGCAATATCGGGCTTGTATTGTTCCTTTTCGTCGTCGGTATGGAAGCTGATCTCGGACTCGTCCGGAAAAGTCTACGGGCCGCGTCTAGTGTAGCTATCGTGGGCATTGCTGTCCCTTTTGGACTCGGCTTTGCCCTTGGCCCGCGTCTTTGGCAGGAGTTCATGTCCGCCTCGGATCGGGAGGGCCATTCACAGGGGAATTTTATGCTTTTCATCGGCGTGGCTATGGCCATTACGGCAATGCCCGTACTCGCACGTATATTAACGGAGCTTAAAATGATGCATGAGCCCATTGGGGCTGTTGTACTGGCGGCCGGCGTGGCAAACGACGTCTTTGCGTGGGTTCTGCTGGCCCTGGCTATAGCCTTGGTCAATTCTAGTCAGGGTATTGTGGCCCTCTACACTATTCTTTGCCTTGTTGGACTCGCTCTGCTCTTGATCTTTGTAGTGCGACCCATCTTCATCTTTCTATGCCGACGAATGCACGCTTTTGAGACAGGCCCCTCAGAGTCGCTAGTGTGCCTTACTGTGCTGCTCGTTTTCGCTTCCGCCTTTTTCACAGACATTATTGGCGTGCATGCTATCTTTGGAGGGTTCCTTGTCGGTGTGATTATGCCCAAGCAGGGAGGCTTTTCCGTCAAAATGACGGAAAAAGTGGAGGATCTTGTAAGCTCATTGTTTCTGCCGCTTTATTTTGCAAGCTCCGGTCTCAGCACCGACCTGGGATTATTACGTGATGGCAAATCGTGGGGCTACGCTTTCCTCCTAATTTTCGTCGCCTTTTTCGCTAAAGCAGTGCCCAGCGCTCTGGCTTCCAAATTGAACGGATTCCTGTGGCGCGAGTCCCTGGCTGTGGGTACGCTAATGGCGTGCAAAGGTCTGGTTGAGCTTATTGTCCTCAACGTCGGATACTCGGCCGGCATTTTATCGCAAAAAGTGTTCTCCATGTTTGTCTTTGAGGCGGTCATTGTCACGTTTATGACAACGCCACTAACAATATGGGCTTATCCGGAGTCTTATAGGCGCAAGGTGGAGCGTTGGAGGCGTGGTGAGATTGACTGGGAGGGCAGAGAGCTACTGCACAGTTCTGCCACTGATTCCAGCAACAAATTTATGCAGGCAAATAGTAATGTTTTGGGCGCACTAGCAAAAGTCTCGATTGTCTTTGAAGGATTGGAGGATGTGCCGGCACTGATGCGTCTTTGCCGGCTGTTTGCCAATAGCAATAGCGGCCCTAAAGCAGTGCAAAGTGACTGCTTTGTTTCGCTGCACATGCTGCGTCTAATGGAACTCAGTCAGCGTACGTCTGACGTCATGCGTGTTGGAGCCGTGGGCAGTCTTCGGCAGACCGATCCGGCACTGGAAATAATGTCCACATTTGCGGACTTGTACGGGATGTACGCTTCCGCTGACCTTTCAGTTATCCCTAAATCGGCTTTTACAAAGGCCACACTGGACGATGCTCAAGTGCTGGAGACGGACCTGCTACTGCTGCCGTGGGTAGTGATGTCACAGAGCCCAAACTTTAGTACTTTTGCCGCCGCTGACGGCCCATCTGATGGCCGTCAAGAGCCCGGCAGCGTACAGCCGCCCTCACCATGTAGCCAAACGGTGTCGCAGCCGCCTTTTGCTACAAGACTACGGGAAAACCCTGGGTTTCTGGACTATATCCAGTCCTGTTTTGACAGGGCTAATTGTGCAGTTGCCACCCTGATCGACCATGAGCACACTCTCCAGCCTGCGGCCGGTACGGACTCGGGCAGCTGGACGCAACTGCAAGCGTCTAAATCGCACGAGGAGCATAGCATCGGCCACCGGCACGGTCGGGTGTCTTGTACACGGACAATGGACTCGGCGCTCGATAATGACGATAAATTCGAGCCGACCGAGTCTGGAGTAAACTGTGGAGGCAGAGTCTTATCCCCAACCCACGTTCAGCACGTAATTTTCCCCTATTTTGGAGGCACTGACGACCGCCAGGCGCTGGCACTTGTTGTAGAAATGGCAAAGAACTGTAAAGTGTCTGTGCTGCATGTTCAAGTAGGCGAAATCGGCACTGTGCCGCCTTCGGCTCCTGTCCCGACCTCTGTCCCGACCTCTGTCCCGGCTCCCTTGTCCCGGCCCAACAGGCTCAAGCAGTACCTGTCCTCGGCACGTAGAACCCCGTCTGGTCCTGTAGATCCAAAGCCAGAAAAGGGCACTGGGTCAGTGCCCTCTCAGCTGCCAAAAGAGCCTCCACAGCTCTACGTACGTGGCGGCAATGAAAGAGGAGGCGATTCTTCTTCTCCTGCCTCACACCTCTCCTCGGCTACTGCCTCGGCTACTGCCTCGGCTACTGCCTCAGCTACTGCCTCAGCCGGGCACAGAGTGCCCGGCGAGGAGAGGGACGATGCACAGTTTCTTCACTCGCTCGTTGACCGGTGCAGGGAGAGCAAAGCCGGTCAGTGTTCCGGACTTGAGCTTTGCACTGTAAAGGCCTCGAGTCCTTTTTCGACGGCCGCCGAGCACGTGCGGCAGCTCATCGACCACCAGGCTCAGACTCTACTCGTCTTTGGCCGCAGCCGACGGCGTTACGCTTCAACCTTGTCGGGGCAAAAGGACGAAGGGTCTGGCCATGTGACTGCACTACAGACTGGCGGCAATACGGCGGCAAACGCGGAGGAGACGGGTGAGCTAAGGCGGTGTCTCGGCGAGGCAGCAGAATCGTTCTTGTCCAGCGATCAGGGCATACACGCCAACGCACACTGCCAGGTTTTAGTAGTGCAGGCGGCTTGCAAGGGAGCTTAGGCTGGAGGGTTAGGGTCTGTAGAGCGGTGCTGGTTTGGGGGGGGGGGGTTTTGTAATGTACATAGGAGACGCAGACGCTTGCAGTAAATGGTTCATATTTCACAATGTTTTACACGACTACGAGGTGAGTCAACGGAGTCGACCGGGTTGGACAAATACGTTGGACTAGCATGTTTGATTATACGTTAATAACGAATTAATAACGAATTAAAATAAACGAATTAATATTAATAAACGAATTAATATTAATAGAGGAATTAATATTAATAGAGGAACTAATATTAATAAACGAATATTATAACGAATATACATAGGTGTACTAACCCTAACCCTACTAGTACTGAACTCGAAAGAATCTTAGTCTGAGCCTGCTACTTGTGATAGCGACCAAGTATTACCGGATAGACTTGGCCGTTGACCTGGCCGGCCACAGGCAATCGTCTACCACAGGCAATCTTCTGCCGCAGCCTCCTATATTCTAAGCATACATGATGGACGGCTTTACGATGCAATACAGCACAATTTAATGTTTTTGCTTGTATCTATGGACCGAAATTTTTGATAATTAATGCAACAAGAGAAGTACGAAAATAAGTATATAGCATTTACGGACACGAATCCCGTTCAAAGTTGTTTTTTTACACAGACTTTTGCTCATAATGCTGGCTGAGCAAACGGTGCTGTTTAGACAAGGATCGCCATGGCGAGTGATCCAGCCACGAGAGCAATTGCAGAGAGACCGGCAGAGAAGCGTGCGGACGCACCAGAGCCCTCAGGAAGACCCGTCATAGAGGGCGAAGTATAGTTGGAAGTAGGGCCAGTTCCGTTCCAGCTGGTGCCGTTTGACGAATTGATACCGTACGGCACAGGTGAAGCCGAAGTGTAGACCGAAGACCATACAGGCGAGGCAGCACTAGAGGCACTGGCTATTGGAGAGGCAGTAGCAGAAGAGGGAGAAGCAGCAGCAGCAGCAGAAGAAGAAGCAGCAGCAGAAGAAGAGGCGGCAGCAGAAGAGGCAACTGAAGAAGCAGCAGAGGTAGAAGAGGCAGCGGCTGAGCTAGAGCTACTGCCAGAACTCTGTCCAGAGCAGTCCAAGCTGTACTTGGGCTGGCGGGTATCAGATAGCACGCCCCAAGAGCCCTCGACATTGCTGCACTGGCCATTGTCGCCGACGCTGCACGGTTTCCAGGTCTCGTCAGTCAGCTCAAAGTCAAAGACATTGACGCCCTGAGAGCGGATAACACAGATAGCCTGCTGGTAAAACTGCTGCGCGTTCTCGACAGACGGCACAGCCGATTCGTAGTCGTCACCCTGAGTAGGCCACCCCGTCTCGCCGACCCAAAACTCCAAATTAGGGTTGATGCTGTGGATATGCTCACGCGCAGCATTGATATCGTCAAAAAACACGCTCGGGGCATTGTCGATAGAGGCTCCCTGCCAGTACGCAAAGGCATTGGCAAAGACAACGTCCAAGTGCGGGATAACCGGGTTGGCAGTGCCGTCGTTGAACTTGTTCCACGAGTCAGCGGTGCCGATACGGATACTGGTGAGCCCCAACTCGTTGTGCACAAGGTCCCGGACTTGCTCAATGTACTGTACGAGCACGTCGGCCGAGTAGTCTCCGCGGTAGAGCACTTCGCTGCCCACGGTAATGGCATAAACGCCCTCGCCGTTGCCCAAATGCGCACGCAGAGCCGCCAGTTCGCCCTCTGTTGCGCCATTGGCACCGGGCCAAATGCCGACAACGAGGCGTACGCCGGAGGATTGCACGGCCGGCAGAATAGTCTGCAGAGTATTGCACTGCGAGGCCGAGTACACGCGGACAATGTCCGAGTAGCTGCGCATAGCGGCAAAGTCGGCCTCGTAGTCTGACTGGCTCTTGCAGGAACCGTCAGGGTTTTGCACGCCCAGCGAGAATCCCAGGCTGCCTTGTGCTGCCGCAGTAGCGGCCAGACTGGCTGCCGCTGCTAATACAAAGGACGCCTTCATCGCGAAACGAGTGACGAGAAAGGCCGTAAATGGGGAATAAAATGGGGAAAAGAATGGGCGAATAAACGGGAAACGAGTGTGTTTGGAGATGACAGTGGTCGCGGGGAGCGGACGCTATTTATATTTTTAAATTTATATGTAGGAGATACTTTATGGAAAATTGTTTAATTAAATTTAGCACGCACTGTACGGAATGGGAAAGTTTGGAAATGGGGCGAGCAAGTTTTTTTGTTTTCATTCTTGGTTACTTTGCCCTGCGCCTAAGCAAAGTCGCGTCTAATTTTGTACCTGTCTGCTCTGACAATAGTAATTTGATGCCGCGAAATACGCAAGGATGCCAAGAAATTAGGTGAATGGCAGTATCTTTTGTCCGGAATACGCTGCCGGAATACTCTGCCGGAATATGGAAGCAATTGCCGTGCGTTTTTTTTCTCTCAACGTTGTGTACATCTGCCGCTCACCACGAACGGCCAGTTTCGACCGTTGGCCTAAACAGGGCATTTACAAGTAATAGATCAGCGACAGGAAGGCGAAGCATCGATCACGGGGCCGACCGGGGCTATATTAGCCAATCAGATTTCAGCACCTGTTTCAGTAAAGGAGAAACAACGGTAATAGGCTCGCCAAGGGGGGTTATCCCCAAGTAATAAGTCATGCATTGATCAACACAATAATAAATAAATAAATAAATAAATAAATAAATAAATAAATAAATAAATAAATAAATAAATAAATAAATAAATAAATAAATAAATAAATAAATAAATAAATAAATAAATAAATAAATAAATAAATAAATAAATAAATAAATAAATAAATAAATAAATAAATAAATAAATAAATAAATAAATAAATAAATAAATAAATAAATAAATAAATAAATAAATAGAGTAGAAAGATGTTGAGCTGGGTGGCTATTTACACTGTCTATTACGCTTGATCTATAGAGTACTATAGCAAATGTTTTCACAAGGGCGCACAGGGACAAACTGCCAAACTCTGTCTAATTCATCTTCATCTTGCCTCACAAGACAACGATTACAAATGATCTCTAATACTGGACAAACGGAAATTCAAACTCGAAATTTAAAGCCCCTTTTCTCTATCACCGTTTATAATCATCCTCATTAATGCAATACGACGCACAGCCCTAAAAAAATGAGCGAAACACCCCCATAGCTGCATCGCGCTTTGACGTTTTTGCTGTAGCGTTAGAATCTGCCTTGAAAAATATTTTAATAGGAATAACAGTAATTTGTGAATTCTTACTGAAGTCTTTAATTTCATTCAGCCAGTCAGTCGACGCCTGTTCCATGTGTCCAAACGTCTCTTGCACATCAGCAATACGTGAACCGCGCTCGTCAAGTCCTTCAGAGGGTATTTGTCCTCGTTTGAACTGCTTCTCCTTTTGTGCTCGCTGAGCTTTCATCTCCTCGTCCCTTGCTGCTCTTTCGTCCATTCTCTTTTGTCTTTGCTCGGCATGCTCAGCGGCTGCCTGCCGTTTTGATTTGGGTCTACCCGGACCCGCCACTAAATTATTAGTACAGCTCAATAAACAGGAAACTTTCTCGATTAAATTTAAATCAAGGTTTGGTCCCTTAACATTCATGTTGTATAATTCAGATTCCACGTTTGATTCATTCTCAGTCCATGTTCAATATTATCTCTTCTCAGTTTCCTTTCAATATTTTCAACGCTTTTAATTCTTTTCATTCTTTTAGTTCTTTCAATGCTTTTAATTCTTTCATTTTCCACCAATTCGATACTCGTTCCAAATCTTCCTTACCCAAAGTATTAAAGTCTCGCTCGTTAATGTACTGTTCGCCCGTGATCCACTGCCACGTGCTTATACTCGGGCGCGCGGGCACCTGCTTGTTCCCATCATACAGGGCATCCAGCACCTGCTCTGTATCACGAATCCCCCGTGGAAAAACATTCACCAGCCGGCTGCAGCCAAAAGTCTGGCTCCTTTGTGTGGGCATATAAATATCCCCAGGAGGCAGAACACTACACCGCCATAAATCTGCGGCTGGTAGCTTAAAAGTAGCTGGCAGATTGAACCTGCCTACTGCTGATAACTGAGGCAGGGCCAGAACGCTTACACTTCCCGGTGCCTCAACAGCTTCAGACCCACCCATTCTTCTGGTGAGTGCAACAAGAACTGCCTTGTCGCCTCCACGAACACAGACCTGTGCTCCCATATTAACGTGCTTCCCTCCAGCCGAAGCAGTTTCAAGGGGCTTTTTCTTGCTAAAGACACTGTTAATGGTAGCGTATTCCCTTCGGCCAACGACGACGACAAGCGCTAATCTTGCTGGTGCTTGTCCAAGTCCTACACGGATATCCACACTGCTAGCGGCCGCACTGGCTCCGTCTTTTGTTACGGGATGAAGGGAAATCACACTATCCTCCTGCGCCAGGACTTGAGCAGAATGTGCAAAAGCCGCCGTCCAGTAGCCTACAGAATCAGGGCGCAGTTGAAAAGACACTATTCTTCCCGCTGAGGTCCCAAAAGCACAAACAAGCACTTGATTATGGCCATCATTGTCGGGGAAAAACTCGGCACACAGACCTGTTTCCACTCCGGCAAACTTATCTTTGCTTCGGCGCACTACTGCCCTGTCACTCAACTGCTCCATTAGAAGAATACGGGGCCCACGTAGATCTGTAAGGCTCACAGCACCAGAATCATAAGCCAGAGCCAGGAACCCAATGCTGGAGAGACACGCTGCACTCACAATTGCTTGTGGAGGATGAATCATGCACAGAGGATCGAGGGCAGAGGGGAAACGGGGCGAAGGGTAGACTCGAACAAGATCGTCAGGGTGGTTGCTACGTGGCAATTCGACTATTTCTTCGAGAGAAAGAGCGGCAAACATCTCTTGCTCTTGGCTTCCAATGCCCGATCTGTCTGTCCATACAATCACACGGCCACTGCTGAGCACTGTAGCCACTTCACCAGTCTCGTAACCCATCAGCACTCGACTCACAGAGTCTTGATCAGCCGTCTCATTAGCGGTTCCGCCCAATGAGAGAGCGGCGGCCACATTGAGGCCAAGTACAGTCTCTGTATCGAGCTCCGTCTTTGTCGCATCCATTAGGGTCACATGTAAATGCTGTGCGACCCACATGACTTCTCTATTGTCAAAGTTTCGCAGATGCCTCTGCACAGGCGAGCCTCCACGCAAAGAAAGCAGCCGTGCCAAATCATTATGAGCACTGGCAGAATTACGGGCTCTGCTGTTGCGGGTAAGCAGGGTCTGCCAGGCTAATCGCTGAACGAACAAAATGCCGTCTCCTTCTGGAACAGGGGCACTAAGGAAGGCTGGCAAAGGTAAGGCTCGGGCAACAGCCGAGCCGTACAGCTCCTCACCAGCTGGCAGAGTATAAACGGCCAGTTCGCCGTTCGATCTTTTAGCGATTAATGCAGCTGCATTGTCTGCCCCGTTAAGATAAGGCGAACCTGTGCGTGAAAGCAGTACAAAGTGTACTGCATCACGGTACGCTGGACACGGCAGGAGCCTGTGGCCTTTGGAAGGCAGAGAAAAGTACTCCGAGTGAGTAGCGTACGCTGCTGGAGAGTTTACAGTGGAGTTGTAAGGCTCTCTTCCGAAATTCAGGCAGCTTATTCCCTTCACGGGCCGATCGGAAAGTAGGCCGCCTGCTACTAAAAGGTATCCTTCTTCACGGCTGTTCTCACAGCACCAGGCAATGTGGAATATTGGCTCTCTTTCGCTTGTCGCCTTCACTGCTCCTGCTCCGGATTGCGGACGGTTGATGTCTATAGCGTCTAGGGTGCGCACTTGTACAGGGCAATTGCTGTTGTGTGAGTCCCAAAAGGCTAAAATGCCATCTTCGTGTACAGTAGCAAAATGTGCACCTGTCGGCGACCAACAGACCTGTGTCAAAGCCGGCCGACGCAGAAATTTTGTACTGGCTCTGTTACTGCCCGCACCGGGGGCTCCGGGTGGGATATCGAGCTCGAAAAACTCGACTGTCCGGTTGGACTTGATACTGAAAATGACTGCTCCATCCGGGTAACCAACAAGAACCGTTCCAAAATCACAAGGATGGAATTGTAAGCTCACGATTGGTGATATCTTGGTTGGTGGTGGTGCATAAGGCTCGCCTTGATATTAGAAGGGCAAATGGAGGAAAGACGCAACATAATAACAGAGTAGAAGACGTAAACAAAAATGCAAATGCAAATGCAAATACAAATGCAAATACAAATGCAAATACAAATGCAAATACAAATGCAAATACAAATGCAAATACAAATTCAAACAGACTTAATCCGAATTAAACAAACTCCAGATTATAAAGTGAGACCATTAATAGAGCGGGATCAATTGCGAGAGAAAAGAAATTAATTCAACCCCCTCCAAACTCGGCAGAGCACAATAGTCCTTGCAAATCATACCCATAAACCGCCATTCCTGATGGCGCTCGCGGTAAAGGTTCGGGATACGGTAGGGTGCCAGGCAGTCACGGTCAAGATCCCAAAAGTCTACAGACCCGTCAGCGTACGCGAGCAAAAGCCAGTCCAGTGAAGGATCAGACTCGATAGCCTGTACATTGCCCCGTAAATTTTGTACTACAGCCGGGTGAAGGCTCCGTACGTCCGTTTTGAAAACGTGCAGAGAGTTGCGCGTATCCACGACCACAAGATTGGTCCCGTGGAGAAGTACGTGCGCAGGCACACGGCTCGTTTGCAGCCGGAAATGAACTTGCACGCCAGGCTGTCCGCATACAAAAACCGAGCCGTCCACGCAGGCTAAAGTTAGATTTATTTATTGGTAAAAGACCAAACTCACCCACGGCGCATAGGCTTTGCACGGAATCGTAGCTGAGCCCTACAATTTCACCTGCCAGTCCATACTGCGCGATCTACAATTGTAGTTTGTAAAAGTGTCCCATGTTCGTAATCATACCTCATCGAGCCCAAACGAAAGTTTTGAGAGCCCTTCAGATAGAGGCGGAGGCGCGTCGCGACGGCTTCCAGCGGCTCGTAACTTGTTGAACAACGGCATTGTCCAATGGGATTAGACCATTCCGGTTGTCGTGTTTGTGCCGTCGAATAATTTGGTATGACACAATTATTATATACCGTCTCGATAATCATATTATTCATCATTATTCATAATTAGTATTTGTTACATTAATATAATGGGACTACACACATTTTTGCACACAATTAATTCGTTGATTAATCAATTTGTTTCTAATTGATAGCAGTTAAAAAGAGTTAATTTCTTTCCATTGGGTTTGCTTTAGACTAGCGTAAACTCGGCCCAAAGGTGGGGGGAAAGGATCCTACAATTTTGTATAATACGCTTTCCAGCAGAGATTTTATCGTGACCCGGTGACTCGTTTACCTGAAAGTCAAACGTCTAAAATGTACCTATACTGTCCACATCTCGGTCGTTTTGTTTGCGGTTCTCATAAACAGCTTTGTCTGGAAAGCAAGATCTATAGCATCTTTTCAATAATGATGTGCGTTTGATCAAACCAACTCTTAATCCACATCATTAACAAGCTTTCTTAGCAAAGGCGCAATCTTTTTCCTGCTCTTGTTCAAATCCTCTTGCTGCCAAACCCATCTCCACACACCATGCCTCTCTTCATTGGCCACAGACGATGTCAGCGAATGGTCATGCAATTGCAAATCTTGCTCTAAACCTTCTATTATCTTGGCATGAGCATTTATACACTTGCCGTCCTGCATTGAAACAAGTATTTCGCGATGGAACCCATTAGTGTCTCGAAAAGCTGTAGTAATCGCGTAAACAGCAAGATTTCTAAATGCGACAAATTCGGAGACTGTATTAAAAAATTCTTTTAATTTCGCGCTAGTCTCATGCCCATCCGCGCGTGAAATTAAATACTCAATCGGCTTGACTACCGAGCTAATGCCAATTAGCCGGCCATTTGACTCTGTCCACTGCTTGTAGTCCTTTTTCAAAATGTCTGATAGCGAAAGGGCATCAAGGTCGCTTTTTGCGGTGTCAACCATTGAAAAGTATGACGCTCTCTCGTATTGATTGCGTGAAATATTAAGCTTACTCTCTAAATACGTGACTGCCTCCGTATCCTGTTGAGTGACCTTTTCTGGAGACATGTTTGCCGTATCGATCAATATGGCACTGAGAGCAAAAAGTGCGAGTCCTCTATTCATAGACTCGGCGTCTTTAACAGCAGTCCCCCCAGAGGTACCGGACCAATCCGTTGATATTCGATCCCACAAAGGCCGACAGTAGTTAACCACTAGACTCGAGCAGCTGCCTGAGTGTTCAATGATACGCGGGTACGGTGCTGTATTCAAGGGCACTCTATGCTCATCCACATGATGGTCAATTACCCCACAGACACGGTCCCCGTAAATTTTATCAAAGCTACGATCAAGCACATTGTGGTCGACCAGTATCCATTGCGTATTTTCTGGAGGCAATTCTAATGCCAGCTTGTTCTCGGGAGGCAAATCGTCCAAGGTTATAAGATCGTGTGCATCAATGCCCGCTTGTTCAAGCGCCACTGCGAATTCAGGGCGCAAACCAATCTCCTTTGCCGGAATGTTTACTACAGGAGTATACAATTCTGAAAAACACGATGCAGACTGAGTCGATGTCGGGACGGAAGAGCGTAAATATGCAAAAACGTTGGCAGAAACCATAGAGTCGAGGTCTGACTGATGAGCATGTTTGCCAAAGCAGGGACGAGGAAGAATTACGTACCCGACGATTCGTTTCCAATCACCAGTCTTACAGGAAGACGGTGCTTAATATCGTGCTGCAAGCGGCTTCGACATTTACGCAAAAAGGCTTTTAGCGAAATGTACGAGGACATTCGCGCACTGATGCAGGCCGACGGTAGAAGCCTTACCGCAGCAATGCCGTCATCGTCAAATAATAATAATAATAATTAATTCTATTTAATCATATTAGAATAATTAGAATAATTAGAATAATTAGAATAATCAGAATAATTAGAATAATCAGAATAATTAGAATAATTAGAATAATTAGAATAATTAGAATAATTAGAATAATCAGAATAATTAGAATAATTAGAATAATCAGAATAATTAGAATAATTAGAATAATTAGAATAATTAGAATAATTAGAATAATTAGAATAATTAGAATAATTAGAATAATTAGAATAATTAGAATAATTAGAATAATTAGAATAATTAGAATAATTAGAATAATTAGAATAATTAGAATAATTAGAATAATTAGAATAATATACCAATTATTTAATTATTTAATTATACATATATTACCGTGGTAATATAACTCTAACCTTTATTGTCGTTCATATTACAAGGGCCCCCCCAAGCGTCTTGGCTCCAAGGCCAGCACATCATGCAATTGCACCCTGCTAGACTAGCATGTAGAGTCGGCAAATGACGGCGCGACGCATTGGCCGGCGCCCGGTGTCGTCACTGGCCTTTTCAGGTGGCGAAACTTATACGAGCGACAGTAACGAGCTGTTTGTAGCGGTGGCAGATCCTCCGCCAGAGCTGCTTCAGGATATACCCATAGAGGGCACTGCTGCTCATTCTGTTGTCAGGCGGCCTTTGCCTGGTAGCACTGGGCCTTACCCGGACTTTCGCACTCCGCAGAGGCCGAGGGCGAACACGTCCTCGGGTATTCTGGACGAGCCGGGCTCGTCTCTCCATAGGTATGGCAGTCCCCGTGTTGCAAGCAATAGCTATGCCTGGAGTAAGGCAGGAGAAAGGGTAGACTCGAACCCGACGGGTCAAAGAAACGTTTCTGGCCGGTCTGACCAGAGTGTGGAGAGCTACCATACAGCACCAATGCCCGTGTACGATATGAGGGGAAGAAGAAGCACAGACCATACACGCAGTTCTAGTGCCAATGAGCCCAAAACGCTACGCGCTCCTGAGCGCACGACTGAGGACGCTGCTGCGTACTGGAAGGCGTTGCGAGCCAAACTGGAAGGCCGTGGAAGGTTGGGCAATGCGAAACAGAGTGCTGATTTGTTAAAACCCGAAGAGGCGAACAGGGAATTGGAGGCATCAAACGAGCCTGTCTCCCCTTATGCCACGAACGCGGACGCTTCTGCCCTGAATAAGATTGAAAAGGAGCGAGATCAAGAACATGGTACTGTGCGCGACTTTGAAAGCAGACTCAATTTAAACGATCCTGACAATAACGACGATGAAATGATGAGCAGCAGTGTGGGCAATATAGTGGGAAGGACGCAGAATGCACCCATGCAGCTTAGCGTCGAAGGTGCTACGGGCGCGTGGCCATTGAACGATACTCTCCGCTTCTTGGAAGCCCACGGGCTTGGCTCCGAGTGGGCAACCGCCTTCACTGAACAAAATATTACTGGAGACAGATTCAAAGCGCTCGTAAGTTACCCTAATGCGCGGCGACTGGCCATGACTGTTCCCGGAGGCTCTCATCAGGGCATTCGGCTGTGCAACAGTGTTCGTAAAGCCGTAGAGCCGGCGTCGGTTTCGGCACTAGAACCCAATATTGTTCCTAGAAAACCCGTGCAACTGACTAATCTGGCCGCCTACCGATCCCAAGAAATGGAACCGTCTCAAACAATGGCATCTAGCCGTAAGACTTCCTCCGTTTCCGGTGATGAAGATAGTCTACGGGACCAACGGAGCCTGAGCGATGACGTAAAGCAGTTTGTGCCCAAAAGGCAGGCACAGGGGTCTGGCAACTCGATGACTGGAACGCACATGTACAATTTTTCTGATTCTTTTACGTTATCTTCACAGGATCTGCATAGTCCAACCATCCCAGCGTATTGCGGGAGTCTGGCAAGTCCAGGGGCAGATGTACGGTTGCATAGTGTTGCACCTTCCAAGAAAAACTCAGTTGAGTCTACTACCTCAACCGAATACTTTGCTGCGCCTACTCGAGCAGTTCTGGACTCTCAGCCTTTTACACTGTCTCCAGTGTCAACAAGAAGCAGCGAGGTTCTTGGTCACGACCCTCAGTCTCAAGGTCAGGCCCAAGGCTTGGATGACACGAAGTCGGCTTTGGCTTCGCGGGACAATAAGAAACAAAAACGGAGCTCTCTTTTGTTCAAAAAGTTTCGTTTACCAAAACTGTCAGCTATCGATACCAGTATTTCGCCAGCCAAACCTGGTTCGCCGTCTGAGGATGGCGTGAAAAAGGATATGGGACAAAAGCTGGGGCTGAAAAAGTACTTTAGAGAGTCAGTTTCTCCCGCTACTACCACCCCATCGCTACGATCACGGGATGCCGCTTCCCGGGACAAAGAGAGCTCGCCTGCTGCTTCAGCACCAGGCGTCGATTCTCCGATTTCGAGTGTTTCAAAGTCGGATACATGGATACCCATCCCCAGGAACCCTGTGATTTGCCGGTCCGAGCGGTCTCATCAACGATGTATTCTAGTCACTAGTGATAATGAAAACTACAAGCTCTTGGATATTAGTCGGGTGCCAAACGGTGCAGAGCTACGGCATGTTATTGAAAGGAGCCTGGCGCAGGCAAAGGGATCGTTCGGAGGCTCTCATTGCCAAATATTCGTGACTGACTTGGGCGGTGCTGACCATGTGGAACCGTTGGATGATGAGCGACTAGGCTGCCTTATAAATTATGCAGAACGGACAGCTTCAATAAAGCTTTTTGTTGCTGGTCCGTCTGCTTCGAGTGCTATAGTATCCAGTCCGAGATCAGCCGTATCGCTTAATGCCACTTCTGCAACTTGGACGGCTAGAACCGAAGATGTAGCACATTTTCCCGGCGAAAACGGGGCAGAGAAAGGTGAAGAAGATTCTGCGTTCCAAGAAAATCGTGTTGCATCTTTTGAGGGAGCCCCAGGTTTCGAGGATTCTGACGACGACAACGAAGGATCTATGTGGGCTGTGAAACCGCGCGATTTTACAGATAGCAAATCAAACACGGGCTACGAAAGCAGTCCCTCAAGTGCCCAAAACCGTCGCAAAAACGATGAATATACGGACGGGGACGATCGTCATGGGCTTAAATCGCCTTTACCGGGCAGAACTACCCCTATCGACTCTGTTTCTCCCGGTGGGTATGCAGTGCAAAAATCGGCTCCACACCCGAATGATAATGGAAGCACTGGTCCTTCCCGACAGAAATCGTTTGCCAAGCATTCGCAAAAATGGATTACTCGCCCGGATACTCAAATATTGTACGATAATCTGGAGGAGTTCTTCCCTAATCATGATCTGGACAAGCCTATTATCGATGAGAATGAAGATTTAGCGGCAACAAGCGCAGAATCGTTGTTGACAGCTCCGCCACAAGGTGCTAAAAGACTACAACGCCGGTCTATGGCAGATATCCATCCAACGGTTCGTGAAGGAACTACTTTACCCAAGCAAAAGCGGCTAAAATCAATCCGCCATGTGGCTAAAGAGGCTGCTGATATGCGAAAGAAGCTCATCTCTCGTACCAGTGCGCATTCTTCCGAGTCACAAGTCCATTTGCTAAGGCGCCGGAGCACAAAGGTATGGGGCAGCAAGGTTGTAGAAATGAAACCTGGACGAAATGGGATGGAAGTTTTCGAAGAGGACAGTAACCCTACAAGGAGACGTAAGTTGTCAAAACTGTAATTATCAATAATATGATTTTTTTAATAATTATAATTATTATTACTATTATTATTATAATCCGTTGCATGGATGAATGCTGATTGTCCAGCTACGTTTAAATGGGTCCGAGGTGAATTGATTGGTAAAGGGACGTATGGTCGAGTATACTTGGGCATGAATGTCAATACTGGTGATTTGCTGGCGGTCAAGCAAGTTGACGTGCCCCGTATTTCAAAGAATGCCAGGGACATTGAAGATAAACGATTCGAAGTTTTGAACGCGGAAATTGAAAACATGAAAGATTTGGAGCATTTGAATATTGTGCAGTATTTAGGTAAAGTAAAGGCAGCACAAAATAATATACGGAACATTCATTTACTTCTTTTTTTTCATAATTATACTTACTCTTATGGTTATTTTTCATTAATTTTTTATTCGTGTAATTTTTTCTTTTTTATTCCTTTATTGACTTTATTTAGGCTTTGAGCGTACGCCTGGGTCGTTGAGCATTTTTCTCGAGTATGTTCCCGGCGGTTCGGTGGGAAGGTGCTTGAAGAAATATGGCAAATTTGAGGAGCCACTTATCCGATTTTTGACCAGACAAACACTTGAAGCTCTGGCCTATCTGCATTCGCGCGGCATACTTCATCGAGATCTAAAGGCAGACAATCTTCTACTTGACTTGGATGGCGTTTGCAAAATATCTGATTTTGGCATATCTAAACGGAGTGGTAAGTGCTGAACGAGCTTGAAATTTCACGTAATTTTTATGGAATATACACGATAGTGTTCGGATTACAGGTTTTTCCCTCTTGCTAGTTAGCTTGCTTACTTTGTTTACCTCCTCTTTGATTTGTTTGTTTCTTGGCTTTCGGATTGTTTGACTTTTTTCCCAAAACAAGTTGCTAATTCAACAGCCGATCCTTACGGAAATGACGAAAACATGTCCATGCAGGGTACGATATTCTGGATGGCTCCAGAAGTCGTTCAGAACAAAAAGCAAGGCTACAGTGCCAAGATTGATATTTGGTCTCTTGGCTGCGTTGTATTGGAAATGTTTGCCGGCCGTCGGCCTTGGTCGAATGACGAGGCAATCGGTGCTTTGTTCAAGCTAGGCAGCGAGCGATTAGCACCACCGATTCCAGAAGACGTTGCTATGGACATGTCACCAATCGCCCGTGATTTTTTAAACCAATGCTTCATGATTAAACCGGAGAAAAGGCCAACGGCTGAAGTGCTTCTACAGCATCCTTTTGCAAGGGCCAATTCGTCTTTCAAGTTTGGCGACTGCAGTCTTGCAAAGCTAACTAGCGGTAGTAGTACATGATGCAATTAAGCGTATTGGGTTGCATTGTTTTTATTTGTTCTGACTGGTCTTTGTCTGCGATTTCCTATGAAATTTACTTTGATTACAATGCCGTTCTTTTTCCCTTGATTTACCAAGTCTGCTTTGCTAAATTTCAATGTTACTGGCATATAAATAAATAAATAAATTAATTATTTATTTATTTATTTATTTATTTGTTTATTTATTTATTTATTTATTGATTTATTGATTTATTTATTTATTTATTTATTTATTTATTTATTTATTTATTTATTTATTTATTTATTTATTTATTGATTTATTGATTTATTGATTTATTGATTTATTGATTTATTGATTTATTGATTTATTGATTTATTGATTTATTGATTTATTGATTTATTGATTTATTGATTTATTGATTTATTGATTTATTGATTTATTGATTTATTGATTTATTGATTTATTGATTTATTGATTTATTGATTTATTGATTTATTGATTTATTGATTTATTGATTTATTGATTTATTGATTTATTGATTTATTGATTTATTGATTAATTGATTAATTGATTTATTGATTTATTGATTTATTGATTTATTGATTTATTGATTTATTGATTTATTGATTTATTGATTTATTGATTTATTGATTTATTGATTAATTGATTAATTGATTAATTGATTAATTGATTACATAGAGTTTATTGATGGCGTTTGACGGCTGTTGCACGCCCTATATAAAGGAATGAAATTAAGTGTTAATAGTGTATGAATTTTCGGTGATAATTGTAACGTGTATATGCCTGAACTTTTATATATTAAAGCTTATTTTTGCCGGTACTCCTACAAATTATAGGGGGCAGAACCCTCATCCATTGGAACCCTTAGCATTAGTTCCGTGTATAAAATTCCCGATATAACTGAAAACAAATAAATTGCTGGGGTAAAGAAAGACTTCGCTCGACGCGAAAGCCGGTCATGGCTGAGCATGATCCGGCTTCCGTGAACCCTCAAGTGGGATCTTACCATGTTGTGCCTTGCAAGTATCGCATTGGCCGTACTTTGGGCCACGGTACTTATGCCGTAGTCAAGGAAGCGGTACATATTGATACCGGCAAGTACGTTTCTGCCTGTCCCTCCTTCATTTACCGCCAAATTTTAATGCTTACTCTAGGCACTATGCCGCCAAAATTATTAGCAAACGGTTAATGGCGGGACGCGAACATATGGTAAGTTTTGCGTTACGTTTAATCGCTGCTGACAGCATAAAGGTCCGCAATGAGATTGCGGTGCTGAAACGATTGTCCATGGGACACCCGAATATTCTTACACTAGTGGACTACTTTGAAACTTACAACAATTGTATGCTCTCTCAAATCGTACATTATTCTGACATTAGTGTATTTGATCACGGACTTGGCGCTAGGGGGGGAGCTGTTTGATAGAATTTGTCGCAAGGGCTCTTATTACGAATCGGATGCTGCCGAGGTTGTGGGAACTACGTTATCTGCAGTGGCATACTTGCACGAGAATGGGATTGTTCACAGAGGTACGAGAAGACTGATCTCGTCTTTTTTTTGTTCTTTTTTTGTCTTTAATATTCTATATTTGTCTATTATACTCTATAATTGCTTCGGTTTTTGTTTTGTGTGAATTGGTTATAGCCATTCCAGCATTCTAATTTACTAGACTTGAAGCCAGAAAATCTCTTATTTAAAGGCCCAGAAGAGCATTCAGAACTGTTGATTACAGATTTTGGACTTTCACGTATTCTTGATGAGGACAAGATGCACGTTTTGACTACGACATGCGGTACACCGGGCTATATGGTATCGGTTCCCACACTTGACTTTTCTGACATTGCAGGCGCCCGAGATATTTTCAAAGAATGGTCATGGAAAACCTGTGTATGACTAATTACAAATAAGTCTAAACTAACGAGTGATTGATAATAGCGACATGTGGGCTTTGGGCGTCATCACTTACTTTTTGCTTTGTGGATATGCCCCTTTTGATCGAGATTCCAGCCCGGAAGAAACGCGAGCGATTATTAATGCAGACTATCGGTTTGAGCCTCCCGAATACTGGAGTCATGTGTCTGAATATGGTAGGCTACTAATAGTTCAATTTTGTAGTCTTATTTATTTAATTTTCTTAACACTTAAACCCACGAGAACAAATCTAACAAACTACAGCTCGAGATTTCATTCGGAGATGTTTAACTGTAGACCAGACAATACGAATTACGGCAATAGAGGCGCTTGAGCACCCGTTTTTCAGCCAGCAGCAGCCTGGAGGAGGCGAAGATCTACTTCCGGGAGTTAAACGTAACTTTGATATCAAACGGTGAGTGCTCTTAATCTCATCCTGTTGCTGATCTTTAATTAGGAAATTCCAGATGGCCGTTACTGCTGTTCAGGCCATTAATACGATGAAAACCGTTAATAGCATGGATGGTGCTTATAGCACAAGTCCTGAAATAGTTTCAAAGTCGAGATTTGACGCTGGCGATACGAACAAGAGCTCAAAAGGTCTTTGGCAGCCTAGAAGTACATAGTCTTTGGTTTCGAAGTTTTATTAGTCGCTTAATATAAAGGCTTTTATAATGAATTCAAATATCAAAAGTATTCTATATATTTTGCTCTCTAATTTTGGTCTTACACCAAGTGGAGAATGGTATAATACAAACTGTGACAGCATGTTCATTTTATGCGGCCGACGGTCATTAGACTCAATCTAATCTAAATAAAGTCAAAGAGCTTTAGAGCAATGGTAGATTAAAAGGCAGTTGAAAAATACGACTGGCCCATCGCCCATCTTACACCTCATTATTGTTGATTTATTATGCATAACCAATCGTGCTCAAAATAGCTTATCTGTCAAATATAATATATATGAAAATAAATAAATGAAAATAAAAGACGTAATTGATAGAGAATAAATTTTGTATGAGTACTGGCTTATCATGCCCAAGGCTAGGAAAGAACGTGGCCGGCGACGGCAAGAAACTTTTGATCATGAAGAGCCACAGGAAGTTTCTGCGCCTGATGAAAACGTTACACATCCTTTGTTGGCACGGGAGTCTCAGGATTTAGCGGACAGCAATGGCCAGAGCGAATATGTCGCTCCATACTTTGGCAGCCTTAGTCTTGACGAAGAGGCCTACTTTCGCAATGTCACGAGCCTATTAGAAGCACAAAACTTTTCATCTTCAGATGGTATTGTCACACTCTATTTTTCTTTTCTTTTCTTTTTGAGCAGGCTAACAGACTTACAGAAATGCAAATGCTTGTATCTCAAACTTTTAACGAATGCAGGGGTGACAAGCTTCTAAAAGCTGTTGTAAATCCGTTTGGTTCCAGGGCGCTTGAACTTTGTGTGGAGAATGGAGACGCTTCTATCTGTAAAACGTTTTTAAAAGATTTGAACGGCCAGTATGATTTTAAGTTTCTTTTTTTCAATTTCTCTCATTTTTATTCATCTTTTTCCTTATTTTTTCTTGTTTTGTTGTATGTTTTTGAATGTGTTTTGACTTGGCAGATATGAGATTATATTGATGGACATGTTTGGCTCTCGGGTCATGGAAGCTATATTTAGGCGATTACCGTCCCTTCTCGAGTTAGAAAGTCAGGGCCATGAAACTACGGTAGACGAGACAGACGAGTATGTTTCATTGGAAAGTATTGTGCTTTATGTCTGCAACGTAAGCTTTGGCTCTATCGTACCGTGTGCTGACTTGATTTAGGAAATAGTCCCAAATTTTAAAACTCTTATTTTTCACAAAAATGCCTCTCATGCCCTGCGCTCCCTTATATTTGTCCTCGAGGGCAGAGACCCAAGCGAGCAGAAATCAAAAGCTAGTGTCTCAGAGGGTAAAAAGATGTCATTTACTCCATTTGCATCATTTTCAAAGATGCTTCGCTCCTTGTATCAAGAGTTTTGCAAGAGCTCTCTGGCAGAAATACGAAACTTAGCTTTAGACCCCAAAGGCAATCCTGTTCTGCAACTTTTGCTAGATTACGAGATGACTTTAGGCCCATATGAAAACGAGAGTTCCTTGTACAAAAAGTTGCTTCCACAAAATGATGAGGACACGTCTTTCACGGCAACGTTAATAAGAGACAGCGTCGGTTCTCATCTTATGGAGCAAATTGTGAAAGTCATGCCTGAAAAGCAGCTTGCACAATTGTGCAAATCGAGCTTTGAAACAAAATACTTACGATTAGCTAAGCACCCAATTGCAAATTATGTTGTGCAAGCAATCCTAAAGCACAATGATGCGGAACTGTTTTTGCCCGCTATTGCCTCTGAGCTTTTACCGCAAGTTGGCATTCTATTAGGCTCGAGTCAACGAGATTTGGTGGTTGTTCTCGGCCAGGCGTGCCGCAAAGACCAAAAATTGGCTGTAAACTTTTCACAGGCATTGCTTTCCTTTGCCAGTGCTCAAGTGAAGCTCTCGTTTCCAGATTTTGTTCGGCTAGCGCTTTACGCTTCGCCAGCTGAATTTAGAACAGACGCGCGTGATATGAAACAGAACCAAGCAATTACTCTCGTAACAGCGCTGCTCAAATGTGGCCAGCATACGAAATTAATAATAGAAGGGTAAGATTTGAAAATAAAGAAGACTGCTGACTTTTTCAAGAGTGGGAAAGGGCACCAGCGAACAAATTTTTGAAGCATGCGTAGATCAAAGCAAAACGCATTTAATGCAGAATATTTTGCGTTTGGATATGTCGAAAATTGAGCGGAAAAAGATCCTGAATAGCTTCACAGGGCTATATTCGCGCCTGGCTACAAATTTTGTTGGCAGTTTTGTGATTGATGCATGCTGGGCTGCAGCAGACGATTTAATGCTTTTAAAAGAAAGAATTCTGACGGAGCTTTATGCTGCTCGCTCAGAATTACGACAGGATTATTATGGCAATATTATTCTTCGGAAATACAAGGTGGAATTGTTTGGTCGAAAAAAACACGAGTGGTCGAAATGGGCAAAGGAGTACACTGGAAACTCTTCAGTCTCTGGCAATGAGATTCATAACCGGTCTTTTGTTGGCGCTGATACTGCCAGTAAAACGGGCAATCTAGACAATAAAGACCGGCATCATGAAACTAAAAGGCAGCGGGTCGACAATGTAGATGACGAAATCGATGACATATTCTCTGGCATTGCCTAATTACTGATTCTTTTGTTGTTTTTTAATTATCATCAATTGCGACCGTGTACATATTGATACCAGTCATGATACATTGAGTATGCAAACTGAAAAGGAACAAACTACCCGGTGTTGAAATAGTTTATGTTTTGGTTAATCATACTGAACGATTGATGAAGATCATTCGTCCTTGTTTTTGTCCAACTCTACCATTTTCTCTAATAGACTTCATACATATGGGCCACATAAGCTCATAGCCATATATATAATCTCAAAGACCTATGTTAGGCCTATGGTCAGGGTTAGGGTTAATATTATAATGTAGTCTAATTTAATTATGTTTATATTGCTCTAATTTAAAAAAAAAATTGTAGTTGCTCGTGCAATTCTGCAACTACGCCAACTTATGCTACCGGCATGGAGGAGACGATTGAGCCTTGCCGGTTCCAGTGGACGCAAATGCTTTGGCAATCTTATATCTGCAAAGCCAATTAGCACTACGAGTAAGCAGAATAACGAATACGATCCTTTAGGTAAATGGAAAGTATCGCGTCGGCCGCGGAATAAAGAAGCGCCCTCGCTGGACAATTTTCGTTTAAAGCCTGGTCAGGCAGGAGCGAGGGCTCAAGAAAAATCGGCCTCACATGTGAGGCCACAAGCGCCTCGTCCGTATCGCGAGGCGGGACTGGACGAGCGCAGCCGTTTGGCTCACCACCGATCGTCGGGCCGTGGTAAGCCTGATCAGGGTGATAATCGCAGTAGATTCGGCCCTAATCAGAGCAGCCGGTTTGGCAAATTTGACGATCGGCAGCGTGCAAGTGGCTTAAATTCCTTTGCTCATCAAATTGAGCCTCGAAGGCGAACCGGCGTGGACAATAATGTCTCGCGAAACAGGCAAGGACAAGACGGACACCGGTCCGGCCAGAGACCTGTGCCAAGTCTCACTAGTCGCCTGCAAAGGCAGAGCACGAGACCCGCAGAAACTGTGCAGGCGGAGCCGAGGGAACGGCCTCGCCAAGAAGACAGTGGTCGCCAAGACAGTGGTCGCCAAGACAGTGGTCTTACAAGCCCGCTGGAGGAAGATTACGGTATAGCCGACTTTGATGATACGGCTTCGTCTTCAAAACTATCTCAGCGCAGACGCAAATCTAAAAGAGCCCCGAACTTTGGCGGGAAACTTGCCGCTGATCATGACAAGAGGGATGACGATGATGACGCGGCGCTACTCAGGGCTCTCGCTAACCCCACACAAGGATCCAATCTGCACTCTGGCAAATCGGGCACAAGCAAGTCCTTTCCTGCCTCTCCCACAAAGCCCGCAGTAGTGCGTCGAGCTGTGGCGAAAAAGAAGAGGCCGTCTATCTACATTCCCAGCAATATTAGTATTGCCAATCTGTCCCGAGTGCTAAAAATCAAGCTTCCCTCCTTGACCCGGGCGCTACTCAACCTTGGTTTCCAGCATGTTGAGTATGATTATATTCTTACTTCAGAGGAGGCCAATCTGATTGCGGCCGAGTTTAATTTTGATATAGCTGAAGCGCAATCTGACGACGCTGTTGACCTGTTTCCTCAGCCAAAGACGGGTGTTTCACCAGAGCAGATGGCCTCGTGGCCCTTACGGCCGCCTATTGTGACTATTATGGGCCATGTCGACCACGGCAAGACAACGCTGTTGGACAAGCTGCGAAGTGCTTCAGTAGCAGCTACGGAAGCTGGTGGAATAACTCAGCATATTGGTGCCTTTTCTGTAGACCTGCCCTCTGGCTGGGGACGGATTACGTTCCTCGACACACCTGGCCATTCTGCCTTTGAGTCTATGAGGGAAAGGGGCGCAATGGTAACGGATATAGTGGTCCTTGTTGTGGCAGCGGATGATGGAGTCATGCCTCAGACGGTAGAGGCCATTAAGCATATAAAGACGGCACAGGTCAGTATGATTGTGGCCATAACCAAAATCGACCGGCTAGAGGCAGACGTTGACCGGGTTAAAAGGTCACTGATGGAGCATGAAATTGCAGTAGAAGACTTTGGTGGGGACGTGCAGTGTGTACTCGTGTCTGGTGTAACTGGGCAAGGCATCTCGGAACTGGAGACGGCCATTGTTACACAGGCCGAAGTCCTGGATATCCGTAGCCCCATTGACGAGCCCGCTGAGGGCTACGTCATAGAATCCTCCAAGGATAAGGGACTCGGGGCTCATGCTACGGTTGTTGTTAAAAGAGGAACGCTGAAACGGGGCTCCTGTATTGTTGCAGGCGACAAGTTTTGCCGGGTTCGATTGCTCAAGGACGACGCTGGCAATTCTCTGGCGCAAGTGCTGCCTGGAAGTGCCGCTGAAGTTGTTGGCTGGAGTGTGCCTCCGGACGCTGGTGATGAAGTGCTTGAAGCTGTGGATGAGGAGCAGATGAAGGCGGTGGTAAAGACACGGGCCTTAAGGGCAGCAGAGCTGGAAGATTTGAAGGAAGTAGCGCTGCTGAACAAGAAGCGGCAGGAAACGAGGGAGCGAGAGAAGGAAATGGAGACTGCCTCTGATCCTTCTTCTGTACCGAGCCCAGAGGCAGCGCGGCTTTACCTTGTCATTAAAGCCGATGTGCGTGGTTCAGCAGAGGCAGTAGTGAATGCTGTTTCTGCTATTGGGGCCGATGGTGTCTTTGCCCATGTCCTGTCGGCAGAGACGGGCGAAGTGAGCGAGACGGATGTGTCGAGGGCGCAAATTGCGGATGGCAAGATAATAGCGTTCAATACTCCAGTGAGCCGGGAAGTAGCGCATTTGGCCAAAGAAGCTAAAGTCGAAATTATGGCCCATTCCATCATTTACCGCGTGATTGAGGATGTGAAAAGAGGCGTTGCCAACCTTTTGCCCCCGATTATAGAGAAGCGGGTCGTTGGGGAGGCGGATATACTCAAGATTTTCCCTATAAACGTGGACAAAAAAGTGGTCAAAAACATTGCTGGTTGCCGGATAACAAATGGCGATATTCGTCAGTCCGACAAGGCGCGTGTACTGCGCAACGGCGAGGAGATTTGGTCCGGAGACCTGCAGTCTATTAGGCACCACAAGAAGATTGTACAGGAAATGAAAAAGGGGCAAGAGTGTGGTGTTGGACTGGACGGATTTGAAGGGTTTGCCGAGGGCGATCGTCTACAAACGTTCCAGGAACAAGTCAGGCCCAGGAGCCTCTAGTGTAATGTAGCAGTATTTAACATTAAAAAGTCTTATGATTCCCATTGGCATTCGACCAGTTCTTCAGCGTACGTAAACCCATTTGTGTGTGGAGAGGCAGTGCAGTCGCGTAAGCAGCTAAACACCATTATCGTCCCCCACTCGGCCTCGTCAATGCCCAGCAGTGTGATGAGAAAGGGCATCAATTGCACTTCAAAGGCCCTCGGTCCTCGGCAATAAGGGCACTGCCGGGCGTCATGTACCCGCTTGGCAACACTGTCCTTGCCTGTGTACAGCAACGGAGTCCCTGCAAACTCGTAGCGAAGGCACTGTGTCGGGTTCGACTGCACTGTCTCACAAAACGCATTAAACCCTTTGTCCCAGTCTGCTTTTTCGTACTGTTCATTTGCCCAGTCTTGGCCAGCACTGCCGCCTGCATCACTATGCCTGGCAGAGGACTTGGCCGTTGTTTGTTTTGGATCTGTTTGCTTTGGCATTTTTTGCCTTTGATCTGTTTGCCTTGGAGCCTGGATCGTTTCCTCGCTATAGTAAATGTAGTACTCGTCAAACTGCTCAATGCTGCCAGAATGCGTCTCCCTCTCCAAATCTTGTTCTGTTTCTTGCCCCGCTTCCACTCCCTTACTGCCCTCTGTGCCACTGCTCGCTTTCGTCTCCGTCGCCATAGTCCCTGCGCTTACTCGAGCATACGACTGTGCTCTCGAGAGCTCATCGTCCTGCCTGGCAACGAGACTTTGCAGTGACAATGGACCCCCAAAAATCGTGCCTTTGCCTCCGCCACTGTTCGCCAGCGAGAACGGGTTCCGTTGCTCTGCCGCCCGCTGCTCTGACGCTCGAGCGCTCTCTGCCAAAGACCGTCGGCCGTCCGTCTCCCTCATTGCCCGTACTGATCCCTGTTTCCTTTGGCACTGCTTCCTGCGGCACACCCATACGTACACGCACCTGTCATAATCGGCTCCAGTCAGAGGCGCATTTATTTGCACTAGAAGGCTCATGCACGAGCGGCAGTTTGCACACTGCCAGGGCACGCTCGACCCTATTCGGCCCGGTCTTTTGCCCGCGAGCCATACCTTGTAGACACTCAGTACCGCCCGGCCAATCGTGTTTAAAACTTACTGGGTGGCCGCCAATACGGTCAATTGCCTCGCTGGCACTTTGCTCGGCCCGCCCGTCTGGGAAACCAAGAAGGACTTTGCGCCCTACAACCATTCGGATTAAACAAATTTATTTATTTATTTATTCATTTATTCATTTATTCATTTATTCATTTATTCATTTATTCATTTATTCATTTATTCATTTATTCATTTATTCATTTATTCATTTATTCATTTATTCATTTATTCATTTATTCATTTATTTATTTATTTATTTATTCATTTATTCATTTATTTATTTATTTATTTATTTATTTATTTATTTATTTATTCATTCATTCATTTATTCATTTATTCATTTATTCATTTATTCATTTATTCATTTATTCATTTATTCATTTATTCATTTATTCATTTATTCATTTATTCATTTATTCATTTATTCATTTATTCATTTATTATTTTTAATAGCGGTGGCTAATAATGCCGTTCTGCTACACAGCCTACGACACGATTATTGAACAATTATGGTGATTTGATGATACGAATGTATTGCGACGTTTACCAGTCATGTATACTTTGACTGATGATGTATACGGCAGACGATAGTACACGGCCTTTTTGTCTTTATATCTCTTTTCTTTCTTTCTTTTTTTCTTGTTTTAATTTTCTTTTGTGCTCGCATTAGACGCAATCAAAGATAATTGCTCCAGTCTGGCACGAGTCTCTATTCGTCTTCCACAGCGGCAGCAGAGCGCAACGACGGGTAACTTTCAGGTCCGCCAGCCTCGAGATCCAGGTCGTTTGCTCCGGCCTCCATAGCGGCGAATTTAGCCTGTCGCCGGCGCTGTAGGATTTTCTTATGTACCGCCACATTCACCATCAGGGCAAGTACAGAGCCGCCCACATTGGCAACGATATCGAGCACATCAAAAGTGCGGTACTATAGGCATTAATGGTGTTCTATTAGATCTGCATTAAACACTTACAGGTAAAAGGCCCTGCACAAATTCAGAGCCGACGCCGCCGACGAGCGTACACACGACTGCGGTAAATTGAAGAGCCTTTCGTCGGCCAACGTCAAATATCCAATAAAACAAGAGGGTTAATAGGAAAAATGCCACAAAATGTTGTGTTTTATCGGAGACGGGTAAGGCTGTCTCGTGGCCGAGACCCAAGTACAGGCTTAGAATTGCCACACTGTGTTTAGGAGTCAGTAACAAAGTAACGGAATATTTACAAATTAGAGCGGAGACTCTGCGTGAAAAACTTACGGCACAAAACCTGCGACCACGCGAAAGCGTACGGCGACAGCTTCCATCTCATACTTAATAGCCGCCCTCTGAACTCACGATCCGCACCGATTAATGCATTTCGCTGTCCCGCGCTTATTTACTCTAGTCTGGAAATAGTGTCTCAAAAGTCACGTGCTTTGCTAAATTTAACGCACATTAACCTTACTCACTGACCAGTGTATATTTAGGGTTAGGGTTTTGCTTTGGCTTTTGCTGTTACAGACTTGCAGTCCTGATGTGAAGCGGCAAGGCACTTTGGGCTTGCACTCTTGCCTTGGTATAATTTTAGATTACCGCGTTTTGAGCTGTTGGGTTTATGATGTGAATCTTTGATTGGGGAAGACCTTCCTTTTTCTTCCCGTATCACTCTTTTGCACAAGATCAGCTCTAGTTAGGTTTAAACAGGCCCATTTAATTTATTTGTTCGCACTGGACCATCTTTTACTTTCACAATCCTGCCTCGTACGATTCTCATGTGCTACGAGTGTTTGCTTTCTTCGACACGATCGATATTTCATGTATTACACGCATAAATTTGGGTTAGTATGGGTTTGTATCAAATACCAACTGTAATCCTGTCAAAGGCTATTTTAATCTAGAAAGTAAACTGTTTTCTGGGGACATGTATAAATCTCAGAATAAATATATATCGACATATGTATACACGCTTGTTCTCCTTTACAAAGAATAGCGAAGCGGTGACACGCATACAAATACAAAAGCTACCGATAAAAGTCGCTGCACGATCCCACCCGGTAATTTGTACTTAGTTTTACCCGAAAATTTACATGATGAATACTAGCTTGTTAGCAAGCTTAGGTAAGCTATTAATCTTACAAAGATTGGTGTCAATAGGGTGACTGCTCGAAAGTTGTGGCTATAGCGAATTAGTATACGCTTGGAGTTGAAAAACCATACCTTTTGCGAGTACGAAGTGAGTTCCTGTCGAATGCTATTGAGCAAATTTACGTAGCTTTGCTGCGGGTTTTTCAATAGTCTAAAACGTGAGCCGTGAAAGATTGAAAAGAAACGGTCAAGTAAACAAAGCCATCATAAACTTACGCAGTGCGAAAAGCGTAGCTCATGGCTCCTGTGGCCTGGCCGCCCATGCTAGTATCAGCACTGGTTTGAGAGTCTTTGCATCCACTAAAACTAATAACATCAGCTGGACTCGTGCGGGTAGCAATAGTGCGCTGTCTTGCTCCCGAATTGCGATTTGTGAGACTGTTAAAGACAGACGAGGCACTGCTGAATATCCCAGAAAGATCTCCACGCATATAACTCATACCGGCACTTAGCAGACCACTGCCAGCTTCCTTCATAAGATTGGGCTCCTTGAGCACGCCTTGAGTCGAGTACATGTAGGGCAAATCTAGAGCAGATCCAGAATGGCAGCTATCAAAAATTGCTGTAATACGGCAGCCAGGCGGAAGCGGCCGCACCATAATCCAGTGCATTTCATCGTCAACAATTTCACCAGCTTGTTTGTAGTCCACTGGCACTATTGTTTCATCGTATCCATCATCCTCATCGCCATCAAGGTCTCTTGTTCGGCTGCCATGGCCAGAATAATGGAAGAATAACGAGTCCTATTGCGTTAAACGATCGAATCGTACATTGCAAGCAAAAAAAAAAAATAAAAATAAAAAGAAATAAATAATTAAATAAATAAACAAATAAACAAATAAATAAATAAATAAATAAAATAATAATAATTATGTTAGCTCAAACAACTACAGAATAGATTTTACAATTAATACATAGGCAAAATAAAAACAGTGTAGGCGGTGCCGCCACAAAAATAGGACAGCACGAACCGACTTACATTAGGTTGAGCATCTCTGACGAGCCAATTCATGGCCTGAATCATGTTTGCCCTTGTAGGAATCCCGCGTGGATTAGACTGATCGTCTGTGAGAACGACCATATCGTCCGGCGCATAGCCATAACGTTCTTGCTCAATTAGCCACTGCTTGGCATTTTCCACAATGATTAAATCAGCTTACGACTCAAAAACGAGCTCATGTTATGCACGTCATTGATGCATCCACGGAGCTCACTGCTTGTTCCAAAATAATTGATTCCGATCAAAAGAGCCTTGCGCCGACCCGAGCAATTTGAGTACTGGAAATTATAATTTTGTACTTGTCCACTAAACTGTTGTGGAGCCGTGGGCGGCGCATGTGGCGCACCGTACCCCGAAGAATTGTACCCATAAGAGCCCATATTTGGTGGAGGGCCCTGTGGTGCAGCATATTGAGGTCGGGAGCCGTAGTTTGCTGACGGTGGCAGTTAGTACAGAAGCTTCTATCAAAAAATGAACAAATAAAACCGTACGTGGAGGCGGCTGTTGTGGTGGCTGATAGCCTGGCTGATAGCCTGGCTGATAGCCTGGCTGATAGCCTCCTCCGTTCATTGGACCGTATCCCTGCTCAGGCCGGCCTTGAGGCATATGGTAGTAGTTTGAGCCGGGGTACGCCATCTTCACGGACGGCGCAGATCAGGTACCCCGGAATAATAGCAGCCACGCAATTATTATGGCTGTCAGCAGCCACAGGCTTAAATACGTCTTATTGTAAAATACCAAAGGGTTAGGGTTAGCCAGGATTAGAAGAAGTCAGGGCTAGTTAGGGTTAGTATACAAGCATGTAATGCAAGCGCCATAAAAGTTGTAATTTATTTCGGATTAAATATTCAGCCTCGTGCTGCCCTGGATTAGCGCGCCATGAAGCAGTTTACGCGTCAGGAAATCCTGGCATTGATAGACGAGGGCAATTGTGTCGTTCTATATGGCAAAAGTGTTTTGAAATTGAACTCGTGGCTATCGCGCCACCCTGGTGGAGGTAATAGATCACACTTACTCGCGGCCTCTAACCCAAACAGACAAGATCCTGCTCCACATGGTAGGCAAGAATGCAAAAGAAGAAATTGATCGGTAAGCAAGCCGGGCTCGTAAGCAAGCTGGGCTCCCGTCAGGTTCAGTCTGAGTCTGCTCAATTATTATTTTATTAATATTTTATTAATATTTTATTAATATTTTATTAATATTTTATTATTATTTTATTATTATTTTTATAATATTTTATTAATATTTTATTAATATTTATTTTATTTTATTTTATTATTTTTATTCTATTATTTATTATATTATTATTATTCAGTATCTGACTTGAAGGTGCCATTCGGAGGAGACGAAACGCACAGTGTCGCGATTCCGGATAGGCACGTTTTCCGGCGGCGAATGGGTCAATGTAGTCCCGCCAATTCAGCGTGGCGACGCTGCCAAAGTGCCGCAAGTCTGCCCTACTCCCTCGGCGACAGTTGAGGAGCTTGAAGTTTTGCAATCGGTGCAGACGACTCGGTCAGACACGCCATTGACGGCGCTCGAGATTGACGAGATTCTCTACGATCTGCGCAAGTACCCATCGCTGGACGCGGGCACTCAAGCCAGAATTGTGCAAGAGTATGAGCGGATGATTGAGCAGATAACAAGTGCGGGGCTCTACAAGTGCAATTACTGGGCCTATGGGCGCGAGTGTGTACGGTACGCGATCCTTTTCGCTTTTAGTATGTTTGCTCTCCGGCAGCAGTGGTATATTTCGTCCGCCTTCTTCCTGGGACTCTTTTGGCACCAGGTGACGTTTCTCGTACACGATGCAGCTCACATTGAGCTGACACACGACTACTTTTGGGACAGCCTGCTGAGCTCAGTGATCGCCAGCTTTGTCGGGGGTCTTAGTGCGCAATGGTGGAAACGCAACCATAATATCCACCACGTGGTAACTAACCAGCCGGAACACGATCCTGATATCCAGCACTTGCCCTTGTTTGCCGTTTCCCCTCGGCTGCTCCAGTCTGTCCGGTCAACTTATTATGAAAAGGTGCTGGCCTTTGACGTTGTTGCAAGGCTTATGATTTCCCTGCAAACAGTCACATACTACCCCATAATGTGCCTCGCACGGTTCAACTTGTACCGCCTGTCCTACGACCATCTCGTGATGCGCAGAGGGCCACAGTCAGGCACCTGCTTTTGGCTGCAGGTATTGGAAATGCTCCTGATCCCGCTTTACTGGTACTGGTACGGGTACCTGCTCGTTTACAAAAGCGTGCCAGCCGGGTTTTACAGGTTCGCTTACGTTATGATTACACACATTGTAACCATGCCATTGCACGTGCAAATCACACTTTCACACTTTGCCATGTCCACAGCTGACTTGGGCCCTAATGAAAGCTTCCCTCAGCGTCAATTGCGCACAACAATGGACGTTGACTGCCCTGAATGGCTTGATTTCATTCATGGCGGGCTGCAGTTCCAGGCGATTCACCACCTGTTTCCTCGACTGCCACGGCACAACCTTCGAGCCTGCCAGCCTTACGTTCGCGAGTTTGCTGAACGTACAGGGCTGGAGTACAAGACGTACCAGTTCATGGAGGGCAATCAAGTCGTGATTTCCAGGCTGGGGCAGATTTCTCAGCAGGCGAAACTGATGAATGAGTGTATGAAGCATATTGTATCTGGTACATTGGAGAAACCGGTAAAGTAAAATCTGCAAAGGCAAGTTGGATTAGACTAGGTTAGAATGTTTGGCAGCAATAGGTATTGGGTATAGAGTACGAGATATAGAATTTGACAAGGTGCACAACGTTTTAATCTTTTCCAAGAGCTATTCTGTTTATAATCAGGTGCCTGTTTATAATCACGTGCAAGGCGGACGGAAACCACTTGCCAAGAATTTAAAGATGTGAGGGTATGAATGAAATAGTAAAGCTTCATTTATTGGTACTATATAGACAAGGTCTAGCGTACTGCTCGAAGCCTATTCGACGCCGAGGTATTACTCGCACAGAGCTGCCGGGTTTGTAGACGTTGAGATACAAAGGTTCGTCCTGACCCAAGGCATTGAATATATGAAACGGACTTGAAAAAGATGATTCAAGAATTTATTAGGAAAATGAGAGAAAAAGGAGAGAGGAAAAAAAAGAGGGTAATAATAGAGGATAAAAAAGGGAGAGAAAAAAATTTAAAAAAATAAAAGCAAATTTAATGTCCATCACTGAAAGTACTTGGCTGCAGCAGCTTGCTGTTCAGCAGGAACATGCTGCATTGCTGTCTGTATCTGTTCTGGAGACAGAGAGGCCATGAAATGCCTGGTTGCAGTGACCAATCGATCCAGCGTTTTTTCCGTCAAAATTTCTGCCTCCAGTACGGCGGTTACTGCACTGAAAACAAGGGGAACTTGGCTCGTAACAGCAGCGTTATTCGTTTCCATCAACTCTGCCAAAAACATGTAAGCGTAGGGTGCATCAGTGTCGTCGTTTGTGACTGGGAGTGTCTTGATCCAGTGCTGTACAGCTACCGCCAAGTCAGCAATCTTTGAAGGGTTAAATCGGCAGATTTTGGCGATAGCAATACAAGCGTTTTCAGTGGCATAAATGTTATCCTCGTCCCGAGCTTGAGGGTCTTCAAATATGTGGAAAAGCCGGGGTAAAGCGGCTGCACATGTCTCTGCGTAGATCGGCCCGCCGTGCTGGCCAGCGGCTCCAAAGCCATAGGCGGCAGCCTGCCTTACCTCGGCAGACTCACTGGGCGATAGCCCGTTTGCCAATGGTCCGAGTATTAAATCCTTATAGTTGAACGACTCTGGACTGCAAAACTCTACGACATCATCAAAAGCGCAGAGGACCCACTGCCTGAAATTGGCATCGTTTGTGGAAAGAAGGCCCTGGAAAACGGGTACAAGTTGTTCCCAGGCCGGAAGGAACGCGGTCCTTGTCAGCTGGAAAACGGAGTGGATCGTCTTGTTGATCTCACTTAGCAAATGCTCATCCGTCTCTATCTCCTCTATCGTCTCCTCGTCTTCCTCAAGGTCAATCTCCCCAGAGGCAGCCTGCTGGACTCGTGTCTCGTACCGCTTAACCGTGTCCTTGACCTGAGACTCTATCAGCGAAACCAGTGTTCTCATATGACTCGCATCAAGAGCCTGTGGACCCACAACTTGCACACTCTCGTAAAATCGCTGGAAGAATTGAGCGCTCAATTCTGGACTCGGTTCAACCGCTAATACGTCAAAGAACTTGGCCAGTATCGGCTGCCACAGCGCCAGGAGGGACGTTGGATCTTGCGGGTGAGCGGATTTATGAGCGTTCAAGAGCAATGGAATGCAAGTAGCCGAAGCAGTCCTCACTCCGTCGTGGAAATAGAACCTTAGGCCGGGAATAGCAATCTCGGTAAGGATCTGGCCCACGTACGGATCGAAATCTTGCTTAAGCTCAGACGCATAGCAAACCAGCATCTCTATTGCCGTGCACTTGTCCTCCAGCACACTCGTCCTTATCCCAATCTGCTGGCCGTGCAGCGGGATAAAGTCCCAGCCTTCTTCCTGTAAGTACTTGTCCTTGTCCGAATCCTCATCGATGATTGTAAAATCGGGTTTGGCCTTGGCCAGCTCCAGCAATGGCGGCATTACCGCAGGCAGAACAGGCACAAAATCTCGGCCTAGAATGCGACAGATTCTGCCCCAGGCAGCAATCAAGTAGCTTGCCTGCAAATCATCTGCGTCCTTGATAGACATCTGTATATTGCCCAACGTCTGTATCATCGCCTGAGCGTCTGGGGAGAACTGGTCTTTGCCTACCGCCAGAGCAATCAGTGTAGCACACTCTATCGTCTTGCCCCGAAGTAATCGGTACTCCTTGGTGCTCTCCTGCCTCAAAACGTTCATTAACAGAGGCATAATTGCACTATAGTACTTTGAAAACTTGGATTCTGCAGCGTCTGCCACTGTGGCTATCGTCGTTACCGCCTGCTCCTGCACGTATTTCTTGCCGCTCTGAAGGAGGGCTAAAAGCTTCTCTAGCAGCGCATCCAAATACGGTTCCAGTACTTTGTTGTCTGCCTCCTCTGCAAAATTGACACAGGCAGCTGCCGCATGAGCCTGTACACGGGCCTCGGGGGAATCTAGCACAGGGATGAGAGCGCTTAGCACTTGATTATGGTACTTGCACTGTAAATCATCAGCAAAATCTGTGCTCATTTGGCCAACTGCATTAGCCGCAGCCCAGCGGACACGGGGGTGAGGGTCTCGCAGTAGTGGGAGCACCATATCCAAGACCCGACCTAATTCTGCCCGCATAAGCTTTTCACAGCCCTCTGCTATATTGCTGATGGCCATTAGGGCAGCATGTCTTTGCTTCCAGTTCGGAGAAGACAGCATTTGAGGGAGATGAGCAAAGGCAGCCGGAAGGACTGTCTTGCCTCCCAATTTCCGTGCTAACCGGTCCAGTGCTTGCTCTGCCGCCACATGGTTTTCATCGCTATCATCAGTGTCCAGGTCCTCGGCATTAAGCCACTCTTCCAGCTCTTCAGCGTCAGCTTGAGGATCAGTGCCACCCACTTCAGTCATCAGCTCGAGACAGCTGTACACTATATCGTTTGCGTAGCTCCCGTCCTTTCGACACATTGTGGGGACGCCTTCGCTAAAAGTTACAAGAAGCTCCAGGGCTGCCTGGCGTACACTGTTTTCCAGCGCTGTGTCCCTGATAACTGCCAATCCGAATTGCACAATGCTAGTGAAAAAGGGTTTAAACAGCTTGGGATGCTCCTCTGCTACTTCTGTCAGTGCCATCAGACTGCTGCTCAAATCTTCGTTTTCCCGACCGTCTTTTAGGGGTGGTAGTACATTCAGCATTTGTGGGACTAGCGAGGCCATGCTGCTACGGCCGGCCGCATCGGCCTGCTGCAAGTATCCACAACACGCTATAAGCGCAGCTACCTTGACCAGTCTTTGAGAGTCTTCCAAGCCATTGGAGAATACGGACTTTAGTTGTAAGCCATACTGTTTGCCAATGATATTCGGGATCGCAGTAAACACTCGGAAAGCGGACTCGCGGTGATGCGGTTCTGGCGATTTGCTGGCCTCAAGAAGAGCCGGTAATAGCTCTGGCCACGGATCTAAAAATTAATAAACACTTTTCAGACACTTGAAATTTTTAAAGTTGTTTGTAAGAATAAGAGTCAGCCATTGGCTGTGCTGGAGGGAATATGGGTATAGAGCAATACGGATCCGTATAAAGAAATAGATAAATGAACAAAATTTTTTAAAAGAATCAGTATGCTTACTCTGTCCATCAGAGGCACCTTCGAGCAGGTAACGCGCAATTTCTGCCAGTGCGTCACAAATTTTATTGCGCACAGGTGTAGTTGGTTCTAAAGCAAACCCTTGCAACAAAAGTGACTGAACCCGTGCTGCTGACTCTGGAGTAAGAACGTCCCAAACCAACTTTTCTTCGTTTTGTGTTGAAGTACGGAAAGCAATACGGCGAATGAGCACTGTTGCCAAACTTCGAATCTGATCAATGTCAGAAAATAAATTGAATATTGAAGAAATGCTCTTACCACGGGATCAGGATTCATATGAGACTGAGCAGCTAGGCCGACCAGAAGCAGATCTGGACGCTGCGCGATCCATTCCTGCTCTAAGGAAGTTTCTGCTGCCGTTCGCAGATTATTGTCAGTAGCCGTGAGTGACTGTAGAAGCGCCTGCAGCGCATTTTGCTGTTCCGGAGAAAGATCTGACATTTGCGAGAAATATAAAGGGGAGAGCAAACGAGAACACCTAAACTCGGGGCCAAATAAATTTTAAGCCCAATTGGCCCCAACTTCTAGCAGAGTCGTCCGCGCCTCGAAGTATGAGCTTTTGCGTCCAATGTTGGGGGTTTATTTTATTATTTTTAGTTGTGTGATATAGAATCTGTTACAGTATTTTTGTTTTTAACTTAATCATGCTTGTATATATATATTTATAATAAAATAATAATAATAATAATATATATATATATATATATATATTTTTTTTTTTTTTGGTTTTTATTTTGGTGTGCTTTTACCAAAGAGCACGTACTAATAATAATTCTTTTTTCTTTGCGATTTATTAATTTCATTCATCGGTTATGATATTATTGTTCACTTATTCGTTTTGTCCTTTGGCTTGTCAGATGGAAGATCGACTAGATTGGCCCAAAAGTGACGTTTGATAGGGCAAAACGTCGGATTTTTCACTTCGTCCGTTAGAACCTAATATTATAGCAACTTGAAGCAGCTACTAATCTTCTTTTTATCTATACTACCACCAGACTTCCACAAATTCTCGTTCTAAAATAATATAGAGTTCAATGTTAAACATGTGGCGCATTAGATCATTTGTAGCGTGAGAAGACTCAAAAGTTGAGCAAAACTTTTCATCTGCTGTGATCAACCTTTTTCTCCAAGGCCGTAGTTGACTAACATCTACTTTTAGCCCTTCAAACTCCCTGAAAATACTAATTAATTATAGACTAATTAAAAAATATATATATAACAAAATATAGGCAAGACGCCTTGGCCTTGCGCGAATGGATCCTGAATCTCGCGATAAACAGCAGGCACCGGCTGACATAAACCCTACTGACAATGCCTTACAATTAGACAAAACAGAGTCAATACTCGGCATATTATCTGACGTAAGGAATCTATTATTTGGAGTACACTAACGCCAAAAGTCGATCAGCTCTGAATCATTTCGCACATTTTGGCACAGTGCCTGCTGGCGTGAATCTGTAAAGACAGGTGGTACTGTCGGTCTGGCTATTGGTGCTTTTAGAGCATTCAGAAAAGGTATACTTTTAGTAATAGTACTGTATTGTGATCTAATGATTCTAGCACCGGCCTTCTCGGTAATGAACTGGGCCTTTTTCTCCACATTTGCAGCAACCGTGATTACGTGGGAAGGTTGTAATGCCAGGCAAAAACAGGATCGCACACAAAAGTTTAAAGTATTAATTGATGAGGAAATCAAATCGCTGCCAAAACGAAGAAAGCCGAGTGACCGTGAGTTCACGAGCGACCAGTCGGCATAATTACGAGTCTACTAAAAAGAAAATATATTTTTAGATGAGAAACTAAACATACAAAACAACATGAGCATCATCAATTTTCTATCTTGCTTTCTTCTATGGTAGCAACATATTTCTGGTATCGCACCGACTCGCTAAGCAAATAGCTACTTTTCTTCTCCCAATTCCGCATCGCCTTTGCATAAGATTCGCTTTTGGGCGAAAACGCTTTTTCCATAAGCGCTCTTTTACTGTTGTGGGATTCGAGTTCCGCGTTGATCGAGTTCACACAAGCCTTAAGTTCCTGTTAAGTTAGCATTTGGCCTGGTAGTCGTGGAAGATACCTGTAGTTTTTGAGCAACTGGGACAGCTTCACAGAATGCCATATTTTGTTCTGGGTACTTCCATTCTACAATTTTAACTCCTTTATTTGGCGTGCCACTTTTCGTTGAGGAAATTGTATCAGAGGAATCATTAACCTCGCAGCATTTGCCCCAACCATACTCTGCATTCGTCACGTTTTCCGTCAGCCTTAGACCAGACACTAAAGCTGCCCATAAATTCGAACAATTTATCCAGTCGTTTAACGATTTTTCGGAGTCTGTCTCAAACATTACTGAAACACCGGAATGGAGCGTTAACAGTAACCGAAAGGTATTACTTTTAGTCGGTACCGGCATTCTCGTCGTGATACTGTGCGTAAGGGCAAATACAAAATTGTTTTCTTGCTATTTAGAGTAATGATAAAGTATTAGCGCTATTATCATCACTAAAAGGACTTACCTTTTTCCCCGTTTGTTCCCGATGAGAATATAAAGGTGCTGATCTCATATCGTGAACGGTCAGACAGCCAGCGTCAATAATAACAAAGCATGAGGCCCAATACATTCGTTGAGGTTTCTGGCCCCAGCCATCTTGAAAAACAGCATACTTGGCTTTATCAAACCTAACGTACGGGATATTATAGCCCTGTGCCCGTGGCATCAACCGCGTTTCATCAAACTCTTCGTTAAACAATGAGCCTCTGGAAGGTCGATCGTGCTGAATATCATGCTTTTTGATTGTTAGTAATAATAATTTCGATATTAGACAAACATTTGATTTCTGTGACGAAGTCGTCCGCCAAGACGACAGGCTCAAATTGCGCAAGCTTTTCGATTTGCTCTTGAAAATTCGGGATTCTGATCGACTCAGATATCCTGACTGTGACGAAGTGCTTGATACCGAATCATCTATGATGAGCCCCGTAGTGGGCTTTTGTAACTCTGTACTAGCATATTTCGGTTGCCTTATCTTGTGCGAAAGAACGAGCCCATACCATTTCTAATCTTGTTAGTGAAAATCAAATATATTAAAAAGATAAAAGATAAGAAAAAGAAAGAAAAGGAGGCTAAAAATTAGGTGGTAGAATCACCATAAGAGCTCTGAGACGGCCAGCACAAGTCGTTTATGGGATTGAGGGTAATACCTTGAGATCCTGACAAATAGCATAACGATGAGACGGAGAAATTTTATTTTCCGTGTCAAGCACGGTCATGGTATTCTCAACAAACTGTGTACGACTCATACGCTGCGTGTCATTGAGGTCGGCGACATGCAGATCCGTATTGAGAAGAATAAGGGAATAAGAAATGGAGTAGACTATAGAAATCGAATAAACTGCAGACTCATTGCACTCTTTCCACCGATGGGCAAATCCAAGCAATAGCCGATCAATCTCTTGCGTCTCTCCGACAATGGTAAGACGAGCGCACAATTTGCGCAACGCTTCAAGCACGTTTTGATTGCTAAAATCACATAGACCTAAAAAGCTTTTAAAAGTTGCTGAATTTAGCTCCTCACTGGTAATTAGCATAAAAATGTCCATCACAAAAGGGATAAAAGAATAAGTTCGGGAGATGAAACCTACTCGCGAACCAGCCAGGACAGGATACTACTGTTTGGCATCGTCGTGGGCCGACCGTCAAATATACACGAAGCAATTTCGTCGCAGGTCCCGTGGCCAAAAGGTACGACGTCAGATGTGGCGCCCTCTGGTACCATGTCGCTCTTGTACAAGTCAGCACATTTCAATAGGCAAGATCACATGCAAATTACCTCCTCATTTTCGGCTCGCTCATCGCCGGTCTTGATTGAATCTGCCTTTATTGAATCTGCCTTTATTGAATCTGCCTTTATCGAATCTGCCAAGTTCTATACAACAAATTAGATTTGACAAAGGCAAAGAGAAAAGTCAGGGCCGTGAAGCATTACATTCCTTGAGCTGCATCATGTTAGTGTAATTATTCTTGAAGCATCTACATTTACCCAAAAAGCTCTCTCCAAAAATTGTTTTGTCGCAAGTTTTTCATAGCGCAGAGACTCGTTTTATCATTGCATGGCTATAGCGATTGCGGCAATGGTTGGCCGGGATATCGTGAGATTGGCCTATGTGCCTTCTCGTCATTCACATGAACCACATTTTGGCCCTGGAAATTCAACTGGCTTACTTGTAATATGGTAAAGTGATTGGAAAATAAGTCTGAGACTATGAAGGGAGCATCTGCCACTCATGGGCCAAAGAGAATTGGATACAAGGTATTCATTTAGATAATGTGAATATAATGCAAAACTGGACTAGACCAAAACGGTACTAGACCAATTTTTCATGCGGCACAGTGTCCTGTCCATTGGTCGTGGCGTCAATCTGAATCAATAATTATGTGCTCATTATAGCTGCAGGCAGCTTGGCTATTGTTAATGTAATATTAAATTTGTTTGATAATATTAATATACCCCTGAAAAACTAGCCAATCCTTACAGCCACAGCACATACAGCATTGTGTGCGTGGGATTTTTTTGCGCAAAGTTCTCGTACCAAGGCGTACTGCTTGGATAGAAAAGTAGCAGCGGGATTCAGAGAGCGCAGTCGAGACTGGCAATCTTACGCGACAGCGAATTATGAATCCGGTTTTAAAATGCCCTCTAAATTGCTGGTAAACGAGATACCGAGAAATACCTTTATCGAGAAATGCCTTTATCGGAGGTACCGCAAAAGTGATAAAGTAGCAGTGCCACATTGTAACGACGCTCTAGTTTGTTCGTTTCCACATTGCAAAGATGTAGTAGCAGGAGATCCAAAATGGCAATAAGGCGATGGCATCAGAGACCTCTTCGAGACCATCAATTAGCAGGCCATTCAGGAGAAACCTTGAATCCTCGAAGTCAAGCCATAACGCACTGCTCGTAATGCCACCTTAATAATATCGGACTCGGCAAGTCTTCTCGAGGGATTAACTTTAAACCATGTCAGTTGCTTACCATTATGGAACAAGCGATTAGCGAAAAGAATGAACATAGTGTTTCCCGTCCTCAACTCATATTCCAAACTCGTATCGATCAAAGCTATGGTGTAAGTTTTTGTCAAGAGTCAGTCCATTGGTAGCATCATACATGCCTATATTGAAAGAGTCGTAACTTTCCATGATGCTGTCCAAAAATTCCTGACCCAGGCTGAAAGGAACAATATGACACGCCTCAAGCATATTCTTGTCTTTACGATCAGAGACCAGGCAAAAATCACTGTTGCGCGATAAGCATTCAATCCGAAGTAAGATTGTCGGGGAAGAGCTCCTGGAAGAGCTCCTGGAAGAGCTGCTTACAGACGATGAGGCAAATAAAGACAACAGGAAGTTTTGTAAATATTGATTTGCTTTGAGGCCCCGGACGATATAGGATATCTTCAGCTAGCGGAAAGGTCAATGTCTAGGTCGTAGGCAATATTTGGTCGTCTATTGTGGAGAGAGTTGTCCCGTTATACAGCTCAATAGTGTCAGAGGCATTCGAAATGCAACATTTTGTGGCGTTCGCCAAATATTCTATAGTCGTCACCGATTGGGAACCTGCGGTCGATAAAAACATCAATGGCACTGACAGAATTTTGACACCGGACGAATCAACAAGGTAAACGCATGGACGACTTTTCCAGCTCCGTTCAGCAGTCAAATAATCGAGTGCCCTCAACATTGTGACAGAGTGCCATTGGCAGAATGACGATAACAACTTGTATAGGCATTATTTGTTGTATTAGGAAAGAATTGGATTAAATTATTCATACTTTTGTTTACAGTACACTATATCGACATTTATTTATTTTTGAATTAAAACCAGCTCTGAGCTAGGAAATTAGTAGACGAATAGCAATTATTAGGCGAAAGAATCCGACCCCAATGAAGCGTTTTGCCCTCTCATATCGTTAGGGCAGAAATAATATATATATATAATGAAATTAATCAATATGCCAATCATTACGGCCTCTGACCATTCATTACATGTATGACGAGTATCAGGTAGTGCAGCCACAGCCGGTGCGCACTATTCAACCACGTTACCTCTCACCCAACTACGAACCGACGAAACCTAAACGGCCAAAGGCATGGAAGAAGCTCCTTTGGGTTCGACAGGACCAGTATCCAGACAATTGGGTCGATTCAACGTTTTTGGAAGATTTGAAGCGGAATGGTACTGGATTGAAAACAAAAAGAAAGCTTTTATAATTGGCAGATTAATAGTTGATTCTAATGCATTTAGCGAATGTACAAGCCTATGATCTATGGCCTCTGGTGGAAGATGCGATGCCAATTTTACAGCATCTTTGTTCTATAATTATATTCGCGTGCTTTTTCGTCGCCCTTCACCAAAATTTGATAAGGCCAGAGCCATTTGCTTTTGGATCCTCCGTTCTTACTTTGAGCGCTTTCATCTTTTGGGATAAAACCGTCCCCGATGCGCAGCGAGATCTAATGTCCGAGAAACGTAAGCCATCCATCCTCTAGACGCATGCTTAAATGTAGGGCGGGGAACGGCAAAATCGAGTTTCTTTATAGTGTTGATAATGTTTTGGCTAAGCCCCATGCTGAAAAGTCTCACAATTTCAACGACAAAAGACTCTATTTGGGCTTTGGCCATTATCCTATTTTTTGCCAATCTCGTGTTTCACGACTTCTCGACTTCCAGATGGGCAAATATCAAGTATGCCGATTGCTACGCGTCTTTTCCTTTGAAATATACTAATTGTCAAAAGGTTCCCAGGAAGTCTGGCCACAAACGCGGCAATTATGGCTAGTGTTGTACTCGCCTCACGATTGGCTTCAATTATCCACGTCTTTTCGCTGACTCTTGTTTCGATGCAATGGTTTGCCTTGTTCCCCATATTTCGTCGGTATCTACGTACAAGTTTCCCCAATCTTCATACTGCCTTGACTTTTCTCCTCGTTGCTGGTGCCTGTATCAGTGTCGGCCTCGTTATTTCTCCAGGCATGGCATTTGCCTTGTTTTGCAGTTTTCTCACTGCAAGTTTCTTGTGCCCGTTCTGGCTCATCTCATTACAGAAATATAAAAAGTATGATGACCCCTTCACGAATTTTCACATATGCTTGCTTACTAACTTTTTTAGCGAAATTCAAGGGCCGTGGGACATTGCAAAACCACAAATGCGACGGCACACCTGAGCCGTGGTTTGATGGGTTTTTATTTCGGTTGGGTTACGATTTTCATTAATTGCATTTATCAAGGGTCTGCCGCCATAATGGCCCCTCCTTTCTCTAGGAGCTTTCTCGGCGGTCTCTTTTCATATAGGAAATATATGTAGAAAGCATGTTTGTTGGCGTACAATATTCTATGAAAATACAAAACAGAAAAGCATTTTATTTTCAGTTTCAGGTCGAACACGCTTCATTCATAGTCTATAGCTTTTTATCGACGTGGAACTCCGCGGCCACGGCCGCGTAAAGCCCTCTGTGCAGCACCTGGCGGAAGCTGACCCGGATGAGGCTGTGTCTGCTCACTCTGCTCGTTTTTGATTGTCTCGTCTACGCTCAGAATAAGCGTGGCTGCCTCAGACGCAGAGTATATAGCGTTTATCTTGACACTGCTTGGCTCCCAGACGAATTTGTCAAACAGATCAACGACTTGTTCGAGATTAATATCGATTCCAGCCCAAGTTTCGCCTTTTGCGTGCCGCATACGAAGCTGATTTAGTAGATCAGTTGAATCGAATCCAGCATTATCGCACAGCTGCCTTGGTATAACTTCAAGGGCACGAGCAAAAGCGATAATGAAATTCTGCTGTTTCCCAGAGATTGATAGAGCGTACTCCCGCAAGTACCGAGAAAGCTCCATTTCAATCGCACCACCACCAGCAACAACCATATTGTTTTTAATTGCACGTTTAACAATCATAATTGCATCGTGTAAACTCCGTTCAACCTCTGCAATAAACTGCTCTGCTCCTCCACGCAGGATCAAAGTAACCGTGCGCGCTGCTGGGCACCCGGTGAAAATGTTGTACCTTTCCCCACCAATCTGGACTTCCTCAAACTGCTCGCACATACCAATATGATGAGGTTTTATATCAGAGCAAGTTGATTGCACAGAGCCGCCGACTGCCTGTACGACCCGACTCAAATCATCGGTTGGAATACGACCAGCACAAAATATTTGACGGTCAGCAAAGTACTGAGTGGCCAAATCGCCGATTGGAAGCCGTGACAATACTACATTGGCCCCGCTCTTTACAATTGCTTCCAATTTTTGGAAAATAATTTGCCATTCTGCATCAACGATTGCTTGATAGTCGGAAACATGTTCAACCCGCACTTCAGCATTGTCCTTCTCTGCTTTAAGCTCCAATTCAACGTTCAAGCATAGCACCTTGGCGTTCTTGAAAAGTTTGGGCTGCTGCTCAAACCCAGCGTAAGAGAAGGCCTTTTTGAAAGCCACGCCTTTTACGAGAAACGAGTCTTCCATCGCACCACCAGGCACCTTTTTAACTCCAATAAGACGCTCGTTCAGATCGGACTGGTCGAGCGTAAGGACCGCGTCCACCACCATCTCTGTAAACAAATCCGCATTAGAATAGATCAGTTTGGAAGACATGGCCGTTGACGCACACTTGAGTAGCAACTCTCGAAATTTTCTACAAGTTAGTTTTTATATAAATCTTTTCCCCTTGATCTTTGGCTTCAAGTTGCCCCGTCATCCAAATATTACAGCCTTCAACACTTACTTTGGATCGTCCTTTTCAATGGGAACCGCAATTTCCTTGATTCGGTTTACTGCCAACTGAGCGGCCTTTCGGTAACCTTTCATGATCAGGTGGGGGCTGATCCCTTCTTCCACAAAGCCACGAGACTCCTTGAGAAGCTCGCCAGCAAGAACAACCACGCTCGTCGTTCCATCACCAATCTCTGCATCTTGAGCACGGGCAATGTCCACCAGGGTACGAGCTGCAGGATGCACAATATCGAGTAACTTCATAATAGTAGCTCCATCGTTGGAGATAGTGACCTGGCCTCTTTCGTCCACCATAAGCTTATCCGCACCTAAAGGTCCAAGCTGCGAATTAGACGCGCCCTGGTCTTTGGCAACTTACCGTTGTCTTTAGCGTATCTTGAACAGCAAGACATGCATTAATATTGGACAAAAGCTGACCCCGACCTTGAGAATCATTGGTGCCCTCTTTAAGCACTACAATACTGCGTTAGCGCTTGGCGCGTCACTTTTGCTCCATGTTCTTACCAATTATAGGAACCTGCTGTCCGCCGAACGACATGTTTGCTGGTGTACGCGTGCTTGTTTGATATTTTCGTTGCGTCTGCTTTTTTATTTTAATGTATTCTATAATGATTGTGTCGCATTAATTTGGATGTCTTTTGTATAGAGAAGCGCACTGGTTTTTTTGTATAATTACATGTTTGATATACGTATAGTTATTGTATTGTATTGTTTTATTTTATTTTATTTTATTATTTTATTGATTTCACTTTTGCTATGTGATCGTAATTAAAAAAATGTTATCAACAGATTTTACCAATTAAAAGTAGAGCAAAATGTTGTCGCGGGAAACGTTAATTGGGCCTTTAAATTGAGTATTGCAGTGTGAAGAGACTATGAATGAAAACGAGGCAATTTGCATTTGAGAAAGAAATTAATATACACATATTTCATAATTATGCAAAATGTCTGCAATCTGCACCAGTTTATGTACACACACCAGTCTTTTGATGGCTGTCTTTCCAAAGGTCAGCACTATTTGCCGGGTGCTTCAAAAAGTCTGTATCATTGGCCAGCATTTGGTATATCCAATGCTAATTAAATGAATTTATTCAGGTCATTCGCAGCTGATAAAACGTACTGTAGACGGTGAAACTCTGCGACATCAATGTACAGAGCAAGTTTGTCCTTCACGCTTGCCGCCTTTACGGTAGGCATCCATTCGCCTGAGCAAGAGCAGCGGTCCGACATTTCTCCAGTATTTATAGACTTGCATTTACCACATCGCAAGTCCTGTATTTGGTACTCGTATATCAGTGACTGCAGCTCTTGTACGAGCAATTCCTCGACCACTAGCCGATCAATTTCGTTCCCACATTCACCACAGGCCCACGTGTGGCTGGCAACGGTACCGTTCTCCCCAATGACTGGATACAAGTCTTCGTACCTGCACAAATCGAGATCAACACCGGCTCCACAAAAAGCACAGGGAAATTGGGCAATAAACAATCGATCACAGGGGTAATTGAAATCAGCGACTGTCGAAAATTCTGGGACATCGAGCACCTTGAGCAGCTCTTTTTTAAGCAGCCGGACCTCCAAGTCAGCCGGGGCATAGAGGCCAAAGATCCATGTCAAGAACTTTACTATATCCAAAACATGGTCCGAGGCGGAGGCTGAGTATAAACTTGACCGGCCCGGCAGTCGGGGTACTGAAAATTTGTCTCTTTCATCGCCGTCTACTATCGCCTGGGTACGCTGCATTTGCAGCTTTTGGATCCAGCGCCTCAAGGGAGGCAAGAAATGCTGCTGCACGAGTCCCTTGCCCAGGTAGTCTGCCCCGTCTGCGTCTTGAGCAGAGACTGTTCTCTGCACCAGTCTCTCGGACATCGTCTGCTTGCGTTTGAGCTTGTGCAGTTCGTCAATAAACTCCAGGATCCAAGCCTGGAAATCGGCCTTGTACTCGTCGGGAATAAAATTGCCAATGTGCCAGGACATTGTCAGGTCCAGCGGTTGCTGCGTCGAGGCGGACTCAATTATTTGCTTGGTCGACATGCCACCATAGTTTATATCATCTAGCCAGACAAGCGTGTCCCAGTACTCCACGATTGTCAGGTCCAAGAAATTGAAGATAGCTTTACTCCGTAGTGCTCGCACTATATACGATCCGTAAGCCAGAGCATTGGCAATCGTGGGTTTCTGTGTCTCAATCAGCAGCCGCGACGGAGTTGCAAACAGCAACTGGGACCCAAAGCGTGCAATTTCAGCGTTCATTTGTAAAAAGGCTTTTTTTGTTATTTCTTGGACGAACGAGTAAATTGTACGCGAATGAAGGAAGGCGTGCGGTGATTTAGTCCATCGCTCTAAATGTTGAACGAGTCTATCCGCCCTTAAATCCCCTTCGGACGACCGTTTCCACCAGTCAAGGACCATATCCTTGAAGATTGATATCAGCAGCCCTTTCGTGTCTGCACCTGCCTCTGTATCAATGGCCCGAGAATCGCCATCGCTAAAGGACGAGGCAAAGGAATCGAGCATGCCACTGCCTTCGGCCTCGTTCATGAGGACGTAATTGAGAATCCCGCTAATCGCCAAGTTCTTTACATCAATATCGATACATACAGAGGTGGATGCCCGCGACCGACAAATAGTCAAATCTTTCTCCGACTGTGACAGTCGCCATTTATTCGTTAGTGGTGAGTTCCACCATAGTGCTACACGCTGCTGCCGCAGCTTTCGAGCGTACAGAATGTCAGTGGTAAACAGTACATCATCAAAGGGCAAGTTCGCTACTGGAATATCAGAGAACCTGGCCAATTCGATCCTGTGCTGGATCCAGCCATGAATGGAAAAATAGTGCCGCAGAAACTGTTTAATGCTCTCCTCCTGCCAGCTCAATGAGCTCAATTTATTTTCCTGAGGGCCATCGGAAAGGTAGAGTAATGGCCTCGATTCCAGAGATCGAAGGCTGTCTATAAGCTTGCGATCGCTCGTAGACTGGAGCACAGCAAAGCAGGGGCCTTGCGCTTTTGTGCTTATAAAATACTGGCTCGCGGCCTTAGATATCTCTGTAAACGCCTTCCTATGGCTCTTGAAACTGCTGCATGTAAACGCCATTTCTGACGGGTATATATGCTCAGTCTTTTGTGCTTCACCAACAAACTCTTGGAAAAGGGAGCGATAGAGTCGCGACGGGTGTGGCAGTGTATTGTCTGCAGTATCATTCGAGACAATAAAAACATCAGCCGTCTTTGACCCACTGCCAATAAGGCCATAAATGTCCCTGTTTCCTGCTTTTGCCGTGTAAAGGTAGACAAAATGGGCGGTTGTATTCGCTAAATAATTGCCGGCACTCTGTTTTGTGAAATCTCCAGTCTCAAAGGCCCTTTCAAATCCTTTTGCAAGAGCACCGGGTTTGTCGTTGGCAAACTGCCAGACACAGCCTTTTTCAATAATATAATTGACGACCCGTGGCACTTCGTGTTCGTAAACACCCTGTACAGCTTCGTTTGTCAAGAACGTGTCAATCAAAGCTTTGTTGGCAATATACTGCGTCTCTGGCATTGTGTATTTCACTAAGTTTCTAGAGTTTGATGCGGCATTAGGCAGAACCATTCTAGCCGGCGCCTGTTGACAGTCTTCAATGGGCAGCCGGTGACGGCTTGAGTTCCAGAAATTTACGTAAAAGGACCTGGCAATGCTGAGCCGTATCGTTTCCATCCGCCCGCAAGTCCATACGTACGCCTTTACTTGGCCAGCGAGGCCGACGTCTTCCAGGTACACGATATCCCAGTCTGCCCTCGACAGGGCCTCTAAATGCTTTTGCGTCCCGCTTGAAGCAGTAAGCAAAGACTTTTGCATTGTAGAAGATTTGCCAAATAACTGATGATGACGTCGGCGAGCTTGTAACTGTACTCGCCATCGCTTCCGCTCATACCTGAGCAATTCAGAGTAGGAGATTGATAGCCCTGGATTTGGTCCAATTTGACTATAAATCTCAGTGGAGTCCTGCTCGTTTACGTGCTTGCCTTTTCTTTTTGCGACTGTTACTTTTGCCAGTATTGGTAGCCCTGTACCAGCGTGTAGTGGACGACTGCTTAAATCCTCCATATCACCGAGTCTGGCCGTGTTTAATGCTCCTGCAGTCACATCGGCCATTGGCTGAGAAGCCTTCATTGACTGCAACATAGAGGCGATGTCCGTCTGCTGCAGTTTAGAATTTCTTTCCAGTACACGTTTGCGGAGCCAGTCGGGTAGGGGCACTCGGGGCACTGGATTGTCTATTTTTTGCATGGCCGCGGGAATGCTTATAATCTTTTGCACTACTGAACCCAATCGCTCCATGTAATAGTCCCAGTCAATCACTTCACGAAGGTCAAATGTATCCATGCCGGGGTCTTTGAGCCATTTGCGCAAAAAGTGTCGCTTAACATCCTCTTCTGCAAAGAAAATATCCACCGGAATCGCTCGTTCAGTGACTGGGGCATTTGCAGGAAGGGCAGAAATGATATATTTACAGTTAAGACCGCGGCCTTTGATCATTTGTTCGCCCAAGAAATCTCCCAACCTGTGTGCGGTGGAAATAGAGGTCGATTTCTGAGAGCCATACTCCTCCAAGCTCTTTGACATGGATTTATTTTCAGAGATAAGGTCTACAAGCTCCTCGTCCGTCATGGTATAGCCTTTGCTGCTCAAAACATCGATCCATTTATCCGCAACTTTGGCCACTTCCCGGTAGCATTCTTGCAACGTTCTGCCTTGTAAAAACACTTTAAAAAGCTGGGATTGAAAGGTTTTGACCAGCCTCAATTCTCCCCGTCTTTTCACTTCGAAGCCTTTAAGTTCGGCAAGACTGCCGTCGTCGTTGAATACGGCGTAACGTTTTTTCAGGTTCTTGTCCTCCTCCTTTGAAGCAGGCAGGATCATGGCCCTGTACGGTCCGTCCACTTCGAAAAAGATACTGTTCTCGCTAGAAACGTTGTAATCAAACCCTGTTTTATCAGTCAGCTCCGAGTATTGATGGTTTGTAAACTTTTGATGGACCAAATAGTTCAGCATGACGCAAGGGTACGAAACGAAAATGGACTTTCCATTATCGAGCTGTAGCTTAAAATCCTCGGGAAATGAAAAAGGCAAAATGCACCAAATTCCGTCTGTGTCGAGCTCAAGCGGCCGGCCAATTCGCTCAACTAATGCTCGGGCCATTTGGATAATAGTGGCCCCAGTAAGGCAAGTTACTCCTGCCATCTCCATAGAGTACCACCTTGAACCTTTACGCATAACATAGCCATAAAACGAGTTTAAGATAACTTTGTGAGCCAGCTGGAGAGAATCGTAAAGAATGACCATTTTCTTGGCCTCTTCCGTGGCTACTGCATCGTTAGCAGCCACGCATTCTTCCACCTTGCGTTTCCAGACCTTTTGTAGCCCCTTGAAATCGTACCGTCTATCACGAAAAGACTTTACCGTATCAATGTAAAAAGGATTCTCCCGCTGACAGACAATAGTCTCCTTGTCTATTGTCTTTGACTCATGCAGCTTGTGGTAGATTTTGCGAGAGTAATCAGCGAGACGTTTCTGAATCTTCACCCGCTGCTCAGACTCGGGCAGCTGATTAAAAGACCGCGGTGGATCGGTTGCGTATCGTCCTGGAAATGATTCATTTTCTAAAGCATTAACAAGCATATTGTAGTCAGCTTTGGTTGCTGGAAAATACTCCCCGCGCCACGACCAGATCATTCGCCGATCGCACGTTTTTCCGGGCACATTAAAGTCGCAGGTCGCACAGTCAGCTTCGGATTTTATAGAGTCAGGCTGAAGACGGTTCGTAATCATGATATTGGGATACATGGATGCAACATCTAAATGATAAATTTTTGGGCAGTCTTTGCGCTTGGGGTTATCACGCAGCTCTTGTAGACCAGCCCGAATTTGATGATAGACTTGGTCAAAGTTTTGTACCCTCTCAAAGGCGGTCTTGCTCTCGACTTCGACAGAGAACTTGAGTGCTGATTCCAGTTGCTCAATTAATTCGTCAATAGCAGTGGGATCAATTTCGAATTGCTCCTCAATGTCTTTCCGAAACACTCCCGCTTCCAGACTTTCAACGTGGCCTCCAACGTATGTCTCCGATTCGAGCAAATGCCCATCGTGGAACTTAAGACCAGCATCTATATGCTTATTAGGCAAAACGACATCGCAGCTGTAGGCCTGTACCATAAGGAGCATTTCACATAATGTACCAGTTCCCTTGCGCAGTACTTCGTCCGGATTGAGAGGAATAATGTTACACAGAGAAAAGATGAAGGGGTGAACATACTTCATGTATAGGTAAAAAGTAGCAACAGCATCGGATACGGAGTACTGAGCAAGAACTTGCGGCCTTTCGGCAGCATAGGGGGTCATTAATTCAGGATCGAGCTCAAGCGGATTGTATCCCAATTTAACAGTAGTAACAGCCTTCAAACCTTGACTGCCTTGAGGCAAATACGAATCGCGTTTGACCCACCGAAAACAGTCAAGGTGCGCACAATGATTTGACTTGTACTCATCCTCTGAATCCTTTTGAAATCCTATAGCAGCGTACATATCGATCCCGTGAACGGCAGCGCGGGCCTCTATAAACGGCCAATCAAAAAAGTCTCCGTTGTAAGTGACCATGACAGTCGGCTTTGCATCCTGAATGTGTTCAAAGAACCGGACGAGCGTTGATTTTTCATCCGGTTCATTAAAGATAGTAAAGGGCCCCTCAAACTCGGGTTTTGGTGTATATTCAAAGTCTTCAATATCCTGAGACACAATCTCGCGATTCGTAATTAGAAAGCCTTGTCCGTCGATCATGTACGATATCATCATGACAGAATCGATTTGTGCATCAGGGAATTTGAGCGGCAGTTTTGTTGTCTCTATATCAAAGGCCAATACAACAGGCTCAGCACGCTGGACACGTTCCGTAAGCTCTTTCAAACCGACAACGCCATGACGCGCTGTAACACGATACCATTTTCCTACCCGCACATCCAAGTCAATGGCCACGCGCACGTGGTAGGGGACATCATATTCCCGGATATCAATAATATTTTCCAGCTGGCCGGTGCCGGCGGCTGTTTTATTGTCGACACTGAACAATTAGCCCCCAACATGATGCAACCAAAATTAATAAAAGGTAATTAAAAAAAAAAAGTATTTAACGAGACGTACCTTATCGAATTTGCATAAACGTCAAGAGCCGTTTGCTTTGCCTTGTACGATTCCACAAGCGGTAACAGCACGCGACGGACGGCAATAAGATCCGTCGTATTACGGAAGCTTATCTTTATAAACGTGCGTTGCCGAACTACAAGATGGTTGGCCTGGGAACGGATTAGTTGATTATTCACCATCAGCACCTGTTACCATATCCAAATCCCGCTTTTCCACTTTTTTCAGCCGCACGATTAGGCCCTGGAACACACGACGCAGGCTCTCTTCTACTTCTGCCTCATGTCCCGGCTGGTGATTAGAACTTGGTCACAGATACAACAGCATACTTTTGCCGCCACGAAAAAATAGGGCTCGTAGAGTATGCAAGCAAGGAACCCCGAACCGTCGTCAGTGAGAAAGTAATAGTTAACGGCTGCCTTTTCCACGTTTGTCTCCTCGTCTAAAACTAGAGTCTAGGCTTGTTAATTATTTGTAAAACAATTACATTCAAACAATACCGAATGCATATTAATGAGCCAGCCGTCTCGAGCTGGACCTGATTCGAATCGTTTGAAATCCATTCGCTCGTCTATACGCTGTGCAAAGGCAATACGCTCGAACCGCTCATCGCGATTAGTGCGCTCCGTTGCCGCAGAGACAGTATCTCTGTGCGGCTTTCGAAAGTGAGCGGCACCGCCGCCACCTGCGTTCCGTGACGGCGGAATGCCAAATACCATCTTGCAATTGCCGGCCGACGCGTGCACGCGTTCGCGTTTAATTTGCAATAATTAATTAATAAACCATAAAACATCCAATAATTAATACAATATTTACGCGTTACTGGCTACATATATAGTCACGGGGCCCGTCCTATTATAAGGCCACTAGACAAATTCGCTCTTGCAGGCTTCGAGCATCGTCTTTTATCAGTAATTTCCATGATTATCTGCACAATGTGAACCATACATTATTCTTTTTATTATCCTCTTATTATTCGTTCGTATCCTCTTATTATCCTCTTTTATTATTTGTATAAAAAAGAAAAGTAAGTCTACTCCTCCCTCATATACTTGGTTTTTATACATATTTATTCCACATACTCGTGTGTATTTTCCATATATATATTTCGACGGCCGCGGCAGCTAAGAGTTTCGTGTGTTATGGTCGTATCACAAGGTAAGAAGCTAAAATATCAGTATTCCTTTATAGAAAAGATGCAAAAGAACGGCCGTATTTAAATTTATTTTCGTGTGGTCGAAGGAGCAGTATGACACACGTTATCATTTTGCCAACCTCTAATTTCAATGATTGATCTCTTTTGTTTTTTTCCTTCGCCTACCGCCTATTGTTCGTCTTGAACTAAAATCCAAGCAGCCGAAACGGCCAACGGCGTTCCTTCGCCAAAGCTGTTGCTTGACAGTCATCGCCGGCGTCTGCGTAAAAGCGAGACTTTAGAGCGGGAGCAGGCGGTGGCCACGAGAGCGGCACTGCGAGCTCTTAATGTTGAGGATGACAGTAGCGGTACAGCGATCGAGCCTTCACGGATAGACGAGGCCGAGTTTCGACGCGTTGTGGACCAACTGTCTTCAGTGCTAGTTGCGTATGTTTATCTTTTTTTTTTCCTTTTTTTCTTTTTTTTTTTTTTTTTTTTTTCTTATAAACGCTGACTTTTCGCAGATGGGACTATGGCCGTTCTGTGCTAGATACTCGTCCAAATGATACGATTGACACCTCAGAGCCTGCTACGACCAATGGAACAGATGCTAAGGCTTTGGATGCCTCAGAGGCAAAGGAGGGTGCAAATGAGGGAGGCATAGATGGGGACAGTAATGTAAATAACGGAGAAGAGACGGTGAGCAATGCAGAAGCAGAACCGTTGAAGGAACGGAAGCCTGCTTATTCGATGCGTTCAAGGTTGAATAAATTGGATCATCAGTCAAGCCTTGAACCTGATCGGAATGGTCCCCTTGGCACAGATGAGACGGGAGAGGAAAATGGAACTGTGCAAGGGGCAATCGAAAACGTTTCAGAAAATGAAAAGCAAAGGAGTTTTCGAAATGGTGCTCTGAAGGAGGGTTTTGACGATTCGAATAAAGATTCAGACTTGCAGTCAAAAGGCTTAGACGAAAAAGCTGAAAATGTAACAGTGGCGTCTCAATCAGAAGTCAAAATAGATTCAAAAGAGCATCCTCTGCCCAAACAAGAGGACCGTATTGGATCGGACGAAAGGGAAGACAGAACCATTTTAGAAAAATTGCAAGCTTTTGCTTATGACTCGTTATCTGCAGTGGAACAAGACATTACGACAGCGTGCCGCTTGCTGCTTGAAACAGCCACTCAAAAGGAAGCTACTGGTATTATGAATTTCCATGCTTTTGCGTGTAAACTGCTGCGAAAGCGTACAGAGAAATACGGTTCTTATTTACCCGGTGCCGCCGGGTCAGATAAGGAGGTCTATGCAAAAGAACTAATACGTATGTGGCGTTCAAGTCTATTCTGATGTTGTTGTCATTTTGGCTTCCTTTTATTTATGTTCAATCTGTCACCATTTACCGAATAAGCCGGTTAGATGATGCCTCTTGATTATTCTCACTCTGCTTTTTGTTTTTTCTTTTTTTTTTTTTTTTCTGATCTTTATTTTAATTTCTTTTTTTTCTTTCCTGTTTTGTTATAAAATGTGCTATAATCTAAACAATCTATATTAACCGAATATAGCACCCAAGCGACCAGCAGAGAGCCGAGCCCTTATCTATATTGGTGCAAGTGGCCCGCTGTTTAGCAGTTTATCTCGTCAACCTCTGCTTGACTCCCGACGGCTGGAAACAGGTCCCGCCCATTTGGTCCGTATAGTCCCCACCCAAGGTAACGCGGCACCCCGGCGATTAAAAGCTCTGGAAACTGAAAACAATGCCGCTCTCAAAAGCGAGAACAAGTCCACGCTCGACCCAACGATTACACTGGTAGACGAGTACCCCGAGTCTCTGCATGCAATTAAACGGGAAACTCCGTCGGACGCAACAATCGACTCTGAAAATGCCTTTTATTCTCTGACAGACTTTGAAACTCTGCAAGCGTACGAGAAAAGTAAACGCCGACGACTTGAATCCCTAAAGAATTTGGATTTGGGATCAACAAGCAATACTGCGAGCAGCACTACAAGCAATGGCAAAGCAACCGATATTGACGAGGAGCTGATAATGTCATTTGCCCACGACCATTCAGTATCTGAGCCTGTGGGCAATTCGTCACCAGCAAATACTAGCAGCTCGGAACAGATCGCTATTGGGCAAGCAATTGTTCGACTGCAGCAGTTACAGCAAGCACGCATACTAAGCGACGCTTATGAGCAGCCAAGCGTAGACGAAATTGAGCAGGCTCGACGGGTCGAAGCGCTGATCTACCAGTCCGTTTGCAGGCACAATGTACGGCCGTGTGATCTCGTTGATCCTTGCAGACCAGATGAGCTTTTACTGCCTCACCGAACTGCCTCGTACCGTGGGACACAGCCTGTTGTCAGGACGCCTAACGATGGTAATTCCAGCATCAATACTCCGGCTCCGGCTCCTTCTTCTTCCGTCTACGCCTCGAGGCAGCTTCATCATAGCAACATTGGTGATAGAACTGGCGGCAGTTCTGCTTATCGGCCAGCTGCTGCCAGAGTACACTCTCACTATCCTTCGACTGTGGGTTATGGAACCCCTTCGACCCCTCTATCCTCGTTCCAACGTCGACCTGCCGATCAGAGTCCTTATACCTCGTCTCCGCCAGTTTTTGGTCGCCCTATGCAAAGAAGGCAGTTTGCTGCCTCTGAGCCAGTGCTGACAAGGGCGAGACGATGAGTATGTATATAGAAAGTACTATCAAAGGACGATAATTTGGGGAATAGAGCGGTTTGAGCGGATTGTAAATATTGTGGATAATCACTAATATAATGGGGCTGACTCGGGTAAACCATTGTGCCATTCTGAATTCTTTTGTTGTATAAAGTTTTATATTCCAGTGATGAATGGTAAATGATTGATTTATTCCATAAAATTGCTGTAGCTAATTAGGTGTATTTTATACTGTAGCTTTTTTATACGTAGTTTTTAATCTGTGAATTTTTATTTATAGAGTCGGCTATTATAGTCTAGAATATTCATAAATGATAACCAAATTGTCTTTACCCCAGCACGTTAAGACGTTAATGAAATAGCCAGCAAATGCCTCAAACGACGGACCCGAAAGATCTTGCATTAGAAACTGAAGCCGGCGAATTGCTCCTCAAGTACTGCAGAGCATTTGCAAAACTGGACGATGAAGTTACCGGCAGAGAAGAGTCTCCGCTATATCTTTCCCGCTCTCGTGTGTGAGAAGCTCTACGAGCAGAAGGCGGAACCAGTTCAGCCACTGCTGTACTGCTATGAGGCCGAACGAGTTCAGACACATTGTCGACTGCCTGTGTAATGCTGTCCAAAAAATGGGAATGCCCACCGACCAAATCAAACAGGCCAGACCGTTCAAACAAGGGCCATACGTTGGGCAAATTGCGTCTAACCCTGATAAAGTAGACACTACAGCCCTGGGCAATATACCTGTGGACGATCTCATACAATATCTGCATGGCTGCTGCATCAATGGCAGTTACGCCTTTCAAGTCAAAAATAACTTGAGAAAATGGTTGCTCGCAAACCGGTTCTTCCGCCGGGTGGGCATGGGGATGGCGGTAGAGTTCGAGCCGGCGCAGCCTGTCTTTTAGCTGTCCCGTGTTTGCAAAAAACAGGGGCTCTGGTACTTTGACGATAAAAAAATCGTCCAAGTATTCGGTTTCTGTCAAATGCTCCTCAGCAGGAAGATAGACGTCCAGTGTGCCTTTTTTCCGGCCTAGTATAGTGATCCTGGGTTGCGTTGAATGCTGCACTACAAACAGGATAGACAGGGCAACGCCTACCATAATACCAGAGTCTAAACTGACAAAAATTGTGAGCAGTGAAACGACAGTCATCAGTTGAATATCGCGCCATCCACGTACGCGAATATAGTCTAGAATGTTAGATAGGAAGGGAAGTTGAAGAAAAATAGGAAAAGTACAAAAACTATTGAAATAAATGATTTTTTTGAAAACAAGTGCAAAAGAGATTTTCAAAATTCTTTAAAAAACATTCTTTGCCAAAAAGACTGTAGAATATATCAATCGTATATATATATATATATATATATATATATATATATATATACACACAAAATTGGCCAGCATACATTTCAAATCGTGTGGCAATTCGGCAATTAAATCCACAGCTACTGACGATATCACAGCGGAAAGCACACATTTCGGCAAGTAGTATAGAAAAGTCATGAGGAAGCGCGCACATAAGGCACATATAATAACGAAAATCAGAGTGGCCATTTGCGAATGAGCTCCAGCAGCACTCATTACTTTGCTCCGGCCGTAGCTCCCAAAAATAGGAAGCGAGCCAAACAGGCTCCCAAACAAATTTGCCGCGCCTAAATGTGAGAATGGTCCGTTAATTAATAATTGTATATCGAGCCTTTAATCCAGAATTTCTGAATAATACTCGGTATTCGTGCTTACCAAATGCAACGAGTTCGCGATTAGCACTGACCGAGTAATTGTACTTTGAAGACAGAGCCTTTGCAGCAACAACCGAATCAAAAAATCCTAAAATTGCGCATAAGAGAGCAGTTGTAAATGATTTCTGCACATAATCAACGGCAGTAAACGGCAGCCGTGGTTGCGGGATAGAAGTCTTCACTGCGCCCAAAACATCGACCCCGAGCAAATCCCAATCAAAGTAATCTGTGAGGAAAGTGGCAACTACAATGCAGATTAGCAAGTCAGGGAAAAGTAGGGCCCAAGGATGACGAGCCGCTAACCTCTTCTTTGCCATCCGAAGAATCAAAAGCGCGGCAAAAACGGTCACTGAAATTGCAGCAGTAAGATTATGCATCTGTGAGGCGTGCCGTAGAGCCCAGGCAATTTTACTAAAAGGTGTGGACATGGCCTCTTGATCATGCTGAGCCAATTCTGCCAGGCCGAGTTCCGGGATAAGCTGATCCCCAATGATCACAAACGCTACGGCCGACACAAAGCCGCGTAAAAGAGCTCTCGAAAAAACGCTATCGAGAAACCCAAGGCGGAGTATACCCGCAATCGTGATGGAAAACCCGATAATAAAAGTAGTGGCTGCCACCATTGCCATAGCCTGAGCCGTGTCGTAATGCTTCCCCAACTGTATCCGCAGCATTTCGCCCATGATGATAGAGAGTGAGGCTTCCGGGCCCACTTGCATATGCCGGCAGGATCCAAGGACGACGTAGACCAGAGGCGGCAGGGTTATGGAAAGCAGGCCGCATATTGCGGGGACTTTGGCCAGGCTCTCTGCGTAAGAAAGTGAGGCGGGTATCAGCACCATGGAAATGGTAAGGCCGCCTAACAAGTCGCCCAGTAAGAACCGGCCTGTTCCTGGTTAGCTGCTGTGTAGAAAAAGATGAGTATAGGATGGAAGCATACGCTGATAAGAAGGCAGCCAGTCAAACAGCGGCACATAGTATTTGAGCAATTTGCTGAGCGGCGGCTTCCGTCCCAGCAGAAACGCGTCCGGCTTGTTGCCCTCGTCGTTGTCATTGCGCAGCAACGGCTGAGATTCTTGGTGGGAGCCGGCAGTCACCGCCATTCCTCAGTACGCGTCCATGTACAGATCTGACCAGAGTACCGCTAATCTTGTCCAACAAGTTGCCGCCCGTTCTATAGAGGACTGTGTATTGCACAGTGTAGGGCACAGTACAGTGCACACGAGGCGGTTTGGCAGTCTGACTCTACCAAAACTGGCCTCGTTCCATTGCACGTGTGCCGTATATATCGGTTGCTTGCTCCCTCAACGGGCCCCGTGGCCGTTTAATTGGCATTGCTTATCAGATGGCTGTAATATTACTGGGGCACGTTTCCCCGGTCAGGCAGACTATTCGTCTGTATGGCACGATTCTTATAGGAACGGGAGCGTTGGATTGGTCATTGTCTTTACGTACGTACGCTACATACTCTACGTACGCTACATACTCTACGTACGCTACATACTCTACACGACAAGTAATGTCCGTTTGGCAATAGCAACATGAGAATGACCCTAACAAGCAACGTTCAAAGCTATATTGCTTGCCAGTAATAGCACAACGCGCTATAGTAAACAAACGAAAACAAACAGACGCGCCAAAATTGCCAGTTTCGCGACATTAACAATTCACACTATTCAGCTCTGCGCATGAGCAGTCTCAGACAGGCGGCTTTATAATCTCAGTATAGGTGAGGAGACTTTTTTGTCGTCTTTAGAACTCTGTTGCTCGTTCAGTATAGTTGCGTTGCCGCGCAACCCTTGTTGCGGCCGCGATCTGCCGGCGCAACAGTGATAATATCAGCACCGTCGACGAGGCAGCCGGCTGTGCTCCTCCCTTGAACGAGTGCAGGACTGATAGAGGCTGTGCTTGAACGACGCTATGGCTCCCGGAGCCGAGTTGTACAAGATCGATTCTCCTGTGCCAAGGCGCGATGCGACAATGGAAAACACGGAACGAAACGAACGACTGAGCCTGGCTTCCCTTGAGCCGTCATTCACGTCGCCGGGCAAGCAAGGGCACCCGGGGTTCACAAACAGGCCTATCAATACGCCTGCGCCCAATTGGCGGCAAGCTCACGAAAAGGGAGCTGGTACCAGTGCCAAAGAATTCACGCCTATTATGCGGACTTCCAAGAAAGCAGCTGCTCCAATCGCACGGCCGTCGCCGTTACGCAATATGCTCAATACGCCATCCAGTGGATCCTCTGTAACAGACGAGAACTCTCCAAGCGGTCGGTCATTTGTACCAGGCAGTAAAAGGGGCGCAGTTGATGGCAATGGATCTGGAGACCCGTCCCAGAATTCTTCTCCCGTTCCCGCCATGATGCAGGGTTTGACTTTGAAGCAAGAGGAAAAGCGCAAAGACGATTTGGAGAAGGAGAACTTTGATTTGAGAATACGGATCTATTTTCTGGAGAACGAAAAGGGTCTCAACTCGGACCCGGAAAAGCGAGCAGTAAGTCTCCCCTACATCTAGCCAGCCTTTCATGTTTTGCTTATATTTATTGACTTGCAGCTTTTGAATGAAATCGAGTCTAAAGTCGACCTGTTTTCGCAAGCTAAAAGGGCCCATAAAGATACTATCAAAGCACAAAAGGAAATTGCAGAAATACGGAAAGTGAATGCGGAACAAGAGGCAAATCTTGGTATTGCGTCAGCGGAAATTACACGGTACAAATCACAAATACAGTCGCTTGAGGCTGACCTTGACCTTGCGCGTCGGGAAAACGCCGATGTAAAAGAGCAATTGGAGGCTCTGCAAAGCAAACTCGATCAGTTGGAAAATAAAAGCTCGGATTCCGATGGCAGCGCGGTGGTAGAAAAACTGCGGGCGGATGTTGAAGATTTGGAGGTTGAAAATCGCACAAAGCAGAGAATAATTGATGAAAACGAAGAGCAAATTGAGGCTTTGAACACTGCGCTTAATGACTTGAGACAGCAACACTCGGAGCTGGAGGAGGAAATTGATAGGCTTCAAGTCAACAGGAGCGTGAGCATATCTCGGGCGGGCGCTGACGAGGCGCAGCTTAAACAGGCCCGGGAAAAGATTGCCGAGCTGGAAACGAATGCATTGAAGCTCGAATCAGAGAATCGGCTTCTGCAATCACGTACAGTGCTAGCTAGTCCCTCTAAGCGGGAAACTTCGCACTATACAGCTTCTATTGAAGCGGAGCGCAAGATTATGGATCTTCAAGATGAAATCCAGCGGCAAAAGCAGAGTTGCGAGATTGCCTCTTACAATCTGGCGGAGGAAGCGCGAAAGGCCCATGAGTTTGAGAGCCAATTAAGAGAGTGTAAAGTGGAAAGAGATGTTGTATTACGACGGCAAAGAGAAGCAGAGCACAAACTCGCCGAAGCACAGGCTGCTCATGTAGAAGCTTTGGATGCTTTGAAGCGTGAAATTGAAACGTTAAGTATGGAGAAAGGATCGTTTGAAAAGCGACTTGAGAATGCAAACAGAGAAATTGAGCAACTAAATAAGCTGGTAGTCCACGCTGGGCCAGAGAGTGCAGCACAGTCGACCTCGCAGGCTGTGGAGTTGCAGCATTTGAGATCTAAAACTAGTCTATTGCAGGACGAAGTTGATATGCTTAATGGTAAACTGAAGCAGACAATGGAAGAGCTGCATGCCAAGTCGTTACGTCTTCGCAACCTGGAGTTCACTCTCTCTGACGCGGAGCGTAGTGCAAATTCTGCCCAAGAAGATTTGGCGAGAGTGAGGAGGGACATGGAGGCACAACTGAATCAGGCCAACGTTAAAATTCAAGAACTGGCCGATGAGGTTGACAGCTACGTTTTAGCTGAACAAAATATGGTGGCACGTGACAGTGGAAGGGAGAGGTTTGCACAAGATACAGAGGCCTTGCGTCGCCAGTTTCAAGAAATGGAGGCTGCCGCTCGTGAAATGCATGAGCGTGAAGTGAAGGAGCTTCAGAACCAGTTGGCGCAGCACAAGGCACGGCTTGAAACGGTAGAGCAAAAGCAGAGGGAAAAGAATACGATACAGGGCAGGCTCGAACTCGAGGTAGAAAATTTAACAAGAGATCTCGACCGGGCCAAGCAGGCAGAGGAGAACCAAGCAGGACTTGTCGCCCGCTTAAAACAAAAACTGCATGACAAGAGTAATGAATTGCAGATACTGAATCGTGAACGGAACTTGTATGTGGAATATGTTTAATAGTGCACTCGCTAATTATTGATCTAGTAACTTGAAAGATTTCAAAAGTCAGCATCAAAGGAGTATCGAGGATATGACGGAGCATATCCATTATCTCAAGGCCAGAGTTGCGCGAGAGCGAACGTTCCGTGCTGACCTTGCCTTTTCAAAATCATTCTTCAAGCTTCAAATACAGGGCTATGAGAGATAGTAAGTGGCTTTGTACAGAGCAAAAGCAATAATACTAACAAGTAGTAACGAAATTGGTCTTACATTGTTGCGAGAAATTGGAATCTATCCGGATGAATCGTTCCGGAATCATCGAGCGTCGTTCAAGACCCGTGCTCTTCAAGTGCTTGCAGTGGTCCGTATGAAACGATTAACCGCGAAATGGAAGCCTCAAAAGACTCTTAGAAATAAGATCATGCAGCGGCTCGCGTCATGATAGATCTGTTTCTTTCGATATAATTTTTTGCGTGAATACCCAATTCTTTTATTTTATCTGACGTGCAGCTGCCGATTTCATGTGCAAATGAATTTTATGTACAAACTTCTTTTTTATTTATTAACAATAGGGAAGGGAACTTCTCCTTTTTGGGAGGCTTGTGAATAGCAATTGGCATAGGCTTCCAAGGCCTTCGAGGAAGTTTATGCAAAATTATAATATAAATCTTCTTGACTAGCTCTATATGGAATACTGTAGCTAAGTAGCAGCATCCGTCTTTTTTCCATCTTTTTCCCTGACCCGCTGGTCATATAATTCAGAGATGTTAAAGCCTTTGAACTTTTCGAAATCACAAACCACACTAATACCGCATACACCCCGAAAGATCTCCACAAGAATGAGTTTATCGTGATTTTTCAAATCTACACGATGCGTTTTCCCGACCTGTGAAGCTACAGTCCTTATAACATCCTCTCGTTTGAGTTCCGACATCCGTATGGTTGGACGAATCGCAAACTTTAGAGTCAGTCAAAGACTTCAAAATAACATCGGAAATGTCTGATTTAATTCGAACCCAAAACTAAATATAATCAAAATGAAGCAGCAGATCGAGGGATCCTATCAAAGATGGATTTATACCGTTATACTTGTTTGATCTTCGTTATGGAAATGAGGTTCAAGTACATGAGCAGCTAGTTCTTTGATATCATCCAGATTAGCATGGCAAGTCCTGGTGACTGGAGAAAGACGCTGTATCAATCTGTCGAATTAGTAAAGTCAAAACATTATTGAAATAATCGAATATTTGGGTAATCACGACTAAATTTAAACTCACCTTGACCGCTTTTCCACATTATCGTAGATATCCTTGCAAATCCAGTGCACCAATGAAACAGGATCGACAGGAGGCCGTACTCGTATAAACACAACTGCAGCCGTTAGCGATAGGCAATGTGTTTTATTGGCTTTTGGGAAGTATGCCAATTAAATTATAGATTGTTTTTTCGGTTTTCTTTCCTTTAATTGCCGTGTTTCTTCTTGGTTAAGAATATATTCGACTCTCCTCCTTTACCAATATCCTTTCCGCCTTACGTGATGAAGAGTTTAAATATATTTCCGAAAACAAGCCTTGTACGCGCTTTTCAGTACTTTTCAATCGCGCAATTTCGCGATTGAAATCGTCTTCCAACGAACCTCCTGCCTCTTCTTCGTCGGCACTGGCTACAACAGCATCCGTATCGTGCACGTTCTCCACGTACTTTAATTTAATATCGAAACTCACACAGCAGAATAAATAAAATTTAAATACACATTCGCATCAGGCAAACAAAAGTAAAACTCACCTGGCTGAAAAGATCGAAAGCTTCACGAACGCACCATTTCTCTTTGCCCCGCCGTGTCGATATCCACACTCCCGCGAGTCCGTCGGCGAACAGCTCTTGCTCATTCTATGCAGTTGAGTCGCGAAGTAATTGGGTACGCGACGTTACCCGTTGGCGCTTTGACGGCCTTGTTTTCGAGTGTGTACGTTTGCGCTTTGCCAGTTCTGCCATTACGGCGCAGAGTAGCAGCGATATTATGGTAAATAATTATTGGCAATAGTTTGTTATCAATTAATTGTATATGGCATTATTATTTCCAATAAATAGTATGGGCAAACCACCCAGTCGCCAGTGGCAAAATGTCGGACGACGATGACTTTATGATGGACGAGTGAGTGCAATTGGTTTCACTGTCTCGTAGCTAACGCAGTAAAGTGGGGACGAAGAGACTTATGACTTCGATTATGAGGACGACGATCAGGACGAGCCTGATGCGGACGTGGAGAACCGGTACTATAATGCCAAAGGTAGATAGACTATGATACTTTGCACCTGCTTAACCATATAGCACTACGCAGCGAGGACCCGGGACTGGCCAAAGAAGAGTTTCTTGCTATTGTAACTGCGGAAACGGAGATGGGTGACTGGTAAGTTGCGCCTTTTTCTTGGGGGTAGCGACTCACTGACCTAATAGGGGGTTCAAGGCATTGAAGCAGATTGTAAAGCTCTCCTTCCGGCAGGGGCGTGAAAGCGATACGCTTAAATACTACAAGCAACTACTGGCGTATACAAAGTCTGCCGTGACACGAAACTATTCGGAAAAGTCGATAAACAATATCCTTGATCTCGTCTCCTCGAGCAGCGATGTAGAGTTTATGGAACAGTTTTATTCCACAACACTGTCAAGCCTCGAAGATGTGGGCAATGAGCGGTTATGGCTAAAGACTAACTTGAAGCTTGCAAAACTTTGGCTCGATTTTAAAGAATACCCGCGCTTCTCTAAGGTTTGATTTTGCCAATTCTCTTTTTATTCTTTTAATTGCTATTCTTTCTTTTGTCGTTCACTACTCATACAAAAGATCTTGCGGTCTATATTCAGCGTTTTAAGCAAGACGAGTGACCAGGTTGATCAGAACAAAGGAACGACTCTGTTGGAGGCATACGCTCTCGAAATCCAAATGTACACGGAAACCAAAAACCGGAAAAAGCTCAAGGAGCTATATGACAAGGCAGTTCATGTAAAAAGTGCTATCCCCCACCCTCGTGTTATGGGAATCATTCGCGAATGTGGCGGCAAGATGCATATTGATGCTCGTAAGGATAAATATAATGTGTGTGATTTTGCCTAACGCTCTTACTATAGACGAGTGGGAAGCAGCTCAAACCGATTTTTTTGAGTCGTTCAGGAACTATGACGAAGCAGGCTCAGCACAACGAATTCAAGTGCTTAAATATTTGTTGCTGGCAAATATGCTTATGAGCTCATCCATCAATCCTTTTGACTCGCAGGAAACAAAGCCGTATAAAGACGATCCGCAGGTTGTTGTTATGACTGACCTTGTCAACGCTTTCCATCAACGCGATATCGACGGGTTCCAGCAAATACTAAAAGAACATGAGCAGGAGATTATGGACGATAGTTTTATACGGCACCATATAGATGAAGTGCTCCGTAATATCCGAACTCGGGTGTTACTTCAGCTAATCACACCGTATTCTATAATTTCATTAAGATTCATTTCGGCCAAGTTGAACGTCAGCGAGAACATCGTGATCGATTTATTGCGTCACCTTATTCTCGATGGCCGTATCTCGGGACGGATTAATGGAACAGAAGGCGAACTGCGCCTGTCTCGGCCTAATTCAAGCACACAAGGGCGTATGGACGCTGTAAATGCTTTGGGCAAAAGCGTTGGCTGGCTCGCGTCGTCCGTTGCAGTTAACATGTGAGTATGATGAAAGTTTAATAGCATGTAGATTATGGGCCAGGTTGTTTTATGGAGAATAAGTTGGATAAATGTTCAATTGTAGGCCTTCACTTTTAAGCATGAGCAATTATGAAACAAATGTATCCAATACGATTGATGTAATTATTATTATTATTATTATTATTATTATTATTATTATTATTATTATTATTATTATTATTATTATTATTATTATTATTATTATTATTATTATTATTATTATTATTATTATTATTATTATTATTATTATTATTATTATTATTATTATTATTATTATTATTATTATTATTATTATTATTATTATTATTATTATTATGATCATTATTGTTGTTGTTGTTGTTGTTTTCAAATATCAACACTATTCCAATTAAATCATATATTCATATCAGCTAAAAGTTGGAGATAAAGATTAATTGATTTATTTTTCGCTTTTGACAAAAAGCCTAAAGCTGATCAGATTAATGCGTTTTGTGCAATATGCACGGACGAAGGGTTTGCTCGATACTCGATGGTGTCAAAGATATTTTAGCACAGCGCCTGACCAAGTTAAAAGCCCGTTAGTTCACGGTACGACTTTTGCAGCCGGTGATGTAGTCCACCTGCGTGAGCTAAACATGCCTAAATGGCAAACACGCTCACCGCGCGTAGTAAAGCTCCGCGCCGGGCGTGTGACTGGTTCACATAAAGGCAACATCAAGCACGATGATATTATTGGAAAGCTTCCATACGATCGCGTCTATACACATTCAGGTGCAGCACTTTCTATCATTCGACCGAGTCTGGACGAGTATATCTTGCATTCAGAACGCGTGTCTACACCTATATACGAGTCTTCCGTAATAGTAAGTGGAATTTTGTCAATTCGTTTTTAATTTTTTTATTTTAATTTTTAATTTTTTTTATTTTTTTATTTATTTTTTTATTTATTTATTTTTTTAATTTTTTTTTTTCCTAACCATTTATCCATTTCCAGCTTTTATCTTTTAATACTGATTCCAGGTAAATTTGCTCGACCTGCAGGCCGGCAGGGACGATAAGCTCGACGTGTTTGAGTGTGGCACCGGCGCCGGTGGATTGACTATGCATCTCGCTCGAGCATTGCTTGGAAGCCATCCAGATTCAAGAGTGCATTCGCTCGATAATAACGGTCGGCACCAGGAGGCGGCACGGTCAAGTATTGCCCAGTTTCGTAATGCTTCCCTACTCCCACGCATCAAATTCTTGGGCCCTATGGATTTGCATGATTGGCTGGATCAGGAAAACGATATCCAGTTTGACGGAGTTGTGCTGGACATGCCTGAGTCGCATCAGTACCTTGTGCGAATGGCCAAGCATTTGCGTAGAGGCGCGGGTCTCGTGGTCTTTTGTCCCTCAATAACACAAATTGTAAGAGTGGTGGAGACACTTGGGGACACTGAGGCCTGTCCGCTCATGATCGTCGACACGTTTGAAGTCTCTAATGCGTTTATGCGAGCATGGGACGTTCGTTTAGTGCAAACAAGGGCACAGGGGAAAACGGAAGTCGTATGTCGGCCGCGTGTAGGCGATCGTATCTGCGGTGGAGGGTTTTTATGTCTTTTGCATAGAGTTCAGTCTGATAAAGATTAATTTGACTCTGGTAGAGTAACTGCTGTACTGAAAAGTGTTGAAGATTCAGACTTATCGATACAAACGCAATTGGTGTACGAGACAGAATACTTAAAGGCGGTGTGAGTAATTACAATTCTGTCGTGATGCGGTGATTCTACCATTAAAAAGCACGCACAGACTGCTATACACGATCCCAAAATGATAAAATTAGTCTATATCTAGCGTACCTGAAAATATCAAACGAACCAACACCATGAAGCAAACCATATGATACCTGTTTAGAAAGATGGAGAAACAGCAAGAGTACAGAATGGACAGAACAGCAGGTGGATATAAAAGAGATGAAGACGAAGGGCAAATCCGACGAGAAGGAAAAAACACAAAATAATATCAAACTCGTGTTAAAATTTAAACAAAACGGATAAAGCAAGATAGACGGAGAAACAAGACAGAATGAAAATGAAAATCAAAACCAAAACAAAACCAAGAACAAAGGCCGTTGAATATGAATAATTATAAACTTTGAAAAATTAAAAGAATTGAAACCTGCTCAGCCCAGAGAGTTCTGCAACTCTTTACTATACCACACAAGCTCCCCCCGTTTTGTCCTTTTTCTTTTTCTCTCCTTTCTCCGTCTAGCCACTCCGCAGCCCGAGGTAAGCGTCTGGCCGCTGGGACAGTTCGTCTTCAATGACCCAACGCTGTTCAGCAGAAATCTCGGGCTTTACAAGGGCTGTACAGGCACTGCCGACAACAAAGAGCCCAGGCGGCCGACTGCCCATTGCGTTATAAGCCTCAGCAGCGTAGCTGAGCACAGTGCGCCCGACTCTTTGATCGCGGCAGGTCGCTCTCTCGATGATAGCACACGGAGTATCCGCTGGCCATCCAGCAGCCACTAGTGAGTCTACTAGCCCGGCCAGCCGATGAAGAGCCATAAGAAACACGGTAGTTCTAGAGGCAGCAAAAGCAGGTGGCTCTAATTCCGTCCCGTTTCTACCTGTGCCAGTGCATATCAGTACTTGGTCGGCTACTGCTCTTTGAGTAGCCGGGATCTGTGCCATTGTGAGGGCGGCAAGAGCTGACGTTATACCTGGTACGACTGTGCACTTGTACCCAAGGCTACTGAAAAACTCGTACTCCTCCCCTCCCCGGCCAAAGACGTACGGATCGCCCTGTTTGAGCCTTACTACCCTTTGGCCCCGGCGCAGGGAATCAAGGGAGCTTTGCAGCAGCTCGTCCTGTGCATTTTCGGCATTACCAGGGAACTTGCGGGCAATCTGCACTGGCGTTCGTCGTGGGACAAGCGCTAGAACGCTGGAGGGGACTAGTTTGTCTGCCAGGACAAGGTCGGCAGTTTCTATTGCCTCGATAGCCGCTCTGGAGACAAGACCAGCCGCCCCGGGACCTGCTCCGACAAGGTACATCTCGCCTCTGTGCGGCCGGCAAAGGACCTTGTCCGCCTCTGTGCACTTGGCCAATGTGTACTTTAGAACTCTGTCCTTGTCGTCTTCCTCTCCACCATTCGCATCCGTACTAGCGCTCCTAAATGCCTCGTCTCCCTCAGGACTCGCTGCACCTGTCCGGCCAGCTGGTCGCCTTTTGCTGCCTTCTTCATAGGGCGTGGCAGTTCCAGACTTGTAGGCGTCCAGTATCGCTTCTATATCGGCCCGAGTAAGTGTAACCAGCCGGTCCAGCGGCCAGTACTCACAGATCTGAGTGAGCCACCGCAGTCTCCGCATCTTGGAAGCAGGCGTGTCTGTATGCGCCAGCTGGTCTTCAATCTCTTGCTCATCAAATTTAGGCGGCGGCAGACAAAGCTCGTTGAACCTGACGGACTGGGTCTCCTCCTCCTCTGCTGTCGACAGTTCACTGACCAGTGAAGAATCGATACTGGCCGGAGTTGATATACGGAGATCCTCGAGGCGAAGGGCCTCACGGATCTCTGCTATTCTGTCGCACGTATGGCCCAAGTCGGGCGGAAGAGCACTCACTGCCTCGCGCAGAATTCGGGAGGCCAATTTGCAGCCTTTTCCACTCGTAGTCACTCCAATATGAAGCGAATCGTCGCTGTGAGTAGCGAGTACACTAAAGGAGCAGAGTGCCGGTGAATCAGCAATATTAACAGGAATCCGTAACCTGCGGCAGCTGTGGTAGATCATTAGGCATTCACTGCTTGTCGGACGCAGAGTGCAAAACACAATGTCAATAACATGGTCTACTTCGCCACGGCCCAGCGTGGTGAGATGTGACCGATCAAACGGTTGGTCGATATGCACTACCCGTGAATCTCCACCGGGTTTAAGCAGATCTGCTATCGGCGCCGCCACACGTGTAAGCGGGACGGGTGTCACTATGTATACACGTGCCGCGCCGGACCGGAAAAGCCGACTGACCCGTTTTGCCGCCAATGCGTCGTGGCCAATGACCATTCCGTAGATTTCATTGCACGATTGTGCTGTTAAAAGTGGGGGGTAGTTGAACATGGCGAGGCAGAAGGATTAGTATCCAGGGACGGTATTTTTGTTGAAATAGAAATTGACCAAAATTTGTCACAGTCAATCTGAGGCAATCTGGAAAATGTTGAAACAACGTATACTCTGGTCCACTATAATAAGATTTGCGTCTTGTAACGTACAGTCGCCGTCTGCCTGTGCGCCTCTGTATATTTTACAGAACAATGTGGTAGGTAACGGCCGTTTGCACACGTACAAAGGCTCCCGTACCAGACGAGTCTTTATCGCAAATTGATCGCGCTCTAATTTAGTCGAATGTACCTTTTCTGTCTATTCACCAGACACTTTGGTACGAAGCCGCATACAAACCGCTTAAACCACTGCTGCCAATCCGCATGCAAAAAGGTTTGAGCCGACCGGCTCGCGAAAGCCGCGGGTATGCAAGCCCTGTCAAGTAAAGCGTAAAAAATAAATAAATTTAAAAGCAGCTCAAGTCGCACTCAAGTCAGAGTCAGAACTGCCTCGGAACGACCCGGTGCCGCCCGTCCACCGCCAAATAATTTTGCGATTGACAATATTCAGTAAGCAGTGCGGTCCTTGCAATTCTTGTTTATCAGAAAACTGCAATGTACACCGCAATCGGCGTTACAAAGCTCCTGCTTTGCTTCGTTATGCGCCCAGAAAATTACCGGTCTGCGCTTTTATAATTATTTTATCAATCAGTATTTTCTCTATTCGTCTACACTATTATTATATTACGATTTTCCTCTCCTTGTCGCTACAAAAATGGTCACTATTCTTTTAGATTTCTCGACTGCTTATTCGTGCTTTTTCGTTCTTTTGCAGCCTTTTATTTCTCATCTATAAGCACTCCTCTTCTAATTGGTCTTTAATGCCATGGAACTTTTTACTTGTAGCACAGGTCGCGTATATTCTAAGAGGGGAATTTTAAGGCCCGAGTTTTATGGTAAGAAGTGTTGGCAGCGATTATCCATTACTCCAAAGTCTAAATACAGTACTATATTGAGTAAACTGATAATCGTGAATATGAGCCTGTTATGAGTGCCTGAAACACGAGGAAACGGTAAAGCACTGGAGATGAATACTATATTGCTAGTTTTCGATTATGCAAAAGGTAAAAGCCGCCGGATTTGGTCGGAGACGGGTTGTGTTCTGCGATATAAAATTTCAATTGTTTCCAGACTAAGGACGGTAGTGTAAGCTTAATCGAGCGTTCTCGGCTCTTTTGTGTTGTCTGTTCTTTTTCTTTGCCGGCTTGCCATTTAGTGCCGAGAGCCAATCACAAACTCCTGTCAAATTATTAATTTACTATGATTGTCAAAGGACGAAATTTGTACTGGCATTATTACACCTGTGTTCATACGCTCTTTTGCAATCCCAACGACATTCTTGTAAGCAATACTATTGCAAAAGCGAACGTTAGTTAACCCTAACCCTGAGTGCTTGCCGCCGATATATGAAACCAATTGCATCGTTATCCAAGAATGTTTTAGCGTGGCTCTTTGTGTCTTGTGTTCAACACTTTTTCTCTGAAAGCTTTGCCCCCTTCATAGATACAAGCCTACATGAACCCGTACGGCAGGTTGTGCTTTTATAATACACGTGATACATCAACCAACTAATTATACACATACATGATTCTAGATAAAATTGCATGCTCAACACGCATTATAAAGATTGGCCAGTCTCCTTTATCCGCGCAATCTCTTCCAAAATAGCATCTGCACCATTGCGTAAAAGAGTCTCTGCGATATCAACGCCCAATCTCTCCGCATCCTCACTGCTCGCAAGCTCTGCAGTTTGTTCGTCTTCAACAAACTGAGACCCATCCACGCTTATAACACACGCCCTTAATCGAATAGTAGCCAGACCCCGAGTACGCTGTTCTGTTTGCACAATTTCAGATCGTACTCCCACGGGTACAGAGCATCCACCTTCAAGTCGACGCATTATTGCCCTTTCTGCCAGGCAGGCAAGTGTTACCGGTGCAATGCTCAGAGTCTTTAGCATGTTTATAGTGCTCGTATCGCTCTTTGCACACTCTACGCCGAGAGCGCCCTGGCCCACTGCGTACGTATCGTCCGGGGCATCGAATATTTGCGTAATACGGTCCTGTAGTTTAAGTCGCTGTAATCCTGCCGCCGCTAGTACGGCGCAAGTATACTCATTCGCCTCGTCATCCAGTTTGCGCAGCCTTGTCTCAATGTTGCCACGGAGCGACTCGAAACGTAAGTGCGGGTGTTTGCGGCGTAATTGGGCAGTGCGACGTATCGAGCTGGTGCCCACTAGACTTCCGGCCGGTAATTCGCTAATGCTGCGATAAGGTAGGGATTTTTTTACCACCAATGCATCTGCACGGTTTAGTATTGCACAAGTATAAAGACAAATGTTAGGATCGTTGGGCATAAAAGGGAATTGAGCCCCAAGGCAATAGAGCAAAAGAGCCCGTTTTTTAATTTGAACAAATATTGAACGATCCGAATATTGAATTCAAATAAGTCACAGAATAAGAAAATGAGCGTTAAAGTGCAAAATGTATTGGCGTACCCCATGGATCACTGCGGTCGAGAATTGCGGCAATAATCATATCATCTGGAATAGATGTAGGCAAATCCTTCAAGCTATGGACCACTAATCGGCATAAGCCTTCCCGTATCATAAGTTCCAGTTCGTCCGTCCATAAAGCCTTCCCGCCAAAAGTATAAAGCGCTTTACTCTGCACTAAATCGCCGTACGTCTGTTTCGTAACAACCGGGAACTCCAACGATGGATACTCGTGTTTCAGCAGCGCACATACAATTTCAGTCTGTAAAAGTGCTAACTTTGACTGCCGGCTTCCTACTGAAAGACCCGGGGCATTTGCTAATGACGCATCCTCGACAGCAGGTCGCGGCTGGTCCTGATGTGCCTCGCGCCGCGCGTTCAGCTCGGTAGCCATGACCGATTTTTGTTTTTCCCTGGTTTCATACAAATAGTTTATTTTGCTCTATAATTGATATTTTACTAATCTTGTTTATTATTTATTATTTTTTATTTATTATTCCATGATTTGTAACTTGAAATTTTGATGTCCAATTGTACATTTCAGTATTTTACCTTCAGGGTCCGTTTACGTTCACATTTATTACACAGACTAATTACGTAGCATTTCTTATGCGCGCTCAATGCTACATACAAGTATAGCCACGTTTTGATCTGTTAATCTCACACAGCTGTTAAACGCGTTTATATCGAAAACCTTATCTGGTCTATTATGTCAATAATTGATCAGCCGTTAATACCACAGCTGATAAAAGATCGCTGGACAGGAAAGTTGTGTGCTTGAGACAGGCGTTCAATGAGCTTTCAGGCTTTGATCGGCCGCATGAATTTGCCCTTGTAATTTTCTTCTTTATATGGTCACGATCTTTTGGCAAAAAGACTGGTTTCTGCTGGGTTTAACTCCTGATCTGTACTATAGCGGTTGTGCCTGGCTACGGATCAAGGGCATGCCGGCCTTGGAATGTCGATAAAGAGCTCCATTTTTTCGTGGTGGAAGCGAAAGAAATCTCGAAAAGTGGTTAAAGACGGTAATTACGGTAGAGGGGAGAGCAACACGGAAATTGACCGGAACAGATCTCCAGCAATGGCCACCAGCAGCAGTGTTGAAGATCATGGAGGCAACGTCAACAGGAGCAGAATGGGAGTGCAGAATCATGGTTCAGCTTCAAGGCAGAACGAGACAAATGCCAAGTTTGCTGAGCAATCGCGTGTTGCTGACACCAATACGGCCAACAAATTAGTCCTGCAAGACAGTGGAAAAATACCTCTTCAGTTGCAACGCAAACCTTCTGCTAAAAGTCTGTCGCGCGCTTCATTGCCCCAGGTCCCCCACCTTGTCGGCCGGCCAAAGACTGCTATTGGCATGAGCCGGCGGTCTGTGCCACTGGCCGATTTAACGCACGAGTACAATAGGCGGAACGGCCAAAACTCATTTGATCAAAACCACGGTCCCCTGCGTACAGTGGCAAAAGCAGCAGGGCAATTAAAAGCAAGCGAAGACTTGAAACCCGACTCTGACGAAATCACGCAGCAAGGTTCAGCAAGTTTAGCAGCAACCTCCTTCAAAAACTTGCGTGTTCGGGGCTCAGACATTTTTAAACCGAGCCCTACTATAAGCGACCGACTATCGCGAGCTTCACAGCAGTGTTCAAGGCAAAGTGCAGCAGTGAAAGCGATGAGAGAGCAGCGTGTTCGTGTGTCCAGTGTAGATTCTGGTGCCTTAAACTCGCCAAAATCATCGTCGACAACGACTACGGCCGGACGCATTTCCGTCCTTGCGCAAGCCCATCCGCCCGCACATGACAGCCCACGGATTGATGATATAGCTGATTTATTGGACACTGCGGAAATGCGTAAAGTGCTGGAGCGCGATGAGCGGAGATTTGTAATCCGGAGGCAGATTAAATCGGCTCCTCTTTTCCACTCAAAGAGCAATTGGCAGACTCCGCCTCAAAGCGCTACTACAACCCCTTCCAGAGACGGGAAAGAGATCACTCCTAAAACTGCAGCCTATCAGAAACTTATTGCCTCTGGAAAAGACCAAGAACAGGGCATGGAAGGCTATGGGCAAGCAGCAGAACAGCATAATATTATTGACGATTATATTAATACTAGTAGCAAGAATGGCCACTCGACAAGAGGACATGACAAGATACCGTCTCTACCATTGGTTCAAGATGGCAATTCTGACAATCTTTTTGATGAAGGAAAGATGTCGTCGGCACAGTCAGTTACGGCTCAGGCAAGCGGCGATTCGGCGCCAGCTGCAGCAGTTGCAGCGTTGGCAGTTCACGCTGGCGCTATAAAGTCTGGCAATAACGCTGGCTCTTCTTTGAACGGTGAGCATGACGACGAAGTCAGCCTGCAGAGTCAGACAGAAGATTCGAGCAGTTTTAAAAGTGCTCTTGCTCCGAGCCAATTTGGGTTAAACTCAGAAGCAAATAGCGATCAAGACGCGTACTCTGCAAGTCAAGAGGCACTTGCAAGTTCTTACAGAGTAGGCTCCTTTGCGGATTCTGATAATACTGCGCACTATGAGAGCGATTACCAGGAGACTCTAGTGGCACGTACGCCGTCGCGCAGTAGTGTCCGTTCTTCACAAACAGCCCGTGACGGTGCAAATCACACGCCAACAGGCTCTGATCAGGAGCATTTTGTGCCTCCGTGGGCACAGGACAATCGGCATACGCGCACACAATCTGCGTGTACAGACGACGATTTCAGTCTGAGCAATATCAGTCCGATGCAGAAAGAATTACTCCAGTGTTCTATGCACAAACATCTCGGAGCAATGGGCGAAGCTATTCTATGGGAGACCCCTGCTTTGAACGGGCAAGATCAGAAACGTTACACTGTTCAACGAAGGCCGTCTGACCATTCCGGTACAGAACTGTCTTGTTCACCGAGTATCCCATCCATACGGGCCTGGCGAACAACGGAAATCGGTAAGCCTGTCGTAATCCAGCCCTCTGCTCTTGAACAAGACACACATCTTCCCATTACGGGGCTGATTGATTATGACTGGCTTGATGATATTGGCAGCGATGACTTGAATTTGGTGCCGCCTGAAAACTAGGCCTTTGAGCGTGTTTGAATAAAAGTTTTGGCGTGAATATTTTGGTTTAAAATATAGATGTTTTAATTATTATTGATATATATTTTATTATTGCTATTTTATACCTTTTAATTCAGATTCTTGGGGATTTTTCCCCTCTATTTGCTGGTGGCAGTGTCGAGGTTGGGAATGCCTGTCGAGCATAATTGTATTGGGACTAATTATCGGGTCGGTATTTGGATTATATGGCGATATTGCTGTATGAGCATTGATGTAGTAATATACGCTAAAAGCGATTGGGATCAATGCACATCATGATTTGTGAGTAGATTCGAGTCTTTGCCGTAAGATAAGTGCATTTTGCTTTTACTGCTACATTCTTCAACTATTTAATCCTCCGTGAGCAGTATCTGGTACGCTAAAACTCAATCCATTATACAATCTTCATAGAGTCTAAACAATTTATTATTAAAAGCTGTAATGCCGGTGTTTGAGTAGTGTTGATGCAACAATCTAGCTAATGGGTACTGCAGGGCTTCAATCCCCGGTTTGGAAATTTGACCTGTGGAAAAGGCCACAAGGCCACACCAGACTGACGATTTAAGCAAACTGACGAGAAGCAGCCTGGCAAGCTTTAAGCTGCTCCAAATACCAAGAACAGATTTGCATATCTCCATTGTTCTGGTCGAGGCAGCGAGTAAAATTGCGAGCGTCTACTTCACACGACGGAGCGGACTGATCGTTCGCAAACTCTGACGAAGGCGCAGCTGCCGTTTGTGCTTCAGCCGGAGCAGGAGCAGAAGAGCCGCCAAACATGCCCGTGATGCCGTGTCCAATAGTGTGTCCAATAGCTGAGCCGATACCAACACCAGCAGCTGTTGAGATCATGTTGCCAAACATGCCGGATCCTTGCTGCTGAGGCTGAGCATGGATCTGCTGAGGAGGAGCGGCCGCGTGGTTCTGGTGTGCTGGCACTGACGCGGCCGTGCTCGCCGGCCGGGAAGACCGAGACGGAGCCGGTCGCGAAGCAGGACGAGATGATCTTGATTGGCGCTTGATATTAGTACATGAACGACAATAAACGTAAATAAAAGAGGCAAAAAGGGCAAATTACCGGCATTATTGTGGAGGCAGTTATCCTTTGCAAAGCAGTTTGAGGTGCCTGTTGCTGCGCTATATAATTTATATACGCAAGCAGTTATTTAGGGTTTTCTTCTAGTTGGACGATGTTATTGGGCGTTGGACGGTATTAAACGTGTGTGGAGTGGAAAAGCGTGGATAGCAGATACTTGGACATACAAGTTACAAGCAATAAAACAGACCTTTTTTTACCCAAAAAAAGAAAATTAAATTAAATTAAATAAATAAAAATAAAATAAATATAAATAAAAATAAAATAAAATAAAATAAAATAAAATAAAATAAACTAAAAACAGATCTTTTGGCTAAAAAGAACTGTCTATCATTCAAACAAGTCAAAGTTCGCGCCTCTGGGCGAAACTGCACAAGACTGGCCATCAAAAAATTATAAACGCATGTTAGATAGCGCGGCTTTTAATGTATTTGTTACCTAAAGGTCAAAAGTATATACATTATATGATGCAATTAAGTAGTTATAAATATTTCATGGAAGTGAGTCTGCGCTGTTTGAGCACGCACAGGGTAGGCTGATTTGTCAGACAGTCTTATATGCAAAAAGATGAGCTGTCATTCTTTTGACTCATAGTATAATATACATCGCTCAGCTAGTCGCTTTTCAGAAAGCTCCTGTATCACGTCAAAGTACTGCGATGCACTGCTCGTGAGCAATGCACAAACCAGTTTGAAAGCTGTAGGCAATTCGCGGGCCCATACTAAGCACTTCGTCAAAGAGGCTATCATTATCATGGACTTGGCCAGCCCTTTCAAAGATTCAGAATCGGTGACCTGAACGCTTGCTTTTGGCATTATAGCATGCCAGTAGCAACTGCTATAACATAATAGGTTTGGCCGTTCGGCGGTATCCGCTAGTTGACTTTTCTTCTTCTTAACTTTTCTTCTTCTTCTTATCCGCTCTCTCATTTTTCTCCTTCTTCTCAGACTTGCCCTTTTTCTTGTGTTTTTTCCGCTTTCGCTCCTCCCTTGTGATCTCCGTGCTAGTATCTGCCACATTGGTCGCTTGTGGTACTTCAGTATCTGATTGAGGCTTCGTCCACGGAGCGTGAAGACGAACTGTCTCCTTTTCCGAGCTATTTGCAGCCGAAGCATCATCGAGTGCGTGTCGTACAAAGCGATTAGCAGCCTCCCGATCGAGAACCATCGGCCCTGATCTTGTAAGAATTGAACGAGAAAAATTAACCAAATTAAATCAAAGCAAAATATAAATATATACTCACGTTTTTCCGGTGTCTTCTCCGCCTCTAGTGCCTTTTGAATGTACTGGCGCACCCTAGTAAGTTCCGTATTTACACCATGAGTACCAGTTTCCACCTCGCTCAATTTTAGATAAGCTGATAATTAGTAAACACTGTGAAATGACAAAAAATGCACTCACAGAAAGCAACCGAGTTTACGGCGTATGCTAGCGTAGTATACAATTTTGCTTTTTCAAGCGGCGATAGCCTTGAGCCTATCGACTCTATCGGCGCAAGATCTTTTTCTGAGGACTCCGCCAAGGCCGAATCCTGTACCGCTTTTTGCAGCCCACAATCCTTCACAGCTGCCTCTAGCGATGTAATAGCGCCATGCACTGTATCCAGCAGTGGCCGCAAATCGGTAAACAGATCGGCCATGACGCCAGTAAAGTGTAGCGTGCCGTGAAAATTGTAAAAAATAGAATAATTAAAATAATTAAAATAGTTAAAATAATTAAAATGGTTAAAATAATTAAAATAAGAATGATAAAGTTACATATGTATCTATAATTCAACTATATGAAATAATAATGATTTAATTAATTAATTAATTAATTAATTAATAAATTAATTAATTTATTAACAAATAATCTGCACTCAAGAGTGTTTGACGGCCGACTCTTCACGACCGATGGCGCAGTAACATGTTACGCCCACTCAAAACGATTGTAAATTCTTTTAGTAATCTTATACTAACATGCAGCACTTTCTTGGGAACGGGCCAGGTTCGTTTTTCCTGCAGTACGCTGTCGCCAATGCTGGTAGCACTGCAGGCATAAATGCAAAAAATGCTCAAATACGGCCTACACTGATCGTGCGCCGGCCAGACCAGGCTCAGCGGTACCTCAATAGCAAAGGACCAAGGGTCAATTTTCACGGCTTTCAAACTGCGGGGATGGTTCCAGCTGGATTGGAACTGCTGCGAGGTGGGCATGGTCGGCTAGAGACAACAGTTTGGCCGAGCATCTATTCCACTTCAATGGCCGCAGGAGTGCCCTTATCAGATACCCATATTGACTGCCTCGTTGTAGACGTGAATGAGGCAGTAGCGCGGCGAGTAGCGCCATGGATTCTTCCCCGGCTCTCGCGTGATAGCACGGTTTTATGTCTTTCAAATGCCTTCTCCAGTCTCAATTACTTGCAGTCCCAATTGACACAAGACCCGCCTTGTTTTGTGATTGCGAGATTGACGCATGCGCTCACGTCCCGGCGCTTCTACCCCGATTATACAGTGCGTTTGAGTGGGTACGGCAGCCTGGATCATGCGATTGTTAATACCGCACGGCCTCCAGACTCTTGTAGCTCGCTGCTTAAACTACTACAGAGCTCAAGTCTCGTTGGCTCAAATGAATGGGAGTATGGTCCGCTTGTACGGAGCGTGCTGGACGGTATTGCCGTTGATCTTGTTATTGATCTTGTTTGTCTACAGCAACGGTGTCGGCCAAGGAGGATCGTAAACCGTTTAGATTTGCGGCAGCAGGCCTCCTTATTAGCCAGTGACGTCGGACGTGTACTTTTGCAAATGGGCACGTCTTCTAATCCGCATACTCCCAAAGTAGAAATGACGGGCGGTCCGCAGTTGTTTGAGATGGTGATGGAGAAATGCGAGCAGTTTGGTGACGCTCCTGCGCGTTCAGTGAGTGATGCTTTTCATAGCGATTCTCCTCTGCTGAGCTTGCGAGCGTTCTTATTCATGGATGCAGCAAAGCGGTACGTAATAGACGTGCCTATACTGAGCTATGCTTTTCATGCCGTACGAGCTGACTGGCAGAATTCATTGAAATGGTTTCGGCAACAGCCAGCGCGTAAATTTGGTTTATTCGAAGCGCCTCTATATGATTTATGAGGCTGTTTTATTGTTCACAGGCGCATTATTTGGTTTTTTCTTTTTACTTTTTTTTGTGGCCTTGGGTTGGTAGATGTCCTATAGCGGTCTTGTAAAACTAGTCAATAGAATGAGTCACTTTGATCAAATTATAGACCACTATGCAGTCTTCTTTCCCTGCTGCGGTATTTTGGGTCCATTTAATATTGAATTTTTGATTCCGGATTATGCTTGAACACGCTGCCGCCATTGATCTTCGCCATACTTGTTCAGCTGTACGCGTACACTGCGACGCTTCAGATCGTCAAACGCTATCTTATACTGCGATTCGGTTCTGATCACTGTGCCGATGCTCATGAAGAAACTTAAGTTAGCGTCACGTATAAACTCGTGCTTCTCTTGGTGCTATAATGCAAAAAAGAACTTGAGATCATACCCGAACGTGGCGGCAGACGATGCAATGTACTTTCCAAGTGTACGCACGAATCCACTTGGTCCAGGACCGTAGCGTAATATGTTAAATCCACCTGGAACGTTAGGCTGTTGAAATCATGCTGGTCTTATTACCAAAGAGCAAACCGACGCAAACGCCAACGGAGCTGCCCATGAGGGCTCCCATTTTCCCTTTGCGATGTCAGTATAAAGACTCTGGCGGTTTAAACTTTTACATTTGTCAAAAACCGAAGGACCCTGTTGCATGGACGCCATTTGTTTTGTCTTTTGCTGTAAAGCAGTAGTCACCTCCACTTTTTGTTCTTTTTCTTGCAAAAAAATAAATTTGATACCATAATCTCGGTCAGTGAATTTATGTCATAATATACATTATAGGGTAATGATAAGTGGGAGACCGTCATACGTTTGGAACTTGGCCGAATGCCGCTGGCTTGGATTCGCGCTATGAAACAAAGCGTTGAATTGTCTTTACTTTTTTGGCAATAAGTTGACGCAGGTGCTTTCGATTCTTTGTCGTGCTGTCGCGATTCTGGCAAGACTATTCATTTGTCGTATGGTAGTACAATATAGCAAGACAACATTTCTATTGGAATTTTATTAGCAGTTTTATAAGCATTTCTATTGCATGATTGATTACGGCAATGTACGCTGATCATTGATCGTTGTCCACTGTCTAATCGTAGCGCACAGGTATCAGATCATGATTGATAACAGTTCAATACCAAAATCAAATGCCTTCTAAACGAAAAACTACATATTGTATTAAACAAATAAAAAAATAAACAAACAAATAATTAATTAATTAATTAATTAATTAATTAATTAATTAATAATAATAATAATGCAGGCCTTCGAACAGATGTTTGTAAATAACAAAATATACGGTAATCACGTGACGTCTCTTCCCCGCAGTCAGGACATCAGACTGACTAGGGTAAAAGTGCAAGATGAAACAGGCCTACTTTCATCTTATTCTAGCGGCGGCAACGTTTCTCTTAACACTACTAACACCGCGCATTAAGAACTTTGCGCGCGTTGGAGGTTACCGCCGTCGTGACTGGACTGACGTTAGAATTGATACATGTTCCACGTTACAGTCTGCCGACCTGCAAGACTGTTCTCACCTGCGTATCTTTGGCACGGGCTCAGATAGGAGGCTGTATACAATATGTGGCGAGTCGCGTGGCTTATATGTAAGATTTTGTGTGAATTGCTAATAAAACAAAGGCACCGCCGTCGCATCGAGTACATGATAAGCTATTCTCCATCGACCAAAAGGTGAAAATGATTCATTACATGGGGTCTAATCAAAGCAGACCGGGAAATCGACTCGGCTGAAGCTGGAAGGGTTTGATGAACGGTCCGATTTTGCTGGCCGGGGTAATGATAGCATTGCCCTCTGACTTAATATTAAACTCAAGAATAGGCTTCGATATCGTAGCCAGCCCAGATTCTACCGTGATTATTATTTATGTCTTGAATCAGCGATTGTCGGGGACGACAGTGGAAGTTTTCCATCATCGGCTGGGAACTGCTGTTGCTCGCCACGTGCGTACTATTCAAGACACAGAGCATGTGCACCATGCCGGCGACATATTTGCCGTTGAGCCTGACAAGTTTTACGTTACAAATGTAAATGCCTCTGAGTTTATTTTATTCGGTTTGATTGACTATATTTGTTTCAACCATTGTCTTTATTCTTCGTTCGCCATTGTGTCTGGCTCCTTTTCTCTCCAATTTAATGCATACAACGGACTCTAATCAATAGACTCACTCGCTCTCACTTCCAGTGGAAGCAATCTTACAAACTCCATTCTCATCAATTGTTTATTGGAACGGCACTGCGTATACTCTGGCGAGGAGCGGCCTTATTGGGTAGGTTTCATTTCTGATTAACGCTTACAATTAGTGCTAATGGCATCACCGGCCAAAAAGGCAAAGGGCCATTTGTTGTGGTTGCGGAAACGTTTAGTGCTAGTCACTCGATTTACGAAAGGCAGCAGGATGGAAGCTTGATTAGGATTGGTCGAATTGAAGCAGAGTATGCGCCCTATGATGTTACGTATGTGCCAGAAACGAATGAAATCATTTCTGCCGGATTCCCGGATATTTCAAGTGCCATGCGTGATAGCAATGCGGCTGCTGTAATCTCACGGTTCTCGCTCACTTCTTTATCCCCAGAATTCTACGGCAAAACGCCGGCCAATCTAGCTGCCAATATTAAGCCAAAGGAGATCTTATTCGTCTCTCGTGAATCACGGTTACTACAGGGAGCGACTAGCGCCGTCCTGGATGTGGAAACCGATACTCTTGACATTGCGTGCGGCCGGCAAATTGTTCGTTGTGGCGAGTATAATGCCCGCATAGCCTAAGCTACCTATACTTTTTACATGCAAAGCTCTTTTGATTGTGCTACTGGCATTTTCACTGCTTTCAATACTACATCTACTCGATGAAATGTATCACAGAGGCAAGGATGCTCGGCAGGGATGTTTAAAAGAGTGACTCTGATACACTGTAAGCTAAACAAAGTCATTTAGCCCTTATAATAGAAAGTAGGGTTAGGGTTAGGGTCACTGGATATTTCTTTTCATTGAATATTTTCATTATATATATCATTGAAGATTAATAATAATATTGTGGTGTTTTCTTTCCAGTGTTGAACGGATAGCGAGTGGATCAGTCGCAGTATCAAGGATTATACAAGTTGCTCACTGTGCGCATCCAAATACGTCATATATACTGCGCGGAACCTACTTTTTGCTAACGCGACGTGTCATAGAAGTATATACATTACGGACTTGGTGTATGGATTTAGTGTACGGATTTATAGTAGGGTTTCGACGCCCAACTCAAATCCTTGTGTAATTTGTATTCCCCCAATACCAAATTACTGTTGGCAAAAGGTACTACGTTGTTTAATGTATGCCGCCTGATATTAGACGGCAAACATTCCGGCCGGCTATTATAGCTCTAGACCGAAGCAGTAGACCGATCGACCAGTCAAGCAGACCGATCACCAGTCGACTAGTCCAAATATAGTGCATTAATAATAGCGCGTCATAGTGTATGATCAGACGCGCAGCACACGATATAATTGTTGTATAATCTTTATAATCGTTATGTAATCTTTATATCTGTTTTATAATCTTTATAATCTGTCATATAATCTATTATATAATCTATTATATAATCTATTATATTATACAATCTATTTACATAATGTGTCGGGATTTACATATACCGAGTTATTGTAAAATAAAGGGTATTAATAATGATAGCCTTACCCAAACCGTCGAGCACGCAATCGCGTTGAGCCATTACGACATGTACGAATAGGGTAATTCTACAAAAAATTATGTGCCGGCAATTAGACAGCAGACAATTACAACAGCCGATTTAAAAGGACGCGTTGAGCACTTTTTGCACCAGGTTGCGTGATAATCTCGTACTATAAATCTTTGCCTCTGTCTGGCGCCTTTAAAGTCGTCTTACAGGTCGAGTCGAAAGATCGAGTCAGTCGAGTACCTTGTCGGCAAATAATTCGGTCTGATTGCGCAATCTCTACCACTTGCAACGCTAAAAAAGCCGTATAAATACCAAAAGGAACGCAATGGTCAACGTCTCATCAATCGCGGCAGACGCGATGGGCGGCTCAATGCACTCGTCCGATTCAGCGTACGAGTCCGGCTCTGAAGTCTTTGTACAGCACGAGCCAACCACCTTTGCCGAGCCAATCACCTTCTCTCCGAGTCATTTACAGTATATCAATGCTCAGCTGGAGAATGCCACTCCGCAACAGATTCTGCAGTGGGCCATCTTCACTCTACCGGGGCTCTACCAAACGACAGCGCTCGGGCTTACGGGCACCGTTACGCTGGATATGCTCTCCAAGATGAACGGTAATGTGCCCCTCATCTTCCTCGACACCCTGCACCATTTCCCAGAGACACTGGACCTTCTGCACCGTGTGCAGGACCGCTACACTGCCTCTGAATGGCACATTTACCGGCCTCAGGACTGTGGGACAGTAGAGGCTTTTGTCGCGAAGCACGGAGAGCGGCTTTGGGAACGTGACGAGGGGCTCTACGATTACTTGGTCAAAGTGGAACCGTCACGACGAGCGTACCACGAGCTGAACGTGCGTGCCGTGCTTACAGGCCGCCGCCGGTCTCAGGGCGCTGCCCGGTCGAGTCTGCCTATCGTGGAAATCGATACTGACGGCACTGTCAAGGTTAACCCACTGGCAAACTGGTCCTTCAAGCAGGTGCAGGAGTACGTCCGCACCGCTCAAGTGCCCTACAACGACCTGCTGGACCGTGGGTACCGCTCCGTAGGTGACTGGCACTCGACTTTGCCAGTAGCCGAGGGCGAAGATGAACGTGCCGGCCGCTGGAAGGGCCGTGAAAAGACAGAGTGCGGCTTGCATGAACAGTCGAAATTCTTTCAGTACATGAAAAAGCTGCAAGAACGGAATGCGTTAGTGGAGGCCCATTAGGGAAAAATGGATTGGTTGGTTTAGACGAACGTTTACTCGTTTGCTTGCTTGCAGCTGCGCCGTCTGTTTTGCCGTGCCGTAGGCTGTTTTGATACCCGTTGGTTTGTCATGAAGATTAAAAAGCATTATTGTTATATATTCCCGAGCCCGAGTCTGGCAGTGTAGAAACTAGGTAATGGGTGCAGCGCTGTACATAAATTGGCCCAATCATACTGTATGCGAATTGTCTGTCGTTTATTATCGCTATATACAAGCTGTTGTGTGCAGCTGGCCCAAACTTGATTGTCTACACGTCGATTAAAAATTAAATTAGTTGATAAATAAATAAATTAATAAATAAAGTAATTAATTAATTAATTGCTTAAATTAATAAATTATTTAATTGCTTAAATTAATAAATTATTTAATTGCTTAAATTAATAAATTATTTAAATTAATAAATTATTTAAGTACTTAATTAACAAAGAAAAAAAAGCATGTTTTCCTGATTATTATATTTATAATAGACATAAATCTTTTTTCTTATGCATGCAATTGAAACCTATGCCGTAGCAAAGCAAAATAATTTAAAAATGCAATTACAACCATGAGTCATTCAGTTCCCCTCTAGAGCCATCCGTCGTGCATGATGCACAAGTTTCTCTGTATCCAGTTTTTGATTCAGTTCCTTATCCAATCCCGAATTAAACTCCTGAGCCGAATCCTGAGCTCCAGCTCCACGTACAGCAGAGCCTCCTCCACGCTGAGGTGTCTGCACACCAGGCGGTGGCTTCTTTGCCACTGCAACTCGCTCTAGTGTAGCAGTACTCGAGTTGAGAGCATAATTTGAAAATCCAAGAGCGCTTGCATCCTCAGGCTGATGGGTTTCATGCAGAGTTTCATGCTTTTGACGGTGAGGAAACCGGATACGTTGGAGTCTGCGTGAAAGAGGGACAGAAGGATGAGCACTGCCGCTGGTGTAATCGCAGCTTTTATTTGTGTCTGCCAACTCGGCAGAAATAGTACGCCGAAAATGCCTTCGACGGGGGACAGGCGGGGGTTTGCGCATGGCAGTTCCGTTTTCACTACAATTATTTATACTAGTTTCGTCGTTAGGATCAGCAACGTTAACCCTAGGGTTAAGCCTTGGTCTTCTCCATCGATGTGGAGCCACTGGCGGAGCGGCAGTGAGAGGCAGTGAGCGTGAGGAGGCGCGCTCGTCCGCACTGGAAACACTGCTCGCCTGTGAGTGTGAGGATTCTCGTGATATTTGTGACATTGTAGACATTGACTGTCTTCTTGCTGCCCTGTGAGGGGGAATTGCCGGTGGTGTAGTTGCCCTTATCGTAGCTGCCTCCTCTGCGTTTGTGGTAGCCGAGTCTGAATGACTCGAATCAGAGACAGTAGCAGACACTGGCTCTGCTTCGCTATTAAATTCGGCTGAGCTGTTTAGTGTATCTGAAGCTTTATCAGGTTCGGTATTAGCTTGATTGGAAGAATAGCCTGGTCGTGGCCCTGGGTCAGAATGGAGTCGGGAGATACACAGAGCCTGGCATTTTGTTAATCGCTCTAGTACATCATGCTCGCCCTCCACGTGTGAGGCCTCTGCGACCCAGGGTATACGTGCACATCGAAGGATCAGCCGAATAGCTTCAATTTCTCGTGAAAGGTCAGGGCTTCCATTGCCCTGGTAAATTGGAGACAGAGTCATTATCTCGCTCGTTAGTGTTTCACGGGCTAGGCTGAAAAACAATTGAGCCAGCGCGCCGAGCCGGTAGTACGGCGGGACTGCGAGTTCCGTGTTTGTCAAGAGGGGGTAGAATACGCGGAGAAATGTCATACGCAGCTAGTTGTGAGTATAAAACTAGATTGAGATTGCATATACAAATAATAAAATTTCAATAAAACAAATAATTATAAACATATATCAATATGGATATATCAATATATATATAGATAACTATAAAATGCATAGAAAAAGTATAATTAAAAGATATTTGAATGTAAACAAAAGCAAACGAGATAAATATAATTTAACAATATCATCATACCGTGTCCTCCTCCTCCGGGAGGTCGTACAGTTCCCTTGTGAAAACGTCAACAAGGACACAGAGATCGTTCGTATAAAAATAATTTGCCGTTGCGGGTGTGGTAAAAATGACATAGAGCATTTTCAATATTAGAAGCTGAAGGCTCGTTTCGTGCTCCCGGTTGAGTAAAAATATGATACTTTCACCAAACGTCTTGTATACATTACCATAATGCTTAAGCGCCTCCAGTACTGTATTGGTGAGAGGCTTCGACTGGTACTCCTTCCAGCGCTCCGGAGGCGGCTCCATATCGTTATCAATCTTTGGGCTACCCGTGGCATGTGCGTAGATCTGAGCGACCATAAACTGCTCATTCAGGGCCAGTATGAGACGGAGACAGTTTATATTATGTGGATCGTCCTCGTCATATCCATTTTCAATAAAATTGAGGAGACTGACGACAAATTCTTCGCGCACATTTTGCAATTCATCAAAGGCAAGTCGCTCAGCCCGACAGAGCTCAAACAGTAAAAGCATGGCCGCCCGCTGGAGCTCGAATGCATCGTCCTGCAAATTCTCTACCACAAACATGAGGCTAGGAAGAAAATTGGCGTGTTTCAATGCCAGCAGTGAAGAAGGATCTTGAAATCCGTCTAGCAAAAAAAACATGTAAAGCACGTGCAATCCGTCTACCCCACAATCACAGTCAATTGCCTCCGCTGTCAAGATCTTTCGAACAGATGCCTTGTGTTCGCTAAAGACAGGCGAACGTATCAGGCTCTGGCAGAATCGCTCGATGCGTGTATCGTCGAGTAAATACTCGCCTACGATTAGTAATCCTGATTCATGTAAAGTAGAGAGGAGAGAAATCAAATAAAGCACAGTATCAAGTCAACGTCTGAACGGCGACCAAATCCTGGCAAGAATCAAATGACCAAGGACCAATGAGTATAATAATAAAGGGATATATGTATCAAACCCACCACCATATTCAGCAGCCAAATCGACATAAGCTCGAGCTGCTGCTTCGACTTGAGCACCCGTTTCGCACGGTAAAGACAGTATATGTGCTAATTCTAATGAGCCATTAGCAGAGAAAATACAAAACAAAAAATCAAACTGCAGACAGTTGTGAGCCAATCAAAGTACCAAACCAAAAATCGTCCTCAGACTTTACGGGCGTCTCAGACGCATCCGTGTCTGGATCCATTCGCTGATTGACGAGCCCGCCGCGCGCATACAGAATTGCTTGGCGATATCAGGCGCACGACTGTGCTCCTCGTCTACCGTGTGAGCGCAGCTTTGTCAGAGAAAAAGACCGGCATCAACAGCGACAGGTTCTGGCCACATAAGCTAAATCGATACTGCTAAATCGATACTGCTGTACTGTGTCCCGTACAAACCTGATTTATTTTATTTTATCTTATTTATTCTTTATTTTTGTCTCGAGCGTCAACTGATCGCATCTGCCGCTGCAAATAGACTAATCATATTCTCCGCTCCATAGACGGTATTGTTATGGAACGAACGGTGTTACATGAGAATATGGAAATTAAATAAATGAATCGTCTTTAATACTTAAATACCAACGCGAGAACTGAAGTAAATAAAGAACGAGTCAGTCTTACTAAACCATCGTTCCACACATTATTATTGTTATCAAATTTATTATTTAGAATATTATTTAGAATATTATTTAGAATATTATTTAGAATATTATTTAGAATATTATTTAGAATATTATTTAGAATATTATTTAGAATATTATTTAGAATATTATTTAGAATATTATTTAGAATATTATTTAGAATATTATTTAGGATATTATTTAGGATATTATTTAGAATATTATTTATTATTTAGGATAATTTGAATACTATTCATTGATTCCATAATAATTCAAAATTAATTATATCCAGCTCCATACGTTTGCTTCTTCCTCTAGACGAGCCGACTCTAACTTTATTCAGTACAACTGACCAGCACGCTGCACAACAACTAAATCTGCCTGCGAAATATATACAATCAGCCTTGCAGCAGTTTTGTAATGAACGGATCCGTAGACACTCGTTCCTTAAAGGGCCCATTAAGCAGAGACTGGAACATGCTTACCCGCTGTTTGCCCGAAAGCTGCTCATCACCAGCACACTGTTTGTGCCACTCTCTCATCAATTCTTTGACCGTTTCCACTGCCCTCTCCATCTGCTCCCGCTCAGCTTCCTCCTCGCTCTCCCCTTTTAGTTCTTGCCCTTCTTGCCCATCCTCCTCTAGTCGTGGTGCTTTGGCCACAGAGAAATCTTCCAGCTGAGCTGCCTTGCGTTTGGCCATTTCTATAACTGGCTGAGGAAACTCGGCCATTTCAGCCACGTGAATACCAAAACTGCGGTCACAGACTCCGTCTTTTACACGGTACAGCAGCGTTATCCCACGTACGTCTTGGGTGCTTGCCGCCTCGTCCACGTGAGCGACTACGTGCAAGTTTCGCACTGTTCCATGCTGCTCAGCCAGTGCAGTCAACTCGTGGAAATGAGTGGCAAACAGAGTGAAGCTGTGCAGTTTTGTGACAATGTACTCGGAGATTGCCCAGGCTAATCCAAAGCCGTCCGTCGTACTTGTGCCCCGGCCGAGTTCGTCAATTACCAGCAAAGAATTAGGGGTAGCTGTCTTCAGAATCGTAGCTGTTTCCAGCATTTCAGCCATAAATGTAGAAATTCCACGTAACTGTGAGTCGCCAGCGCCAACCCGGGCCAGGACAGAGTCAAACACGCAAATATCAGCCTCGTCACATGGCACAAAGCACCCAGACTGGGCCATAAGCGCAATGACACCAATCTGCCGGATATACGTTGACTTGCCCCCCATATTCGGGCCCGTTATGACGAAAAAGGAGGCATCTGCCCGCCTCAGGCTCACATCGTTACCGATAAAATTGATGTCATCCTGTAGTTCCATACACGGGTGCCGTGCTTGTTTAAGGAGAAAGTCTCCCGTGCCCAGTGTGTGCATTCGTGGACGAGTGTATGGAGCAGGTGCGTGAGCAGAGGCATGAGCAAAGCTTGTTATTACGTCCAAATGAGCCAGACAGGTGGCCAGCTCTTCCAGCACTGGCGTATAGGAGGCGGCAATTACAACAACCTCCTTCACCAGGCTTGACTGGTGTCTGTTGTAGGCAGTAGACACGTCCTGAAACTCCCGGCCGAGCCGTGTCAGCCTTTGTGTAGTGAAATACACACCAGATTTCTGTGTCGATAGCTCAATGTACTGTTTTTTGCCCCTGATGGCGGCTGCTTCATTGCGCGTTAGTCGCATACACCATCCATAGGTAGAGTGCTGCTCTAGCTTTAACTTCTTCTCTGTGTCCTGATCCAAATCTTGGCCTGTTTGCTCATGTTCATCATGGATATCCGCTCTCAATTGCTCTAGTTTGCCTCGCAGACTCTGTAATTCTTCATCAAACGCAGGTTTAATTATATATTCGTGATGCTGCAGGGCATCAAGGTCAATAGTCGTCTCCACCATGGCCTGCAGTTTCTCCAGTCGGGAATTACAGGCCTCTATTTCCGCTGTGTAAGCATCTCTAAGCCCACGTCTCCCACTTTCCTCGTCTACACTGTCCAGGATAGCGATAAAAGAAGGCAGTCTGAGCACCAACTGGTACACACGCACAACGTCCTCTAACGAGGCAGTGCCCCTTTGTAACCTTTTCCCGAGTCGGTACAAGTCTGGAACGCTTCTCAAGTGATCTTCCTGTAAACTTTGACGGACATGTACACTGTCGAAAAGGATCTGGACCAGTTCATGACGCGCCTCAATAGCTTGGCAATCGATCAAGGGCTGCTTTAACCATTGAGCCAGCAGTCGAGAACCAGCAGCCGTCTTTGTATGGTTTAATACGCCAAATACACTCATTGATTTGTTGTCGTTAGGGCCCGGCATAAGGTTTAGAGCACGTACAGCGGCCGCGTCCAACCTCATGTACTGTGATAAATCGTACTGCTCTAATCGAAACTGACCGTAGAGAGCAGTCTCAGTCATGAGACCAAGGTAGGCAATAATAGCAGCACAAGCGGCCATGGCCACTTTGAGCTGCAGCTGTGGTAAAGCGTTTACCGGTCCATCGCAAGTAATGAGACGAGTCAAATCGTCCTCCGTCTCACGAGCATTAAAATCGGCCATTCGCCTTTCCGTGCATGTGACACTGCAGCGTTGCAGGACAAGTCTGATTTTGCCTGCAATATCCTGGTCAGAATTCGACTCGGCCGGGACGAGACACTCGCTCGCTTGAGCCTGGATAAGCAGAGATTCCAGGTTTGTAAGCAGCTCGTTATCCACAAACTCGCTCACGTGAATCACACGCAATGCCGGGTCGATAAAGGCGACGCCCACTACGCGTTCAGCTGCGGTTCCGGCAACGCGTACGGCTGCCAAAACAGAACAAGTAGTACTTTCATGCTGTGAGAATAAAAGATCCTCTACCGCCTCCCAATTGCCTGGCGATGCCTGCCGGACAACGGACCAGGAATTGCCACGTGCTCGTTCATGCGCCCAAAACTCTACGCGTAATCCTTCCTGAAGGACTCGACGGATATGCGCCCGCATAATAGTGGGCGAAAGCGTACATGACGCCAGTCCGTGAGCACCGCCTCCGAGGTATTTAATCACTGAAGTCGTATGGTAAACAGCGTGAGCGACCTGCTTGGCATCGTCGCCGTGAACAGAGTAAAAATCCTGGAGCGTAAGACGATTGAGCCAAAGGCAGGAGCAGAGCAAAAGAGATCAATAGAAAAAGGCAACGAGAAAAGTAGACTTACACCCCGTTCGAATACACGCAGAGTCCCTTCTGCCTGTGGCAAACCGCGAAAAAAAGCACAAAAACTGGTTTCGTCCGCGTTGTCTGTATGCTGCGTAAGTAAAAGGCGGAAGAGTACACTCTATCTTACCCAACACGAGCTGCGGCTCCTTGTCTTCGCCCATACTGCTAACGCGACGCGTACGGGTTTGCTTTAATTTATGGTTTTTAATTACATTTGGGGTTTATACAGTGTACACTGTGAGCCGCTGTTCATCTATTACTTGTTGATAAATAGGACAATTGCGTTACTTGTTTGTGGTAAATTTAGGAACGGGGCCCGTGACTATTTCTGCCTAATTTCTGCCTGATTTCTGCCTGATTTCTGCCTAATTTCTGCCTTCGGCAGTGGCCGACACGGGTAACGCAAGCAGTGTGAATTAGTGGATACTGATAGTTTTTACTGCACTTTATCGGTAGACTGCGACGACGTTGCTTGATTGATAGTGCAATTCATTGCAAATAGGCAATTTCACTTTTCCACTAGTCAATTCAAAGACGATATTACGTAATATGCTCCATTGCGCGGCAAGAAACTGTGGGTTGCAAGGCTTTGGGACAATAAAATTGTCGCGGCAATGTAAAGTCGCGTGCAGAAAAGTGTAGGCAACGCTGTGCATGTAGATACATTCTGCCGTGATATTATTACGGCATTATGGTGTAATCACAAAAAGTATAAATAAGCGAGCGATAGCGTAACGTCAATCTGGTTGCTATTCGCACGGCTGAATTAAATTTTGACACTTTTGGGGGATTTGAATGCATTTAAACTTTTTGATTGGACTCTACAAATTACGACAACGGTCAACGAAAACACTTAATTGGCTTTGAACACAAAATTCAAACTGCAAAAGCGATAATGAGTTCCCATCATGCGCCGTTCAAGGAGGTAGAAAATTCCCGGCCAGACTGGGAAGATCATGACTGGTACTTTACAATGTTTATACAGATTTTATTTGAATTATTATTAACAAATACTGGTAGGAAGTATACAAAGACCCGCAAACCGGATTGGAAGGTATGCACTCTCTAATTGTCGTTATTTCTTGCCAACATTTTGACAGCCCGGTGATGGAGCCACCGATGACGCCTCGAAAATTCCGACAAAATTTGTGGAAATTGATCCGTATGCAAAGGGCCGTCCGCCCATGGACAATTACAAACTGCTTATATCGTCAATTGTTCCACGACCAATTGGGTTTGTCGGGACCGTTACGGCGGCAAACGAGTACAATTTGGCACCCTTTTCCTATACACAAGTGGTAAACTCACACCCGCCCACTTTTGTCGTGGGATTTAGTGGAAGCTTGGAAAAGGCAAAGGATACGATACACAACCTGAAGAATACTGGTGAGTGCACAATCAACACCGTCTCTGAACACTTTATTGAGGCGGCCAATTATACGAGCATTGATGCGCCTCGAGAAGTTTCCGAGTGGAAGCTGAGTGGCCTTACACCAGTATCCGGCAGCGTTGTAAGCGCCCCTCGCGTTAAGGAATCTATCTTTAGCATTGAAGCAAAGCTCGTTGATCTCAAGGAGTTTAAGGCACCGGATTCAGGGGTTGTTACTGGCGTTATGGCGATCGTAGAGGGCGTCCGTTTCTGGGCCCGTCAAGATGCTATTAATGAGGAGCATACGCTCCTCGATATAAACGTGCTCAAACCAGTCGCCCGTCTTGGTGGTATCACGTACGGCAGAGTATTGGAAGGGTTCGAGCTGCCGCGTCCTCAATATGATGCTGAACGAGCTTCTGGTGCAATTACAGATGCGCTACTGGAGAAGTAGTGGCCGCAAACTTAGACAATGCCATTGCAGTACTCTTTGCACGTGCACAAGGTGCAAGATATATAAACTAATCCACATGGATATATGATGCAATGAAATGCATACAAGGAATTTATTCAGTAAATATTACGTTTATCCAGTGTGCTGTCAAAAGCCAACATGAAAGTCTAGTGATTTATGCAATAATTTAACAATTTTGATTCAAGTGTACAAATTAACCAACCCAGCCCATCTATTTCAACTTTCTATTTCCGGGTAATAAAAGTCATCAGTCCCGACTTGTGAGGAGCGGGACTATCGCTATCGGTATCCTGAGACTGCTGATCAGAATCCGGGTAGTCGCCGGACAGCTGCTCCAGGGTCTTCCGCTTGGTCTCCGGGATTAGGAGAGATGTACCGACTCCGCAAAGCATAAAGAGCGCAAAGATTTCCATAACGTGATTGAGCCAATGATTCTTACCGCCCCGATTTCTGAGCGGGCCAATGAGTGACTGTGCAATAATGGCGCCCACTTTACCAGACCCAGCAGACAACCCGTGGGCAGTAGAGCGGTAGCGAGTAGGGAAGCATTCGCCGGGAACAATAAAGGTGGTAGTATTGGGCCCAAAGTTTTGAAAGAAATTGCACAGGCAGTAGATGGTAAACATGCCAGCAGTGCTGATGTTGTGGAAAGCAAATCCCCAGATGCAAAACAAAACTGTAAGAATTAAAAAGCCACCAATTTGAATAGGTTTGCGGCCAATTGTATCAATGGTGGCCACACTGGCCCAGTAGCCGGGGATCAGACCGGCAACAGACAGAATCAAGTTGCCCACAGCATTGTTGTGGAAAGTCTGGTACAAGTTCTTATCGTGTGGCGCAGAGTAGCCAATAGCTCCCAGGATAATGGACGAGTTAAGACCGAGGCCATAAAAGGCGACATCAAGCAAGAACCAAGAACCGGCTGTTCCGAGCAAAACTTTACCATGCTTCCATTGCCTGAAATGGTTGAAAAAATCGCTCCAAGAAGGTGCAGGTGGCTCCTTGAGGGAAACAGATTGCTCCTTGTTCGATTCAAGCTCATTGCTGTCCTGTGCCTTCTTGCCCATGTACTTGGTCACGTCATCGAGTGCCTCGGAGGTGTTGCCATGGTTGTTCACGTCGAGGCTGAAACGGATTGTCTCCGGGATAGTGAGGCGGAAGTAGAGGGCAAAAAGAGCCGGCACTGCTCCCATTCCGTAGATGATACGCCAGATCTTGTCGCAGGCAGCGATGCAGTCGCCCGTGCAACGCGTGGGATCAGCAGAGGAAGAGATTTGGTTACGGAACCCGACAACGCAAATGAAGGAGACAAGAGCGCATGTAAACTGGCCCCAGCCCTGGTTAGCAAAGACAGCGCCCATCATAGCACCTCGCCATTTAACAGTGGCAAACTCTGACGTAATAATGGAAGAGAGCGGGTAGTCGGCACCGACAGCAGCGCCCATGATTACACGCCAAAAGATCATGACACCACCGATTGTGAGGGAACGGCTTTGCCCGGCGATAGATAGGCCAAGGGTGGAGATAATGAGCATAATAAGCTCTATGCCGTAAAGCTTCTTGCGGCCAATTCGGTCGGCCAAAGCGCCCATTAAAACCTGACCCAAAACGGTTCCGGCAGACAGAGAGATTTTAATAGCCGTGTCGAGACTGGTGGGGAAAGAGCCGCTCGAGTAAAATACATAGCCAGCAAAAGTTTGTGCAAAATTGACAGCGAAAATATCGTATGCGTCAGTGAAGAACCCGACTCCCGCAATCAGGATAATACGGACATGCTGCCATGAGAAGCTGGCATTGTCAAGCTGCGCTAGCGCCTGGCGCCTGGCTGTGATCGAGTTCGAAGCCATAAGAGAATGGTCCGATAGTAGGATGGAGAGGAGAGAGGCAAAGGGCAGTATACTTATATACTCTTCACTCCCCGTCGAACGGTCATCGCCGACTAGACAATTTTTTTTGCCGCATTCGATTTAGGCCAATCGGTTCCCGTTTCCACCGTGCATGCGCTGACAAAACAGGTCTCAGACACTGATCTTTAGGATTTGGCGCCATTCGCCTGTGCACGTGCGCCCTGGTCTTACTTGAACCAGATTTCATCAGCCAATCAGAGTACAGTATTTCCCACGTGTAGCGGGCTGCTACATTCTATCGCTTGTCGCCTCAATATACTAACTCACTCGGCGCTTTTGCCCCTGAACGCCAGAAGAATTCTAGATTGGGCGGCGGCACTGTACCTTATTGGCTCAGGTTTTTGGTGGAAAAAGTGTATACAGGTTTGCCGTCAAGTGCTGTAATGAGAAGCATTGCTCTGCACGATATAAACCTATGACATTATGTGCGAATAACTATGTATACCCACGCATTTGTCACGATAAGCAATTGTTATTAGATTAAGAAATTTTTCTTTGTTATACTTCTATCCATATCCACTCTTGTGGGGGGAAGTATTGCACTAAAAGTGTCTAGTATAGTCAGTATTGGCGTCTAGTAAGTCCAGTATTATATATAGTATCATACAATATCGCTTCTGGCCACAAGTCTGCGGGGGCCGACGCGCAGCGTGCAGCAGTATAATCATACTTGTGCTGCCGCATCACGCTTGCTTGGAGCAGTCCGATATTTGAATAGTTCAACGGTGTGATTGTAGAAGCAAGTTGAAAAGTCAACGAGTATAGTTTGGCGACTTTGGCTACTTTGGCAGTATTGAACAGTGTGGAAAGTTTAGAGGAAAAACAAAAGTTAGAGGGAAAAAAAAAACATAAAGCGAAAAATAGGATCAGGTCATGCTCAAGGATAATGTCGTGACGAGTATCACAACCATCCTGCCTTGGCCGGAACTCGCGAATAAATTGTCATATAAATAACATTATCGTTTTAATGAATTTGTTAAACAAAGCCGGCCAAGGCACTACTCTCGTTCAATAGAAAGAATAGATAGAACCCCCCCAAGTATTGGGGGGTATATTATTGCGACAAGTAGCGGATCTGGTTGGGGAGCACTGCATCGTACAGCGTATACCATACTTGATCTCTATCATAGTGTTTTTACCGCATTCTACATGAAACCAAACGAGACATTACAGTGTTCTGAATACTGGACGCTTCATGTATCATCAGACTTCAACATACTATAATACGCGGCACAAAGAGAAGCTCTTCATACAAACCGCCAGGACAATGAAACCGCTGTCAAAACCCGCGTGTATTACATAACACGAACCCAATCCAGTTCTTAAAAGGTAAAGAATAGTAAAGGTAAAAAAACGCAAAAGATAGAGGATAGTTAAAGATAGAGAATAGTAAAAGATAAGACTAGTAAAAGATAAACACTAGTAAAAGATAAAGAAAAGCAAAGTATAAGCGCATCTCGTATCACGGTATAATGCCGTTTATACTGCAAATACACCATTGTACAGGGTTTTCCTAGACTGATCTACATATTAAAGGAAAACACGAGTGCGGCCGCCATGGGAAAAGGATGAGCCATGTCGCGGTAGGTGAAGCTCTCGCAGTTTTCATTACCCGCACGGACATCTGCTTATGTCAGAAAGTAATGTAGAGTCGGAGGCGCCTTTGGCGTCTCGCGACGACGGCGATTGCTTGCAAGGGAATACGTTAACAAACGGCCAGAGTTTTATGCAACTCATAAATGCAGGTAATTCGCGACCTGACGTATGTACAGGCATACTTACTAATTGCAGCTTACGAAGCGAGTGATCCCGTGTCGCTAAATAATGCCCACTCTGATTCTGATACGGGCCGGAGCGCCGACGAATCTGATGGCGAAGGTAGGAGATGCTTTTGGCGCTCTGACGAGATAGTATACATTCTAATAGTAACAGACAAAGATGGGTCGGAACCCTTGGCCACCCAACGCCAACGGACAAGATCTCGGTCCTCTACTCCTCGGCCACAGACCCAGAAACAGCTTACTCGGCCGAGTTCGTCACACAGATCTTTGTCAAAGCTGTTTGACATGGACGAAGATGAGACTATTCTTGCTGGTACGTCATCGCCTTAAAGACTAGTATTTCTGCTTTTCTCTTTTTCTGGTTTTATAACTATGCTTACTCTCTAGAATACCCTTGCTTTCTGACGCGCAACATCCTTATACAAGGACAAATATACGTGACGCAAGGACGCGTGTGCTTCTACGCGTACCTCCCCTTTGACGTAAACCTCACCTGCGCTTAATTCTGCAGTCAACTAATATAGCAGGATAAAATTGTAAAATCTGGATCACTCACAAAGCTACGTTCGCGTAAATCGTTGCGATCTTCACAGCGTTTCTGGGTTTCCCTGACAGAGACGGCTCTTTATTATTATGCGGATGCGCTAAGCCCATACTTCCCCCTGGGAAGTATTGACCTGCGTAATGTGCTATCCGTAAACTATTACTATGAAAGGAGCCAACCCCGTCGACGGTGGCTCGATAGTCTTCGTGGTGGACAGGAAGGCGAGAAAAGATCCAGATCGGCTGACACCGAACGCAAAAGCAATGATTTTGATGCCAACTTTGAAGAAGAGGAGCCTCCAGCAGCCTGTGAATTTTCTATAACTACACAAAACAAGGTCCATCGTTTCCGAGCGGATTCTGCTACAGATGCGCGTGAATGGGCCAAGGCAATCGATAAACTTGTCTTTAGGCATATAAATCAGAGCGACAGTGTTAAAATATCCATTCCTCTAGCCAATATAATTGAGGCTGAATCCGTGGAAAGCGTCGAGTTTGCAAAGACCGTGCACATTAAAGTATTTGATATTGACGAGACATATGCGATCGACGAATTTTATTTCGCTTTTCTTCACGATGGTGAAAGGTTTTATGAAATTCTGCAGCAGCAGATGGCCGACGCAAGGGCCTTTGTGAAGCAGCTTGATGCGTCCAAGCCGTTTTATCTGCAAGACGAAGAAGACGAAACTGGCCACAAATCCTCGTCTGGCCAAGAGCAGCCAGGTGCAGAGTCCTGTTTTACCTCCCCGGAGCTTGTTGGAGAGTCAGAGTCTTCACAGGCGTTCTTGGAAGCCTTACGTACCGACCCGTCATCACAACCATTGGACAATAGCGGTGACATTTTGGGTGATATTGATAGAGAAGGCGAAGGAGTTGTCGATGGCTCATCACTGCCTCGAAGGGTCAACCGACAGGTCAACAATTGGGTTCGTCGATCAGGAAAGTCTGTCAAGGGTTATCTGAGTCCTCTTGTCAGCAATTTGCCCTCTTTACTATCGCATGAAATGAAGCAGGGCGATGACCACTCAGAGAGCGCATTTACATCTGAGAACGAAGGCAAGCTAGAGTTTCACAAAATAGACCCTGTAGCAATTGAAGCCAGTCAGTTTCATGACCTGGTTCCCGGTCCAGAGCAGTCTGCTAGAGCTCGTAATGAGCGACAGGCCAGATTTGACAGGGCAGCAAGGTTCCGTAAGCATTTTGCTCTACCTGAAACAGAGCAGCTCAAGAGCTTTTATGTAGGATTTTTCCTACGAATGCTCCCATTGTATGGACACATTTATCTGTCAGATCGGCATTTCTGTTTCCGTTCAACTATGCCTGCCTCAGCAACACGCATAATAATCCCAATAGGCCAGATTGAATCGGCACAGCTCGAACGTGGGATGAGTCTTACTTTCTACGGACTCGTGCTTACAATCCGGGGGTACGAAGAATTATGGTTCGGGTTCACCACTGAGCGTGAACGTGATGATTGCATCCATATTATAAACTTTCTCCGCGACGCTTCAGCCCTCAGGGATCGTCATCTGGCTGAAACTTCTGCACCAGAACTGGATAATCTGATTACGAGACGAGCACAGAACACAAAGGAGAGGCCTTTGGATGAGCCGAAACGGTTAGCTGGAACGGCCCCTATTCAAAGTGATGATTCTGCGTTTCAAGGAGAAGAGGACGAGGATGAGCAGGAGGAAGAAGCGGTAGGAGAAGAAGAAGAAGAAGGAAAGGAGCAAAAAGACGCACCGACAAAATATTTGTCCAGAGTCAAATCCTTTTCAATAGGACAGACTGACCAGCGTGACACTGGAAAAACCACAGATACTCGAAACAAACCTGTCGTCGGTGCTGACGAGTCTGAAACTGAACAGTTTATATTTGATTCGCCAGGAACGTCATTTGTAGCAGTCAAACCGGAAGAACCGATGCGAATCACTTGTTTAACGATCGGGTCTCGAGGCGATGTGCAGCCTTATATTGCTCTCTGCAAAGGGCTCATTGCCGATGGACACAGGGCTACGATTGCTACGCATGAAGAGTTTAGAGATTTTGTAGTGGGCCACGGAATCGATTTCCGTCCGATTGCCGGAGAGCCAGCAGAGTTGATGAGGATCTGTGTGGAACACGGGATGTTTACCTATTCATTTCTACGTGAAGCTTCGGCCAAGTTCCGCAAGTGGATCGATGGATTGCTCGAGACTTCGTGGCAGGCTTGCCAGGATACTGATTTGCTGATTGAATCTCCAAGTGCAATGGCTGGTATCCATGTGGCAGAAGCCCTTGATATTCCTTACTTTCGGGCTTTTACTATGCCCTGGACTCGAACCCGAGCGTACCCTCACGCGTTTGCTGTCCCAGATCATAAAATGGGCGGATCTTACAACTACTTGACCTATGTAATGTTTGACACATTCTTTTGGCGAGCAATTGCCGGCCAAGTAAACCGCTGGCGCCGGAAAACTTTGGGAATTGGAGACACGAATGCAACATTGCTGCAGCAGCATAGAGTGCCTTTTTTATACAATTTTTCTCCGACTGTTGTGCCACCGCCGCTGGACTGGGGCGAATGGGTTCATGTCAGTGGTTATTGGAAACTCGCAGACTCGAGCAATCGCCATGGCGTTGCCTGGAAAGCTCCGGATAACATTACAGAGTTTATTCAGCGAGCAAGGGCAGATGGAAAGCCGCTTGTATACATTGGCTTTGGGTCTATTGTAGTCTCTGACTCGCAGGAGCTTTGCCGAACGATAACAAGTGCAGTTCAGCTGGCTGGGGTCCGTTGTATCCTCAGCAAGGGCTGGTCTGATCGATTGTCTGCTAAAAAGCAGGTCAAGCGGAGGAGCGGCGGGTCTTTTTTGCCCTCTTTTCTCACCGAAAGAGGCAATGAGAAGAGGAATGACGAGGCTAAGAACACTGATATTGAGGGCAATATTGAGGGCAATATTGACAGCAATGTTGACAGCAATGCCATTGAAAAGCAAAAAGAATCTCTTAAAAAGGAATCTTTTGAAAGAGACCCTAATGAAAAACAATCCAGGCCAAAAGACACGAGCTCAGATCCAGATAAAAATGGCAGTGGCGAGTTTGAATTCCCCCCAGAGATTCTCAGTGCAGGGCCGATTCCACACGAATGGCTTTTTCAGCGTGTTGATTTGGCTGTTCACCACGGCGGCGCTGGCACTACTGGTGCCTGTATATCCGCGGGAATACCGAGCATTATTCGCCCCTTCTTTGGAGACCAGTTTTTCTGGGCCGACAGGGTCGAAGATTTAGGGATCGGAGTGCATTTGCGACGGCTGACTGCAAAGTTTCTTGCACAGGCAATCACGGCTGTCTTGCTGGATAGAATTATGCAGCATCATGCTCGAGTTGTAGCGGAGCAGGTACAGAGGGAAGACGGAGTCGCGACGGCAATTAAACTACTCTATCGTGATCTTGAGTACGCGCGTATGCTTACACGGTCAAGGCGGAAGAGATCGAGGGCTCTTCCGCGGATAAAGAAAGAAGCAGGGTTTGCCGCAGAGAGTTTATTAGGTGAATTTCCGCCCAAAAAGGCAGCAAGTGGCGACAGGAGTGCCCATGATCGTGGAGAGCAGGTTGATTTGACTGAAGAACAAGTAATGGATCTGGACAGTATGCAGCCAGAGACTCAGCGACTATGGGCGCCCGCGATAGGCGGTACATTGTCACGCTTAACGGCGAGAAGGCCAGTCAAAAAGCAAGGGAAAGGACCAGAGACTGTGCCCTCTCCGGCCGGGAATAATCAGGCTTCCACGTCCGACGAGTCTTGGACTATGGTCGAAAGCAGTGGCGACTAGCGTAGACTTTGACTTTGGTCAGAATTACAGAGGACTGTGTCGTTCGGTGTCCTGCTAACGCTTACTCGTTCGTATCTGGCTGCGCCGGCTTCATTTGTTGTTTTCGCTTTATTTTTAATTTAACGTTAAAGTCAGTTTATGCCTCTGGCTCTGACTATTAAATACTGCTTTTATTTGTTTTTTATTCATTTGACACTCCTGCCTCAAAGTACATTTTCAAAAGTCTTTGGAGCAGTTTCGTGTTACTTGGGATACCGCATGGTATCAGCTAGTTTAGTTTTATTTAATCAGTTTTATTTGTATCGATTTCTTTCTGTTTTTCTTATTTTCTGAATGTGCAAAATGGAGAATTGGGTCGGATAGGCTTGCGGTTTTGAGGGTTTCAGCGTTGGTCATATTTGATTGTCTAGCAAATTTGTATATACATGAATTATGAATAGGTTGTGATGATGTTCCAAGGCCGTGTTAAGGGTATATACAATGCAATAGTAGATTGAAGCACATTCCAAATAGGTTCACGGGCCATTCCGTATGAAAAAAAAAAAGCAGATAAAATCCATAACAAGAAAAAGAGATAGAACCAAAATAAATCGACGAATAATTGAAGTGACGAATAAATAAAGCAAGTATCTATTGTAGATCGACAAGTTTCTCAATCTGTAGCCGATGATTTCCAACATACATGATAGGCACGCCTGGGATTTTGCGAATCCGTAACTTTAGATCCTTATCGTTTGTAGCAACAATATAGCACTTGTGCTGCATAACACGGGAAACGAGGCAATCGTCAGCATAAGTCCCCGAGTGGGAACAAGAAATTCTTTGAAATTTAGGATCACGTGCAATCCGGAGGGCGACACGGTAGCGATGGCCGAGTTTTTCCAGCTCTGCCATTACACAGTCTGTAATGCACGGGATGGCTTTCGCGTAGAGGCAGTCCATCATACCTCGTATGATATCGATTTTGTTGCGAATGCAGAAATTGATAAAATTTGTATCGATCAACACTTGATAAGGCGGGCCAAGTGCAGTGTTGTACTGGAAGAAGAGCGATGAGTCGACTTGGGGACTACAAGTAAGATTTTGCTTGAATGATGATAGAGCAATCATAAAAGAACAGTGGGAAAAGATAAGAAGAGAAAATAGGAACTGAAAAGTTGGCAATCTAGAAAGGAGAGAATAAAGTGGAGTCAGAAAAACAGGACAAAAAGAAAATTGCCAATTTAGATAATAAATTTGGGCCAATCTATATCAAAATCAAATCGCTCATAATGGCAAACGTACATTTCACGGACGATATCGCCATTCTTGGTTGTTGCAGCCTTTTGACGGTCGTTGCGAATCTTTTCCTGTTCTTTTGCTTTCCTGCACTCGTCAGCTTTATATAATAAAATCAGCATACAGCCGGGCATCGCTTGGGTTAACCATGCGCTTGACCGAAAATTTACGGGTCTTTTTCGCTTTGCCCATACTGTAACACTTGACGGCACCGAGTCAAACACGCCTGCAAACCGGGAATTGCTCTCGTTCGAATAATAATAATTAATTAATTAATTATAAAATTGGAAATAAAATTTATACTCTCGACAGATATGTATATTTAAATATATATTAAATATATGTATATTTACATAAAGTATTCTGTGGACGAGAAAAATAGGGACAAAAATTTTACACTCGCCTACACTGAACAAGCGTGTCTGCCAAGGCCGACGAGGCAGCAGAACAATGCCCAGAACCTAAAATGGCGGCACAGCCTTAAAGATCGCACTTCGTCGCAGCCATACCGCCACAATGTTCCTGTTGTTTGGCGCAATTTATACGCGACGGGGTTAAGGTCGGAGTATCTTCCCCAATACATTTTCTAAATGTTTGCTCGAGAGGAGCCTTGGCCGAATGGCTTTGCAGTGGCATCAGAAAGCAAAGGCAGTGTCTGCTTTAATGTATTAATTATATTTGCAGGTGCTGCCGTGGGAGGCTACTGCGGGGATGAGCATACACGATATTATTATTGATTTATGCTTTTAGTGCAATGTGCGATGGCAGCCTGTGCCGCTGCTAACTCGATTCCGACTACTCTTAAGTACTGTGCCGTCTGTTTCCTCAGAATTATTTTTATTTATTTTTTTGAGGAACGTTTGGCGTCTGGGCAAGGACGCTGCTGCCGGCCCGGGCGCGCTTGATCCCTGTAGACGAGCAGAGGGCCGAGGATTTATGGGAGAGTAAGTATTTTGCCGAGTGACCGAGAATTGAATTGAATTGAATTCTGCTCGAGCTCACGGCTTCTAGTTCCAGCTGATATTGCTATATGGAGTCTGAGAAAGCCGTAAACGTCTTTACCAGATCTAGTTTGTGTATTGTATTCTATCGAGTTTGTGATTTGGGCCAAGTTTAAAAATGTCGAAAATAGTTTGAAAGTATCGATCCACTTGCGTAGAGTTTGTTGAGTAAATTGGAAAGCAGGTTCATTTCCAAGAGCCTTAAAACAATCTTTAGCATGCCGACTGTGACGCCGACTGTGACGCCGACTGTGACGCCGACTGTGACGGCTGGCCGCTGCTTACATACAATAACGGTCCTGCCTTCCGGATCAATGCATACGTGCTTTTCTGCCGGTTTTAGAGATTACAATACTCGTATTCTGCACCTTTTATGCACCTTTTTTGACGTCGCTAGACCGTGAGTGACGGGCTATGGTAAATTTACTCTGCAAACATAGTGCTCTGCAAAGTATCTATCTATTTAACCCAAACACCGGCGAGACACGAGACTCGCGTTCTCAACGCAAATCAGACTTTTCTTCAAGATAACATTGTTGCGCAGTAAGCGTTGTGGATTCCGCGCACGCGATATTGACAGAGGCGCCAAGACTGACGTCAGCTGTCTGGCACATAAACAACCGAGGCCCAATCGCCGAGCTCGAAGCTACGTAACATTTGGGAGACATCAATTAGCACAGCAATACGTAATACGCCAACGGCCATGAATAAGCGCGTGCAGATCGCAATGATCGACCCGGCGTGGCTTTTTCATGATATCATGTAGGCCTCTATGATTTAATATGTTTGACAAATATATTACATAATCCTTATCGAAGATTGGAAAGAGTAGAGAATCGAAATCTAATCGGATCGAATCTTTATAGAAATTACATACAAGCGTGCGGCTTGTAAAAAATTCTCCACAAACTCTGGCATTGCCCCAAATTAAGTGCGATAGAATCAATCAACTCCTTCGCTCTTCGACTGTAACGCAAGCTAAATCTCAAAAAATTCAAATTTAAAAGCTTTGCATTGAAAAGGTCAAGATGTAGAAAAGATTAGCTTTGAAATAATGTGCACGGTTTCCTCCTATCCTACATATACACAATATACGAAGTAAAGCAAGACAAAGTAATGGCTCAACAATTACTTGTGGTTCAAGGGTGGCAAGTATAGCCGGCACGGCTATACTTGTCTCTCTCCGCCCACTTCGCCCCACGCTTTCCATACTTTTCCCGTTCCGTAAGCGTTTGCTCACTGTCCCGTTCCGTGTTTTCTTTCCCGTTTTTCATTCATTTTCTCGGCTATCAAGAATGAGACTTTTCTACTGCGTTTTATTCACGTCTCTACCCGTTTTCGATCGGTCGCGCCTGTCTGATCCGTGTGTCAAAAATAGCGAAACCGAAATCGGGATATCTCTTTTGTCTCTCCTTCCCGTTCTTTTTCTTTTCTCTCCCTTTTTTTTTAGCCTTCTTTTCTCTCTTCTTTTAGCCTTCTTTCTATCTTTCTTTTTTTAGCCTTCTTTTATCTTTCTTTCCGTCTCACCCCATATATTACTATGTCTCCTGCAATGCGGGGCGCGCTGAACCCAAAAGACATAAAAGGCGGCTGTGTCGCCTGTCTCTTCCATCTCTCTCCCCACATTTCACTCACAAACTCCTTCACTCACCCACTCGTCTATTCAATTCTCCCCCTCTCAACCGCCTCTTTTCACTTTCGAGTCGTGTTCAATTCCTATTACCTGACAACTATACATTAATCCCTTTTAAAAAAAATTTTCTCCTCGAAATCCGCACAATGGTTCTTTTACGCGCTTCTCGTGTGTGCAATTTACGTGCTGCTTTAAACAGCACTGCAAAACTGCGTACACCATCGGCTTTGCGGCCGTCTGTAGTGCCGAGTCTCGGCACTAGCCGGTTTTATTCGCCCATCAGCGGAGACGTGGACGCTCCCGTTTCCCAGGAAATAATTGGCGAGTCGTCGAATATAGAGCCGCCTGAGATGCTCGATACTCCGACGGAACGGGTTTTCGTGTCCCCCTCGCGGTACGTCCAAGGCCCCTTTATTCTGAGACGCGCTGGCCGGTTTATCAGCAAAGTGGCCAAAGAGCGAGTGGCTATCATCTCGGACACGTTTGTATGGAACCTGGCGGGCAAAGAGCTCAAGCGTTCCCTCCTGGCCGCCGGCTACAAGGACGTCTTCCACGTCGAGTTTAATGGGGAAGCGTCGTTTACGGAGATTGCAAGAATAGCCGATCTTACAAACTCGAGCATTCCTGGTTGTGAGGCAATTATCGGCATTGGTGGCGGAAAGACTATGGACACGTCCAAAGCCGTTGCTGATCGAATGGCTATCCGCAATGTTATTATCCCAACTACAGCGAGCACTGATGCGCCAACTGCCGCCGTCTCCGTTATCTACAATGACAAGGGCATCTTTGAGCAGTACAAGTTCTATGACCGCAATCCGGACATGGTGATGGTCGATACTGATCTGCTGTGCAAGGCGCCCTCCCGGTTTCTGTCCTCGGGCATTGCCGATGCTCTGGCCACGTGGGTCGAGGCCTCAGCGGCTATCCGTGGCGACTCAATCAATATGGCGGGCGGCCGTAGCACTCTTGTCGGAGCCGCTATTGGCCAGCGATGTGAGGAAACCCTGTTCAAATATGCCCTGCTCGGTCTCGAATCCAACAGGGCTAATGTCGTTACTCCAGCTTTTGAAGCCATCGTTGAAGCCAACACGCTCATGTCTGGACTCGGATTCGAGTCTGGTGGCCTCGGCGTTGCTCATGCAGTCCACAATGGCTTTACCGCCTTACACGGACCTGTGCACTCTTTGCTCCATGGAGAAAAGGTGGCTTTTGGTGTAATTGTACAATTGCTACTGGAGAACAAGCCGCGGGAAGAGCTGGAGCGCTATATCCAGTTCCTGATTGACATTGATCTGCCTACTACGCTGGAAGAAGTGCACTTGAAGGACGTGCCGGACGAGCAGCTTATGGCTGTGGCTAAAACTGCCGTGAAGGAGAACGAGAGTTCTCACAACATGCCGTACAAGGTCACGGCCATGATGGTGTTTGATGCCATCAAGGGAGCTGATATGTACGCGCGCATGTACAAGCAGCGCAAGGGAATTACTAAAAAGTTTGGCTATTAAATTCGCACCAGATCGATCGATAGCCTTGATCTCTAGATACCCCACACTGTATTGATTAGTGTTTGCTCCTGTTTTTTCAGCTCAGCCTTGGTCATAGGAAATATGTACACGAGTACACATATAATATTAATAATTTCATACCTATATATACACACGTTTATACACACAATTGCAATAAAAGTACGGCTTGAAGATTTGTCTTGGCCATTTAGTCTAAAATAAAATCAGCTTTTTGGAGAATTATTCTGTATTCTTGGTTCAATGAATAATATAAACTTACGTCTGTTTGGCTTCAACTATAGTTCTCAAATTTATACTTTTGGTTATATAACGTTTATTTGTCAGATATTTATGTATTAATCAATTCAATAATTCTTAATATTGGTTTTAATATTAGTTTTTATGAATACTCGAACAAGCTGAATTCTTTTAGATTAAATCCTCATAATAAGTGTACAATATCATTACGTGACGAGACTAGTCACTTTTCAAGTGGTGTTGTTTTTGTGTATAAAACAAAAGCGCAGGGAGAGGCGGTTACAACGGTTTGGAGGAACCGAATGATTAATAGCATTGTATATATAGCAGTTGAATTGACCCTAATTTAGCTCAAGGTGTACATGTCTGTAATAATTCCATATGATCTTTTATAACCATTATCATTATTATTATACAATTCATTGTGAGAGACGGGCTCGTTAGCGCGACCGATTGGCTAGAGGCTCTAAATTTACATTCATATCTCGGTATTGCAGAAAGAAATACATTATAAATCGAGATACGTTTGTATCCGATGGATTCAAGGCAACTAAAAAACAACAGAAACTATGTAACCTATCTGACAAACAATAGTATGAAAGTATAACAGTGATTATGCAACCGTCGTTATGAAGAAAGGCAGGCGTCACAAACACAGATCGCCCTCGTATTTCACACCAGACTGCTCGATCCGTTTCAAAAGACACACAACGTTTCAAAAGACACACAACGGTATCTAGCTTGATTCTTTAAATAATAAATATTTCTCCATGAAACTTAAGATGCCTCCACCACGATCCCCTTTGCTCTCCTTGTCCAAGGAGAACTCACTAATAACTTTGAACCTCGCTTTCCTACTCTTCTTTTTTTTTTTTTTTTTCTTGTGCTTTCTTTTTTTATATTTAAAAAAATTTAAATGAAAAAAAAAAACAACAACATTTTATCTATTTCTCTCCTTCCAGACCCGTCTACCAGTAGGCAGCCTACCAGGTAGTATTGAGCCTACCAGGTAGTATTGAGCCTACCAGTAGTATTGAGCCTACCAGGTAGTATTGCGGGAGGACGTGTTGGACGTGTTTTGGTCCGACGGCTGGATATTGAGGTTCAGCATACCCTGACCGAAGGACAAGTTTTGCGAGATGGTAGTGGCATTGACGAATCTGCGAACAGCGACGGCCGGGGCGATAATGAGAGCGAGAAAGAGGATAAAGATGGCAAAGTAGAGGGTCGCGTATCGGCGCACGATACGCTTACGCAGCCGGTTCTGCTTTAGAGAGAAAATGGGCGGTCTAATCTGTCGGCTCGGGCGGAGCCAAAAGAGGATCATCGAGTGCCAGCGGTCGATGTACGGGATACAGAGGACGGGAAACATCATAAAGAGCAGCACGTGACCCAGGATAAAGTCGGCAGAGAAGCTGCCGAGCTCAGTGATCTTGCATACAAACTCTCGGCCCGGCTGAGAGAGAGCGTGAGCGCCGAGGCCGCGGCTGTACCATTTACCCGTCCACCAGGCCAAATTGGCTCCGTCGTGCTTGAACTCTCTCGTCAAAAAGGAGACAGTAAGCAGCTTGAAGATGAACCGCTGGATCATGACACAGGTGATCATTCCGAGCAGAGCCTTGGGGAACGACCATCCCTCGAGGAACCACATAATTTCAAAGACGGCCATCAGGATTATTACTGCTATTGCGTGAGCAATAGCAGCAAGAATGGCACCAAACTTCTTGCAGCACATACTAAGCAGAGGGCCCATACAGCAGGCCATCCCGAAAAACACCATTGCCATTCCGGCATTGATGACGATGGGAGCGATCCCCAAGATAACTGCCTTGGCGATCCCGTTTGTCGGGTCAGAGTGCCGATGGGAGGCGGCCACTCCAGGCTGAGAGTTCATAAAGCTAAACGGGATCAATGTCAGCCCGACGAGAGCCAAAGGGCCTACAATCTCTCCGAAAAAAAGAGTAGTAAAATGCGCACGAGGGATATCGCCGCCCATCTTGTCGGACGGCTGTCCCAGCACTTTACGCTTGTACCCCGTAATCCGGGTCCGAGTAAGACGGCAAAACCCGATCCAGGAGTTTGCATGAGACCGGGAATTGCCTCGGCTCAGCCAGCGGATAAACTCACGGTAGTCGACAAAGAAATCCGTCCACGCAAACTGGTGAGGGTTGAAGAGGAAAGGGGAAGTCATTAGCGCAATACACGAGACCCAAAAGTAGATGAGGCCGGCAATCCACATTGTCAGCGAGGCAAAGAGCAGCATCATGAGGCTACGAGCTCCCAAGTAGATTGAGGGTCCGGCAAAACGGGAAAACAGGATGCTAAAAGGGATCCGAGCAGTGGCAAAGCCACGGCCGGTGCCAATGTACCTCGCTCCGCCAAAGGACAAGTTGGCCAGCAGAGAATGAGCATAGATTTGGCAGGTAAAGACCTCAAACAAGGGTGAAAGGGACCCGAAATGCTTGGCCAGCCGGGTCGCTGCCCGCCAAGCGCCCCGCTCCGTCAGCTCTTGCACAATCAGCGGCACAAAGGCTATAAAAAACACGATAAAAATGGACAAAATGCAGCGGGAAACCCAATTGACTACGGGCTGCAAATTAAAGCAATCATGCGGCCAGAGCCGGTCGGTAATGGGCCGATTATGGTCATAGTTGCACACCTGCACAATGTGGTAAATGGCGCCCAAGTTGAGGCACGAGATCATGAGCAGCTGCACAGAGAGCATAATAAACATATTGTTCACATGGAAGCCAGCATGAGCATAGTAGAAGGAGAGGAGGCGGTCGAGGCGGAGGCGGGTGCCCATATAATAGTACTCCCGGGACAGGAGCTGCTCGCCCATGCCCGTGCCGACTTTGGTGGTAAAGTTGAGGATAGAGCCAAAGCCAAGGTCCCTGCCTTTGCCACACTGGTAATACTCACAGTGCTTGATTCGGCCGCCACGCATAAAGGCCGTCATTCCTGCGTAAATGTCCTCGTTCAAGTGCAGACCTTTCTGCGCTTTCGACACTCCGCCACGTGTCGTCATAAAGATACCGTTCAGGAAATCGGGATGGCCATAGTGCAGCTTGCCGCCAATCTGGGCCAGAGTCCTGGCGAAAAGCGTACCAAACGTCTGCTCTTTAGCGGCAGCTACATCGCCCAAAACACCAGAATTTTCGCTAAAAATGTACTCTCTAGCGCCCAAGATGGCCACAGGATGGACCGGCTTGTGCTCAAATCCGGGGGCATAAGGATTCGGCTCTGACGGATCGACCGACAGCTCCTCAAACTCGGCCAGAACGCTACGGATCTTGAGGCACTCCTCCAAGTAATTGTCCTGGTTGGCATCAATGAGCTGAATGTACTCGCCACGGTAGAAGATGAGCGACATGTTTTGGTTGTCGGATTTGCCGTCGCCCAGGATCGGGTTCCCAGACAGCTGTATACGGAACTTGGGCCGGCGCTGGCCGTTCTCCAGAATCTCACAGTGCCCATCGATCAAGGTGGCAAACAGCCGAGGCTCTTCGCCCTCCACCTCTGACGTCTCCTCGTCGAGGTAGGCAATCTGCAGGTCAGGATAAGCACGCAACAAAAACTCGGCATTCTCCTGCTCCTCCTTGTTGAACTTTACATAGCGCTGCATGGACACGACAAACTTGAACTTGCGACGAGCCATACGCTCAAGCTCACGCTCCAACCGGTCGGAATTGCCGCCAAACAGCTGCACAACTTCAGGGTTTTCTACTCGGTAGAGCAGTTTAATGGCACGAGCATAGTTCATAAAGCCAGATACAGTCCTATAAAGCGTCTGCGAGCGCAGAGACGCCCAAATACGGGTGCGCAGAGTGTACTCGGGAGCGGCAGATTTGAAGCCGATACAGTAGAAGGGCAAATCGTCAATTTTGCTCTTGAGATTATCCTTCTCGTCCTTGTTGTCAAACGGCGTTGCTGCTCCATTGTACAGTGCCGTTTCCTCCGCCAGAATCTTTGTGTCCTTGACAAAGCAGTCCCATTCTATAGGGTGCAGCTGCTTCAGGTACTCGAGCAGCGTGACTCGCGACAGCTGGTCCTCCTCACGGATAATCTCCCGGAGGGAAAGCAGAATCTTTTCAGAGTAGTGTGGGATCAAGACCGTAAACGTGGGCATATTATCAACCGGCAACGGCTCTGGGATGGGAGTCGACAGCGACTGAGCAAAGAAGCCAATCCTTCGCTCTGCCTCTGAATGTGTCGGGAAAAACTCTGTCTTGAAGGAATGGTCGTCCTGGGAAACGAAAAAAGTAGGCGCTCTTAGTGTTCGCTTGCCCTCTTGCTCGCTCGGCACTTGGTGGTACAGGAGCTTTTGCACATGGTCAATGGCGAGCAGGTGCTCTCTGTACATGCTGATAACGATAGCGTTCCATACCTGCGAGATGAGGACTTTAGGCTTGTACTTGATCTCCATATCGTTGGTGGCCAGGATCTTGGAGTAGATGCGTTTCGGCATTCGGCTGTAGATATTGCGCCACGGTGTCCAGATGGAGATGCCGATCCAAAAGCTGCGGGCAACGGAAAAGATTGTGTTCCAGATAATGTACCACAGGTAAGTGTCGAGAAAGAAGAGCACCAGGTCCGTTACGTACATGATTCCCAACAGGAACTTTGGCTGAATGGCACAGAGCGTATGCCCGACCCACTGCTGATTGCAGTCCGGCACAATCATCGTGTCCAGGACACGGATAGCGTCTCGGAGAGCAAGTGTCAGGAACCAATAGGATTCGACCAGCTTGCAGGCAAAAACCAGGATCCACAGCCCAATGGACAGCACTAAATCACGGCCAAGGAGGGGCGCAAAGTTGTGGGTAAAGTACTGGTTCGCAATAAGCCGACGAGACCGCTTCTCAATAAGACTGCCAAACAAGTTGCCCAGCGGCATTATCCCCATAAAGATAAAGGTAAACAAAGAGATCAAGAAATGGACGACACCGACGACGAGAACGGGTTTGGAGTGCCTATCGGTGGCGGCAAACACGTAAATGCCAGGGCCGACATTGATGCAGAGAAGAATAACGATAAAGAGTAACCGTTTAGACAGCGTTTGGGCGCCAGGATAGCGGCGTGGGACATAGAGCCATTCGCACAACGTTGCCAAGACTTCCATAAAGCAGGCGATTCCGCCTCCAAAGCCGACAGAGGAAAACTTGTAAGCTCCGGGAGGCTGATTGTTGAGCCGCTGGCGATAGTGGTCCGTGTAAACGGTGGGAGAGTTGTAGGCAGTATAGTACCAAAAGATGGTGAAATGGATGATCCAGATACGGTTAAAGTTGGTGAGCATATGGAACCAGGACCGTGTTTCACGGTACGTCTTGTAAAACGCCTTTTTCCAGACAACGTCACGGAACTTGTGGAACCGTTGGCCACGTGGGAGATCCATGAAACGGGACTTGTCCTCAAACGTGATACGCTCCAGGCCCTCCGGGTACCAAAACAGCTGGTTTATATCGTCGTACCCGATAATATCGATATGATCTCGCTCACGGCGAACGTATTTGCCATCAACAACCTCAAACTGCTGATCGCGAATGTACATGTAGATGGGGGTAACGACATCCCGGAGATAAGTGCCCTCCTCAGCCGGCTCTACCTGCTGCTGCTCTGCCTCGGGCGAGTAGAGGTAGTCGAGGGCGCATTTGAATATAAAGGCCAGGCACTCGGGCATAAAGCGGACCTGATTGGCTTCGCCCCAGCAGAGCAGGTAGAGTGCCACTTGCCGGGCACGTTCGTACTGCGACATCGAGTTCATTTGGTTGTTCCAGCGGTACTCGGCCGCCTCGAGCGAATCATCGTCCTCCAAATCTTCCAGAGTGCCCTCTACATCGTCGGGAGCCGTCTTTGCACGCTTCCTCGCCTTCCTCGACCTGCGGTTCGTCTTTTTCAGCTTTATTTTGGCAAACCCGAGTCGGTCGTCAATGTCCATACTGGCGGCAAAGTACCATTTGTGATAATTGGCTCCATCGCCACCGATATAGTCAGCGTGCAGGGTCAGCAGAGCATGGTTCGGGGTCATTCGGCTGGCTCGGGAGTCGAGCAGGGTCATGAAATGGTCGTACATGTTGCGCATACTGTCCCGCTGGAAGCCAAACTTGTTTGTCAGGTCAATGAATATATCCTCAATCTCCTCCTTTGATATAGGGATCTCGTTCTCTGGGATCCAGGCTGGGTAAGGCTCGGCAGATCGGGACGAGATCATTGCCGCCTGCGAGTAGTCCATCCCGTAAACCGGAGTACTTGCTCCGGAAGACCTGTTTGCACCAAAGGACATCTGCGACGATCCCGGGCGGTACGGCCGTCCACTGCCAGCGGCACTCATCATCCCACCACCGCCCATCTGCGACAGCGAGTCTGTGCTCGTTGGGCCATAAGAGCCATAGCGCTCATCCCCGCGGGTATAAGCATTCACGTCACTGGCACCGGCCATATCGGAGCGCATAGTAAAATTGGAAAAGGACTCTGTATCGTCCTCGGAAGAGCCCTGCTGCATTTTCCGGACCCGTGCATGAGCGGGTCCAGACCCGGGCTGCTGGTAGTATTGCGCAGCAGCAGCAGCAGCAGCCGAGGCAGATGCTGGCTGAGCGGACGGGTCGACAGGGTACCCGGACGGATAGTCCTCGTACCCTGCCGTATCGTGGTAGTAGGCCCCGGCGTCTTCGTCATAGCCCTGGGCAGAGTGCTGGCCGGGAGCCTCCGGGTCATAGTACGCCTGGTCGTCATAGTAGGCTCCTGAATTGGGGTCGTAGGCGTCATAGCCGCCTCCGGCTCCAGGGTTACTGCCTTCCTCGTGCTGGTGGCTGTAGTAGCCTCCTGGAGCCCCAGAGCCGTCGTGGTAATAGCCGGCAGCAGCTTCCCCACTGCCGTCACCGCCCAGATGCTGATACTGCTGGTCGTCGTAGCCTCGAGACATGGCGCAGGCGGCTCAGCACGGCAGCTAGCTAGTCTGGCAATCGGTTCGTGATGGATCAATTATATATATTTATATATATATATATATATATAAAATATATATAGTACAGTCGTACTTTATATACACGCCTCCCCCTGACTAATAGCCCAAACAAAGAAAGAAAAGGACGTGAGAGCTGCTGAGCTCGGCTCGCTCGAATCGCGCGAATTCAGAATGGATCCGGATCGTTTATGAGCAGCTCAGTTTGGGAACGAATGGCGGAAAGAAAAGACGTAGAGGATAGGGGAGAGACTGGGTAGCGGGTTGGTCGGTGGTTTGCGAGATTATTTCTTTTCATCATTACTTGTCAAGTACTTGACAAGTCATGAGACTAGAGTAATAGATTGAATGTATTGCAGGTATTGTATTAAAGATTGTATAGTATTGTAAGTATTGTAGTACTGCAGGTATTGTATTGTAAGTATTGTAGTATTGTAAGTATTGTAGTATTGTAAGTATTGTAGTATTGTAAGTACTGTATTAAAGATTTTATTAAAATTTAATTGTATTAAATAGGTGTAATAATGTTGTAATAAGTGTAATATAGTTACAACAATAGTAATAAAATAACAGTAATAGCAGTAATAATAATATCGCTCTTACGTGTACATCACGCGCGTCGTGCATGCAGCGATCGGGAATGTAGCGAGACGCAGACGCAGACGCGAAGACGTTGACGGGTACGGCTCCCAATTGCAGAGCAGAAAAATGGTTAATATTTATTCGTAGCAAGAGAGCAGTAAATGGAGTTGGCCGATGAGCAGATAGTGCTGGCAGACATATATTTATTACATTTGGACTATGAAGCGTGCGCTGTGACACGTAAACCAGTAGCATTGCTGACATTGGCCGTGTATAGTACAGTATACACATACGCATGGAAAATTTGTACCTCAAACAGGGTCTAGTACGAGCAAGCAATCATGCACAAGTCTACATGCACAAGTCTACATGCACAAGTCTATACTTAATCACCATACAAATCGACATTTATTTTACTGTACAGCCAGTTTGTAGCTATATTTAGATAAAGTGTCATTGAGGCATACACCGTCCGAGGCATGAATAAGTAAACGGTTCATCATAGTCACAAGATCCGATGAAACGCAATTAGTAATAGACTAAATTTTCAATTACACATCGTCAACTGCCAACTCACGGAAGCGTGCAACTGCCACCAGTCTTTTATGATTTTATGCGTACAGTGGAATGTATCGCGTAAACAACGCGCCCATAGCGTGGCTTAGCGACGCGTCGGCTCGGATATACTGAAATTTTCAAGCGCCAAGATCGCCGTGTACTTCTAACAATAGCACAATCCATTCGTTTCCAAAAATAGACTGTTATAAGTAATGTTAAGCGTTAGCTTACGACGCGATTGAGTAAACCGGCGACAATATTAGCGCGGACGCGACTTGGTCAACAAGATTTGGACGCGCAAGCCATACTCAAGCCCGGAAGCAAGGGATACAACGCAAGAGCTACAAGGCAAGAGCTACAAGGCAAGAGATACACTCACTATACACCAATTGATACTCAAACTAAAAACTAAATCAAGCAATACAATTTCAACCCGCTGCTCAGCCATATAAAAAATGCAAAGCGCATGGTGGGGATATATAGTGAACCATCGTGCTCTCCAATACCCGTGGAATCAAAGCCGTGGAATCAAAACCCGACTCGTGTGAACATGATCGCCTTGCGCCAATCATATAGTCTTGTTGCACGCGTACCTGATCCTGCCCATCCAAGCAATAAAGGGAAAATACACACTCAAGCAATCTTGGCAGCGGTACAGTATTGTATGGACACAAGGGATATATTATCCCTCGCGTTTCCCGCGCACTAATTACTTGCCTTCATTACTTGTGCGCGTGCCTTATTGAAGGGACCGCTTGGCACGTTCGGCAAGTAGTACAGCGCGCGGGCCTGCACTGCTCCCTTTGACTGGCCAAAATTACATACAACCGGGGCTCTGCAACGTCCTACAATAAATCCCGCAAAAGAATCCCGTTACAGTATACCCTCCAACCGCCCCCAACATTAGTATCCCCTGCGACAAGCAATCTTACTCTAAAATATAAATATAAATAAAACAGCATTTAATTCTGTTGCAAAGACACCCTCTCGTCGAGGCACAGCAGACGCCAATTGCTACAATGTTTTCGTCGCTCGCTTCGTCAGCCGTTTGCCTTTTAGCGGCCGCGTCGCTCGCGACGGTCGGGTCAGCTCAGAGCTCTGATTTTCCTGCTATCTCTGTCCGGGTAAGTTGCTCTCGCTTTAGCTATTTCTTTTTGTTTTGTTATTTATATGTGTTCTTTATAATTTGATTTGCTTTCTTTATGTATCTCTTTTTGTGTTTTCGTTTTGTGTATTCTTTTTGTGTTTTCGTTTTGTGTATTCTTTAGATATCTTTTCTTTTGTTCTTTTTTTTTTGCTCTTTATATTTTCTTGTTTTCTTTCTATATCTTTTCTTTGTGTCTTGTTGTTCCATTTCCCCCTCAGTCGCGCACTAACACGCACAGGGCAAATACTTTTTCTACCCAAACGGAACGCGTTTCTACATTAGAGGTATCGCGTACCAGCAACAGGTCTCTGGCGACAGCGATGCGCAGTACTCGGATCCGCTGGCGGATGCGGCAGGCTGCCGTCGCGATATTCCTTATTTGCAGCAGTTGGGAATAAACACAGTGCGCACGTATGCGATCAACACCACCTCTGATCACTCGGAGTGTATGAATATGCTCCAGGACGCTGGCATTTACGTCATCTCTGACCTCTCTGAGCCTGGAACGTCGATTAACCGTAACGAGCCCGCTTGGGACGTTCAGCTGTTTGACCGCTATACGCGCGTAGTTGACGCGTTGGCCAATTACACCAACGTGCTCGGCTTCTTTGCCGGAAACGAGGTAGTTAATGCGCCCAACAATACTAATGCTGCACCGTTTGTAAAGGCAGCTGTACGCGATGTGCGCAGGTACATTGAAAACTACTCTTCCTCTGGCGGCCGCAGTATTCCAGTGGGGTACTCTACGGACGACGATGCCTCCACACGTGACCAGCTGGCAGCCTACTTTTCCTGCGGCACTAATGAGACTACTGTCGACTTTTTCGGAGTAAACATCTACGAATGGTGCGGAGATTCGACTTACCAGTCCTCCGGGTACGAAGCTCGCACCCGTGAGTTTTCCTCGTTTGATATTCCGCTCTTCTTTTCCGAGTATGGGTGCAATGCAGTTACGCCTCGCCGTTTCACCGAAGTCCAGGCTCTGTACGGCGACCAAATGACTCCAGTCTGGTCTGGCGGAATCGTCTACATGTACTTTCAGGAGGAGAACGACTATGGCGTCGTTTCCGTTAGTGGCAGCAGTGTTAGCACTCTGGAGGACTACAATTTCCTGTCCTCACAGCTGCACAACATCACACCGGCTTCCCTGCAGGCCTCTACGTACTCGCCCAGCACGGGCAGCGGACAGGCCTGCCCTACCACCGACTCGAACTGGAACGCTGCCACCAGTCTGCCTGGAACTCCGTCTGATGCTGTATGCGACTGCATGTACGAGTCTCTTGGCTGTGTGGCCCACGCTGGCCTCTCTGACGAGGATATTGGCACCTTGTTTGGCCAAGTTTGTGGGTACGACGGAGCTAATTGCGATGGCGTAAATGCCAATGGCTCAGTGCCTGCTCAGTATGGTACTTGGGCAGTCTGCTCGCCTCTGCAGAGACTGTCGTACGTTCTCAACAGCTACTATGTCGCCCAGGACGAGAGCAGCTCAGCCTGTAGCTTTGATGGATCTGCAAGCACTAAGCGGGCTACTACTGCCAGCTCTTGCTCTAACTGGCTGTCCCAGGCAGGCAGCTCTGCCACAGGCGTTGTTTCTGATGTTCCTGTCGGGTCTATCTCTGCCTCTGCCGCTGCAACCGGTGGCTCTGGCTCTGGCTCTGGCTCGGGTTCTGGATCTGGTTCTGGCGCAAGTAGTAGCTCAGGCTCTGGCTCTGGCTCAGGCTCAGGCTCAGGCTCTGGCTCAGGCTCAGGCTCAGGCTCACAAGCTTCAGCTACAGGCTCATCCTCTTCTGCTTCTTCTACTGCCAGCAGCGATGGTGTTTCTGATATGCTGCGTTCTTCATACACGGGGCCCGTTGCTGTTGTAGTGGCCCTGCTTTCTGCTGTGGCTGGTGGTGCTCTTTTCGTCGTCTAAATCGTCTTTACATGATCCATGACTGCACACTTTGACACACCTTGCTTGCTGCAAGAGGTGAAGATTGGTTTCTGTGTGCTTGTACTTGATTAATCATTTAACAATTTTTTTTTCTTTTTTTCTTTCGCCATGTAACATTTGCTTTAAACTTGAACATTTTGACGCGCTCTAGTCGATAGAAGACAAAGTATAACAGTATTATTTAAAAGGTTCTTCCAGCCAGAGTTTGTAGCCATACTTAGACTTGTACGACTGATGTAGACTGTATAATACTGGATAAGGCACATGAACTGCCTTTACGTTCTGCGCGCCGGGGTGTAGGGATACTTTTTACTCACAGTTAAACCAGTGTATAATTCAAAGTCTTAAAGGACTTATCAGACTTCATGTTTGTCTTGCCATTTTGTACAGGTAAATATCATGGGCAAATTGCAAATATAGGCGTAGTCATGGCAGTGTATATTCAGCGTATATTATATATAAATTTATATATATTCATATATACATATTTGCTATACGTTCTGTCGCGACTCCATCGTAATAAGCCATTAATTAATCAATAGCCGAAACGAATGATATCACCGACGGTTTCGACAAATCTCTATTTGAATAATGCCAGTGGCGGACGTAAGTGAGTTTGTGCTTCGCCGGACTAACATGGCAGAATCCTCCGTGCCACTCCAATGGTAAAAGAGATCCAAGTTTCTTTTGTAATAATGACTGACGGAGCATGAAGCTTGTAAACTGCAGACTTGCCTACAACAAAACACATTTGCGCCTCACAAATGTGAACCGTTGGTGCAACAGCTTTACGAGTGCTGTAATTCCTTTTACACTGCGGAGCAAAGACGCACACGATCGCTGGATCCACAGAAATGGGATTCTACACCTAGCTGCCCTCTACCACAAATTGTGGCTCGCAAGTTGAACCATGTCGATTATATCATGCAGCCAAGCGCAAATCCGTAGTGCCGTACTTTTTTGACATACTGTGCTCGCAAGCATACTTGAGGGATTTAGGCATACTGGCTTGTTTCAAACCAGATCCTGGACGTTAAATATTAGCTAAGTCGAACGCTTCAGTATGATCTATATGATGTGAAGCTCTGGTCTTGAATTAGTCCGTAGTCTATGGCTATTGATGAAATTTGAATAACGGCATTTTCCTTTCATTGTTGCATCAAGCATGATTTCCAAGGTTCGCATTAGGTGCCGCCTGTATCAATTTACGACTGGCTGAACATGGGCCAGTCTCTCACTTTTTTAATAATAATAATAATAATAATAATAATAATAATAATAATAATAATAATAATAATAATAATAATAATAAATGCACTACAAATATAATTCAAACCTCCACATACATTCGCCTAATGGACCCGAAGCAATGGCAATGAAGCCATAGAACTGCTGTTAAATTGCTATTCATTATGGAGTAAAGACTGACAAGAGGCAAGCAATGGACAAATGGCCGTTTGAGCAGATCAAAGACGCTGCAGTGAGCGTCGATTTTGAACCACATATTCCTATAATACGATGGCAACAAGCAGTAGCGCGTCTCTGGGTCGAGGTAATACTACTAGATACTGACTAGAAATACGGCCCCGCTCACACACAATGTTTAGGCACGCACTTACGACGGAGAGGGCAGACGCGAAAAGGCCTGCTTTTATTATATGCGCTATGCTCATGTACTGCTGAATTTGCTACCAACACACCCGCAATACAAAGCGGCCTTGTTAAAGCCTCTGATTGCGGTAAGAACAGGACATGGCTGATTTCACCAACCTGACTAACCATTTTCCAGCAAGTCAAGCTGGCAAATGAGCGTGTTGCAGAGCTTAAGCCTTTCTTACGGGGTCAAATTGGCAAAACCATAGATGAAAAAGCACAAGGCAGTCCGTTATCGAGCACGTCGGCCTCGGGGGTCAAGGGCACTTTAGCCGATAAACCTGGAAAGGCACTTTTTAATTCTGATAATGTTGATTACGCATTAAATAAAGAGCCGCCAAAAAGCTATGGGCGGGGTCCCAGATCGGGCCAATTGCATCAATGGACAGATCAATCGGCCAAATCTGGATCGTCGCAGCTTCCTTTTGCTCTTTCGCCACAGGATCTTTCCTTTCTTCGGGGCTCTGAGATGCCTTTGGCTGGAAACACTCCTACTGCACAGGATTCGGGCACTTTGTCTTACCCGAACGTGGTAATTGACCACCCAGCCGCCCGACTAAAATTTGCTCCGAGCCTCCCTGCAAAGCCGTCTGCAGAGCAAAAGGCTCAGGCGCCTGCAATTCCAGACAAGGAGTTTGCACTTCCTCCACCTCCTTTGCCCACAAAGGAGGTTGCTGTTACAAAGGAAACTGCTTCTGTGCCGAGTGCAGGTAATAGTTGTTTGTTTTGTATTTTATTTTCTACAAGGGCGTGGATTAAATTTGCCTTTGTTTCTCTCTGTCTCTGACTGTCTTTTTTTATTTTCTAAAGCTCAAGCTCAATGCCCTCGATAAGCTTTTCTCCTCTTCAAAACTATGTTTTGTAATTCTGTTCGCTGACTAACTCCGACAGCGCGACTCGAGAATGGCACTAGGCTTCGTACTGTAGTCATCCCGCGTGATTTACGGCCACGGTTTCTCCTATTGGCTGAAAGAAATACACGCAGAAACTTGGAGACTTGCGGGATTCTTTGCGGGAAATTGGTAATTGCCTTGTCTGTTTCAGTGCATCAAGTAGAGACTAATTTCAAGAGCAATGATGCCTTTTGGATAACGCATCTGGTAATTCCCAAGCAAGAGGCGACCAGTGATACTTGTGCTACAACAGACGAGGAAGGGCTATGGGCCTTTCAGGAAAAGAATGACCTTTTGACTTTGGGATGGATTCATGTAAGTTCATTTACAATTCGATTTTTTTTTATGTTGAATTAATCATGACTAATCTGTTTTAGACACATCCAACACAGACGTGTTTCATGAGTTCGGTCGATTTACATACCCATTGTGGATACCAGCTTATGCTAGATGAGGCGATAGCTATTGTCCTTTCTCCGTCTAAACCAAAGAACCAATCGTGCGTACAATGACTGCTATATATTTACTTTTTTATTTATTCGTCAATACTAAATTTAGTTGGGGAATTTTCCGGCTTACTGATCCCCCCGGAAAACATGCAATTATGCGCTGTACGAAAACTGGGCTGTTCCATCCTCATAATGAGGAGCATATTTACACGTATGCGTCGCGGCCGGCGGGACACGCGATCGAAGTGGGAATGGACCTGGAGGTGGTCGATCTTAGGTGACCCCAAATTTCTTGAGACCCGTTGTATTATAACTTTAAATGAAAAAATTACTAGTACAATCACCTACTTGTTTCCTGATCTTACACTCCTTTTATTAACCTCCGCGTCTATTCATGCTTGACCTACCCCGTCCAACCGAGAGCTTCCAAATCACGTTGCACGATGGATTCCGTGTCTATTTTCTGTAATTGAGTCGCCTCCAATTTTTCTCCACTTGCATGGCGTGATTTTAGCTCTTCAATAGCCCGCAGCTTCTTTACCAACGACCGGATTTTCTTGTCAACTTCGCTCACTGGAGCAGACGCTGAAGCATTAGGAGGAGATCCAGATGAAGTGGCAGTTTGTGGCCGTCCTAGAGCGCCGTTTGAAGCCGTCGAAGGACCCGCTTCCTTGCGAGCTTCGCGTTTCTTTTTATTCCGTAACGCAGTCTTGCTCAATGTCGCGTCGGATGAATCAGTGCTGCTATTAGCACCGTTATTATTATTATTGAGATTATTATTATTATTATTATTGAGATTATTGCCGTTGTCGATATTAGCGCCGGGTACGGTTCGTCGACCGACTCCTGGGGCAACATAAACCCTAGATTCTCCGCTACTACCCTCCAATCGAAGAGCCTCCATTGAAGGCAGAGGCCGACTGGCAACGCCTCTCAGCCCCGGAGGCCTGTAAGCTCCGACTGCTTGCCGAGGAGCCTTTGGTACAAAAGCAGCAGCTGAAGCGTGAGCGGCGGGAGCGATTATGGCAGCAGTTGAGGGCGGCAGAGCAGCAAATTTCTTGCCCGGTTCTGGTCTCCAAAAGACCTGGTAAAGCTCACTCAATTCATGCAAATAAATCAGTTTTCCCGTCACGTGCCAGATCTTTATTCCATTGTCAACTCGCAGCCGTGGACTCGTAGTGGCAGTCATAAAATATTGGCCGTCGGGACTCCATTCACAGACGGTCGTGTTGTTTGCCTCTAGAGTAGCAATAACCTTCATTCCCTGCCGTTCCATAACGTCTATGGTACCCGACAAATTGCCAAAGCCGGCGCAAAGAACAAAGCGGCCATTGTTCCCAGGGGAAAAAGAGACAAAATTACGGGCTTGCGGGGGTAAAGAGTGCAGAGCATTTCCACGCTGATCGAATATTGTGCACTTGGCCGGCATATAGCCATAAACAACACCAAACTCTCGAGACTCTGGGGACCAGGTGACATCGTGGATGGGCCCTTCTCGATCCAGAGTGATGCGCGAGTCGAAATTGCTGGCCACGTTGAGGAGATAAAGGTTGGTTTCCCCATAGTATGACTTGTTACTCTGATCCACATCTGTCTGTGTGAGGACGAGCAGGGCGGTGCCCAACGCGTTCCATTTTAATTGAATCTTGTCCGCCCGGAAAAACGTTTTCTGTGCCAGCGGCGCTCCAAAAGTGGGGATTCTAAAGATACGCACTACCGCCGGAGCAGATTTTTTTTCGGGAACAAACACGACTACAGAGTGCGAGAGTCCGGGCGACAGGGAAAACTGGGAAGCGCCTTCCACACGCAGCCGATGCTGAGGGCCGTTTTGCAGGTTCCGTGGATCCAGAAATTGTACCTCGTTAGTGACGAGTCGGGCACAGAGGCGCTCGTCCGGTGTGAATTGGAGATTCCAGCCCGTCTGGCTGCGTTGGACAAAGGAGCCCAGCAATTGGCCTTCAACAGTGGAAAAGACCTTGAGATTATCCGCCGCCTGTCCGTTCTCCAGCTTACTCGGCCGCTCCCACGTGACAATGTAGGATCCAAGATGCGAAAAGTCGAGCTCCAAGACATTGGGAACGTTTATTTCCAGCAGACATGTCCCGTCCTCGGTAGAGCATACTTTTACACTAGAAATTAGAAGAGCATAAAGGGGTTAAACCTAAAAGAAAACCTAATACACGGACTAAATTAAAAATACAATAATTTAATTGGAATAAAGTAGTGCCTCTACTCAGGCGGACAGAGACAGATAGAATGGGGCATGATTCATGCTGATAAACACGACGTACAGTGGCAATTGAAATAGACGAAATAAAACTGTGAAAAACCAATGAAAAAGCAACTAGAGCAACCCAATCCGACAAACATAAATGTAAGCCATTATATATGGCTTACACTAGTGCAAAAAAGCTGCCAAGTCTGGCTTTATAACCCAAAAAAAAAAAAAAAATTAAAAGCAGTAAAATGCGTGTAATGTACCTGGAAGCAGTAGCGTAGCCAAAAAGACGTCCATCCGCGCTATATGCACAATTACGAACCTGTTCGGAGGGTCTGACGTTAGTAATGCCGTTCAAAGTAATAGGTCATACATTTGGAACCCGGAAACAGGCTCATAATCTGGAGCCGCGTCCACCAGACCGACTTGTTTAGTCGACCGGTCTTTGAAGAGATTAGCGTCAGACTACAGACAAAGCACGGCACAGAATTGGGGGAGGAAGTAAGGTCTGAGCCGTGCGTGTATAGCACTTTGCCCGGCTCAAAGGCTTTGATACTTACATGCGAATTGTGTGATCGGCATTGAGCCTTGTTTGGAGACTGTCTTTTTTTGTACAATTAAAATTTATTGACGCATTGTATTAAACCGTATCAAACAAAGAAACGATATAAATAAGGCTGTAAATCACACGGTGGAATCGCTATATATTTTCGTGTGATGTGCAAATTTATGTGTATGTTTGTATATATTTATTGCTATGGTGACCATTATTCTTATTAAACTATGGCTATATTGATATTGATAATTATATTTATGCAAATGTTTTAGCTCTGTCAGGAACAGGGTTTTCCTAATATAACCCTAAATGTGATCAAGAGCCTAATTGCACACAACATTATTTTTGGATATTGTTACTTTGTATATTAGTTTAATATTTTAGTTTGGTGTATAAATAATTCGAGCATCCATCCATCTGTCACCCGTGCGTACGATACTGTGCTATGTACAAGCGTTTTATGCGCAATTATGCGCAATTATGCGCTATTAAAGCGGCACTAGTTCTTTGCCGATTCAAAAGCGATCCACTGCAAAATCTTGTAAAGATTGTGTAAAGATTGACGGCCGCTGTATCGAAAGAACAATCAGGTTAATAGATAAATAATGTACGGGTACGAATATTATATCGCCTTTCTACACTGCTGTACACAATGAGAAACAATGGAAATACGCGTCAAGACCATATAGAGAGCAGGCAAAGTGCGCACGTAAATATATACAGCTCTAATCTGGTCCGAGAATTCTTCCCCAACGAAATCAGCTCAACTAGTTGTAAGCAGCCGACCAATCGCTGCCACATTAGCCCTGCTCTCCTCCAAACTCTGCTGCAGCCGCCTGGCTCTGTCGAATTCAGCTTGCTCGCGTAGCCGCCGTCTCCGTTCAAGCATCTTTGGTCTTGCGGCCAAGTAATCAAGGCTCACTCCGTCCGCATCGCCGTCCGTAAAGGGCTCGACCACATCAAGAGGCGGAACAGGGAACCACAGGACCCGACCCAGCTCGTCACGTTTAAGCAACTGTGCAGTTTCAGCAGGAACCGTGTTGGCCGTACTATTACCGTCAGTCGAACCAGACGACGTTGCTGGCTGTGGCAGAGAATAAGCAGTGGCAGTTGCTGAATAATAATGATGGCCCATAAGGTACTCCTTCGCACTTTGCTGCTGTGGCTGCTGAACAAACTGTAGACTGTGGCTGCTTCTTTGCTGCTCAGGCTGCCTTTTAAACATAAACGGTGACGAGGGCCGAGACTGGTTGTTGATAAAGCTGCCTGCCGTTGATTGAGCCATAAAGGCGGGCGAAGAAGAAGAAGCTGCTGCGGCTGCTGCGGGAGATGCATAGTTTCCAGGAGCATACCGGGCAGCAGAAAATGTGCCATTAATAGCTCCAGACCCCAAGGCGGGTACTGCCGGTGTAGTGCCCCTTGTTTGAGGAGAAGAGGCAGCTGAAGAAGACGAGGCCATTGACGCGTAAAATCCTGCTTCTGCTTGAGCATTTACACGTGCAATATTAGGAACAGGAGCCGGAATAATAGCGCCTTGAATAGGCGGAGCATTTTCCTTTCCCATTACTGGCTCTGGAGTAGAAGTATTTAGATAGTCTTCCTTAAAATCTTTTGGCAGCAAATGCACCAGGGGACTCAGCTGCCGTTTAGGGTACTGGACTTTGTCGAAATAGAACATTTCATAGTCCGCATCGCGTACTTCCTCCGGCAGACAAAGCTTCCACGATTTGATACGATTGAAAAGCCGTGTGTCCTCATTATACCGCCACTCGCATACGTAGACACGCATATTGCTCGCATCACGAGGCCGTCCGCGACAATAGCGTGAGATGTACATTATAAAGCATTTGTCGATGATGTCACTGACCGGATGATCACGATACATTTCGGTCTTCAACACTTCGTCCTCCATAAAAGTCCTGTCTGCACGGTGCACAGTCTGCTCGGGCCAGAAAAAGTAGTTTGCACGCACAAACGGCGTACCGGAAACGTCTACCCAAGTCCTGAAAATCTGCGACGGAATCGGCTTGCAGCCTTCGTTCGGATTCCTTATGTGAACAAAGTCCCCAGTACGGAAAGTGACGCCCTCGTATTCCACTTGAGCTGTTTGGTTTCGGCCATTGCGTACACCGGATCGAGCACCGCTTACGTCCCTGTCGCCTTCAGCGAGAAGGAATTCCGAATCTGGTTTGGCACTTATTTGTATGACAAAATCATCGATGGCCGACTTGATATTAGAAGATTGTAAAACACAGAGCTGAGTAGTGAAAAAGAGAAAGTAATAAGAATAAAGTGATTAAATCAAAAAAGAATTCAAATACAATAAACCCTAATTTCAGATCTACGTTAAACAATCAAGCTGATCAAGCATAAATAATGAATCGAAATACCTCTAAAAATTCTGCGTCCTTGCTAATCTGATTTCCCGGTCCAAAATAATGACGAGCGTTGGCAAATATGAGGTGAAGATCGTTCGTAAACTGATGAAGCTGTTTGTACTGCCTATACTTTAGAGCAATACGGATCTGTTCAAGCGACAATGGTGTCGAGACAATGGTATAGTAATCGGCAAAGTATTTGGGATCAGGCAGCTTCTCAAAGGGCCCTACCAGTAACCTTCCACGCTGGTCGCGGTACCGCCGCATTTCCCGCATGATTGCTTTAATACGCAGCTCTGTGGGTGTCTCCACTTTGCGGGGCCTTCCGCGTTTGCGGCGGCCATTGTCTTCCACTGAATTTTGGGTTAAATCTGGAGTAGATGAAGCCCGGCCACCAGATTTCGAAGCAAGCTGTCGACCGGCACCAGAGGACTGATTGTGCCGGTGTTCCTCGTCGTCATCATCATCGTCCTCCTCTTCGTCTCCATCCTCGTCTTCGTCCATTTCATCATCTTCTTCGTCAACTTCATCAGCCAAAGGCGCAATTTCCGGGCTCGCAGGAGGCAATGGTCCGAGGTCGGGAAGTCTTGCGCCGGTTATAAAGCCACGCAATTTTAGCTGACCCATTTCTCGCAGTAAAATCTGCTCGAGCGCAACTGCATCAGAATAGACCCGGCTCGACCTAGAATTATAGAATTTCGCATTGTAAAATATCTGTGCCATATCCGTAACAAAGTCTTGGACGTCTGCGTACCGACGGTACCGCACGTTTTTGCGTACCATGTCCAACGCCATCGGCCGCTTAATAGTCTCGTAATAGTCAGGGTATTCTACTTTACTCGGCAACTCTTCAAACATTTCCGAGAGCGATCGGCCTCTGGTTTGCTTAGACGATGAACAAGGCAATGAGATCTGTTCAATATAGGGAAAAAAAGTAAAAGAAAAGTATTTGTGAGTGAAATAGCATGCTGGTAAACAATTCCGTCTGAGCCACGGGTGGGGTATGGAAACTCCTGGTAGCGGATATAAATGTACCTTTCTCGTGCGTTCAGTATCTTGCTAAACACTTCTTGCATCGCTTCTATGGTCTCGCGACTCAAGCCCGTTCTATTGAATTAGCATTGACGGTATTTAAACTAATTCAGACTTACGCGAATCGACGGGTTCGTGGAGCAGACATGGCGCAATGGCTCAGCGCGTAAAGACGCGACAAGGGCGAACAACTTTGAAAGATTCGGGGTAGAAATGTGCGAGTACGCTTTAGTATATTCAGTATAGTATTTGTATTTATTTGTACGGTATTAGTATTTATTTATACAGATTTGTACGGTATTAGTATTTATTTGCACAGTATTTGTACAGTATTTTAAAAAGTGTTTTGCAAAGATCTAATATCAATAAAAGAATTGGATGAACTACTACGAATTTCAATCCATACAAAAAATAGTGTGAATTAGAAAGAAAAGGAGTATATTGCATTGTGCTATAAATGGCGAGAAATACAAAAAAAGGATTAGAATGATCGACTATAGAGAATAAAAGAGATTAAAGAACAGTGTGGCAGCTGACATATTTTCACTATATCTAAAAAATATCGGCAAAAGACGTATTTCCAACGTTTAAGTTATAATATAATACAAGATTTAATTAGCGTAATTACCGTCTCGTGCCAAGAACTCGGGAAGCAGACGGGAAACAACACATCGCAGCGTCAAAATCTGGTTTAGATTTGAGCTGTGACTCTGTGCTTTGATCCGTACCTGAGCACTACGGAATTACTTTACAGCAGACCAAGCTGGCACGTTTTATTGGGGAATTTTGTGTCCGTTTTAGCGTTTTTCTTGTCCAATCCTTGGCATAAACCATTTGCCATAAAGCCTAATAAATGGCCTCTATGGATGGGAAACCTTTAGCGTGCGAATGGAAAAATTGTCAATTTACCTCTAAAAGTGTAGAGGTGCTCTTTGTAAGTATTTTTGTTTTATCATCTCGAATTTCGCTATTTACATTTTTGTTTCTCCACGTTTTGTTTGGCCGCCTTTTATCCTGTCCTGATCGCTTTGCTGGCGTCTTGATTTTGTCAGGTTTAGAGCATCAATGGAGTCTTTCTTTTTTTCCCTGATTTATAATGTCATTAGTGTTTCTCCCTCTCCCTCTATCTGATCCCTGTTCCTTTCTCTTTTCCTTTCCCTTTTTTTTATTGCGGTGACTAATACGCAGGCACACCTTTGTGAAGATCATATCGGCCGCAAGAGCAAAAACAATCTGTGCCTCACCTGCGGCTGGGCCGGTTGCACGGTTTCCAGTGCTAAGCGCGACCATATTACAAGCCATGTTCGTGTCCATATTCCGTTTAAGCCGCACGTCTGTGATCTGTGTGGCAAGAACTTCAAGCGTCCACAGGATCTGAGAAAGCATACAAAGACCCACAATCCTGACTCGGAGTCGACTGCCGGGGAGAGCAATAAATCGTCGTCTCCAGATCGGCTCTCGCACTTGAGCCAGGCGACACCGCCCGACAACTGCCGGAGGAGTATCTCCTCTTCCTCTAATCCAGTCATAGAGCCTGGCAGCGTTTCGCCTGGAAAACATGCAAATGACTACGGATACAAGTCTCGGGCGGCAACAGTAAAGTCTGCTGCAACCAGGGCAGCAGCGTGGGCCACACCTTCTCCTGCATATGACGAAACAACGGCCGCTCGCTTCCATTTACTGCCAAAACCTCAACAGCACTTATCTCCGCCCGAGCATAATATGGGCAATGGCAGCATGGCACATATAGCCACGGGTCTGCAGTCGCCCTTGAGCTCTACCACATTCTCCGATACTGTTGCCAGGGAGGAAGCAAAATTACAGGAAGATGCAAGACTGCAGGAAGGAGAACTACGAAACAAATACCAGCAAGGGCCACTGTGCCGGCACGTTCATCAATCATTGACTCCGCCAATTGACGATAGTGGGCACACACATTCGCCTCTGCTCTCCGCTGCACAGGTTGGGATGAGTGGAACAGAGGAGTCTTGGGGAAAAGGCCATATAGCCGACAATTATGGAGGGATAGGTATCGGCACAGGCGGATACTCTATTGCCGATGGCGTGGACACACCAGTTCTGCCTGCAAATGCTAATTTAAGCGCTATTTCTCCCGCATCAAACAAACGATCAGCCGACGAAATGACACGTAATTTCTTTATGGATATTAAACGGAGCCGAATTGAGCCTAAACTGAACCCGGAAATGGTCTCGCGACTTGTCGAAATTCACGATACTTGCTACCCGAATGACCAGAGGTTCCCGCCCAATGCTAATCTTGAGGATAGCAGAGGGAACAGTATAGCGGGTGTCGGCTACTCTCCGGGTCAGCTGGCGAGCAATACGAATCGCTCTTCTGCTATACTTGCTCAGAGCTATCACAGTCACGGACGAGCGGTAGAAGCGGGTCGTGAGGCGGCAGACTCTTTTGCCCATTTCTACGGAGAGACGGAGCCACTGTTCCCTTCGTCGGGCAATAAGGATGGCAGTGTAGACATGGCCGAGTACGATGCTGCTGCTGCTGATTTCTTACTGAGAGATGGAGCTCTGTGGTCACAGGAAACTCTGGTTGGGGCAGACGAGTTTTTGAATCAATTAAACGCAGCAATGGACGAAAACATCTACTGCTCTAGTGCAGTTTATGGGCAGTCTGCTACTCCTCTGGCCTTTGCCCCTCAGCAGTCGGCTACTGGTAATGAGTCTATCGCTGAAACTTTTCAGCCTTCGCCTCTCAATTTACAGAGCACGTCTGCCGTGTTGTTTGCGGGTACACCTCCTGAATCTACTGCGGCAAGCTACAATATATATCCTCAAGTTTCCTCAGAGCCTGGGCTTGTCAATGGGCTATACTACAATAAGATCAATCATTATAATATGGATAATAAGACCAATGACTATCATGGCGGCCTGAATAATTCGTATTTTTATCATGATTCTGGGAACGAATTAATGCCACATATTGCTCAGCCAGAAGCAAAAGATGCGCTGCTGTCTATCCACGCAGGAGGGTTACGTGAACCCGCCAGCCGGCCTAGTATTGGACGCAAAATTGAGAATGAAAATAATGAAAACATCAAGAGTGGCGACAAAGAGAATGATTATAATAATAGCAAAAATTGCGACAATAAAAACAGCAATAAGGCTTTACGGACACGTGCTTCAAGCAAAGACGAATATGCCTCGGCGGAAGATTACTTGAAGGCTCGTGCGACGCTGTTGAGACTTCGTGCCACTGTTAAACGGTGGTTGGTTAGGCAGCAAGAATCACGGACAGTCATGAACGGGGACGGTGACAAGAGCAAACAGGGCGGTAATTCAGTCGGCCACGAGTGCTCTTCGTCTTTAGCTATCGCGCTTCCAGACGCTAAAGAGCAAGAGCTCTTGCTGCAATTTGGGCAGGCAATGCGAATGGGCCACGGCCATTCGTTGACTTCGGACTCGAAAGCAGATTTTTCTAATATTGATGTTCCTGAGCATACTGCAAAGTCTACTTGCTCATTCAATGTTGCCACAGAATCTTCACTCTACCCGAATTTGTCAGTTTAATTCTCTTTATCTAAAGAGAAAAAGGATAAATAAATCAAAGATTAGAACAACAAATGTCTAGTTCATGTTCATTTATTATCAGTTTGATTTACAAGCACTGCTATTAATACTGTTTCTATGGTTGTTTTTCGTGTTTGCACTCGAGTCTGTTGTTTGACTACTTGCTCTGTTCCATTAGGTCGCTATCATTGGAGTTTGATTGTCTTGGGTTTTCGTGGCAGCTGTTTTGTTTTTCGCTGAGGTATTCTGTTTAGTAATTCATCGGGCAGAGTTGTGTTTCACGCAAGCGTGTTCCGCATAGGCTCTGCTTCGCTTTTCATATTTACATTCCTTTTAAAGAGATTTATCAAAATTCAAATTGGTATTAATCAAATACTTGAATGTAGACTGCTCAATGTACATATAATAATATTACTCGATAAAGATATCAAGTAGGGTTAGGGTTAATGTTAGGAAAAGTTCTGAAATTAATTAATTATTCATTTTTGCAAATTGTTCTGTTTCTTTGCGATGGCCAAACGTGACATCAAAAGAAGGAGATTACATGAAAGCCATGACACGGCAAAAACGCCTTCAAGGCTTCACAAAATCACTGAACCGTCTGATCCAGATGACGAAGCCATAGACTACTATGCTAAGAAATTAGGACTTACAAACGGCCTTAAATCTTCAGTTCTTAATGACATCAATGGTAATACGAACTTTTGTTCTTTTGCTGAACCGAGCAGATTTATTTGGATTTGATGCAGATGGTACAGAGCTTGCTTCTGATGGGAACCCTATTGTACCAACAGAAGAAGAAGACGGTGAAGAAGAAGAGACAGGGGAGGAAGATTCGGTCTCTGGCCCGGAAGACGTGGAGAAAAAGGTAGTAAAAGATCCTTTAAAACCATCTATCGATCCGTACAAGCCAGCAGTTGATCCTGAAAAATCAGTGGCAAAGTATGTCCCGCCAAAACTTCGAGCGGGTGGAGTGTCAGAGTCAGATAAGAACACGATAGCAGCAAAGCGTGCAATTCGAGGTCTTGTGAACAGGTAAATTAAATCATTAAACAAAAGCAGTTGCTAATAAGCAATAGGCTTTCTCAAGCGAATATTGCTAGTATTGTGAATGAATTGGAATCCCTCTATCGCACGTACCCGCGGCATTTGGTGACATCTATATTTACAGACACCGTAATTGAGCAAATAACTTCCAGAGCCTCGCTACTGGAAAGTTTCGTCGTGATTCAGGCGGCTGCGGTTGCCAGCGTGTATCGGATAGTGGGAGTCGATTTTGGTGCTCATTTTGTGCAAACATTGGTGGAAAAGTTTAATGCATACTGCGAACAAGCGAGAGCAGAAAAGGATAATCGTCTGCCTCACAAGGAGGGACCTAATCTAATCGTTTTGGTAACAGAACTTTACAATTTTCGAGTGGTTTCATGCCATTTGTTATACGATTTAATACGAGCTTTTTTGGCCAATGTTGATGAGCTGAATACGGAGTTACTTTTGCGTGTCATCAAAAGTGAGTATTTCTTATTTATTTATTCTTCTGACCGGATTTGAACAGATTGCGGCCCCCAACTTCGGTCTGACGACCCATCGGCTTTGAAGGATATTGTGCTAGATTTGCAAAAATCTATTGCCCGGCTAGAGGCTGATCAAATTACACCACGGACACGTTTTATGGTTGAGACAATACAAAATTTGAAGAACAACAAGAGCCGTCCCAATTCAGCACAAGTTTCAACACAAGCCCTGGTGACTCAAATGAAAAGGTATCTGGGCGGACTCCAGGAGAAGAGAGTTCTTCGGGCCACTGAGCCTCTTCGCGTGCGTCTGCAAGATATTCTGGCGATTGACGAGCGGGGCAAATGGTGGCTTGTTGGTGCTTCTTGGAAAAACAGTACGGATTCCACTGAATCCTTGGACGCAGCACGAAATGAAGCAATCACATCTAACCAGCCAGAGTCGGATGACCAAGTAACGCAACTGATGGCCTTGGCTAGAAAGCTGCGTATAAATACGGATATACGACGGGCAATTTTTGTCAGTATAATGTCGAGCGGCGAGTATATGGAGGCCTATGAAAAGTTGAACCGTCTGCGTCTGAAAAAAGCGCAGGAACTAGAGATTCCACGTGTTTTGCTGCAATGTTTACAGGCAGAAAAGGCGTATAATGCGTACTACGCCATGCTAGCACAACGCATCTGCCTGCACAGCCATAAATTGAAAAAGGCTTTCCAGTTTTGTTTATGGGACTTCTTCAAGCATTTAGGTGAGCAATTTGACGGAGACGCAGAGGTCGATGAAGTAAATAACAATGCAAAAGTTTCAGCAAGAAGAATTGCAAACATGGCATTTTTCTATGCAAAGCTGGTAGCTGAATCGGCCCAGCCCATCACAATCCTCAAGGTCCTGGCCTTGGCACGAGCCCGAAAGGACACGGCTCTTTTTGTTGAGCTTTTGCTAACGCGAGTCCTGCAAATAATCCAATCGCAGCAACCAGAGACAGCAGTGGGAGAGAGGTCTGTTATTGCTATATTCTCCAGAGCGCTAGAGGTATCGGCCGACTTTGCCATTGATCTCGATATTTTCTTCAAGAAGCATGTGGTCAGTTCGCCTTTACTCACTATAGACATTGATGACGAGGCGCGCCGTCAGCAATTGTATCGTCTCGCAAAAGTAGCGCGTACATGTTTGCGCCAGAAATAGGCTGCTACTGGTCGAGAAAATAGCCTCATAGATTATGTTCTGTAAAAAAGTAAAAATCATTGTTTACAATTGTTGCTCAAGTTTTCTATCGTAATGTTTGCGTGCTTGTTTGGTTCTGCTTATGCTATCCTAAGGACGGCCGTCAGAATAAATAAGATAATCATTTGATAATAACTATAATAATCGCGTTATTGACTGTTAAAATATCATTACACTATTGAATTTTTTTCTGCAAATATACAATACGCACACATACATTAATACACATAATCCTAATTTCCAGTAATGCGCCGAGACTTTTGGTAAAATCGGCACATCAAAATTAGATTACTTGTGATTGTCAAAACTGGTTTATCGTAACCTCAATAAAAAATAAAAAAAATAAAAAAATAAAAAAATAAAAAAATAAATTCTTAATCACAAGATTTGATAAACCCGACTATAACTTGCAGAACGAAAAAAGAACAATAAAAAGTCAATAGTAAAAACACAAAACTAATAAAAATTTGAAACTTTTATCCAGCAGCTGTCACAATTTTTCCCAGTCGCAAGTGATTCAGACAAAACCAAAGCCATCATGTCGTCAGAGCAGGGAGTAATGTTTACGCGGCTCAAGGAGCAGGACCCGACGGTCGCTGAAATTATGGCGAATGAAACAAAACGCCAATTGTCATCTGTCAATTTGATCGCATCAGAGAATTTTACTTCTCGTGCAGTCATGGATGCATTGGGTTCAGTCATGTCAAACAAGTATGCCCTCAACACATATTTTGTCGAGTATTTCAAATCATCTTTACTCGAAATATTTCCGTGTGCTTTCCGGATTTATTATCCTGTCGACCATGTTTTTTTTTTTTGTTTTTTTTTTTTTAAATTATTTAATTTTCTCCTTTTATTAATTTTGAACAGGTACTCTGAGGGTTACCCTGGAGCGCGCTACTATGGTGGCAACAAGTACATTGACGAAATCGAGACTCTTTGCCAGCAACGTGCCCTGGAGGCATTCGGCTTGGACTCCGCTAAATGGGGCGTGAACGTTCAGCCTCTGTCTGGCTCGCCAGCTAACCTGCAAGTTTACCAGGCAATAATGCGGCCCCACGAACGTCTAATGGGCTTGGATCTTCCCCACGGTGGACATTTGTCCCACGGGTATCAGACGGACACGAAAAAGATCTCTGCAGTTTCTACTTACTTTGAAACAATGCCGTACCGTGTGGACCCGGCCACTGGTATCATTGACTATGACATGCTGGAAAAGACTGCACAACTTTTCCGCCCCAAGGTACTGGTTGCAGGCACTTCTGCCTATTGCCGCCTTATCGACTACAAACGCATGAGGGAGATTGCGGACTCTGTTAATGCTTACCTCATGGTTGATATGGCTCATATTTCCGGCCTAATTGCTGCCGGTGTAATTCCTTCGCCGTTTGAGTATGCGGATATTGTTACAACCACGACCCACAAGTCTCTGCGTGGGCCCCGTGGAGCTATGATCTTTTACCGACGTGGACTGCGTAGTCAAGGACCCAAGGGACCTGTTTATTATGACTTGGAGAACGCTATTAACTTTAGCGTTTTCCCTGGCCACCAGGGTGGCCCGCATAATCATACAATCACTGCATTGGCTGTTGCCTTGAAGCAGACTACTACGCCAGAGTACAAGGAGTACCAGGCCCAGGTGCTCAAGAACGCCAAAGCTGCGGAGAACGCGTTCCGTAAACTCGGTTACCAGTTGGTTTCCGATGGTACTGATTCGCACATGTAAGTGGACTTATATTAAATATTTGCTTGGCGTTCGGTTGTGTTTGTTTTTTATTCACATTTGCGAATACTTAATTTACTATTCTCTTTGCGGCTCCCTTTTGTACTTTTTTCATATCAACTAATCGAAATTTGAAACTAATTGCTAGGGTTCTTGTAAACGTAAAGTCCAAGGGACTGGACGGTGCCCGGGCTGAACGTATGTTGGAGCTTATCAATATTGCTTGCAATAAAAACACGATCCCAACAGACAAATCTGCTCTCTCGCCCTCGGGTTTGCGTATCGGTGCACCGGCAATGACTACTCGCGGCATGAAAGAGGCTGACTTTGAGCGCATTGTTTCGTACATTGATCGTGCGTTGACATTTGGACTTGATTTGCAAAAGAGCCTGCCCCGTGAAGCCAACAAGCTCAAGGACTGGAAAGCGGCTGTCGGCGAAGGTGAAGGTATCGAGGGATTGGATACACTCCGGGATGAAGTTGCTGCATGGGCCAGCTCTTATCCTCTGGCTCAGTCGTAATTAAGAAGGCACAATTAAATCATGTTTAATAAAATAAAAAATAAAACTAACCCTTGACGTGAGCAAATGAAAGGTATCGAAAATACAAAATGTTGTCGCACGTTGTTGAATTATTAATTTATCCTATTACGACTTAAGATCACGAAACCTTAGACCAATACCTGTTTTGCTTGCCATGTATAATGCTAGATAGTACATTTAAGCCCTAATGCCTAGTTTTTTTATTTTGATTATGGGCTCCATCTACAACCGAACCTTGTGTTTCAAGCAAGCCTAATCGCCCCCTCTTGATCTGCACGTGATATCTCATATATTGCAAGGTGGAGGAGCTACGTGGGGGTCCATTACTATTTTCGTACAACATTTGTGATCTGATACATAAAATTAATATGTATGTTCATTTTCTGATAAATTAATATTCTGGCAAATTAATATTCTGGCAAATTAATATTCTAATTGTATGTATTTCCATATGGAAGGGGCGAATACAAATGCGAGCTGGCCGGGAGGCTCTTTTGAAACAAAAATCAATACGATATATTATTTCTCGTAGTTGAATATAGCCGGAGCGCGTGATCGCCTGTCAAAAGTGAGCAGGAGCTGTTCTAATTATAACTATGAACCTATAGATTTCTATGGCAAAAGCCTTCCCAAGACCCTAATCACAACCCTAATCATAACCCCAATCATAACCCCATATTATTCCCGATACGGTATTCGTACATTAGTATCCAATGAAAGTGCACCATTTCCGGCCGCCGATCTAGAGTGAAATATAAAATCACGTGGTTCCTTCCGTTCCTCGTAAATGATGAACGTGTCCCGAAGTCATCCGCGATTATATACTCAGCTTGGTCATCTCTTCAGCCGACTGTGAACCTCTTTAATATACAAAAAGCTTTAGACTGAGCCATCGATGCTCACAATCGTTATCGCCCTGCTGCCCGTGTCCCTGTTGTATATTTAGTGCTATTATTACGTAAAAGTGAGCCGGACATGAGCGGGCCGATCTCGCCGAACTTAGTGTGCCGTTGAATGGTCTGCCAAGTAAGAATATCTAGAATGGATGATCCAACAATTATACATGTAAATATTACTATATAAAAAGCAGAGGACTAATCCAAGACATCCATCCACTCAAATCCGTCTTGGACCGATACCGAAAAGTCACAATGGTTGACGCTCAGCTGAACCATCAACCCAACCCGCCACCGGAGCCTTCGAATCTTCCTGACGTTGCTCTGCAACTGGCTCCAGATGTTCCGTACTCTAAAGAATCTGTGCCAGCGGCAGATTTGGCAAAACTCAAGAAGGCCCAGCGCCTCTCGGAGTACATTGCCGCAGCAATGATCTTTATGAGACGCAATGGGCTGTTGGAGGAGCCATTGACTGCTGAGCAGATCAAACCTCGTCTGCTTGGTCACTGGGGCACGTGCCCTGGTCTCATCCTAATCTACAGTGTCGCAAATTACGCTATCCTCAAGCACAATCTCGACATGTTTTACGTCACGGGTCCCGGCCACGGAGCACCCGCTATCCTGGCTTCCCTTTGGATTGAAGGCACTTTGGAAAAGTTCTATCCCCGCTACAGCCGCACCCGCCAGGGACTGACACACTTGATTTCCTCGTTTTCCGTGCCCGGTGGGTTCCCCAGGTACGTGATTCTTGTTTTATTAGTATTTATTATTTGCATATTATAAGTGGCAGTTTTTATGTGGCAAGTTTTATGTGGCAATTTTGTTTCATCAACTTGCCGTTATAGTAGTTCGTCATACTATATTTTGTCATATTACTTGTCATCTCGTATTTTTACATTTTACTGTTATATTGTATTTGCCGTTATACTGTCTTATTATGTCTGCCGTCTGTCATACTATACTTTCCCTTATACTTGTCATTTTTATGACAAATTATTGAGCGCTACATGTGTCTTTCTCCAATGTTACTAACATGTCAGCCATGTCAACGCCGAAGTACCCGGTTCCATCCACGAAGGAGGTGAATTGGGATATGCGCTGGCTGTGGCGTACGGGTCGGTCATGGACCGGCCAAACTTGATTACAACGGTCGTCGTTGGCGACGGTGAGGCCGAGACTGGTCCTACTGCCACGTAAGTTTAACGTTCTTGAGGGGCCTTGGTCAATCTAACTTTGGACTAGCGCATGGCACGCACACAAGTACATTGACCCGAGAGAGTCGGGTGCAGTAATCCCAGTTTTGCACGTGAACGGCTTCAAGATCTCGGAGCGTACTATTTACGGTACAATGGATGACAAGGAGATCATTTCCCTTTTCACGTAAGTACTGCAGATATTTGGCTGCTTTCTTTGTTTCGTGTCTGTATTCCTGTTGCCCTTTTGCTCAAGCGCTGCTTCATAGTTGCAATGATGTTTATTGATATATTTTGTTGAGTCCAATCCAGTTTCTCTGGTCATTATTTATCTTTTATTCTTTTTTATTTGTATATACAATTTGTTTATTTTTATTTGTATATTATTATTCACTCGTCAATTCTAACTTTGCAGTGGCTTTGGACATCAGGTTCGTATTGTCAAAGACCTTGAAAACATAAATGAAGAGCTCGTTGCCACATTTGACTGGGCCGTTTCCGAGATTCGTCGTATCCAGGGTCTTGCACGCAGTGGCAAGGCCATGGTTAAAGCCCGTTTCCCCATGATTGTGCTGCGTACACCCAAAGGCTGGACAGGGCCAAAAGCACTGAATCATGAGCCCATTGAAGGCAGTTTCCGTGCTCATCAAGTGCCGCTTCCTCTCGCTAAAACGGACGAGACGCAGCTGGAAATGCTGAGGCAATGGCTCACATCGTACAAGCACGAAGAGCTACTGGACAAGTCCACGGGGGCTCCCATTCAAGATATCCTGGATATTCAGCCGCCGGCAGACAAGACGATGGGATCTCGGCCCGAGACTTATAGGGCGTACGAGCCTCTGAATGTGCCTGACTGGAAGCAGTGTGCTCTGGAGAAGTTTGCTTTAGCTTCTGCCACTAAAACAACAGGAAATCTACTTGATCTTGCCCTGGTAGCGAACCCGAAATCTCTGCGTATCTTTAGTCCAGACGAGCTTGTGTCCAACAAGCTGGATGCCGTCTTCAATCACACTCACCGCAACTTCCAGGACGATCCAGAAACTGCGAATGACGGTGGACGGGTGATTGAGGTTCTGAGCGAACATACTTGTGAAGGTTGGATGCAGGGCTATGTCCTCACTGGCCGCTCTGCCATTTTCCCTTCGTACGAGGCCTTTTTACCTATTGTTGCCTCAATGACAGTGCAATATGCAAAGTTTTTAAAGACGCTGGAGGAGGTTAGATGGCGTGGCGACGTTGGCTCTCTGAACTATATAACAACCTCCACTTGGGCCCGTCAAGAGCACAACGGGTTCTCCCACCAGTCCCCTCGATTCGTTTCCACTGTGCTCTCGCTAAAGCCCAAGATTGGCCGCGTCTATTTCCCACCGGACGCGAACTGTTTCCTCAGCACAATGGCACATTGTCTGCGCAGCAAAAATTATATAAATCTGCTGATTGGCAGCAAACAGATCAACCCCACATGGCTCAATGCTGAGGAGGCAGAATTGCACTGTGTAGCGGGCGCCAGTATCTGGGAGTTTGCTTCCACTGAAAAGGGACTAGACCCAGACGTTGTCCTCGTCGGTATTGGCTGCGAGCTCACCTTTGAGGTTGTCGCTGCTGCTGCAATGCTGAGACAAGACGTACCTGATTTGCGTGTGCGTGTGGTCAACGTCACTGACCTTATGATTCTCGGCGAAGGCCATCCTCACTCATTGTCCGAGTCGGCCTTTGAATCGCTCTTTACAAAGGACAAACCTCTGCACTTCAATTACCACGGAATCGCTGGCGATCTGCGTTCGCTCCTGTTTGGACGTTACTGTGATGAGCGCACAACCGTTCGCTCCTACAACGAGGAGGGAACCACCACTACTCCGTTCCATGTATGCCGATTATATCTATACATCTCTTTGTTTTTTCTGTGAATTTTTTTCTTTTGTTTTCTGAATTCTCATCGCTAACAACCAGATGATGGTAGTCAACGAAACATCGCGTTTCCATGTGGCAATCTCTGCACTGCGCAATTCTCAGAATAACGACAAGGTTTTCACACGCTCGCATTTGCTTGTCGCCAAGTACCAGCACTTGCTACGAAAGCACGAGGAATATATCCTGGAAAACGCGGCAGACCCGCCTAACGTAAGCGCTCAATTCATTTTTCTTGTTTTCCTGTTCTGACTGTTTAGATGTACGATCTGCCCAGGTTCGACTAGGTCGAAAAGCCGGATTACGAAGAGTCAGGTGGTGCGATATCAGTGTTTTGTTTGTTGAGAGAGATGATTTGGTGACGATTAAATTATTAAATTATTAAGACACTTTCCAATGTTAGATAATTCAGATAGTTATTCTTTATAAATTTATATTTTTATTACAAGTCCGACAGGCCAGTTTCTCGTAACGGTAAACAATTGGGGGGGAATGTCTACAAATATCATGAATCACGCATAATACAATTAGGCAATTGTAAAATTGTTACAAATTTTTAATCAATTCCTGTATTAATCTAGCCTTGATCTACATTTAGGCATTCTGATCAGGCCTGTGAATAATTTTAGAAAGATCAGATAACTGCAGCTTCTCACCGGTAACTCGGGAAACAGCAGCATTGTCTTTAGTAATGGGAATGGCCACACTTGACCCATTATCAGCAAGCGACCAGCCAGCACGTGCAGTGACCCAATTGTCGAAATGCTCGCCGTGTAAATTGAGCCAGGATTGCAGAAGCTCTGCTGGCAGAGCGTGTGCCAGACGCGAAACTGCGTCTGTTATATACCGGCGTACGGCATCCGTGAACCCGTTACAGTCGGCCGTTAAATCAGCATATAAATCGTCTCCATCAAAGGCACTCCAGAAATCCTCAAAGTGAGCAGTGTCGAGTAGCGTGAAAAGGGTTTGCAGTTTTTGCACAGACTCGGCCAGAGACGCGTCAGGGCTTTCAGCCGCTCGACCAGCAGGCATTAGTATATGAGGCGGTAGTAAATGAAGGCACAAGTTGAAGTCAGGACGGCCGGGGACACTTAGAGCTTTTACTAGTGCATTCTGGAGGCAGTTAATATTTGATAGAAGACGGATTGTAGACAAGAGCTAACTGAATATTAAAGGCAGCACAAGGAGGGGAAAGACTTTACAGAATTTAACCACAATTGATCAAAAAAAATGACTAAATATGAAAACGTTAAATATAAAAGCGTTAAAAATAAAAGCCTTGAATATAAAACCGTCGAGTATGAAAAAGTCGAGTACAAGAAATGGCCTTTAATAATGATTTAATGAATCCAGATAGATCGACAACACAATTTTGGAGAATAAAATTTTGCAATATTTACCGTCACGGATTCTTCTTTGAGCAGGTGCGGGTTAAACTGGTATCTGTGTTGTCAGCCAATAGATCAAAACATAATTCATCGAAAATAAAGCGAGCACATTAGGCGCCGAAACATGACCAAAAGATCTACTGCCGAGTCCCAAAAAATAATAATAAAGGCGCTTAAAAGCAGTGAATAATAGGCCTGTGCAGACACGGCTCAGTTAGAGCTAATATCTCTTAGTCATCGACAGTATCGTTCATGATATATAATACTGCCTGGCAGATACGATTTTCATCATGCCTGTGTCTGATACAAAGCAGGTCCCTTTACCAAAAAACAATAATGGGCCCGAGTGACCTGAAAAAATAGAACAGTAATTGACGGATAGAACTCACAATTTGAGAAGCGCCAAGTTGGCGAGACCGTCGTATGTTCCATCTGAGCATTGTGCCGAGAGATACTCTTCTAGTACAGAGGCATTAGACGGATTGTATCGGTCAACACTTTCAACGAGGTGGTCAACCTCGTCGGAGCGGCAAACGGGCCTATCGGCCAAGCTGGCCGATACTGCCGTCGATACTGAAGGCATTTCAAAGTTTTTGTCGTACAATTGGGATATTCCTGGCTATATACAGGAAATATTTTATTCCTATCGCACGGTACGTGTGTATTATAAGCAAAATATATATTGAATACACACAATACTCAAATTATTTTATAATAATTTAATAAAAAATATTATTGAATAATTTAATTTACTTTAACTTAAAAATCAAATTAATAATATTATACAAAATAAATTTATATTTTATGTTTAATAAAATAATTATTTTTGCATTTAATTCTATTTTGTCTATTTATTTTATATCGTCTACTCTCCAAATAACTCTAAATTTTTTTACTTTTATAATTCTGGGATTAAATTATTAATAATTTGCCAGAATTAATTGCGAATTTTCAGATCCCAGCTTACCATGGCAAAGCAGAGGTATGTTGGCATCATAGTGTCAAAATTCCACTCTAAGACCGTCCGCGTCCGTGTCTCACGCCTGCGTTTGCTCCCAAAGTTTGGAAAGGTAAGGATTCGCTGCTCTTGCAAAATATTAACAAATGGCAAGCGTGTACGGTACCACACGGATTTTCTGACGCATGACGAATCGGATACTGTAAAGCCCGGGGACACTGTTCGCATCGAACACTCTCTCCCAATTTCTCCTACGAAGCGATTCCGGGTTATTGATATAATTGCAGCGAGTCCTTTGGGCGATTTACAAAAGGCATTTTCACAGGCTCCACATCAAAAAGATACCGAGCATGAATTACCCGGCACGCAAAATCCGCCTCCGATTAATGTAACAACTAAAGATCTCGGCGTTAAGGACCCGTATTCTGGCAACGATCTGCACGGGAACAAGCCGTACCATGACTAGTTATGAGAGAACTGCCGTTTTGATTTGATTAATTTAAAATAGCAAAAGGATTGACTAATGAGAATGGGTTTGCGCAAACGTGCGGTTCTCTATTACACTATATAACTGCATAGGTGGATTGCAGAGCGTCAAATCAAGTTTACGGTTCCAGGCGCGATCAGGAGACTCCACAAGGCGGAACAATTATTGTTTTAATTATCGCAAGAGTTCCAGTACGGTTTAAAAAACAATTATGAATATGGCATTGCGAGGACAGACATTTACTAGATCAAAATACGCGGTCCAAACGTGCCTTCAATTTCTAAATGTATTATTCTACTCGATCAGCACACCTTGGAAGCCATCAAGTCTTTGTAAACCAATTTGTAATCGAGATACAGACATAGTCTAAGAGAGTAGGTAAAAAATGACGGGATTACAAATTATTTTGTTGCCAGGTACGGCAGATCTAGACATGGTGCTTGCCTACAGCAGCAGCTCAAGCGGATCCTCGAGAGTCTTCTTTAGCGCGGAAGTGAATCGTGCTCCGATAGCGCCGTCCACAACGCGGTGATCCGCTGAAAGAGTCAATTTCATTTTACGTACAACCTTGAACCCCTTCTCACTGGCTGCGTCCAAGGCAAGATGCTCTGTAGTACTTCCTACAGCAAGAATTCCGCTCTGAGGAGGATTGATGATGGCTGTAAACTGTTCCACATCAAACATGCCCAAGTTTGAGATTGTAAAAGTGCCGCCCTGGTACTCCTCCGGCTTGAGCTTATTATCCCGAGCACGTTTGCCCAGATCCTTGATAGTAGAGGAAATCTTTTCAAGGCCAGTCGCCTCCACACTCTTCACGACCGGCGTAATAAGTCCTTGCGGAGTAGCAACTGCCACAGAGATATCAACGTTCTTGAACTGGCGAATAAAATCACCGGACCAGGCTGAATTGGCCTCGGGCACTTTCTGCAGTGCTGTTGCTACCGCTTTTACGATTAGATCATTGACCGACAATTTGTAGCGACCGTCAGCCTTCGCGTTAAGCGCCTCACGCAGCTTGAGTAGCTTGTCCACCTCTGCATTGATCGTGATGTAATAGTGAGGAGCCGTGTTCTTGCTCTCGCTCAATCGTTTAGCGATCGTTTTCCTCATCTGAGAAAGTGGAATATCTTCAAATGTGGGTCCTGCAGAAGCACCAGCAGCTGCCGCTGCCTCGGGTTTGAATTTTTCAACATCTGCTTGGAGGACACGACCGTTGGGCCCAGTTCCTTTAACTTTGGCGAGCGGGATTCCTCGTTCCAAGGCAATACGCTTAGCCGCTGGGCTGGCAAAGACCTTATCCACAGGTTTAGGAGCAGGCTTTTCCGACTTGGCAGTCTGCATTTCTGCCTTTGGTTCGGCAGGCTTTTCCTTGGACGTTGCTTCAGCAGCGTCCTTTTTCTCAGGCTCAGCTGCCGACTCGGCGGGTGCTTTGGCACCGCCAGCATCTTCGATTGTGAAATCCGCGAATGCAGGGACATCGCTCTCATTCTCCACGAGAACAGCGATAGGCTTGCAAGTTAGAATATTTGGAGATTGAACGACTTACAGATCCGACTTGAATATCGTGAGCGCCCGCCTCAACCAGTGTCTTTGCCAGATAGCCTTCATCAGTGGATTCAAACTCCATCTGTGCCTTGTCCGTTTCGATCTCTGCAATAATATCGCCCGAAACTACCTGATCACCCGCCTGCTTTGACCACGAGGCGAGATTGCCCTGAGTCATGGTCGGCGACAGTGCTGGCATCGCGATTACCGTATGCTCAGGGAAAGCTGGTAGAGCATTAGTCTTGGTGCTTGTCACGCAAGAATAAAGGTAAAAGCAAAATAAAGAATAAAAGGTAAATTAAACGGCAACTTACACTTGGAAGCATATGTCCGAAGGTACGAGTTGACGGCGGGAAACGTCTTGGCAACGTGTCTATTACGTTAGTATACATGAAGCATTGCGAGTATGCAAAACAGCGTTTCCGCTAAAAAAGTACCTGGCTGTAAACTGACGCGCCGAGACAATTCGGCCTGCTGCCAAAGCAGAACCGGTGCAGCGGCGAAGACCGAACATGCTGTCAGCAGCAAGACTGTGGTAGACTCAAAGCCCAGCGCCAGAAAAAAATGACTGTCGTTAAAAGGCAGAACGATCGCACGAGAACGAAAAAAACCCGTGAGAGCCGCCGACGGAATATGTGGGCGGAAAACCCTGGCGTGAGACTGGTGACAATGATAATTTTCATACATATACACAATAATATTCAATATTCATACTATATCCACGACAATATTCATTATATCCACGACAATATTCATTATATACACGATAATATTCCTACACAAGTGGGAGATGTGGGAGGAAACGTACAAGTAATAGGCAGATACAGCTCACTCGCTGTGCTGCTATTTGCAACTGTAAATTGGCACTTTGGACTCTTCTTGGCGCTTTTGGCAAGAGTGTATCCATTCACTCACGGATCGGTCAGATTGGACAAGAAGGACGGTTGCTTAAATGCTTTCAAATGCCATATTTGGCAAATATTAAGAGCAATAGACACAAACAAGAGAATTGCTATCTAAAGTTGGCATGTAAACCATGTATTATCGAGAATATATTCAGTACCAGACAACACTGTTTGACTGGTTCACATTGCGGCTCGTCTGCACGACTGTGACCGTTTTCAGTTTTATTCTTTTGCTCGTTTTTCCATAAAATAGGCTGCTCAAAGACTAGTTCTCCAACGCAATTGTGCACTGTATACACCTGCCACAAAGTATTAATCAAAAAATGGTAACTCCAGAGTAGGATGTTGTTGCAAGCCAGACTCTGCTTCCAAAGCTTGGATCACCCAGCCCGCTCAATCGCCTCAAAAGCCAAATCGGCGCTCTGCTTTGGACTGACGCCGATTACCTTGTCAATCAGTTTCCCTCCTTTTGCAAACACAAAATGGCTTCGTTTCACCGAGTGTGGTCCCTGCGTGGCCCCCAACGCCTTCACTAGACGCGCATCAGGGTCTGACAACAGAGAGTAAGGGAAATTTTGCTTGACTTTAAAATTGTGCTGTGCATTTGGCTTGTCAGTAGACAACCCATAAACTTCAAATTTTCTGTCCTTAAATTTAGCATAACTGTCACGGAAAAGACAGCCTTGAGTTGTACATCCCGGTGTAGAAGCGCGAGGGTAAAGGAAAATCACTGCACCATTTTCCCGTGTCAGATCTTTGATTCGAACTGTTTCTCCTTTTTCGTTTTCCAACTCAATGTCCGGCAGCTGTAACGAGGATTTTTTAGATTCGGCCTCGGGCTCGTCTTCTCCATTTTTCCTGGTATCACGCTTCCCGTCAGATTGAGAGCCCTCGTTCTTGGCCTCCTCTTTTTTGGCCTCCTTCTTTTTGACCTCCTTCTTTTCAGCTGGTGGTGGTTGATTTTTTACTTTTTTCTTCGGCTCTGCCTTGGCGGGGGGCTGAGCTGGTTCATCGCTTGCTGCTTTTTTAGATACTTTCTTGGCAGGCGGCTCTTCTGGTCTGCCACCGTCGAACTTTTGACGCGTGGTCCTTTTCCGCTCTGAACGACGCTCGTCTGCCATTGCGTGTGTTTGTTTATGTGGAGCAACTAAATTACGTAATAAACAATGAGATGACACCTATCTGTGGGTTATATTAATTTTAGCGGAAATAATAATAGGATCATAGAGATGTGTAGTAAATTATAGTAGTAGAATGTTACACATTTTAGAAACTAGAGCTAATTTCACTGCCAGCTAAACCTGTTTAATTTGACTTGGTGGAGTGTACTGTCTTTCTTGCTCTTAAGCCGAGGCACAGTCGTTCGGCTATGCACAAATTAATTTCAAAATTTGCCCCTCATGCAAAGCCATATGGGCCAAAGATTTCAACTTTTAGAATGAGTTATTGGATATAAAAAGAGAAAGCAAATTAAACAAAAAATCAAAATCAAAAATAGTTATTTGAAAATTTGATATGATGAAGCAGCCTCTAGCAATATTCGGTTCGACAAAGCAAGCATTCTGCAACTTCTACTTCTATTTGCACCAATTTATGCTAAGACAAAAGTAAATCTCTACTTCATTGAGTGAAAAGCTTTCAGAACTAGACAAATATACAGAAGATTGCTCTATTTAATAGATCTCTAAAAATGCTCACTGCCTTTCGCTCAATATCCAACTTCTCGATTGACCTCATTTACAAGCGGCTTACCCGCATTAAGTCTCCCCAAGTTCTCCCTTAGAATATCAAAAATACGGCTCATATGATGCCTGGACTTGTAACTGATGTGAGGGCTGATAAACAAGTTTTTAGCATGCCATAGCCGGTGATTGACAGGTAAAGGTTCAGGATCGGTGACGTCAATAGCCGCACCGCTAATTAGATCTGTTTCCAATGCGTCGTAAAGCGCGTCTGTATCTACAATTGGACCCCGGCCAACGTTAATGACAAATGTCTTGCCAGAATTGCTCATTATTTCAAATTGCCGTCTACCAATAAGTTTATGCGAAAGCTCTGTCAGTGGAAGGCTGATGATTAGGCAGTCGAGGCCTTGAGCTAGAAAATTGTCAACACCATCGGGCCCATGAAACCAGGCACAAGGAATACGACCATCCGGATCGCCTGTACCCTGAACACAAAAACTGTCATCCTTTCGCGACTCGGCCGTTGGCTTTTCACGTAGCGTATACGCGTAAACATGCATACCAAACGCGTCAGCCAGACGCGCACATTGCCTACCAATCGACCCATACCCCAAAATTCCCATTCGCAGTCCCGGCAAGTCTTGCTCCGAAAGAGGTTTAGGGTCTATGGATGAGGGTGTTTCATTGTCCTTGATCTTTGTATTTATTTGCATGGCTGCCATCCGAGATTGTTGGATCCAATGACCCGTTTTCATGGCGTCATAATACCTAAACGCATGATGATAATGGTTCAGCAAGGTCATTAATGCCCATTCAGCAATTTGAGGACCATGGCTGCCATTGGCCGTACATATAGCCACGTTTGGCTCTGTAAATATGGGGAACGGCTTGAGATGGTTGCACCCGGCCGATATTAGTTGAATAAGTTCGAGCTTTGGCGCTAGAGAGCGTGACTTTGGAAAAGCCGTGAAGGTCACAATGACTGCAGCATCATGCCAGACGGAATCGTCCACGGGTTCAGCGAAACTGCTCACTCTATGAACATGAAATTCATACTGCGGAAACTCTTGCCTCAGCAAAGATACCCGTTCAGCAAAGTTTTGGATTCCAACATCGATTATCACGACTTTGCGCATGTGGCAAAGATGGGCAATAAGCCGTTGGATCTACGCCTGTCTCCTGCTCTTTAGCTCTCAATCCACGCAATGGCCGAAGGCAAATAACAAATGCGCAAGTTTGACAGGTTCGCCGGCACGAATAGTATTAGGCGCTCAGCTCCCCGATTCGTTGTAGTCTCGCGCTTGTGATAACGAACAGAGGTTTATCGGATAAATTGACTATTTGAGCGTGCAAGGTTTTTCATTGGTAGCGATAACCCTAATGATGTAGTGGGATAGTAAGTAATAAACCTAGCAGGTTTTGGATAACAACGTATTTTAGAGTAATTGACTATCAGCACTTGTGAGTAATCTGAAGTATAACCAAGTGTTTCTAGTGAATTAACTGAGTTCGCGATATAATGAAAAGAAATAAAATAGAAAAGATTGAAATAAAATAAAATAGAATGAAATAAAAATAAATGTGATTTACACAAATGTATGAAAACACTCGGTAATAATCTCATTTTTGTAATACACACAAACAGGGACAATTGACGCGTAAATCAGCCAGAATCGCTTGTCGGCTTCTGTACAATGCCAAGAGTGTGCAGTTTGCGACGGATAAGACTGTCGATTTCTATCATTAAAGGAGCATTGTAGAGTGGTGCTTGTCTTATATACGCCTCAAACACGAGACAGCAAAACTTGCTCGATACTACGCAGCCGTGTTCTTTCAAGATGGCTTCCTACAACGACGAAGTATGGAGCGAAATATAGGCAATCACAAATAAAATGAAAGAAAACAAGTTGCATTTTTGTGAATGTAGCATCTAATTCAGCAGAATCCGCGATCGACGCAGGCGATGATCGTAACGGACGACGAAAGCGAAAGCGATAGCGAGAGAGAGCAGTCTGCTTCGCAAACAATTTCTGACGTATTCCCTTAAACCATTGTGCCATTTTTAAACTATAATCTTTTTTGTTTTGTCTTCTATTCTATCAATGTGAATATCAATGCCCGATTTCCGTCTAGCAACTTCCTTTTTGTTGCCGTCTATATCAAACTCTGCCATCGACCTTAAGACCGCTATTCTACCTACTCGAATCTACATTTACAGCTGAGACGTATCTATACTCACACCGCAGAACGCGATGCGGCTCATGGTCAAAGACTTTGTCAGATTAGCGCTTGTTTCAGAATACCAGCGCTCGTTGCTTCGTCGGGACGAAATTAATCGCAAGGTACTGCAGCGAAAAAGAATACCTGTACCAGAATTCAGGCGTTTGATTTCCCTTACAAACGAAAAATTGAACTCAACTTTTGGTATGGAATTGGTAGAAGTGCAGCAGGTCGACAAAAGCCAGACAATGGACGTGAGTCAGCGCCGACGACGGCCGCTGACTTCGACCTCAACTGCTAATAAACGCATAAAACTGGACGGTACAAAGAGACAGTGGATGCTGGTAAACATTCTGGACCGCAGCTATCGTAATGGAGTCACTGTCCCCGTAAACCGGTCAGAGAATGATTTAAATGCTCGAGCACTTGTTTGTGTGGCCATTCTTGCCCTAAATCAGGGACGCTGCGAAGCTGTGAATCTTCGAGCTATTTTACGAGGGAGATTTGCTATGAGTGAAGCAGAACTGGACAGCTTACTGGCGAAGTTGGTGAAATACGAATATTTTTATTCTTTTCTCGATAGCATTTCACACGAGACGTGCTATGCAATTGGAACACGAGCGCTTAATGAATTTGGGCAGGAAGGTATTTCAGCTTTCGTTTCTCATTTCTACGGCGAGCCTGAGGCTGTAGCGCGATCTATGAATCAGGGTTTCGCTACTCGCGATGAAAGTGCTTTATGATAAACGATCGGGCAAAAATTAGATCACTGTTAATTTTATTTTAGCTTCATAGCGGCTTTCATTTTATTTCATGGTTGATGTATATCATATAAAAGCATCATACACATACAGTTTCATTCAGTATTGTTCTTCTAATTCTTACGATCGTATCAGTCGCCTTTAAGGAGCCGTTGAGCTTATTGTATTATGCCTGCTTATCCCGTCCTTTGCCATTTATGACTGCTGTCGCCATTAGCGTCTTCATAACGTCCATCGTCATCGTCGTCATCATCTTTATTCTGGCCTTCAAAAGCAATATGACTATTGTTCACCGCGTCCTCAAAGGCATCTACATTGTCGGCCGTTATCCATCCCGAACTGTCCAGCCCGAGAGCTTGCTCCAGCCCAGAATCTTGATCCACAGGCGGGTTCATTGTCGATGCCTGACTAACTGCTTCGTAAAGCTCGTTCACTGCGATGTTAGGAATCGGCACAAAGAGATGAATATATTTAAATATAATTTGTGAATATTATTCAAACACGTTAAAGCACATCAAAGTTCACCAATGTCTACTTACATTTGTTTAAGCCTTTAAGAAATATTCGCAGCTCTGCAAACTGTTCAAACTCATCGTCTTCGGCTGTAGAGTCATTTGTTACGCCGTTTTGCTGATCAGTTTCTGATGCAAATAACGAATCAGGTAAATCGCTTAATTGTGCGTAAAAATAAAGAGCATCTGGATCGCTCGTTTCCGTAGCATGAAGCACGATTTCTGAGTAGGGTATTTGTAAAACGCTTTGAGCACCTTTCAGTAAAAGGCATCTACGCACGTAAGTATTCATCAAGCTAAACTTTATCATTCATTTTTCATTTTATTTTTTTTGTCTCACTTTGATGTCACATAGATACTTGCGTGCCCGTTATCTCTGGTCCAATTACTCTGCCGGCCATCGCTTGTAAGATCCACCTTTCCGCCTTCTGTCTGATGCAGAAGGAAAGCTTCACCGGGCACGGGACTGGTTTGCGTCGCGTATTCTGGCAGTGCCGTTAATACTGCCACCATTTTGTAATATTTAGTTCTTGGAAAGTAATTATTGTAATTATTGTAATTATTGTAATTATTGTAATTATTGTAATTATTGTAATTATTGTAATTATTGAATTAGTTTATTATTAATGCTCTAACTACTATCACAATAACGCCAGTAATAATTAACAATTAATCAATTTTCGATATTAATTTTATCCTTTTACCCATTCTAGGTATTTTTTATGCTTTTTATCTTGCGCATCTGCTTCTTTGAGCAGCTTTTTACGCCGGCTTTTGCTCAATTCTATTTCCTGCTTTTCAGTAGAGCCTTCAGGCACCTCCCAAATGTGAGTGGGTACTCCGTTATCATCAAATCGAGCATACTCGGAAGCATTTGGCGAATGAGCAAACCATTCCCGCACTGTGAGCTTTCCTGCCTCTAGCTGTTGCATCCGTTTTGCTTCCTCTGCCGCCTTATTCGCCTCTTTTTCCTCTAATCTTTTAGCCTTTTCACTCGCCTCCTGGGCCAGCCGAGCTTTCAAATCAGCTACCTCATCTGGGCTGAGGATCTTTATAAGCGCCCCTGCCTCTGGTGATTCGCGATCATTTAACGCTACACCCAGATCCAACAAATCAACGTCACGAAGTCGATCACAGAGCTCAAGAATGGCTGATGGCTGTTCTTTGCGAATAGCGCTTGTTCGTACATTGTCACGGAATTTTGAGATAACTCGGAGCAAACGCATGCTGTCGCCTCCAGAAGGGCTGCTGCTGCTGTCAGATCCATTGAGAATTGCAGCGTCCGGAGACCATCCAATACTAGACCCGCTGGAGGGCTCATCAAGTCCGAATAGTCTCAGTTTTTGAGTGACCCAGCGGCCGATTTCCAATACTAGACTAATGTTGTATTCTTTTGTAGCATCGCGCAAATAAACATTGCTTTCTTTCACCATCAGTTCAATCTGTCGCATTGCGTTTACTGTATCAAAATTGTCGGCCAGCGCAGCGTGAAACGCGTCTCTGGCTTTTGTGAATCTGCTGGATTAGAATTGATGCCATGGCAATTACATTTGGATAACCATAAATTGGAAATAAATAAATAAATAAATAAATAAATAAATAAATAAATAAATAAATAAATAAATAAATAAATAAATAAATAAATAAATAAATAAATAAATAAATAAATAAATAAATAAATAAATAAATAAATAAATAAATAAATAAATAAATAAATAAATAAATAAATAAATAAATAAATAAATAAATAAATAAATAAATAAATAAATAAATAAATAAATAGAATGTATCGCTTACTCTCCGTATAATCGCTTTTCCAAATCTCTATAACGCTGAGGAACCGTCTCGCCTGTCGATATTTTCGACTGGTACTCATTATCGAGTGCTTTAATGTTTGTAAAGTATTTATTCACTTGGCTTTCTGTGGAAATCGCTTGTTGCATTAAATCTTCCTTGAAATCCATTGGCTTGTCCCATTGCTGATACAAGAACGCGAGACGAAGTCGTCGTGCCGAGTACATTTTCAAGGCATCCTGAATGGTGATGAAGTTCTTCAACGATTTTGACATTTTCGAGCCCTCAATGTGAAGATGGCCAGTGTGCAAAAAATAGTTGACCCATTGTGGACAGTCGTGGTAAGCCTGCATAATTGTGAATTTGTATTAGACTTTTGCAATATAGTAAAGTAATAATAATCATCAATCAAATTGGAATTCACATAAATATAGAATACACAAATGTCTAATAACAACACAACACGCATGCGATGAAAAGGCCTTATTCTCTATTGACGTAAAGATTTGTAGATCGTCCAGTTTAAATGGATCATTTGTGAAAATAAAAGATTGCAAAATAAAAAAAGGCAACAAAATGAAGCAATAAGGCTCTCACCTCAGACTGAGCAAGCTCATTATCGTGATGAGGAAAGCACAAGTCAATTCCTCCCGAGTGGATATCAATATTGCTGCCAAGAATAGCACTGGCCATTACAGAGCACTCTATATGCCATCCTGGCCGGCCTGACCCCCAAGGACTCGTCCAACTCGGCTCTCCAGCTTTACTGGCTTTCCAGAGAGCAAAGTCACTCGGTGCCTTTTTACCTTCGCCACTAGTTAAACTGCCTTCGCCCTCAGAAATAAGCTCCTTGTTGACCTTGTTCCATGGTTGCAACTTGGCATAAATGTGTCCTGCCTTCTCATACGCTTCGGTATCGAAGTAAACGGAGCCATTTCGCTCGTACGCAAACCCCTTTGCAACCAACCTCTCCACAAAGTCAACAATTTCTGGAATATACTCGGAAACACGGGTAACAAAAGTTGGAGGCACAACGTTGAGCCGATCCATGTCGAGATCAAATTGATGCTCCCAATAAGCGGCAAGTTCACGGAAGATTGCTGGATCTGTTACGGTATGGCCCTGCTCCTTATCCAGCAATGGAACCACCACATCCTTGACGTCGTCCAGCCATTTATCCACGTTTAAGGCTGACGAGTTCGTGACCAGAGCAGAGTAGGCACATTTAAGTGATTTAGTCAACATGTTTTGCTTTGCATCTACCGTATTTTCGCTGCTCGTGACTTTTTCAAGCCAGTTGGGGAACTGGTCCAAGCCTGAGCAAGGTGGTAGGGCATAATCAGCAACAAGCTTTTGTAGCGCTTGCTCCCAGGCCTTCTCTACCAACAATCGAGCATTATCAGCCGATTTTCCATCAGCCTGTGAGCCTTGGGCAGTCAAGCTTTGCGGGTCTGCTTTCGCAATCTCCGCAAACTGAGCAAAAAGACGTTGCTGTCGAGCACGTACGATAATCTTGTCGTCAATATCCGTAACATTTTGCACGAATGTTAGGTCAAACCCAAAATGATCTTTCATCACTCGTCTCAGGATATCGGTGGTAACGTAATTTCGAGCGTGGCCCATATGGGCCGCATCATAAACGGTGGGCCCGCAACAGTACCATGAGACCTTGTTGCCTTGTCGTGGAGTAAATAGAGTCTAAAAGGTAAGATTATATGCATCATGAAAAGGTGAGAAGCGTGTGTGGCTGCTATAGCTCTGTATTCCATACTTTTGTCCTTGTCAAAGAATTGTAGACCCGTAAAGGTGGCACTGGACCTGTGCCTTTTGGCTCGATCCAGTGAGCCATTGCTACCGGATCCGCAGCAGTTGAGGTGTGCAAGTACAGTCTACGCAAACTCAGTTGCGACAATAGCAGTCTGTGTGGAATTACAAATTGCTTTCTGATCAGCATAAACGGGCAAAGTCGCCTCGAAAGCAGCGCTATGCAGGTTTGTAGAATTTATTCTCAATAAATTAGTCGATCAATATTTTAAATTTATTCTTATATATTCATTATATTCATTATCTTCATTATATTCATTATATTCATTATATTCATTATATTCATTAGAGCAATAATTTGTTAAGTATATATAGTGCAATATTAGTCGTTGCCATATACTGCAGGCACGTATGAATAAAATCCTGTAACGAGTAAACGGTATACGCTGGAAAAGTACCTATAACAATGAAGGTTGTACCTTTCTTCAGCGGCCTCGTAGTGGCGTCTTCCGCTATTTATGTTTCGTCTGTGGCCTTACGGCGGGACTCGGAACGGCTGTCCCATTCTCTCCACGATATTTCAGCGGCATTGACTCTTTCTACGGCAGAGGCGGACGATCGCCGGCGCATCCAGCAGGTACAGCAGAGCAATCCACCAGCCATTGGCTTTATCGATGCTGCTAAACTGGCGTGGAACTCGCAGGTTGAAGCGAGTGTGCGGTACGTGCAAAGTATAGACTGGCAGCAGTCTCGCTCCGAGCTCGCCTCGTTTGTCCGCGGAAAGTTGCAGGGAGAAAAGGCAGAGTGAGCGAGTAGTCGGCCAAAGGTTCAAGAGCGCGTCCACGTGAAGGACGTACCGTCTCGACGGAAGCGGTCGTAATATTAGGGTGGAAATTGGGAAAATATGAGCCAGATTGGCAAATGTAGAGTGGCCTGCTCATGTTTCAGATCCTGTATAAAAAGTATAATACCAAATTTACAGCCTTTAGCTTTTGTCCGTGCTTCCGTGTAGACGTACCGCTCTGTACAAGGCATTGCTTTGCATGTAGGCGCACGGCATATTCTACTCCACAGAAAAGCGGCATTTGCAGATACGTACGTAAATCAACTACTGCTAAATACACGTGTAGTCTGTGATCAAGTATGCCTGTAACCAGTATATTACAATCTTTAGCGATACAAGCTATCATGGGTACAAGCTAAAATCGTGTTTCATATAAATAGGCATTAGTCGTGTATTTGCTCGTCCTTTTTTTCCCGTGTCGACGGGGTTGAGAAATGATTTATTTTTACAATAATAGACGCTGTCTAGTGGTAGTCGACTGCACGAGCCCGGGCCAGTTCTACGATACGCCAGCCTCGAGTTTCCGGGTTGGTGAGATCAGATTCAAGACGCGTCATTACGGCGGCATAAGTAACCTGCTGAATATGGTCTTCACTGCCGGCTACCAGCTCCCCAGTCTTTGCGTTCTTGAACATGCTGACTTCCTGAGTGCGGAAGGCAATCACGAAAACAGGAATATCGTTTGGCGGCAAGATTCGAGCAGAGTGGATATCAACACCGCGAATATCGAGGATTCTCCCAGCGGGAATAATGCCTTGTTTTGTAAGGTCTTTATTTGTCGCCTGCCATACTGAGAATGGCGCCTCTGACAGCCATAGTTTCAGTGTTTGCGCGTCTCCCGACACATAAGCGTCCACTACCTCCGGCAAGATGTACGTACGCAGCTCGTTGAGAAAAGACTCCAAGTCAAAACTGGAATCTATTTCACGAAAACGGCGCACAACCTGTGCCTGCTCGTTTTCCGCGGTCATATTGGCCCAGCTATCGCTCACTTTGTACTGCAAGTCCCGTATAGACGCAATGATAGGGTTTTCCGACTCGTCGTAATTTCGAGCAAGTCTTTGCATGTTTTGAAACAGACGCGATCTGTCCTTGTAGTTGTTCCATGATTCTCTCCAGGCGCTGTCCTTGTGCACGACTATGCCCTCGCCAGCGTCTTCATTCTCCTCTACACGACGTTTCTTGGGACGGCTTTGCTGCTGTTGTAACTGCTTCTCTCTTAATTTCCGACGCTGGTCCCTATCAAAGTAGCCACCGTACCGTGAACTCGATCCGTCATCGATAACCTCCTTGACTGAGTGGGTGGCCGACTTGTAGAGCCGAGTATTCCGGATCGGAGCCGTCAGTACCGCCACTCCGTTCGCCGACACCGTCCATACCCTGGCAACGGCTCTCCGTAACAAAGCCACTAGTGAGCTGTTCCAAGTCGCGGCCGCCGCTGATCCGATAGACCGACCGGCCCGTTGGAGAACGGACCGGCCGCCTCCGGCCGCATGCTCCCCCGCGTCACGTGCCTTGGTGTACGCTTCCTGGGCACGTCGGTAAGCCTCACTGTCACCGAGTTCGCGGGTGGAGTCCTGAAGCGCTTTTACACTGTCTTGCAGCTCTTTTGATTTTTTCAGTTCGCTCCTAAACGTGTCGACAAATACCCGCCACGGCGAGTTTGGGGCCGCCTCTGCTCGCCGAGAGGAGGAGTGGAAAGCCGCTACTGACCGCTGACTGTAAATTGCCATCCCAAGTCCAGTCAGACCAGTTATCCCGGGCCGATGTCGTACCGCCTCGTAAGCCGCCCGCGGCACTACAGACTGTAGCACGCCATGCCGCCGGCCGGACGCAAAAGGTAAAGCGCGCACTGCCCGGTGCATTTGGAAATGAAGGGCACTGCTGTTTGTTGCGCTGTGTAAGCTTCTTTTCTTTTTTTTTTTTTTAATCTTTTTTTTCCCTTTTTCTATTATTTATTATTTATTAGTTTTTGTCTTTTTTCCTTTTCCTTTTTCTTTTTTCTTTTTTCTTTCTTATTTTTATTTTACTTTTTGTTTTTATTACTAGGAAATTCGCAGATAATAATGATCTAGTCACGTGATGGGAATGTGAAGTGTATAATCTGATCCTTATTTATTTTATTATTTTATTTATATTATAAAACATTTATTTAATAATTCGGAATGGATATAGCTTTGAATTCGGTTTTTTTGCGCTATTATTATCGGTCTATTATTGCTATTATTATCGGCTTACAATTGCTATTGAAATAATCAAAAAAATACGAGGATTGAAGCAGGTTCAGTATGCGATGTAGATAGAGTCTAAATGTACAGGTCGCACTCAGACTGACATCAAGTTAATTTACAGACTTGAAAACTCTACTTTGCGACAATCGAAAGTAAGGTCCATAGTATGTCAACCACAATCGCGTACGCTATCCAGTACTATGTGTTTTTCACACATTGCCACCACTATACATTACACCACCATACTTTACTATACATTACACTATACACTATACACCATACACTATACACTTTACACTTTACACCATACACTTTACACCATATACTATACACTATACACTATATACACTTACACTTACACTTACACTACACTACACTACAACTATATCACTATACCACTATTTTACTAATATCAGCCTTTATTATCATGAATAATCTGCTATAAACCTCCTATTATATCATCATAATCGTAAAAGACTCTCCAATTTTTTGACACTTTTCAGCAAGGATTTCGCAAGGGCACTGGCCATGCTCGGCTATGCGTTGCCTCGAATCGTTTCGCGCTGTGCATGTTCAGCATCAAAAGCGACGGCCGTAGCGGCGCGCTTACAGTTGTGTCAGCGCGAGGTGTACAGCCGTCGTGCGTTATCGCAGAGGCCACTGTCTACAACGGGATTCGTGCAGGCGACGACTCGTGTCGCTGCCCCATCACTAACCCTAAACCTATTTCAGTCAAGACTTGTAGGTGCCAGATCGGTCGTGAGTGCGGCTCCTGCACCGGCAGCGGCTCCTCCTCCACGATGGGTCGGCTACTGGCTGATCGGATCGGCCGGTCTCGTTTTCGGGATAGTCGTGCTCGGCGGTCTGACGCGGCTGACAGAGAGCGGTCTTTCTATCACAGAGTGGCGGCCGGTAACAGGCGTTTTGCCTCCGCTGACAGAGTCCAGCTGGGAGCAAGAGTTTGCAAAGTACCAGGCCTCTCCAGAGTTTCGTGTGCTTAATAGTGGTATGGCGCTGGGCGAGTTTAAGTTTATTTTTTTCATGGAGTGGGCACACCGGCTGTGGGGCCGCGCTATCGGGATCGCTTTCCTGCTGCCCGCTGCCTACTTGGCCGCTCGTGGCCGAGTAACAGGAGGACTGCGTGCCCGTTTACTCGGCATCTCGAGCCTTATCGGGCTCCAGGGCTTTGTGGGCTGGTGGATGGTTAAATCCGGTCTGTCGGACGCAGAGCTGGCAGGCAGACACGACGTGCCCCGTGTCAGCCAGTACCGGCTGGCTGCACATTTGGGCCTCGCGTTTTTGATCTACACAGGAATGATCTGGTCCGGGCTGGATGTGCTTGCGCAAACGAGCGCTCGGCACTTGAAGGGCTCTTCTATGGACAGCTCCCTACTGCGCTCTGCAGGGCTACGGCCTTTGCGGAGAACAGTAGCTGGGCTTTGCGGCCTCGTGTTTGCCACCGCCATGTCGGGGGCACTTGTAGCCGGTCTGGATGCCGGTTTGATTTACAACGAGTTTCCCACCATGGGAGGTCCGGGCAGGTACGTGCCGGACCGGCAGGAGCTGTTTGCTCCAGAGTTTACACGTGACCCGCACGAGAGCGATCTAGTATGGAGAAATCTTTTGGAAAACCCTGTCACTGTACAGTTCAATCATCGCGTCCTTGCCGTTTCCACTTTTGCTGCCGTCCTGGCAACCAGTGCATGGGCCTTGCTGAAACACCGGCCTGCTCTTCCCCGGAACGTGAGATCAGCCTTCCTGGCCTGCTCGGCCCTTGTGACCTTGCAGGCCTCTCTGGGCATTTCTACCCTTGTTTATATGGTGCCCGTGCCCTTGGCGGCTGCTCACCAGGCCGGCAGCCTGGCGCTGCTTACGGGAGTCACAGTGCTGGCAAAAAGAATGACTCCGCAAACGTCGTCGTTTGCTCCTGTCGTACACGCTGCTTCTCGCACTACTAGCAGTGCTGTCCAGCCTGTTGGAGCTCGGGCTTTTTCTACCTTTAATGCCTGTGCCTCTAGCCGCCGCTCGGCCTTGAGTGGCTTGGCAAAAGCAGGTGGCAGAGCCAGTTTGCTGGCCAACCAGAGCCGTTTGCCGAGTGCTTTGCCCTCGGTTGCCAAGCACCTTGATGTTGACAGGAAAAGGTCTTTCCATGCGACTAGTCTGGCCCGGCACGGAGAGTACCCGGACTTGGAGCCTGGAAAAGGCGTTCATATAACTTTTGTTGCTCCTAATGGAGAATCGAGAACAGTGGAAGCACCGGAGGGCGTTTCCATCCTGGACGTGGCCCACAACAACGATATTGATATAGAGGGAGCGTGCGAGGCCAGTTGTGCCTGCAGCACGTGTCACGTAATCGTGGACGAGGATCATTTTGATGCTCTGCCGGAGCCTTCAGAGGACGAGGAGGACATGCTGGATCTTGCGTTTGGGCTGGAGGAGACGAGCCGGCTGGGGTGCCAGATAATCCTGACAAAGGAGCTGGATGGTATAAAGGTACGGCTGCCCAGTGCGACCCGTAATATGCGGGTTGATGGATCAAAGCCAGTGCATCATTAGTATTAGCATTGCCGTAGTAACGGCCGTTTGTAATTAAGAGTAAACAGCCTTTTTTCAATGACTATCGACGACCGATTGGGTCATCGGTCGCCTCCTACCTGAAACGCCAATTGTTAATTGGCGTGTAGATGATCTGGCTAATTTTAAATATTCAAGTATTGTGTAAGCAGTATTGTGCGATATTCGTTTATGAATATGACAGAGTTTGCTTGCAATTCAACAGAATGCCATTCACAATATGAGGATTTTTGCCCTAGTTTAGCCTCTGTTTTACTCTATTACTTTTGACCAAGGCCAATAGATCAGCAATCACAAACGTATCCGTACTGCCATCAGTACAGAAATACACTTGTAATAGAATCAATTGTATTCGGCTTCGAATAAAATTTAATCACTGTCTAAATTCAAACGCTGCATCAAATTCACGGTTTACATTACCGCGGCTCCTGCTATTGCCAACCTTGTGTGCCAAATAGGAAAGTTGAGCTTATAGTTGTAAATTTGCCGTATAAATACAAGCTGGGAATATGAAATGAAGTCAGATATAAGAATTAAATCCAACCGTTAGTGCTATTTGATATGTTGCCGTCAAATCTCGTCGTATCCCAACACGCGTGCACATATTCGGTATCAAAGCAACGTTGGCCAAACTCTATATGATAATTAAACGTCGCGCAGTTGAATGATGATTTTGGAACAAGTCTAAAAGGGCAACATGTGACGAGAGCCTTCCCCTTACCATCAGCTTACAATATCGAGCTAATGTATTATTTGGCTCGATCTGAGGCGTACAACAATATTCTCTTCTACGTACAAAATCTCGCTCTTAGACACAAAACATCATTACACTTGAATCTAGTCAAGGTATATCCAGCATTGTCGTTTGTAACAAACACAGAGCAGTGCTGGCTGGTTGGGATATAAGGTTATAAAGATGCGATTTACGCTTGGTATTAAACCTTAAATTCCTATTAGTACGACAAACGATCCTTCTATAGCCAACTCGCCCTGCTATTGGTGTACGGACGTTATTGAATAAAAGAATACTTTGCTCTCGCAGAACTGCTCGCTTAAGATTTCGGGTACAGTATAAGCGTAGAACCAACAATTTGATGTATGCCGGGTAGAACTAAACATTTTGGGGCAAATCAACAAGACGCGAGAATGTGGGAGCGTGCAATGAAACATGGACTGGCACGTGTAGGAACGATAGTGTATGCCGTTTACGGTAGCAGAAGGAACATTTGTAGTATACATGGAAGGTCGAACCCGGATTCCAATCATGACACACGGTCCGAGCCAAGACGAGGGCGCTCACTGGGATGGGATGCTGGTAAAGTTTACCTGACGTATACGAGCCTAGCTTCATGTTTATTTGACACCCCTTGAAAAATATTATGCTTTTAAATTCGAATGTTACACGACCACCTGTCATTATTGCTTCCATAGCCGAAAAAAGCACGCGTGCTTGATAATTCTCGATATAAAGATGCTTCCTGTTCAGTGAGATCGGAAAATTTTCCTTTTCAAATAGCACCTGTTTCGGTAACTAGTTTAGGGACACAATGACATCATTCGATATTAAGGCCCGAATTAATTTCACTTCTACAAGTATTCATATAATATACATATAACTTTATCAAAAGAGCGCAGGAACAGCGGCATCTACAACAGTTTATTGTTTTGTGCCTCATAGTTGAACATCATGTTCGGGATGGCTCGGATGCTCAAGCGAGATTCATGAAGTCCATCGGACGAACGCTAGTCAAGGCCTTGGAACAAAGGGTGGCCGGAAATTTGTTTTTTTGGAAGGCGGATTCTATGAAATGTGATTGGTTGATTATTGATCAGCGGCAAAATTACCGAGATAGCCTGCGTCATAGCGCTAAGTCATCTTATTATTCAGGTCACACATGATTGTTTCGTACCTGGAACTAAAGAACGATAGCCTTGACCCATTATTTTACATAAGAATGAAACCCCTTTTGGGACGCGGGCGAGCATATATCGCGTAACCTCGAAATTCATATTGCACATGACGCATGGCAACAGGACAATTTCAGCAGTACTAGGCTTGCAAATAGTGACCCGCCGAACAGCAAAAGCAAAGAAACAATACTCCTTTAATTTGACAATTAAGGAGGAATGTTGAGGGTGCAGATAGTTAAAGAAACTTTTTCAACAACACAACGTGGCCAAATAAATTTTATGATGTAAATAAGCTTGTCCGAGCGGGTGTAATGATTGCCCAATTGGGATTCTCGTCGCATAATTATCAGTTTGCGGAACATTCGACACCAAAAGGAAAAAAAAGACCCCGTGTTTAATTAATTGCATTACATAAACCGTTATTACATAGTGTGTCATTACATAGTGGCCGCGTTTGGTCGCTTTATCGCGCCACAGGTTATAAATACCATTGATGTCCGCGGTTGTAGAAGGCACAAATACGTGTATCTAGTCCGCGTCTCCAAGCAGCTGGACTGCGCTTTAACTTTATTTCGACTTGAAACATGTGGACTTCAACGGGCGGTCTTACAGGCCTTCGCCTTCACACCGCGATCACCGTCGTATCTGTAACGGGTTTTATGCTTTTTGGCTATGATCAAGGTCTTATGAGCGGTCTGTTGCAAGGATCTGCCTTCAATGACGAGTTCCCCGTAACACGCGGATCAGATATGCACACTTCAGTTATTCAGGGTGCGATAACTGCGTGTTATGAAATTGGTTGCTTTTTTGGAGCTATGTTTTCCCTCTTTGCTGGCAACTATCTCGGCCGTACTCGTATGATTCTGATGGGTGGAATTATTCTTATTGCCGGTGCCGTTATTTCAGTAACGTCTTTCCGTGAAAGCTGGGGAACTGGCCAGTTTGTCATTGGCCGTGTTATTTCAGGAATCGGGAACGGTATCGATACCGCAACCATTCCTATTTGGCAATCCGAGTGTGCAAAGGCGCACAACCGTGGATTCCTGGTGTGCCTGGAAGGTGCTATGATTGCTGGTGGCACTGTCATTGCCTACTGGATTGATTTCGGATTTTCATTTATCAATTCCTCTGTGCAATGGCGTTTCCCAGTAGCCTTCCAGATTGCATTTGCTCTTGTGCAGGTAATTCTGATCTTCTTTTTGCCTGATTCGCCTCGCTGGTTTATGTCGCACGGTTACAAGGAAGAGGCTGCCCGTGTTGTTGCAGCTTTGGACGATACCACGACAGACGATGATCTGGTTGTACGCGATATTCAAGCTATCGAAGAAGCAGTGAACTTGGCGGCCCACCAAAGCGGTTATCGCGATCTCTTCCGTGGTGGCAAATCACAAAACTTCCAGCGTATGCTCGTTGGCGCAAGCGGCCAATTCTTGCAGCAATTTACTGGATGCAATGCTTCCATTTACTACTCCACTTTGCTTTTTGAGAATACTATTCTCGATGGTCAGCACACACTTTCCATGATTCTCGGAGGTGTCTTTGCCTCTGTTTATGCATTGTTTACCATTCCGGCGTTTTTCATGGTCGAACGTGTTGGACGCCGCAAGCTATTCCTCATTGGAGCTCTTGGTCAGGGTTTCTCATTTGTGATTTCGTTTGCGTGTCTCATTCGGCCCACCTCGCAAAACGCTAAAGGCGCTGCTGTCGGCCTCTACTTGTTTATTTCCTTCTTTGCCTTTACATTCTTGCCAATGCCCTGGATCTATCCTCCGGAGATCAACCCTCTGCAGACCCGTACCGCGGCTACCTCCATTTCAACTATGACAAATTGGCTTTGTAATTTCGCTGTCGTCATGTTTACCCCAGTGTTTGCGGCAAGATCTAACTTTGGTGTGTACTTGTTCTTTTGTATCATCAATTTTGCTTCCGTGCCTCTTATTTATTTCTTTTATCCAGAGACTGCTGGACGAACACTCGAGGAAGTCGATATCATTTATGCGCGTGCATTCGTGGAAAAGAAGTTTGCATTCCGGGTGGCAAACTCGATGCCAAAACTTTCTCCCGAGGAAGTTCACCGTCAAGCCGCGGAGTTGGGCTTGCACGACGTTTTGGACGAAAAACAGCACGAGGAGCAGAATGAGCATGCCTCGCACGGCTCGTCTGAACGTTCTGTGGAAGTCTAGAAATTGGATATGACTGTTATGACTTTGTATTTTTGACAGACAAGATACTTTTGCTTGTATTTTATAAATTGAATCGTTTATGATTGGGCTAGAAATGTGATTGTTAATAATATCGTTCCCGAAATTTGTGGGCATTCAAACTTGTCTTTTGGTTTATAGACGTCCAGTAAGTTGATCTTTTTCGATAAAGGTAATCATTCCAGGAGTTGTGTGTAGCTCTCAGAGTGAATTGATTTGAACTGGCACGTGTATGCTTTCAATATCGATTGTTATCAATCTGAATCTAAAAGTGCGTTCGAACCAAGTCCACATTGTGGCCTAATCATTAAAATATATTATAAACACTTTTTGTCTTATAATTTGACCAATTTGCAAGTACGCGCGATGACCTCCACATACCTGCAATACCCGTAATCTGAGTCCGGTGATAGCGGACTTTAAGGAAAATAAAGCTCAAAATGGCGCATACCACCGTAGCCCATCCATCAAGCAATTGGCACGATAAAAGATTGGAGTATACGTAAGCCATAACGACCAAATGATTGCCTACCACATCAAACAGGGACAAAATTGCAAATTTCCAGCCCTCGCGGTACAGCATAATAGCATAGCTTTAATGCCCAATTTATAAACCGAGAAAAGGCGTACGTCACGGTTAATAAACAGTAATTCAGGAATGACTGAAACGCCGGAATGTTGGCATTCTGAGCAGTAATGTCTGAAACGTTAGTTCTAACGAAAAAATCGTAAGACAAGGAAACAAAAAGGCAAAAGATTGAGTTTTAAAAAGAAAGACCAAAGAAAATGCGGTCTCTGATTCTTCCGAGGCACAAATCAATAGTTCATAATCAAAAGAAGAACAGAATGAAAACTTACATGTAGTAAACGTGTTTGTGCCAGTAATGCATCACGATAAAATCTGTCCGATAAGAAGTGCGATCCAGAAATTTTTATGGAAAACTGCTTGAAACGGTTTTGCTCCAGGATCCTTTTGAGAGTAAAAGAGACGCTGTCAAATCAATTTCTTTTGTGGCGTGGGGTAATGGCTATCATCGGCCTGCACAACGATGACCGTCTGCTTTACTGGCCCCGCTCCTTCAATTCCCGTTTCAATCTTTCCCATATTTTCTAAATCCTCGTATTTTGAATCTCTTATTTGTACGCTGTCTTGACCCATCCTTTAACTGAGTTTGGGGAGCTTTTTGATTGGGTTCGGTCGCCAGTATGTCGAAGACAAAAAAATTATAACAAAAACTTCAAACGTCTCGCGAGATTAGAGATCAGCAAGTACAATTATGTAATCTCCTATATATTATATTATTCTCTCTTCTATCAGTCGCATAATAAAAATTCCACTAGAAATATTAATTATATTTCTTTTGAAAATCGGTCTAATAATCAATAAGGAACATGGATGAGACTGATGTAATGCGACGGAAAATTGTTGAATTACAAAAAATTATAATAATACTATTTAATTAATTGAATAATTGAATAATTGAATAATTGAATAATTGAATAATTGAATAATTGAATAATCGAATAATTGAATAATCGAATAATTGAATAATTGAATAATTGAATAATTGAATAATTGAATAATTGAATAATTGAATAATTGAATAATTGAATAATTGAATAATTGAATAACTGAATAACTGAATAATTGAATAATTATGAATCGAAATTAAGACGGTGGCTTTTAGTTACCCAGCAGCTGATATCTTAATTTATTTGCTATCTTGATCTCCAAATGAACTAAATCATTCCGAGGCCAGACAAAATTTGCAAAGATATTCACGACAGTCGTTCATATAATACGGCAAACTGATTACACAACAATCTAATTACACAACAATCTAATTACACAGTAAGCTAAATTACACAGTAAGCTAAATTACACAAAAAGCTAAATTACACAGTAAGCTATATCACACAAGAAATCTATACTCAAAACATCCATTGCGAGTGAGCACAGAACCAGCAGACGGCCGCACTTCGCATTGTATCGTGTCGTATGGTACATGTTCGCCGTCAAGGCTTGGAATACGGGGTACAATCCTGAAAGCCGAGCATTTTGTGTATTTCACAAATGGCAATTCAAAATGCTTGCCAGACGGAATAGCTTGAAATATCTTGATCATCTGCCACCGGCTAATTCGAGAATCAATCATAATCACGCCCATGAGCCCGTCTGTAGCCAAGCTTATAGGAAAGAATAGCAGGTCGCTGGAAACATAAGGCATTTTGCCAGCATAGAAAACTCCCAAATGATCACAGTTGAACTTTGTCCAGCCCGTTTTTCGTGAGTTAGCGGCATGCCCATACTTAAGAGTATCGACACCTATTTCACGGCTTAAATGATCATCGCCTTTGAATGAAACAGGCGTTTCAGCTTCCCGAAAATGCTTTATTATATCCGTTTTCCTCTCGTACTGAATCGCCAAATATATATCGCAAGGATAAGTAGTTTTTTTAACAATTGTCTTTAACAGGACACCGTACGTAAATCGGAAATCGCCCATCCATCTATACGCACACAATTAGCAACCCAAATAAATATGTGAATAGAAAAAGAAGAATATCTCATAAAGGAGAATATTAAAGACTAGAATATTTGGACATGTCGTGTATTTCTCCAAGATGCTTACCTTAGATGTTCCGTTACCAGGTCGCAGTCAGCAATAGCTCCAAAACTAGTGCCTAAGAAATTAATTGTAGAGTCTGCCGCAGATGCACGCGTAAACTCACACAAGTCAATTTTGGTCGGCATGCCTTTTATGATTGATAATGTGGCCTCACAAACAGCAGAGCTATTTAGAGATAAAGCATTTCCCGATCCGCCTGGAATCATGCTCACAGGAAATTCAAGCGCCCTGAGCGCATCTTTTCTCTTTGCGAGTCCGTTAAATATTTCATACGGCATTCCGTCTCCCAAAACGCAAACGACCGCATCATATTTCTCAATGTCCAAATCCTTGGCTATCTCAAAGCCATGTCCCTGGTACTCAGTCCTGACTATATCCAAAGAGCATTGTGCCGCCTTTAAAAGGGTTCAGCTATTTTCTTGAAATAATAATCAGCCTTTCTTTGACCACCATGAGGGTTTATTAGTACAAATAGCTTTTTGCGTATCTTAATATCTACACAAAGAATTAGACGCATATCAGTTGGACAAAAAAGATATATTTTTATACGCTCTGTGCAATAGGACATCTCTGAATTCCGCGGCTTCCTGCGGATCAGCTACAGCTACATGTACAGACATGGTGACATTTATATGATGACTACCCGATTTCCGGGCGTTGTACGATTTGCAGACGCGACTGTTGAATATCAACCCATAATACTCTGGAAAGTATCAGATCTCCAATAAGTAACGCCGAAGGCAAGTAGTAGTATGGTTGGGTTTATATTAAACTTTTTGGAGGACAATGAAATACATACATTGAATTCTAAAATCTAAAATGGCTATAATAAATTATTGTGCAGTAAACATGAGTCAGTGCCAAAAGAATCCATCTACAAGACGAAGGCAAGACGAAATGGAAAACGCAATAAATAATTTATGAGTTTCACAGTAGTATTCTAGCATTCGATTTGCTCTGCGCACATGGAATCTGCAGTTTTTTGCTCGCATCTGGAAATTTTGCGATCTTGGGAATTAGATTCAGGTTTGTATTGTAATCACGGCAGCTGATCCTTCGGATTCTTTTTGCGGCTTTGAGACAAGGCAGAATAGTTGCTGTGAAAGAATATGAGAAAATATCTTATTCTGAGATGCTCCACGTCTCAGCGCGTGACTGAATCACTCAAAAGCAGCATTTGAGTTTACAGCTATTTCACTATTAATA